>CM024700.1:21317344-22517344 GCA_014182845.1 Corymbia calophylla | reverse complement strand
TGAAGATTCTCTGACTAGCAATTACATCCCCTGCCTCTAGCCTTTGCAGATGCGACTTGGCGAAGCCATGGTCGGATATGAGTAACCGCCACCGCTTGCTGACGCCTTTACATCGTATCAAAGACTTGACTGGTAGCCTCAGGAGTATCTCAGTTAGGATATCCTCGTCGAAAACTTCGGCCGCTGCGGTGTCCGAGGTTCCGCTTGATTCGGCAGATAGTCTCTCCATTTGAGCAGGTTCTGAGTGAAGGATCTGTTCCTTCGCCTCTCGATCGTTCACACCGAGTCAAGAAGCTTCTCAGCCCAGAACAGGGCGAGGGTTGATCAGATCTTCGGCCACGCAGGGTCGCGCGAACCCTAGATCTCGGAATCTTGGGTTCGCTCGATGCGATCGAGGTCGATTTGAGTCTGAGGTGGGACTCGCCGGCGTCGGTGCGGTCACGTGTGCAGTCCAGCGGCAGCGGCGCCGGAGTTGACGGGGCCGATCGGCTGGCGCAACGGCGGAGATGGCCTGGGCGGAAGCAAGGCGGAGCAGAGAGCGTCTCTCCCCCAATTGAGAAAATTTTAAATGAGGGCTAGAAACGTTGTCACTTTCTTGATAAGATAAAAGAGCTTAAAGTAGATGTTGTTAAGAAAAAATTGGGTCTAAAGTGGTCATAGGAGTTTCAAATAAAAAGCCTCTTTGCTAGCCAACTAATATTATGAACGGTCGAGGACATTTTCGTCTCAAGACAATTTAAACCTAAATTTTAGTAAAATTAAATTAAAAATTAAGCTAAAAGTTTTAGTTTTAAAAAAATACGACTGCCCTGCCGCCAATGACCGTCACCCCACCACTAATAGGGTGTCAACAATGGTTGGCTGGGTTGCCGGTCACCTTTGTCAACTAGAAGCAAGGGCCAAATGAGGTGGCGGCCATAGACAGAGAACTCTTGTGTGTGTGTGTGTTTTTTTTTTTAGTTTTAGCCTTTTTTTCATTTTTGAGTTTGTCTTTTTGTGGATTTTGGATTTTTTAATTCAACTTAATTAAGATTTTGTGTAAAAATTAGGAATCAAATCAAAACAATGTTGTTTTAGTGCTTTTGGTAATCTTAACGCCATGTACGAGAGTAAAAATATTAAAAAAAGCATGTCAGTATTTTCTATTGATTAAATTAAATAAAGTTAGCCAATATCAAATATTGGGCATAGATCTACAAGCCCTCGCCAAACACTAGCGAGGGTCACCTCACCTAGGTCCTCTCTTGCCTCACTTGCTATGGGCAAGGCAACCTTGCCTAGATCGGGCAAGTGTCGGCCTTGCTTGTGGCCACGAGGGTTGCTCAAGCAATTTTGGCCTTGCTTGAGTAGGGTAAGGGCGACCCTCACTTGACTCTCTGTAGGTATCGTCGATGGCTAATCATTGCCTAAGGCTAGCCACCGATGAAAAGGAAAAAAAAAAATAGAAAAAAGGGGAAAAATAAAAAACAAATGATGAAAATGCCCTTGACAACTAGGAAGTCAAGTTCTACTTTGAAATTAACATGGTCATTTCAAGCCCTTATTTAAAATAAAATCCATTTCAAGTCTGCAGCAAGGGGAAGATAGTGTTATAGAGAAAATTAAGTGATTGCAATAGTGCCCTGGCAGGCTTTAGTTGGCAACGTCCGATGGCTCCAGAATCAACAAAAGATGAGGTCGAGTCGACGACTGTGAAGGGGGGAGGAGTCAAGATGCAGCAAAGCTAACGCATGGGGCCAACTTCTTGCCACCACAAATGGAGTCGTTTCCAAACAGATTGGGGTGCTGAACCTAAACCCTTCTAATTAATTTCATCGACTTATGGTTAAGGCTTTGTGGAAACCTACTTTCACAGTTCTCTTGTTAAAATTGTGTCTGTCTTCACTACAGCCGAATCAGTAGATCAGATTATGATATGCTCGCTTTGACACACGCTATTATAGTCGAATGTCCACAACATAACAAGACCTACTTAATGATACATGGAAACTACACGAAATCACATCGGACGACATTAGCTAGTGAAGTAATTATTCTAGTAAGCCGAGATGGTTAAGTGGCCATTCGTCATGCAGAGATCTAATCGAACATTCAAGAGGACAGAGTGAAAGCACAATGGTGAAGCTACTAGTGAACGACCAGATCTAATGATAGACTCTCGATGGTCATTTTTCTTCTTCGAATTCAACAAGATCATTCAATAGCTCAAGATGCTCACATCTCCCTGAAAAAATAAACTCACATGAAAACTGTAAAACCAAATCTACTAAAACAACTTTTAAAAGGTCTAGATTCTTGATGGCTTGCAGCCAAGATAGGGAGAAACAAGAGTTTCCACATAGATCCCACATCTGATATCGTCATCAGCCTCAATAGGATAGTCCTTGTAAGTATTATCCTCTGGATTGAAGAGAATTATCTGGTACACATCAATCAGGAAAACGATTTTTCCGCTCCTTGTGTATGCCTTCAGCCGAGACACTACACAACTTTGTCCATGATCCTCCTCTCCCGTACTCATTCGTTTTCCACGCCTCGACGCGGTCAATAGAGGTCACGGGGTAGGTGAACAGATCGGCCCCGTGAATCCCAACTCTGTCGAATTCTATGTCCCCATCAACTTCAGGCAGAAAAAGCACCTGGTGGAACTTCTCTTCTGATAAATCGAATGACATGATTGCAGACTCTCTCTTGTTCCTACTCTTGTCGACAACGCACCAGTGTAACGCCCCCTTCCAATTAACTCCTCGGTCGTAAACTGTAAGGACCTGGGGCTCGCTGAGTAATATTGTCCGCTTTGGGTCAAGGCTCGCACGGCTTTAAAACGCGTTACTCAGGGAAGAGGGATCCCAGCCTTATAAACTATCCCAAGACTCCCCCCCTAGGCGATGTGGGACAAGAGACATGTCCACCCCTCCCTTGCGCACGTCCGAGAACCGAGGCGCGGACGCACCGCTATCCCTCCTCCTCGCGCACCGTCGCTTGGGTCGTCACATAAACGGCCCGGTGGCTTTCTTGCTGGACGTGTATCTTTCTCCAAGAACCGGACTTGAGAGAAAATATCGCCACCTGACAAGTTGTAGAACCATCGCCTTGAACTATTTTGTAGTCATCAGATGTAGAGTCGTACCCGAATCCATGGAAGAAATCATCTCCTTGAACAAGATCGGAACCGGGCAAGTTCCGAGACTCCTTGGTGGTGGGGTTATATAGGAGGAATCCGTTGCTGGCAGATAAGCAGACCAAGCCATCGCAAGACCCCATGAGACCGGGCTCACAGCTAGGATCGGCCGTTCTTATCTCATGAGACTTTACCACCATGCTACCTTCGCCGCTGCCAGTGTCGCCGTTGAGCAGTTCGTAGTCTATGGTCTCAAGGGGGCTCTTGACGATTCTCTGGCTAGGAATTATATCCCCTGCCTTTAGCCTTTGCAAATGCGACTTGGCGAAGCCCGGGTCAGAAATCAGCGACCGCCACCGTTTGCTGACGCATTTGAACCGCCCCAACGACTTGACTGGTAGCCTCGAGAGTATCTCGATGAGGATGTCCTCAGTGAAACTAGATTCCTTCGCTTCATGGCCTAGCTTCTTGTTAAGTAACAACAAGAGAGAGATACCGAATAGAAGATGACATACCTCTTGATAATTCCTATAAATGCCAAGGGCCGTCAAGTTCTTCTTTTTCGTGGCTTTTATGTCTACTCGGCTGTCCCAAGAAAGGATCGCTATGATGCTGTATTTTTTGTACATGGCAGCCAGATGTAGAGGCGTGTTCCCATCTTCATCTGGCTCATTCACAAGGCCAAAAGCTTCGGGAGCCCCAAAATGAACCGGACGGCCTTCTCTTGCCCTCCTAAAACAGCGGCATGGAGAGCAGTACTTCCCTTGTTGTCTAGCAAGTCGCAAGTGTCAGGACGAACTCTAAGGACCTCTTCCATGAGGGAAGTGTGGCCTCTAAAAGTCGCAATATGGAGGGCCGATTCCCGTCCTTGCCTGGGATGTAAGCTACTGAACTGTCATACTTTAAGAACAATCGAACTGCATTGTCATTGCCAAAGTGAGCAGCATAATGTAGAGGAGTCCAGCCTTGGGCATCTCCTTCTTATATCATGTCCACTCTTTTCCTTACAATCTTCTTCATAATGCCTGATCAAATGACAACAGCTTATGAACTTCTGTAGCCTCTTAGACAAGATTCGCCTGTTAAATCTTGTTTTAGACTATTCAACCTTCTTGATCTAAGTAGAATCTTAAGCAAACAGGCCCTTCCGCAGCCTGGGACATCTTCTGCAGCAGACAAGTTAGGGAGGAACCAAGGGACAGACTCTTTTCCATTGCCAAGATCCAGACTCTGCATCTCTCTATCAGCCTTAACTTAAATTAAGACATTACCGAGTCAATTAGCTAAGCCTCAATTTATAGTTAATCAGCCAACAGCGTGCTGTTATCGTAGCAAATGCAAATGTCAAGCAAATAAGGCCGGACAGCAAAGTTGCAACCTTGAATGCTTCCAAAAATGACTGGAGTCCTTTCTCCTCCTAAAAAAAACATCTGGGCTAATCTTGTAGATAAAGAGATTGGTGTAGTAGAATGCAGTCTGAGCACACACGAGTGTATTAAACTGGAGTATTCAACTTTCAAGGGAAAGTGTAAAACTTAACGGATCTCCAACATGTATTGAATGGATTCTAATTCTGTCCCCCAGTCAATATGCAGATTTTGCCATGTCCAATAATAGGTGCTGAATCTTCTGCGTTATGGTTTTGCAAAAACCTTCTTTTACAATTCTGTCGTTTGTATTATGTCTCTCGTGTGCCACCACAACCGAATCAGTAGACAATATTACGATGTTTTCACATTAACATTCACCTAATAATAGTCGAATGCTCACCACATAGCATGACCCAATGAATGGGTGTTGAAATTTACGCAATTCAAATCGGACAAACATTAGCTTGTGAAGTGAGTATTCTGACAAACCAGAGATACGATTGAATGGCCATTCGTCGAGCAGAGATCTGATCAAACATTTGGAAAGGATGGAGTACTAAAAGCGTGGTGCCGAAGCTACTAATGAATGACCAGATCTTACAATAGACTCTCGAAACTGTTTATTTCTACTTCAAATTCCAAAAGATCATTCACCAGATCTCCCTGAAAAAGGAAACTCAGAACAAAAAAGGTAAAGACCAAATCCGCTAGAACAACTCGGCTCTAGATTCTTGATGGCTTGCATCCAAGATAGGGAGAAACAAGAGTTTCCACATAGGTAGCCTACTGGATATTGCTGCCGCACCGTGACCAGATAATGTTTGTAAGTGTTATCCTCTGGATTGAATAGGATGATCTGGTGGAGCGGTAATCCTTGTTAAGTACTATAATCTAGATTTAACAGGTTAGTCGAGTACACATCAATCTGGAAAACGATTTTTCCAATTTTTGTGTAAGCAATGGGCATCACCTCATCACATCCATAGCCAAGTAATCCTTCATTCAAAATACTGAACAATTTCGTCCAGAGTCATCCTCTCCCATACCCATTCATTATCCACACCACAAAGCAGTCGTATAGATGCCGTGGTATATGAACAGACCCGTGAATGCCAAGTCCCTTGAAACGAATGTCCTGATGGACTTCAGGGACCGGAAGCACCTGCCGAAATTTATCTTCCGACAAATCAAATGACATAATCAGTCTTTTCTTTGCTTGTGTCGATGACACACCAGTGTAAGGCCCCGTTCCAATAATCTCCTCCTCCCCATTCGTGGAGGAAGAGGTACCTTCCTAGCTGGGCTAGTGTCCCCTTCCAAGAACCGGACTTGAGCAAAAATATTTGTTCTCCCTGCCAATCTCCAGAGCCGATGCCCTGTACATTGCCCTGTACATTGCACTTTATTATTTAGTAGTCATGAGATTGAGAATCATATCCGAATCCATAGAGTACCGCAACTTCTGGAAAAAGATCAGAACAGGGCAAATTCCTAAACTCCTTATAAACTCCTTAGTGGTTGGGTTATATAGCGGGAATCTGCCCATAACTGCCGGGGACATATAAACATACCACGCCATTGCAAGACCCCACAAGCTCAGCATTCCAGCTAGGATCAGGATCGTCCATTCTTGGCTCATGAAGCTTGACCACTGTGCCATCACTGTTGCCGCCGTCAAACACTTCGTAGTAGGGGTGATCATGGTCCAGGTTGGGCCGGGCCACCCCTAACCCTAGGACCAACCCACACAATGTTGGTCCTCAAATTTTAGGACCGAGGACCGACCCTATTGAGCTTAGGATCAAGGACCGGACCGACCCAATGGGTTTGGTCCGGTTCCAGGGTCAACCCGGGACCGACTAATAATTTTTTTTGTTTCATTTTTTGCATTCCCTGAAAAGGCAAATTTACTATTTCAAATTACTTACCCATTGACAATGCAATGTTGTGCAATCAAACTATAAATACCACTACATATTCAACAAATTTAAAATAAAACAACAATAGAAATTTCACATTTGTTAAAAGCAAGTAACCATAAAAATGATTAAGACTACTCATATAGACGTGAGACAAGATGGGAAGTTCCTATAATCATCTATCAATAATATTTGTAACACCATATGCAAAAGCATTTCCTACATTCCATCAAGCAAAGTCCAATCAACCAAAAAATGAGCTTCTTACCACTTGATTAGCAAATTATCGTGGCAACTAAAATACTACTTTTCAAAAATTTCTACCATTTGATACAAATTGAAAAGCAAAGTGCAATTGAAACTTACTAGTGAAATACAATTAAACCCAAGGAAGTTCAAAATACTTAATATAAACCATGGATATACTGCTTCACGTCTTGTTAATTCACTTCAACTTCTAAACACTTGGAAACAAAATAAACCTGAAAACAAAACAAACGACGCACATAATTAATACTTAACAAAAGTTCTAAATTGAAATCACTATTAGTGCTATTAATAGAACATCTCGCCATTTATATTCATTCAACTTCAATGTGCAAGCTCTATTTATTGATGGTAATCTCCTCGGTAAGACAATCCATATTTAAAAAAAGAAATCTTTCATTAAAATACAAAAGAACTAACAAGTAAAAAAAAATATGTAAGAACTAACAAGTAAAAAAAAATATGTAAGAACTAACAAGTAAAAAGAAATATATATAATTTAAGCTTACCCAATTCAAACTTTTCAGCATTTTCAATGCACTCTTCAACATTAATAGGCACGCGAGCAGTTCTTAACCAGTCTTGAGTACAAATTAAAGCTTCCACCACCTTAGGAGTCAAGGAACTTCAAAAACAATCAAGCACATGACCCGAAGTACTAAAAGCCGACTTTGAAGCAATGGTAGTTACAGGAATAGACAAAACATCTCGAGCTATCAAAGATAAGATTTTATATTTCGAACCAGTACTCTTCCACTACATCAAAATCTCAAGATCAAGAATATCTTCAGAATCCTCTTCAAGATACCATTCAAGCTCTGATTTGTTGTCATCACGCTCTCTTTTTTTCTATGGAAAATTTTTTCCGCCAAGCTTTGATGTTAACCTCATCGTTCCCATCATTTCCACCAGTATTGGAAACACTGCTACTATCAACAATCATAGTTTGACCACTTGAATATGGATGACCATGACCATGAAAAGATTGCTCATAAAATGCATGCAAACGCTCCAACAAGTATATCACTTTATCATGTATCTCATCAATTTTTGCTTCATCATCATAAATTTGCTCATAACAGTACTTCACATAATGCAACTTTTTTGTAGGATCTAATGCCACCGCAATCAAAACCATCATATTTACTTTATCCAAACTCTCATAGTATTTATCAAACTTCTCCTTCATCTTCATGCCCATAGCTCTAAGCTTAGGATCCAAAGCATTACTCACATCTTTCAAATATTTATACAAAAAAGCTATCCCTTCAAAATAATCATTCGAAGTAGTATATAAACTCCCTGACATTTGATTGATAGCATCATAAAACTGTTTCAGAAACTTGGAAAGAACAATAGCATTTTCCCAATCTTCATTATTAGGAGACTCATTGTTAGCTCACTTTCGAAAGACAAATCATCTTCTGCCATCCTTTCAAAAGCTTTTCTGAAATTTATGGCCGTGTCTAACATGAGGTAAGTGGAGTTCCATCTAGTGGCAACATCTAAACAAACTGAACCCTTGTAAGTGATACAAGTGATTCTTACAATCTCAATGCAAGATTGGAATGCTTTAACTCTCATAGGAGAACTCCTCACATATGTAACAATGCTTCGGATACGTGCAATAGAATCACGTACCTCAGACAAGCCATCTTTTACAATAAAATTCAATATATGAGCAGTGCACCTCATATGTAAAGCCTCACCAGCTAGGACCAATGACTCATCTCTTGAAAATTTATCGTTCAAATAATCAATGGCAACATCATTCGCACTAGCATTATCCACTATGATTGTAGACACATTTTTTTTTATTCCCCATTCATAGATGCATTTTTCAACTATTTTCCCAATCTACCTACCCTTGTGGTTATGTATCACCATAAAATTGATTATCCTTTTATACAATTTCCAATCTTTATCAATAAAATGTGCAATAAGACATAAATAGTTCAGATTTTGATTAGAAGTCCATGTATCGATCATGAGTGCAATCCTTGACCTAAGCTTACCAAAGTAAGTCTTCAAACAACTTCTTTCACTCATATACAACTTCATGCAATCTCTAGCCACTGTAAATCATGACAAATGTGTAAAGAGAGGTTGTAACTCGGTAACAAAATCACGAAACCCAACACGCTCAACCATAGAAAATGGTTGTTCATCGACAATGATCATCCGAGCAAGCATGTACCTAGATCGGTCTTGATCAAATTTCCATGTTGTTAAGACATTACCACTACTGGTACCGATACCAGTATCTCCCTCTGCCTTGCCAAGCACATTTACATCATGTGGTGCAAACAATTTTTGCTTCTTATCTATATTGGGAGGATACTTGTTGCACCTTTTCAAGTGCCTCAACATTGTTGAAGTACCATTATTAACAGTGTATAAGTACTCCTTCCCACAATGAATTCACTTTACCATACATGTTTTTTTGGTCTTATCCTTTATGATTCTCGAAAAATTATCCCACGCGATGGATTTATCCATTTTTCTCTTCTTACAGAAAAGATGATGACTAGTAGATACCTTAGTTGGCTCTTTTAAGTCTTCTTCGCATTCATCGCCAGGCATTTCCATCATAGGATTGAATCGACTGATCTCATAACATCCCTCCACTTCAGTTGATATCTTTTCTGAATTCATCAAGGTCACTTGAATATTTAAATACCGGCATGTAAGCTTTAGCACTACACTCTTTGAAGAAACAACAATATCAAATATCACCTACGGTTTCATTCTTGAGGTGCAACATCAAATATCTATTCATCAAACTACATGCAGCAAACAATAAAATAAGCAACCCTTTTAACTATTACAAGACTAGTAGAGACAGGTTTTTCTAAAGCCCCATGATCACTACTTGATGTGCTTGAATGCTAATTCAATGATAAAACCTTACTTGGACTACACTTAAAAAAAAATTGAATCTCCTAAGTTTAAGAAAATGCAACAGTTTCTTCAAATCCCTAGTTGGTAAAAAAAATTAAATCTCCTAAGTTTGAAAAAGCATTCTCAACTCTGGCAATGAGCCCGCACCAGCTTTTGGGGGTGTTGCCAGCCCATCGCTCAGCATCGGTCGTTCGGTCCGACGGACACCAACCACCATCATAACCTCCTCACAGCTGAAATGACCGAACAATCGCCCATGCTCAAAACTCAAGCCCCAACACCCCTATTGGTCGAAAATGACTCCGCAAAAATACTTCCCCCCGCGTCGACTTGATCAAAGAATGAGGCAGCGACGGCCATAGACACAGCAGCCATGTCAAGGATGGATATTCCCAACAAAATTTTTCAGATCTAGTCTAAGCATTATATTGAACACCTAATGTGTGCTATGGACAAGAGCGATTGTTGGTTCAACCGGACTTGAACTCGAGACCAGACTCTCGACAAAGCAAACCGGAACACAACAAAGCTCGATGGGGAACCGGTAAGGCCAAAGCTTGCGCGAACTGGTCGGCCGTGAGCTCCGGCCCGACACCTCGCAAAAACAAGGTATTCGGGTAGAAAGAAGAAAAACCAACCTGGTTCGTTTGGAGGCTGCGACGGGCAGCGGCTGAAGGGCGGTCCTCTGGCAACAAAAGACCCTCTCCGTTTCTGTTCGTTTTCCTCTATACTGGGCAGTTGTAGGTGCGGGAGCGGAGGCATGGCAGCGGAGCAGGAATCATCACACGACAGGGATGGCGCGGGGGCAACAGGCCACAACTAGCAAGGACTCGTGGGAGGAGCTCGACTTGGATCAACAAGCAGCAACTTGTCACATACAAGACTCGGCTCGGGTCGCGACGAAGCGAGAACAGCGACTGGTGTTGAAGGTTTGGACGGCAGCATGTCGACAAAGTAGCAGCCAATTCTGTCTTGGTCGAGGCAACAACGAGCGGTGGTGGGGAACAGGAGCAGCTCGTCTTCGGGAGCCCTGGATACAGCGTCAAGGACGGCGAACAGCAAGGATAGTGTCAACGGTGACACATCTTGTCGGAGCGAGGCAGCAGCTCATCATAGTAGCAACTCGGCGAGATAGCGTCGGATGCGATGTGGCTAGAGTTGTAGGTGCGGGAGGGGTGCTCGAAGAAGACCAACACCCCCTTCTTCTCTTTTTTTTTTTTCCCTGCGTCAAGCTAGAGGTGGTCTCAGTAGTCTCACTTTTCCTCTCTGCGTTTTTCCGAGAAAACCCCGCAAAACTCTCCCCCTCGAGCTCCTCTTTCTCTTCTGTTTTTCTTTCCCTCTTGTTCCCCCTCTCTCCTCTACTTCGCCAACCTAACCCCCCGATTTTCTGCCACCTCTAATCCCTCTGCCTCTGATGTGCACCTTAGTTTTTTAGTCTTCTTCTACAAGTGATGTGATGTTCTGCGCGGGAGAAAGAAGGGAGGAGGAAGAAAATGGAGTGGGCGCGCCGAGAAGAAAGAAAAAAGGAAAAATGGGCTAGGCCCATGCGAAAAAGATATTTTAGATATAATATATATATATATATATATATATATATATTCAGGGTTGGTCCGGGTTGGACCGACTCTAAACTCCCAGGACCGAGAACCAACTCGCACAGTACTGGTCCTGGAATTTCAAAACCTAGGACCAACCCAGTCCCCCTGAGAATCGGACTGGGACCAGCAGGGTTGGGCCGGTCCAGGGTTGACTTTGGACCGATGCTCACCCCTACTTCGTAGTCTATGGTCTCAAGGGAGCTGGTCTTGAAGATTCTCTGACTGGCAATTATATCCCCTAGCTCTAGCCTTTGCAGATGCGAAATGGCGAAGCCAGGGTCAAATATAAGAGACCGCCACCAAACATTTGGAGAGGACAGAGTACTAAAAGCACAATGCTGAAGCTACTAATGAATGACAAAATCTCATAATAGACTCTTGACCCTGTCTTTATTTCTTCTTCAAATTCCACACGATCATTCAACAGCTCAAGATGCCTAGATCTCTTCAATAAATAAATAAAAAAAAAAGGAAACTCATAACAAAAATGTTAAGACAAAATCCACTAGAACGACTCTTAAAAGGCTCTAGATTCTTGATGGCTCACAATCCAGATAGGGAGAAACAAGAGTTTCCATGTAGACAGCAGACTCGATATTGTGTTCGATATTGTTGCCACACTGGACTGGATAATCCTCGTAAGTATTATCCTTTGGATTAAACAGAAACATCCCTGTCACATTGACTTGGAAAATGATTTTTCCACTCCTTGTGTATGCGACAGGGATTTTACACAAGAAGCTATGCCTAGATATTCCTTCAGAGACACTGAACAATTTTGTCCAGGATCCTCCTTTCTCGTATTCACTCGTTATCCACAGCTGGAAGTAGGCCGTATAGGAGCCGTGGTACAAGAATAGATTGGCCCCGTGAATTCCAAGTCCCTCGAAAATTATGTCCCCATCGACTTCAGGGACCGAAAGCACCTGCTGGAATTTCTCTTCCGACAAATCAAATGACATAATCACAGACTTGATCTTTTCTCCGCTTTCGTAGACGACGCACCAGTGTACGGCCCCCTTCCAATAAACTCCTCCTCCCCGTTCGTGGAGGAGGAAATTCCTTCCTAGTTGGGCTTGTGACCCCTTCCAAGAACCTGACTTGAGCGAAAATATTTCTTCTATCCGCCAATCTACAAAACCAGAACCGATGCCCTGCACATTGCCCTGTACTATTTTGTAGTCGTCAGATTGAGAATCATATCCAAATCCATAGAGTTTCGTACCTTCTGGAAAAAAGATCGGAATAGGGCAAATTCCTAAACTCCTTAGTGGCCGGGTTATATAGTGCGAATCTGCCCAAAACTCTGCCGGAGACATATAAACATACCATGCCATTGCAAGACCCCACGAGCTCAGCATTCCAGCTAGGATCAGGATCGTCAATTCTTGGCTCTTGAAGCTTGACCACCGTGCCGTCACCGTTGCCGTGGTCCAACACTTCGTAGTCTATGGTCTCAAGGGGGCTGGTCTTGAAGATTCTCTGACTAGCAATTATATCCCCTGCCTCTAGCCTTTGCAGATGCGACTTGGCGAAGCCATGGTCGGATATGAGTAACCGCCACCGCTTGCAGACGCCTTTGCATCGCATCAAAGACTTGAGTGGTAGCCTCAGGAGTATCTCAGTGAGGATATCCTCGTTGAAAACTTTGGCCGCTGCGGCGTCCGAGGTTCCGCTTGATCCGGCTTTTAGTCTCTCCATTTGGGCAGGTTCTGAGCAAAGGATCTGTTCCTTTGCCTCTCGATCGTTCACACCGAGTCAAGAAGCTTACTCGGCCCAGAACAGGGCGAGGGTTGATCAGATCTTCTGCCACGCAGGGTCGCGCGAACCTTAGATCTCGGAATCTTGGGCTCGCTCGACGCGATCGAGGTCGATTTGAGTCTGCAGCGTCGGTGCGGTCGCGTGTGCAGTCCAGCGGCAGTGGCGCTGGAGTTGACGGGCCGATCAGCTGGCGCAAAGGCGGAGATGGCCTGGGCGGAAGCAAGGCGAAGCAGAGAGCGTGTGCGGCTGAGGTTATGAAGGATAAATACTAGGGGTGAGCACATTGGACCGCCCAGATTGGACCGGACCAGCTATTTTGGTCCGGTTCCCGAGAGCATCGGTCTGGTTCCCGGTTCCATAAAAATTGAACCGGTAATTTTTGGTCTGGTTCCCGGTTCCGGGGGGGACTGGATCGGACCGGATCGACAATTTTTTATTTAAAATATATTTCTCTAAAATAATAATATTTCTAGTATTTTTTTAATTTTTTTTTTTGCTAAGTGGTCGGTCCTATTGGACTGGACCGGACCGAACCGAATTGGAAACCAATCACCCCTAATAAATACTCAATTTGGTGAATCGATTTGTATCGCCCCTCCCCCAATTGAGAAAATTTTAAATGAGGGCTAGAAACAGTGTCACTTTCTTGATAAGATAAAAGAGCTTAAAGTAGATGTTGTTAAGAAAAAATTGAATCTAAAGTGATCATAGGAGTTTCAAATAAAAAGCATTTTTGCTAGCCAGTTAATATTATGAACAGTGGAGGACATTTTCGTCTCAAGACAATTGAAACCTAAATTTTAATAAAATTAAATTAAAAATTAAGCTAAAAGTTTTAGTTTTAAAAAAATACAACTAGCCCTCCCGCCAATGACTGTCACCCCACCACTAGTAGGGTGCCAACAATGGTTAGCCGGGTAGCCGGTCACCTTTGTTGACTAGAAGCGAGGGCCAAATTGGGCGGCGGCTATAGACGGAGAGCTCTTTTTTGTGTGTGTTTTTTTTAGTTTTAGCATTTTTCCATTTTTGAGTTTGTCTTTTTATGGATTTTGGATTTTTTAACTCAATTTAATTAAGATTTTGTGTAAAAATTAGGAATCATATCAAAATAACGTTGTTTTAGTGCTTTTGATAATCTTAACGCCACGTACTAGAGTAAAAATATTAAAAAGTTACATCAATATTTTTTATTAATTAAATTAAATAAAGTTAGCCAAACTCAAGTATTGGGCATAGACCTACAAGCCCTCGCCAAACACTAGCGACGGTCACCTCACCTAGGTCCTTGCTTGCCTCACTTGCTATGGGCAAGGCAACCTTGCCTAGATCGGGCGAGTGTTGGCCTTGCCTATGGCTGCGAGGGTTGCTCAGGCAATTTTGGCCTTGCTTGAGTAGGGTTAGGGCAACCCTCACCTGACTCTCTCTAAGTATGTCGGTGGCCAACCATTGGCTAAGGCTAGCCATCAGTGAAAAGGAAAGAAAAAAAAATGATGAAAATGCCCTTGACAACTAGGAGATCAAGTTCTACTTTGAAATTAATATGGTCATTTCAGACCCTTATTTAAAATAAGATCCATTTCAAGTCTACAGCGATGGGAAGATAGTTTCATGGAGAAAATTAAGTGTTTGCAATAGTGCCCTGGCAGGCTTTAGTTGGCAACGTCTGATGGCTCCAAAATCACCAAAAGATGAGGTCAAGTCGACGACTGTGAAGGGGGTAGGAGTCAAGATGCGGCAAAGCTAACGCATGGGGCCGACTGCTTGCCACCGCAAATGGAGTCGTTTCCAAACAGATTGTGGTGTTGAACCTGAACCCTTCTAATTAATTTCGTCGACCTATGGTTAAGGCTTTGTGGAAACCTACTTTCACGTTTCTCTTATTAAAATTGTCTCTCTCTTCACTACAGCCAAATCAGTAGATAAGATTATGATGTGCTCGCTTTGACACACGCTATTATAGTCGAATGTCCACAACATAACAAGACCTACTGAATGGTACCCAGAAACTACACGAAATCACATCGGACGACATTAGCTAGTGAAGTAATTATTCTAGTAAGCAAAGATGATTAAGTGGCCATTCGTCATGCAAAGATCTAATCGAACAATCGAGAGGACAGAGTGGAAGCACAATGGTGAAGCTACTAGTGAAGAACCAGATCTAATGATAGACTCTCGACAGTCTTTTTTCTTCTTCGAATTCAACAAGATCATTCAACCTGAAAAAGTAAACTCACATGAAAACTGTAAAACTCAATCTACTAAAACAACTTTTAAAGGTTCTAGATTCTTAATGGCTTGCAGCCAAGATAGGGAGAAACAAGTGTTTCCACATAGATCTCACATCCGATACCGTCATCAACCTCAGCAGGATACTCTTTGTAAGTATTATCCTCTGGATTGAAGAGAATTATTTGGTACACATCAATCAGGAAAACGATTTTTCTGCTCCTGGTGTAAGCGACGGGGATCTGCCAAAATTCGCCTCCGGGTATGCCTTCAGCCGAGACACTAAACAACTTTGTCCATGATCCTCCTCTCCCGTACTCATTCGTTTTCCACGCCTCGAAGCGGTCAATAGAGCTCACGGGGAAGGTGAACAGATCGGCCCCATGAATCCCAACTCCTTCGAAGACTATGTCCCATCAACTTCAGGCACAAAAAGCACCTGGTGAAACTTCTCTTCTGATAAATCGAATGACATGATTGCAGACTCTCTCTTGCTCCTACTCCTGTCGACAACGCACCAGTGTAAGGCCCCCTTCCAATAAACTCCTCGGTCGGAAACGGCCCGGTGGCTTTCTTGCTGGACGTGTATCTTTCTCCAAGAACCGGACTTGAGAGAAAATATCGCCACCTGACAATTTGTAGAACCATCGCCTTGAACTATTTTATAGTCATCAGACTTAGAGTCGTACCCGAATCCATGGAAGAAATTATCTCCTTGAGCAAGATCAAAACCGGGCAAGTTCCGAGACTCCTTGGTGGTGGGGTTATATAGGAGGAATCCGTCGCGGACAGCTAAGCAGACCAAGCCATCGCAAGACCCCATGAGGCCGGGCTCCCAGATAGGATCGGCCATTCTTATCTCATGAGACTTTACCACCATGCTACCTTCGCCGCCGCCAGTGTCGCCGTCGAGCAGTTCATAGTCTATGGTCTCAAGGGGGCTCTTGACGATTCTCTGGCTAGGAATTATATCCCCTGCCTTTAGCCTTTGCAAATGCGACTTGGCGAAGCCCGGGTCGGAAATCAGCGACTGCCACCGTTTGCTGACGCATTTGAACCGCCCCAAGGGCTTCACCGGTAGCCTTGAGAGTATCTCGATGAAAATGTCCTCGGTGAAACTTTCAGCCACGGCAGAGGCCGAGGTTCGGCTTGTTTCAGCAAGAAGTCTCTTCATTGGGCAGGTTTTGAGGGAAAGATCTGCTTGTTTGCCTTTCAATCCGTTGCTGAGCAAAGGGTTATATAACCAGTCAAGTATAATACCAAGTCAAGAAGCTTGCTCAAGAATAAAACCAAGTCAAGACGCTTGCTCAGCACACAAGAAGACAAGGATTGACAAGATCTTTTGCCAATGGAAACGGGAGATGGTAGCGGTGCGTGGAAACGGCACCCCATCCTCGTTCAAAAAGCTTTCCAGAAGGTCAAAAATTCAATTTTTCTACACTTCCCCAAATCGAACGGAGTCTATATTCTGTAGCAAATGTGTCATCCAAGATTTTTCCAATATGAAATAAATTATTTTGACACTGAATAGAAGGGTCATAACGTACATCCGAATTTTTCTTTTAAATTACCATTGAGCCCAAGAAATCGGACCTTTTTTTTCACTTTGTGCATGCCCATGATATCCTTTGTAGATTAAATGTTGCATCCTGTTATAGAAGGGTAGTAACTTACATTCATAATTCGCTGTAAGGTGGTATGCTAAATATTAAAAGAACAAGGAACATTTGTTCGCGTAATACAACAATAATTTACACAATTCATGTAACATCCTGAAATTCGAGCCCTTTTAGGGAGGAATGAACGTGAATTTCGTCGATGCATTGTTGGTTGATCTCACTCGAAACTGATCACTCCTGAGTTACTGACCTTGAGGGGAAAGGCTAATGAGGACAGAACTCGTGCGACTAAAGAACTTGACTTGGGAAAACGACTCGACCGTGAGACTTATGTGAGGACGATCCTGTAGTCATGCAGGCCGATTCCAGGGACGAATAAAAGTCGATTCGCGGACAGAACATAATGGGATGACGGATGGGGACTATGTCGATCCTTGATAATAAAAGTCGATTCTTGAATGTGAATTAGCAAGTCGGACGCGTTCCTCAAAGCCACATAAGAATGGCATAATTGGACTTGGGACGTGCCTTGTGTCGGATGATTCCGCCCTTTTGAGGAAGGAATGCGTGAATTTCCTCGAACTAATGAGGATAGAACTCGTGCGACTAAAGAACTTGGCATTCGGGTGAACGGTCCTATGTCGATCCTTGATAATCGTGTACTTTGAAATAAGAATCTATCCTTCGCAATTTCACGTAGTCAAGGACGTCCATGTGTCGAGAAGTCTTGAACGTGAATTAGCACGAGTCGGTTACGCGTGAATCCTCAAAGCCGCCCGTCGTATCCGAGTAGTACCAAAATGGCATTCGGGCGAAATTGACATGGCACGAGAATCCAATATTGGACTTTGAATTTTCGGGAACGTTCGAGAAGGACTTTTGGACGAAGGTTGAGTCGAGTATTTGGAAAAGGATTTTCGGACCAAGAAAACGAGCCTACGAGGACGTGGGCCGGGCAAGATCGTGTGGGCCTCACGCCCAAGGTGGGACAGCCGCCATGGAAGGCCCGAGGCAAGCAAGTGAGCCCGTTGGACCCAACCGACAATTTACCCTCCGAGTCCGTTGTCTAATCTTAAGCCGTTTCGAGCCCAACAAATTCCGAGCCCATTCCTATTAATTTTCCGGCCTTTTTCCTAGGCCCGCCCTTTCATTTTTCCTTCCTTCCTTCAGTTTTTTCAGTTCTGACCTTTCACCGAAAATCGAGTTGTTCATTGCCTTCCCGTTGGAATCTCGGCCCGTGCCACCCGCCGTTGCATTCAGAAGACGAAAACCGTTCAGATGGCGTCAGCCGTTTGCCGAACGGAGTCTCCGGCCGTCCTGTACGGCCTCCGGAAGTCACTGCTCGCCGAACCGCCTACTGTAGCGGCAGCTTTGCACAGCTCCGCCTTTTCTTCCGTTTCTCTCCATTTTCGACTAAATCACCGCCCATCCCAGCCACAAGTGGTTCCCCTCGACCCCCAGGTGCTGTTGGTCGCTGGCCGCCGCTCACCGGAGCTCGGGCAGCCCATTCAACTCCGATCAGCTTCTTCCTCCTCCAGCGGTGCAGGTTTTGAGTTGCAGAGGGATTCCGAGTTTGTTGCTGCTGTGTTCAGCCGGGACCGCCTTGGATCATTGTGGTGGAGGTCTCCGGGTGTCGGGTTCGTCGCCGCCGCCGCGTCCATGTCACCGGCCCGCTTAACGGGTGAGTTTAGCTCCTAATCCCTATTTAGTGCCTAAACTTGCTTAGGGTTGGTTAATTAGTGTTAATTCTGGTTTAAGGGGTTTAATTAAGTTGCATTAGCCCTAAGATAGGTGGTTAGATAGATGGTTAGGATTAGATTAGCTTAATTTTGCTAATTGTGCTTAATTTGGGATTAATTGTGATTTTTGTGATTAATTAAGCATGATTTGGTTTAATTGAATTGATTAATTGTTTTAATTAATGTTTTGTTTAATTTCTAGATTAAATGTTTTAATTAATTGAATTTCGGAAAAATCACTGTTCAAATTACTGTTCACGGATTCTTGTTCACAGAATTCATTCACGACCTGTTTGTTCATGCGAAGCTAATTTTTTGGCTTATTTTGATGTGTTCTTGGTTGTTATGATTTATTGAAGTGCCGATTGTTAATTATACTCGTGAATATTGATGAAATGCGTGATCGAATGTTGATTGGAAATTGGATTTTGGAATTGTCGAGTGAGATCGCATAACATGTTGCGTGGGTTATACGAAATGGCACGTCGCATGAGCATGGCGCATGGCGATGTTGCATTCACGACCAAGCAAAAGCAAAGACAAGAATGCATGCTTGATGATGTGTTGCATGATCACACTAAGAGAAGGAAGAAGACCGCCAATCCTTATGGGGTTGTGCCGTGGCCGTTTGTCGCGAGATCGGATCGGGGGACATTGACGGGGGCTGCGGTAGTGGGCGGGTCCTATGTTCTGTCTCGGTAGTGGGCGGGTCGTGCTCCTTCGGGAATCGTCGAGGAAGGGATGACCCCCGACGTCGCCGTGCCTCGAGGTTGTTTAGCCGGGAACCGCCAACCATAGGTTGTGCCGTTGGCCCGGGAGGGCGTTAATAATCGGAGCATGTGTGAGTGTGAGACATGAGAAAGTTGTGTGAGATGCTCGATTATTCGCATGCTCTTAGTGTCGTGATGATCGTGATGATTTGGTACGCACGCATGAGTTGGCGGTCGTGCGGGGGTGTGGCAATGGCAGTGAGATCGCTTGTGACGCGGTCGCATGTGATTGATGAAGCTGTATCATCGACGGCCATGTGCCTTGCTTGCATCGTATGAGATTTGACGTGCGGGGTATGGCATACCGGGTAAGGTTGCATGCGAACCGACTTTGTATGATTGTTGGTTGCCCATGTCTCGTTGTTGGTTCTTTGTTTGTTTGTTGTGGGTTGAGTGAGGGGTGGTTACGGAGAGATACCCCGGGTTGAGTTGGCGTACTAACCGGGGCTTAGGGAAGAACTCGGCGAGATTTTATCTCAACCCGTCGTGATTAACCATTTTCGGGCCCTAGTATGGCGTACCCGCGGTGGAGGATCTGCCCGCTCCTCCGGTGATCGACTCGACGAGGCGAGTCCGATGGGTCCGAGTGACCGTGGTGTTGAACCCGAGGGTTCTTTGTGTACTGTTGGATTAGCCTAGTTCTTTTTGGTTTGGCTTAGAGGATGGATCGGCCCTTTTTGTCGGGCTTGTAATTTGGAAAAACGATCCTCCATTGGTTAATCCAATAAATTGAATAATTGAGTAGTTGTTGTTGTTCTTGCTATTCATCCCTCTATCCCTGTTTGATTGTATGTTTGTATGCAGGGATGGTTCGTCTTCCGCTTGCGCTAACGAAAGATTAAAATGAATGGTCATGGATGGGTCCTGGGACGTCGCTTTCAATCGACCAAGAGAAGGGGTTGCCGCGAGCTCGAGAGTCGGGGCGTGACATTTTCGGACCAAGAAAACGAGCCTACGAGGACGTGGGCCGGGCAAGATCAGTGTGGGCCTCACGCCCAAGGTGGGACAGCCGCCATGGAAGGCCCGAGGCAAGCAAGTGAGCCCGTTGGACCCAACCGACCCCTCACCCGTCCTAGCCCGTTATCCAAACTTGAGCCAATTCAAGCCCAATAAATTCCCGAACCCGCTCCTATTAATTTTCCGGCCTTTTTCCTAGGCCCGCCCTTCATTTTCAGCCTAAGGGCACATTAGGAAATGTACTAGGTGGAAATGACCAAAATGCCCTTGGATATTTTGAAGAAAAGTCAAAAGGAAGAGAGAGAAGATGAGGTCATTTGCTTGGCAAGTGGGGGCAAGCATTAATGGTCTTAATGAGGCCTATCTCCAGCCCTCACTTCACTCTTTCTCTCCTCTTCATCTTCTCCAAAATCGCAGCCCCTCTCTTCCCTAGTTTTCCTTTCTTCATTCAGTTTTTCAATTCTGACCTTTCACCGAAATCTGAGTTGTTCATTGCCTTCCCGTTGGAATCTCATCCCATCCACCCGCTGTTGCGTTCAGAAGACGAAATCCGTTCAGATGGCGTCGGCCGATCGTCGAAAGGAGCCTCCAGCCGATCCGTACGGCCGCCGGAAGTTGCTGCTCGCCGAACTGTCACTGTTCCGCCTGCAGCAGCTTTGTTCCACCTTTTCACCTATTTTTCTTCCTTTCCGACTAAACCACCGCCCATACCAGCCACAAGTGGTTCCCCCTCGACCCCCAGGTGCCGCCGGTTGCTGGCCCGCCACTCGCCGGAGCTCCGGGCAGCCCGTTCAACTCCGATCGGCTTCTTTCCTCCTGTGTAGTCGGTTTTCGAGTTGCATAGGGATTCCAAGTTTGTTGCTGCTGTTTTGAGCCGGGACCACCTTAGATCGTTGTGGTAGAGGTCCCCGGGTGTCGGGTTCGTCACCGCCGCCGCGTCCATGTCGCCGGCCCGCTTAACGGGTGAGTTTAGCCCATAATCCCTATTTAGTGCCTAAACTTGCTTAGGGTTGGGTTAATTAGTGGTAAGATTGGTTTAGGATGTTTAATTAAGTTGTATTAGCCCCAAGATAGGTGGTTAGATAGATGGTTAAGATTAGATTAGCTTAATTTTGCTATTAAGCTTAATTGTGCTTAATTTGGGATTAATTGTGTTTATGTGATTAATTAAGCATGTTTAGCTTAAATTGATTGATTAACTGTTTTAATTAATGTTTTGTTTAATTTTTGGATTAAATGTTTTAATTATTTAAATTTCGGGAAAAATCACTGTTCATAATTACTGTTCACGATTACTGTTCATGAAGAAACTAATTTTTGTCTTAATTTGATGTGCTCTTGATTGTTGTGATTAATTGAAGTGCTGATTGTTAATTATACTCGTGATTGATGATGAAATGCGTGATCGAGTGTTGGTTGGATTTGGATTTTTATAATTGTCGAGTGAGACCGCATGACATATTGCGTGGGTTATTTGAAATGGCATATCGCATGAGCATGAGCGATGTTGCATTCACGACAGAGCAAAGATATAAATGGATTGTTTGATGATGTGTTGCATGGTCACATTAAGAGGAGAGTCCGGCGCTGCCGGTAAACCGCCAATCCTTATGGGGTTGTGCCGTGGCCTTTTGGTCGTCCTGACTTCGGTCGGTTGCACGACGGTGGTCGGTTGCGGGCCATGGGCTGCGGGCAAAGTGAGCGGGCCCCATGCTCCATAGGGAATGCCGTCGATGGGAGAGAGCCCGTGATGTCGCCGTGCCTCATGGGGGAGGACGATGCTTGGTCTTCGACCGGTAGACCGCCAACCATAAGGTTGTGCCGTGGCCTAGTGGTCGTAATAATCAGAGCATATGTGTGGATGTGAGGCATGATAAAGTTGTGTGAGATGCTCTGATTATTCGCATGCTCTTAATGTCATGATGATTGCATTAATTATGGTACGCACGCATGAGTTGACAGTCGTGCAGGGTGTGGCAATAGCCAGGTGAGATCGCTTGTGATGCGACTCGCATGTGATTGATGAACTGTTTCATCTAACGGCCATGTGCCTTGCTTGCATTGTATGAGATTGAACGTGCAGGGTATGGCATACCGGGTAAGGTTGCATGCGAACCGATTTTATGATTGTTGGTTTGCCCTATCTGTTGTTGGCTGTTGTTTGGTTTTGGTCGTTTGTTGTTGGATTGAGTGAGGGGTGGTTCTGGAGAGATACCCCGGGTTAAGTTGGCGTACTAACCGAGGCTTAGGGGAAGAACTCGCTGAGATTTTATCTCAACCCGTCGTGGTTAACCATTTTCGGGTCCTTAGAATGGCGTACCCGCAGTGGAGGATCCTGCCCCCGTTTCTCCAATGATCGACCCGACGGAGCTTGAGTCCGAGGGGTCCGAGTGATGATGGTGTTGAACCTGAGGGTTCTTCTTGTTTAATTGGATTTGCCTAGTTTCTATTTGATTTGGCTTAGAGAATGGATCGGCCCTTTTTGTCGGGCTTGTAATTCGGAAAACGATCCTCCATTGGTTAATCCAGTAAATTGAATAATTGAGTAGTTGCTGTTGTTCTCGTTGTTCATCCCTCTATCCCTGTTTGATTGTATGTTTGTCTGGGGATGGTTCATCTTCCGCTTGCGCATAATCAAAGATAAAATGAATGGTCGTCGATGGAACTTGGGACATCGCTTTCAATCGACCAAGAGAAGGGGTTGTCGCGTGCTCGGGGTTCGGGGCGTGACAATTCATATCATCCTAGCAAAGATAATTACAGACTAAGAAGTGTAACATGAATTACAGGCGTGCTGATTAGATTATTCCGTACCGGAAGAGCAAGTTCCGTAGATACTTCCTCAACGGGAGTAATCCTAGATCCGGCTTCCCTAGTGGATCCACGAACCACCGGAGAAAGAATGTCATGATAAAGCACCCGGCCATTATGTAAGCTGTCAATCCGAGGCCGATGCGCTTGGCCAGCACTACGTACATTGCCGATGCGAATGCTAATACCATCCCGAGTATCGCAATGAAGATGAACACCATGGCAGCCTTTATAAACCGGGCTCGCTCGTAGTAGCCCCCGCCAGAAGTCCCGAAGTGGAGATACACGGCGGCAACAGAGCAGCAGAATGCCATGGTGTCAAAAATCACGAATGACTTGAAAGCCAGCTTCGAGGCGAGACTGGCCATCCCCTCGTCCCGTCCTTCATTGTGGTAGCCGCCAGGCATTGTGAAGGCAGCAGCAAAAGTGACTGTGGCTATGAGCATCGCCACGAGAAGGTGGATCTCCAGCATGTTGCCTTTTTGATGAGAAGAGGTCTCTCCGTGGCCCAAGTTCTCGGTCGGGACTATTTCATCGGGTCCTCCATTAGGCATCTTCTTTACGCTCATGTCGACCCAAGCTTGCATGTCTTGTACGCCGAAGGTCTCTTTCAACATGAAATAAACCTTTGCAGCTGCAAAACCACTCTACATACAAGGAACAATAATCTTGATATGCACTTCAGCATAGAGTCTGAATACTATTCACATTGTTAAAAACAAGCATGGAAGCTAATTTGATGCATACAAGCACTGCCTCGTCAAAATGGTCCATTTATTGACTAAGAAAATGTAGAAGGTTTTCATGTGACGATGAACTAGATATTTGTCGCTATGTAGTCTAGCATGAACGCACTTAGCACAAGTTTAAGTCCCTAGGCTTCAATGGTCGATCAGCTGCAGAAAATCTTCAACCAACATTTGAGACACTGGTGTAGTCTATATATGCTAATATCCGCAACTAAAACTCGATTACTTCACTTCATGGCCTAGCTTCTTGTTAAGTAACAACAAGAGAGAGATACCGAATGGAAGATGACATACCTCTTGATATTTCCTATAAATGCCGAGGGCCGTCAGATTCTTCTTGTTCGTGGCTTTTATGTCTACTCGGCTGTCCTGAGCAAGGATTGCTATGATGCTGTACTTTTTGTACATGGCAGCCAGATGTAGAGGCGTGTTCCCATCTTCATCTGGTTCATTCACAAGGCCCACAAGCTTCGGAAGCCCCAAAATGAACCGGACAGCCTTCTCTTGCCCTCCTAAAACAGCGGCATGGAGAGCAGTTCTTCCCTTGTTGTTTAGCAAGTCACAAGTATCGGGACGAACTCTAAAGACCTCTTCCATGACGGAAGTGCGGCCTCTAAATGCCGCAATGTGGAGGGCCGATTCCCCGTCCTTGCCTGGGATGTAAGCTGCTGAACTGTCGTACTTTAAGAACAATCGAACTGCATTGACATTGCCAAAGTGAGCAGCATAATGTAGAGGAGTCCAGCCGAGGGCATCTCCTTCTCGTATCATGTCCACTCTTTTCTTTACAATCTCCTTCATAATGCCTGATAAAATGACAACAAGTTAAGAACTTCTGTAGCCGCTTAGACAAGTTTTGCCTGTTAAATCTTGTTTTAGACTATTCAACCTTCTAGATCTAACTAGAATCTTAAGCAAACAGGCTCTTCCGCAGCTTGGGACATCTTCTGCAACAGACAAGTTAGGGAGGAACCGAGGGACAGACTCTTTTCCATTGCCAAGATCTAGACTCTGCATCTCTACATTGACCTTCACTTAAATTAAGACATTACTGAGTCATTTAGCTAGGCTTCCATTCATAGCTAATCAGCTGACAACATACTCTTATTGCAGTCAATGCAAATCTCAAGCAACTGAAAAGTCCAGATAGCAAAGTTGCAACCTTGAATACTTCCAAAAGTGACTGGAGTCCCTTCCCTTCCTAAACAAACATCTGGACTAATCTTGTAGACATAGCAAGTATTCTAGCCAGACGAGCATGTCTGCAGTTTGCATTGCCAGGATATAAACATGACATTAGTGCTAGGACTTTATACATGGCCGGTGTACCAAATAATGTGGCAGATATTGGGTGTCAAATTCCCATTTGTTTAAAGTCCCCGGGACTGATTATCACATAACCAATTTTGTTGACTGGTTTTACCATAACTACAATTACTAAACAACAAAAACAAGAGGTCCGCTTCTCTGCTAATTATGCTAACAGATATGAACTTTGGATATTTGCATGCTGCACTGGGAAATCTTCTTTCAGCACAGAAGTAATCAAGTCAAGGAATTCAAGGGACAGCCTTGCTTCCTGTTCTAGATAATATAAACTTCTCACACTACCATTAACTGTGCTTAAAGAATCCTAAGACGAATCTCAGCATAGACTAAAGGAGCCGAATTTACGAATCTCGTCATCATTTGCATGTCAAACACATTTTACCCATCAAGTTCTCCCATTTTTTTGAGGCATTTCACTTGTCAGCCACCACTAATCAAAGAACTTCCTCGTCCAAGTGATTCATAAGCACATCATGCAATGCATCCTCAAGTGAAGATTTTCACTGGCTTCTTTTTACACTGCTACCCTGATCAGACAATCACAACCTACAATTTTGAATTTATCAAACTAACAAAAGGATTGAAAAGAACCCTCCAGTGAGCAAAGTTCTTCCTCCAAAGCCTGCAAAGATGCACAGAATAGCCAATAGCAGGAACTACATAAGCTAAAAGCTTGTAACAAATGTGGGGATCAGACATGAATTACCATTGAGGTGATAATACAGAGCAGCGTGCAGAGCAGTCATCCCATTGGTGCCTCCATGCAGGCAACTCCCGGAGTGGCCCAGTATCAGCTCAGCGATCTCACCATGCTCCTTCGCCGTGGCAATGTAAAAGGGCGATTCGCCAGCGCAATTCGCACGGTCCAAGAGCCCGGCGTCAGCCTCCACCAGCAACTTCACCACGGCGTAATGCCCATTCCGCACGGCCAAGTGCAGCGCGCTGTCCCCCTCCGAATTGACCATCCCGAGCAACTTCTTGAGGCCCCCGTCACGCCCGACCTGGCTCTCGAGATCCTCGTACGCCCTCCTGGCGTAGTCAATGGCGAAGTCAACCACCTCGGAGCAACCCACTTTGGCCGCGACCTGAAGCGGGGTCTCTTGCTTCGAGTTGGCCCTGTCGAAGAGCCATGGGCAGAGCCTGGTGGCTTCCCTGAAGAAGTCGGCCTGCCCGAACTCGGCCGAGACGTGGAGGATGGTGTTCTGCTTCGGGGTCACCTGCGAGAGCTGAGTGGACCTGCCTTCCATCCTCTCGAGGAACGCGGCGTCCCCGGATCTCGCGGCTTCGTAGAGCTGAGGGTCCATGGATTCTTGCCACCGTGATCGCTCTGCACTTTCCGGAGGAGCGACGCGAAGCAGTTCGTTTCCTCGGAGGTCATGACAAAGAAGAAGAAGAAGAAGAAGAAGAAGAGCAAGGAAAAGCGCGTGCGGACGCTGTACGGCAGGGGACTCTCATGAACTTCGTGCGAAAAGAAGACGCAACTTCCTAATGGGGTCCCCGTCTAATAATTCGGGTATCGGTTTATCGATCAATCATCGAACTGCTCGAGCGATACGTGTGCAGACCAACTTTGCTTTCGGATTGACTAGCTTTTCTGCCTATTAACTAATTAAATATTAAGTCATACATTTATTTAATAATTTAAACTTTTCAAATAATTTATGGTATTCTCATAAAATTCCATATAATATTAAAACTTGAGATCCTAAATTCGAATTTTAAGATTGGACAAAAATAAAAACTAAACTGAGCAAATAGAATTAATTAAATCACGTAAAATATGTAAATATGCTTGGTTTGGGTCATGTTATTTCTAAGTATTTCGTTCCCAAGTTCAAAGTTAAGTATATTCTTTACTATCAAAAATAAAATGAAAATAGTGTATGTATGTATAACATTTATCTCTTTTTCTCTCACAATCTTCGATTTTTTAATAATTTATGGGTTTTGCTTGCAATTTCCCATTAGAATCCTTGGGGATAATGTGATTCAAGCACTTTTGAATCATTTTTTTTAGTACAGAAGGTCTTCTATTATCATAATTGTTAGATAAATTTTATTGTTTGAGCTTGGAAGTTTGTGAGCTGGGCAAGTCAATGAAATAAATATATGTCCGAAAGTGACATTGTCCGGGTTGAACTCTGCTTGCGAAGACGAAGACGAAGACGAAGACGAAGACGAGTGAGCGGAGTACATACCGCGTTCCTTCTTCAGAGGAGGGAAATTGAGAGAAAATGATATATAGGGAGTTCGGTTTTGTCAATGGACTTGCAGATCATTTGCCAAATTCGAATTTGCATAAAAAGTTCTGGTACCCTGAAAACGTCGATTTTGATTTCAAAGAGCTAAAGTTAATAAGCAATCGATGCTAACGACTATATATATATCGACTATGATTTCGAATGTAATATTATCTGGGGCCGATAATGATGAGAGCTTGCCGAGGCCATTGAGATAAATAGAAGTCCCTAAAACCCGACTGTAGTGATAAAGCAAAGTCAATGACTAGCCGAGGTCAAGGTTGACTATGAGTATTGACCTAGCAATAGAACGTATTGAGCGTCAACAAGGGAGGAGTAAATGCTAACCGACGTATGTAATCTGATATAGATCATGAATACAGTTGTTGGTCAAACTTACCGCTAATTATAAGAAGCCGGTAGAATTAAGTAGATCGAATGGTAACGTTTTTCAAACATAGATGTCAGTCGAGTCGACAAGCATTAGCATCGACTTTACTAGTTTGACTAAAAATAAATCGAAGGATCAGAAGAGTGTGATAGTCATCGCAGTCAAACTCTTAGCCGGAACAATTACCAAAGGTGTCGATTGACAATTATTTCGCTCGAGCAATCATTACGGTTGAGTCAAACAATTATTGCAAGCAAACTCTTTAGCGTGGGAAAAACTACCAGTATCAAACGTGGAGCTGAAATTTCATTTCGAGAGCGTGAATGGTTATTAGAAGAGACTAGCCACACATGAACTATAGAAGGAGAATCATTGAAGATTGCCTCAGTAGCCATCTTTTTCACATAAAAAAAGAAATGTAAGAAATTCGATTCCTCACCTTCCCAAGAGACTGGGTGTGAGAACGTTAGTTTCAGGTGTAAATTCGATTCACACGCTCTTTGGATAAAAATCTGAAAATGAATTGAGAATTAAAATAAGACAAGAAAAAAAAATTATAAAAGAGTACATTTGAAGAGTAAGAGGCCCACGGGAACCCCAAAAAGCACAAGATCTACTTCATTTACTTCTAATAAATTTACTTTCCTGCAATTTTCTTTTGGTTCAAATGCTTACCTGCAATTTATCTACATGCTTTCCTTGCACATCAACCCTTGCTCTTGTAGTTTCGGGTTTTGCATTCTCGACCACCGTAGTCCCGCTTCGTAATGAACTCATAAGCTGAGTTCGTGTTCCCTTCTCAGATTGTAATCATCTGTCAATCAAGTACAAGGGACTGCAGTGCGTCCCCGGAATGAGTCAGCTTTCATCCTTGGGGGTCCAAGATGTTATTGGCTTGAAAGGTTCGAACTCAATCATGCCTGTCGATCCCTATTACAAGTTCATCGTCGTGGGGACAGACCGGCCTGGACATACGGTTGACAGAAAATATAACACAAAGTACAGCGGGCGACATTCTTCAACTCTGAAACATTCCTGCTGTTTGCTTTTCATGTTGGATCATTTGCTTTTTTGAGGATCATATGCATTTCCATTCAACTTTGGAACAATCATTCTGTTAAGAATGATGTTCGGTAAAGATTGCGCAGCGAAAGGAGGAGTTTTTTAAGCTGTAATGGCCATTGGTCCTGGTGTGCCACTTGGGGCAAGTCAGAACTTACACCACCATCATCATTAACACAAGATTATTCCAAGCCTCTAAGAAGAAAAGGAGCTAAAGCAAATGATAAATGGGGCTGCTAGATTTAGTTGAGATTGCAAGCACTTTTGGCTCTTTCTTAAGGGTCAATTCCAAAAAAAACCCCAAACTTTAGGTCTAGTCCCAAATATACCCCGAACTTTTTTTTTGTCTCAAGAAAAACCCCAAACTTTAAGTTTAGTCCCAAATCTGCCCCAAACTTTTTTTTTGTCTCGAAAAAACCCCAAACTTTAGGTTTAGTCCCAAATCTGCCCCAAACTTTTCTTTTGTCTTAAAAACCCCAAACTCTTAGTCCATTCCCAAATCTATCCCAATTTTTTTGTCAAAAAGAAAATCATCAAAATTTACTTTAATCCTAAATTTGTCCTCGTTAGCCTTTGTCCAAAAGCCGTATTAGTAATCCCTAATTTTTTATGTCCTAAAATGGTTTTACTTTGAAAATAATTTTCTATGACATATTGCTTATTTGTATTTATTATCTATGTGGAAATGCCATGTTATGTTGGGACTAGACCATGGGGTATATTTGAGAATAGGTCAAAAATTGATGATTTTTTTAGTATAAACGGTGGGTAAAACCCCAAATTAGTATACCCGTAAATTGCGACGCGTTATTTAATTTAGTAATTTGACAATAAAATTTAACAAAAACTAATAGATGATAATTTGTTTTGGTGATCAAAAAATTAATTTTGGGTAAATTTGTCATATATGTACCAATTTGGGATTTTTCATGATATTGACTCTTTTTTTTAGACAAAACCAAATTCGAGGTAGATTTGGGATTAAATTTAAAGTTTAGGGTTTTTTTTGAGACAAAAGAAAAATTCGAGGCAGATTTGGGACTAAACCTAAAGTTTGGGGTTTTTCTTGAGACAAAAAAAAGTTTGGGGTATATTTGGGACTGGACCTAAAATTTGGGGTTTTTTTTTTAATTAACCCCTTTCTTAAAAAAGTCAAGAGAATTACTAAAAAAATTCATAAACCTGTTGCAATTGTGCCAATGCAATTTTAAACCTATCTTTTTTACCAATTCAATTATAGATCTTTTGCAATTGTGTCAATTCATTTCATTTGGCGACATTTGGCTAGTTGGTGCTAACGTGGCCACTGATTGACGCTGACTGATGGCCATGTTAGCACTGGCAGGCTAAATTTCGCCAAATGAACTGAATTGGCATAATTGCAAAAGGCTTAAAACTGAATTGGCAAAAAGGATAAGTTTAGGATTTAATCGACATATTTGCAATAAGTTCAAGACTTTTTTGTAATTCTCCCTAAAAAAGTCAGTGAGATGATGCAAATGATTACTTATTGCATTAGACATGCTAAAGATTTGGACAATGATAAGAGAATAACCAATGATGAGCTTCTTTAAATGTGTATAAGTACCTTGGATTAAATAAAATTATGCAGAAAAATTGTGAGGGATGAGAACATTCATCTCCTTTTAAGTTTGCCAGACAAGAAGGAAGTTGTGGAGATGCTTCTCCAAGAAATAGAGATGAGAATTCTGGCTTGTATATAATTGCTTAGAATGATTTTTTGTCTATCTTTGGTTTAATGGCAACTTTAGTGATGATTTTTAAGCTTGGTTAATGGTGCCTCTAATTATTAGGTATCTTATGTAGTCCATTTGTTGTTTTATAGTATTCTAACAACATCGAACAACGTTTCTTTTGTCACAAAAGAACATCTCTAGATTTCACAAATCTCACAAAAGAACATTGCTCAATGTTGCTCAATGCCATAAAGCTACAAAAGGACTACACAAGAGCTAACCAAGCAAAACCTTCACAGAAGTTACAAATACACAAACAATAGACAAAAGTTGTTCTAAGCAAAGATATATATAAGCTTGCATATCTTAGCCTAGAATGACAAGTCATTCTCATCGCTTGTCACTTAGAGAAGCATTTCCATAAATGTCTTCCTATCATCTACTTCAAATCCAAAACTAAGATGAATGATCTTAAGTTCTTCACACTTTTTCAACATAATGTTATTTTTATCTACAACACTTAGATACATTTAAAATAAACTAATCATTGATTATTTTCTTATTATTGTCCAGATTTTTAGCATGTCCAATGTGACTAACAATCCTCCATCCTCTCACTAGCTTTTTCAAAGAATGCCTAGCTTTTAAACTAATCCAACAACTCATTCATCACTTGTTTTAGCCATTTTTTTCCTTTTTGAAGACCCAAATAATTGTGTCTAGTGTTACAATTGAGTGCTGATGGGGTCGGTCTCTTTTCCTTGTAAATTGTTGGTTGAAAATCATATATATTCTTACCTTTTACCAAAAAAAAAAATAATTGTGTCTAGAAGATGGTGATGGTGGTGGTAAGTTTTGACTTGCACCAATTGTTGTCTTATCATGATAATTCTTACCTTATTGGTGATCTAAAGCTACATATAAGCTTATAGAGGGTCCTCAGTGAGATTTCTTTTGGCATGGTACTTTCCAAATATGATTGTTAATCAAACATATTGAGGAAAGGGCTTTCCTCTAAAAGAAGAAACACCCAATCCTCTCCACAAAGAGATTATATTATCATTGAAAAAGAAAGTACTAAAGAAAAAAATTGAGAAGAGACACACACCTTGCAATATTATTGTCATCTATCTACGTACTTTTCATGATCTCACCTAATACTGCTTTGATCTTTCAAGTCATATGATATATTATACAAGAAGTTCTTCATCTTTGATCCATGTGGGACTACCCTTGAGGCTGTCAAAATGATCTAAATTATCTTATCTTCTAAAAAATGTGTGATCCTTCAATATATGCTTAGGGTAGTGCCTTCCAGTAGTAGTCCACACCACAATCATATACATGATACACATAAGCGACATTGCAGGTTCTTCTCATCTAATATTAATATGTTAATTTTTTCGCTATCATTGTGAGCTATATATAATGAGGAAAAAGAACATAAACAATATGCAAGAACAAATTGGCAAGTGAGATGATGACAAAACCATATAAAACCCCCACAATACAAACCTTTCAAAATTACGTAGCTAATTGAAAAAAAATGAAAGTATAGCATGTTCTCCTCACTATATAAATATACAAATTTCAGTCACTAACACTATTTCAAGTTCAGTGAAGTATTTTTAAAATATTTGGTATCTAACATGGTTATTTCCACTTTAATAAGAAAGTTCATGACTTAAAATTCTCATCAAATAAACTCGTGTCTCGAATGAGTTGTTGTTTTAATTTCTTTAGATAAGTATTTTTTTATTTCCTCAAATCCACAAAACCAGCGACTAAGGGCCTGTTTGGTAACCGGCCAAACAATGAAAAATTTTATTCTTTTGTTCTCGGGAGTAAATTTGGAATAGAAATCCGTTTATTAAAATTTTTGTTCGGGAACAAATTTATTAATAGATTTGGAATGGAATCAAGAATAAAAAAAAGGTTGTTTCTTATTCCCAAAAACAATTTCAAGAATCAGTTTTTTTTTTCCCTTTCTTTTTTTTCTCTTCTCTTTCTCTTTCCTTTTCTTTTTCCTCTCTTAGCCTACTGCGCCCCATCGCCGCCCACCGGCCACCATCGCCGGCGGTGGCCGGTGAGTGGCTGGGCGAGGTCCAGCGAGTTCGCCGATGGCTAGATGAACCTCGCGCCGCCTGGTGAGGCCGACCTCGCGCTGCCTAGGCGAGGTCGACCCTCATTGGTGGCTAGGCAAGCCTCCAGCAAGCTCGTTGGACCTCACCTAGCCGGTCACCGGCCACGCCGGCGGCGGCGACTGGCCACAATGGAGGAAGGGAAAAAGACAAAAAAAAAAGAGAAAATTGTATTTAAATCATTAAAAAATTTAGAAATTCTAAGGTTTTACCAAATGCATTTCTATCCCGGAAATAAAAATTTTGGACAGTTACAAACACCTTCTAATGCTCAGAAATTGTTCTCAAAAACAGAATAAAAAAAAATCATTTCTGAGTAGAAATTGTTCCTTAATACAGAAGCATTACCATGCGCACCCTAAACCTCCTTACAACTCATGGGCAAAATGCTCCAAGTGGTAAATAAGTACCAACAAATATTACAGCTCAAAGATGTCCACCTCTCGTTGTGCAATCTATATCTAACATCATACTTGGTTTCAGAATCGAATGGACACCCATGTGGTCATCGCAAAAGTACATTCAATGAAGAGATGAACGGTCGGTCGATTCAGCAGCAACACCACATAAAAAACAAACAGGATTAACAGACAAATTCCAAGAAATCATTCTGTTGGGAGATAGAATAATGACTTAGTGAGTTCAATGGAAACCAAAACAGATCAGACCAAGCCACCTTTGGTACACTGATTCTTAGCACACACGATGCCCAACATTCAATGAAGAGATGAACAGTCGATTCAGCAGCGACATCACATAAAAAGCAAACGGGATCAACAGACAAATTTCAAGACATCATTCTGTTGGGAGATAGAATAAAGATTTTGGAAAGTTCAATGGAAACCAAAATAGATCAGACCAAGCCACCTTTTTGTCTACTGGTTCTTGCACACTCGACGCCCTGCTTCAATGAGAAAAATAAAAGCCGAGCAATAATTTAAGACCTTAAAATCGTTCAAAAGATAAGCAACGAGAGGCAGTGAAAAACATCAATTTGTTGTTACCTGCGACAGAGGTGTTGGCCGGAGCAGAAGAGACGACGATCTCACAATCTCTGTAAGGGAAAAGAAGTCGGTATGAAAGAAGAAAAACACATCAGTAAAACGTGCGTGTGGCGCTGTCAACAGGGTCGTCGTTACCTATGACAGTGATGCAGAAGTTCGTTGCCTCGCCGCTAGGTCTGATTGTAACCGATTAAGAGAGCTATGGAAAAGGAGAAGGAGAAGGTAGGGCTTTTCAGAAATGAGCTTTTATATCAGGACGTAAGAGCCTTTATCCCACACCCCACACGAGATCTTTTCATCCGGATTACATCCTTATTTTAGCCGATCTTATCCTACCTTGGACATCAACCAAACAGCGCAAAGGATAACATTTATTCTATCCCGACTTTTATCCTAGCCTCCAAACATAGCCTCAGAGATTTTTTGCCATGGAGACACCCGCATTATTGTTTGTCGTGTCACCCGTGGTTGATGCGAATTCTGTCTCGGGATCAGAATCAAGTCTATGTTCACCCGATTGAGATTTTTGTTAGATTTGTCGAGGTATTTTTCATCAGATCATTGTAGTTTCCTGTTCTGAATGGAATTGCTCGATGCAAAGATGGTTCTAAAAGAGATATAGGATGGCTTAGAATTATATTGTTCTGCCTGTCGTTTGGCCTGTCATATACCAAAACAATGTACTGGACTTATAAGATAGATCGATGTGATCTCAATTGGCTGACCTTTTCTTCTGCTTCTTCTTCTTCCTCTTCTTGCTGACATTCTCTTGAGAATATTGTGTCAATACTAGCAAATAGAATGGAGAATCTCATCATGAGTAATTAGATAGATCAGAAATCGCAGTTGGGAAAAGGTTGTTGGTTGGTTCTCTCATCTTCGTGGAATATATATTTATGTATGGAAGATCACCACTTTAAAGGTTTGAAGGGAAATGTTGTGTTCCTCTTCTTTTATTCTTTACATTTGGAGGAAGTCTGCGGAAGATCAAAAGGAGTGAAAACATACAAGTTTCAAAGGTACCAAAGGCAATGCAACATGCTTGGGGTAAAATCTGCAGGAGATGAAGATAACCAGTTTGTATTCATTTTGCTATTAGATCTTTCCACGTACCCTTTAACAATCATGGGTTGGAATGGAAGGTATAAGAGAGTGTGAAATCAAATTCAATTACAACGACTCACGAACCAGAAAGATACATGACTATAAGAACTCTTTAGGGCATTATGTGTACTAAACAGAATGCACTAAACCAGCACACACAAAGCTTGTAACTTCATGGCTACTGGCCAAAATTGGGTGAAACAAGAGTTTCCACATAAATAGCAGACTCAACATTATGGTACTCTTCAATGGGCTTATTCTTGTAAGTACCATTCTCCGGATTGAACAAAATCATCTCCGACACATTGATCTGAAAAACAATATTTCCACTCTGAGTATAGGCTATCGGGATTGCATAATTTTGACAGGCAGGTAAACCATCTGTCACGACACTGAACAATCTTGTCCAAGATCCCCCTTTCCCGTATTCATTCATGATCCAAGCCCCGAAATGAGGTCTCCAAGTGACATCATAAATTAATGGGCGTCCCCCGTGAATCCCCAGACCCTCAAAAACTATACCTTCGACTTTGGGGATTGGAATTGCCTCTTCAAATGTTTCCGTGGCCAAACTGAATGGAATGATCGCTTGCTCTATCCTATTTCCATTTCCATGATTCATGATCCAGTGAACAGCCCCGTTTAGATAAATTCCGGCTCCATCCAACTTGGGAACATCTTTGCTAGGAACCCTTCTCCAGGAACCAGATCTGAGCGAAAATATCTTGAATGCACATTCCTTGGAGCCATCGTTTGCTTTAAAGAAAACTCCCTGTACTATTTTGTAGCCATCAGTTGTGGAGTCATAACTGAATCCATGGAAGAACTCGTGTTCTGCAACTAAACTAGAACCTGGCAACTTCCTGGACTCCTTATCGGTTGGGTTATACCATCATCGACAGCCAAACTCACCAAGCCGTGGCATGACCCTGCGAGCCCCCATGGTTCATCCTTTCCCTAGTGATGAGACTATACCACCACATGATCAATGACCTTGTCGTTGTCGAGTGCTTCATAGTCTATGGTTTAAAGTGGGTTGCTTTTGATAATTTTCTGGCTAGGGGTTATATTCTCCAAAAGGAGCCTCTGCAGGCGCAATTTCACAAAGTGCTCGTCAGAAATTAGAGACCGCCATCTCTTGCTTACGCACTTGAATCTCATCAAGTATTTGACCAGCAGCCTCGACAGCATGTCGATGACAATATCCTCCATAATGTTTTCTGCCATGGCTAAGCTTTGATTTGTTTCAGCAAAGTGTCTCTTCATCGAGCTCATTCAAGTAAGAGATCTGTTTTTTTTTTGGTAAGGAAAGTAAGAGATCTGTTTGTTTGCTGTTTAATCAATCTTTCGCTAAGCAGGCTTAAAAAAGGAACTCTTCTAGTCAAATCTCCAGGCGCTAATAACAAGAATTATTGATGACTAAAAAAATTGTTTAGGACTCGATCAACGAGCGTCCTCACTTCACATTGTAGCTTAACGAGCCAGAATTGACCTGTTCTCAATTCTCATGCACCAATGCAAGACTGTAGTTGGTAGTAGATTATGCAATAAGCTCTTCCAATCCAAAAGTCACTCTCTTTTGACTCCTTTGTTTGCTTTTGCTATTATAAAATTAAAGGGCCCGAGAAATTTATCCAGTCATTATCTTCAAAAATGACTTGCAGGCCATTAACAAAAGTTGCAGAAAATCTAACCTTTAAATGAGAACTGACGGACCCAGTTTCCAAATTTTGGGGTGGAGGTTGCCTTCGTTTTCAAGAGCATCCGACCAAACTGGCTTTGATACATTAAGTGCATGTCAGCTTGTGTAACCAGAGGTTTAATCGAGAAACAGATGGTCTCTCAGATTGACAGAAGAAATACAGTTTCTAGACAAGCCAGACGAATCAGTGCATGAATCCAAATGAAGCGAAACAAATATACACAACTGCAAGAGCTGAGGATGCTGAAAGATTAAATATGACAGGGTTGCTCAGCTTATCCATGGCAGATGAAAGAGCCAAGCTTTACGATTGATCAGTTTGTAGGCATTGGATACGGTTGTTCTGTATCTAAAGAAGCCTCGGCATACAGCCTTTAGTTTTACTTGTCATAACAGCTGCGTTTTGAGTAATTTACCAGTGAACATCTTTAAGCCTCTATCGCCTTGTCATGTAAACCCAACCTTTATATCAAATTCACGGTGGTTATTCCCTATGGAGCCACCAGCTTGAAAGATTGGCGAGTAATTCACCACGGAAACAAGCGTGGTTTCAGGATCGCAATCGGGTTCAACTTCAAACGAATGAGACATTGGTGAGGAACAGAGCAGCTATTTGCGGGTAATAGTCCAATCGATCAAAACGTATATTAGATCAGATCATATCCCAGGGTGTGTGTATGGTTATGTTCTGATCAAAGTGGCTAGACGCAAGCATGGTTCGAACAGTCATGAAGAATACAAGATTATTTTAAGAGTTACCCCTTGAATTTAACAGGAAGAACTCTCAAAACAGGACAATAGGAATGTAGCAAACTCCGTCCTCTTTCTATCGTTCAGCGGGGCCCTTTTTTTCACCCCTAAAGCCTGTCATTGTATCCTTCATTTCTTGTGGTCAAGATAGGACGAAACAAGAATTTCCAGATGGATGGCCAACTCAATGTTGTCGAACAATTGGGGTAATTCTTGAAAGTCCCGTCCTCTGGGTCAAATAGAATCATCTCCCACACATCGATCTGGAACACGATCTTCCCCTTTCCAGTGCAGGCCAGTGGGACATTGTAGTACTGGCTGGTGGGCAAGCCCTCAGTCAAGATGGCGAACCACTTCATCCAGAACTCTGGGTTCCCATACTCCTTCATGATCCATGCCTCGAAGCGAGGCAGCCAAGTTCCATAGTACATGAACAGGCGTCGCTCTCGAAGATGCCCTCTTCAACTCTAGGGATTGGGAGCGCCTCCTGGAACTCTTCCTTGGCCAAATTAAATGAGACAATCGCTTGCTCCCTCCTATCTCCACTTCCACGGGAAACTTCCCAACGGACCGCATCATTCAAATAGACCCTGCCTTCACACAGGTCATGGACGTCTTTGTGAGGAATCCTTTTCCACATACTTGATCTGAGTGAAAATATTTCCACAACACATTCTTTAGAACCATTATTAGCAGGAAAATAGGCAACTTTAACTATTTTGTAGTCATCTGATGCAGAGTCATAACCAAACCCATGGAAGACCTCATTCCCGGGGACTAACTCAGAGTCGGGCAAATTCCTAGACTCCTTCGTGATCGAATTGTACAAGATGAATCCGCCATACACTGACAGACACACTAGTCCATTGCAGGACCTACAATCCCAGGCTCCTCGCTAGGATCATCCCTTCCTAGGTCATGAGACTTCACCACTGTGTGATCGCCCCCCACATCACAATAGCTGTTGAGTTCTTCATAGTCGATGGTCTGGAGCAGACTGCTCTTGATGATTCCCTGGTTAGGGATGACCTCCCCCGTGAGCAACCTTTGCAGGTATAGCCTTGCAAAGCACCAGCCAGAAATTAAGGACCACCATTGCTTGCTCGCGCACTTGAACCGCATCAGGGACTTGACCGGCAGCCTCAAGAGTATCTCTACAACGATGTCCTCAGTGAGCTTTTGTACCATGGTCGAGATTCAATTAGTTTTCAGAAAATTGGTCTGTTCGCTGAGGAGATAAGTTTCTGTAAGAAATCTTCCTTTCGTTGCTACTTAGTTTTCCCTTCAAAGTCATGCTTCAAAAAGGAATACAAAAACAATAGGACATGAATCAAGAACTGTACTCAGTACACATCTGTAGTTGAACAGGACAGAACATTGACAAGGTCCCCTCCCACCTAACGTTGGACTGTGCTTTAGTTTATTGAGGAAGCATTCTAAAACGATATAAACTTAGCGTTTCTTTCTATGTTCTTTCTTTCCTCGTATTCTTTTACCAAAGAACCTCTCAGTGTTCAATAAAGTCGTCACTCAATCAAGTTTACCGATGACTTGGAGCCAATTAACATTTAACATATAAAGAGACTAGTGGAATGAAAGCAACATATAGTTACGGCTTTTCAAAGATTGTGGCGAAAACCATTCAATTGTATTGCTACCATGAAAAAGCAAGCCAATCACTCTGTAGTAAAATGTTGGTCAGCTATAGTGAATAAGAACGACTGTTCCAAAAATTTTAAAATCTACAAACTGTGATCCGCTCACGTCATTTATCCACTCTCAAAAGACCCTTTTGCCTGCGTAACACAGCCTTTTGAGTGAAATGAAAACTGACTAGACCGCCTTCGAGTTTGGGGATGGAATGCATTCTATTTCAAGAGCTATCCAACCAAACTACATGAATTTCATATTACGTCGAAATACACAACTGCAGTTATTATGGGGTCCTTCTACCATGAGTCCTATAGGAAAGCAGTCCACCAAGGAAAAGCTTTTCTTTTTTCCTGTGCAACATAAGCATATGTGACGTGCAGATGTTAAAAATAAGAATAGTACATGTGATACATGGAATGCAGCATCTAGAAATTGGAAATTGGCCAACAAAATTATACCAAAAAACAAGTCTTGAAATGGAAAATTCATATGGAGCTTCATGCCTGTAAGTTTAATGGCTTATTCCAGCATATTATATCATCAGTAAGAAGCCACTATTCCAGCATGAAAAATCAGATCAACAGACATAAGATGTTTCCAGAAAAGCCACGACAAACCATCACAGAAACCCAAATGAAACAGAGTTCAAATTCCTGGACACAAGAGGCCAAGAATGCACGAGAAAGCGCAGTCCATTTGCTCCAACAGATCCAGCCATGGCAGATACAGAGCCACCTCAACATTTCAACCACAAGAAACCAACGAATTGAGGACATCAACTGAACTCTCACACAACAGCATCGAGTGCATAGACAATAGAACCAAGCAGTACTTACCCCATTAAGTTGTTGACCACATAACCAACATAGCTCACTTCTTTTCTGATTACACGAGCTTGATAAATTTATGTATTGAACCCACAAAGAAGCTATTCCTGTTCTCTAGGAAATCACGCATCAAGCACAGGATGCACATCCCTCCTGAATTGGACAGGCATGAGCCTGAATGCGCACAACTGCCAAGCACTTAAGTACAGACACAAAGATGCACTGGAACAACATGTGCCACGCATGCACAGAGAAAAAAGTAAAAACACATAAGCCCTGTGCTTGATTGTGCACACATGCAGTGAGGCTCAACAAGCCCGCACATGCCTACAAGTGGACCAACTTTCCATTGCACCCTGAAGAGGACGCCTCACAAGCATATTCTTTTTGGATTATTCAGTTTCTGGTAAAGGTTAGCTCTTATAGATTGCACAAAATGTGAAGATACCAAAAGGCTTCTCACACCAAAAAAATAAAACACTAAAGAGTCTTCTAGGTCAAAGTAGGTTTATGCTTGGTGTAAAAGTACAGCGCAAGCACTTGATAATTGCAGTACAACCCACACTCATCCACTCACAACACCCACAAGCACCTGTGGGATTTACAGAAAGTTGTCAAATTAAGTTTGAGTTCATGAATTGGAAAGTTCCTTTTGTCTATCATTAGTCAAATAAATTGTGAATCGTTTGATTCAGTAGTCAGTGAAAAACACAAGCATATTCCACCAAATCAAAGTATTAATTGTGGGAAATTTTCACCTTTTTTTCTATATACATGGGTAATGATGTCTAACAAGGCTATCAAGTTGATTATAGAACATGTAATTGTGAAGAAGTACAAGATACCATTGCCTCCCTCATTTTGTTAACTCACTCAATAAAGGAATGCATTCAACTCATTTAATACCAAATCCAACTTCAAATGATTTTAAGGACAAGGTTTTATACTAGTCCACGGTACCCACACGCAGGTTTACCACTTGAAGAAAAGTACAATAAGCACATGAACATATATCTATGTTAAAATGCATATAGACGTGTATATGTCAAAAATGTGTCTGTTTTCGCATGCATTTGGGGGAGGACGACTTAGCAGCTCGACCAAAATAAAAATTCTAAGCCAGACTTTCACTAGCTAATACATCTTCATTGTGTTAGGTGAATGCCAAACAAAAATGCTCTTACAATGATCTTGAAGATCGGTTGAACACGTCAATTGACTTTATCAGTTCAACAACTTCGGAGATAACAAAGATAAAAGAATGCATTTTACCCCAATCCATCCAAGAGTATTGTTAATAGCATTTAAGGCAGCCACCAGGCCCATGTTCAAAAGCAAGAAACCAAAAGCATTTCAGCTCTAACTGCCAATGACAGTATAACTCATTAAACTATGATTTCATGACATACGCCAGTCATTTCAGCAACTAACATACTTACATATTGAGGAAAAATGAAGACTGATACAGAACTTGTTGCAGAAAATATCCTGAGCAAGGATCGGTCTATGCTCTAAAGACCGATATTGAAATTAAACCAAATTTATTACTTTTTCTAACTTATGGCAAGAAACAGGACAGCAAAGCAGTCATACAGCATAATTCCACATAAATGCAGAGTCAACTTTCCCTGACCTTTCATGATAATGAATATCTTCACAGACAAGCATGCGATAACTAGGCAAGATCTACAATCTATCAACAATGAATTCATCATCGGGATTATCTTCATCAACTCTGGTGTCACCATGAAGCATACCATTCACACGGTGCATATTCTGCATCACCGGTGAAAGATAATGGTTGCCAGCATTCGCATGGTTGGATAGCTCAGCCGGATGGCTGGTCCACTGAGAAATAATTCCAAGCAACTGACTGGTAAGATTCTGTTGCTCGTGAAGAATACGTGTCTGGATCTGTTCCATCTCTAACCTATGCTGACTAAGCCTTTCATCGATTCTCTTCCTCCATTCTAACCTCCTCCTGTTGAGCCTCTCCTCCCATTCCCTCTCCTCATTTAACTGCTCCTCTCTTCTTCTTTTTTCCCGCTCTTCACTATCCTTCAAAAGGCTATCCCACTGTTGAATCATCTGCCTCCTCGACTCCTCCCTAATACTCTCCGTCTCTTCCTTTTCCCTTTCTCTCTCTTCAAGTTTTCTCTCCCTCTCTCGTCGTGACTCCATCGAAAGATTCTCCCTTCTTAGCCTTTCTCGTTCTCTTTCCCTGTCACGCTGCTCAGATCGAGCCTCAATCTCCCTCAATTGAACCAAGTGCTTAGAGATAAAGGCCCATGACTTTTTCTCCAATCCCTTCGGTGGCTTCGTTTTCCTTCTCAACATAGAACCATTTGGATCCACCCTCTCCGCAAGAAAGCCACCATCTCCCTCCTCTCTAATTGCATCCCTCCCACTATAGTTTCTTTCTGCTTCTTCATCATCATAATCAAAACCCATAAATAATGGGCCATCATCACTCCGGTCAAGCCCCGTCCCAACATCACCGCCACCCAAATGGCTCGTTTGACCAAACCCCACCGTCTCCATTGCCTGTTGATTACTGACAAACACCTCATCGTGGTCAGCCTCATCCACACCCACCATCGAATGATTGACCCCATCGCTAGTGCACATGATGGGCACATCCCCAAAAACCTCCTTGTACCTCAAAAAATTCGACCAATGGGTTAGCCCCTCCACCCAATCGAACTCCTCAACTGCACCCTCAGCGCCCAAACTCTTCGCCGACTCGAGCGGCCTCCTGATCTTTTGCTTGACGAGCAAATACTGGTGGCGCATATTCTGCACCTTGGTCGACACATCCTTCCACGTCCAATGCCACGGATAAGCAATGGGGTCGCGGGCGTGGTGCGCGGAATTCACATGGTAAGCGATGGGTTTGAATTTCTTCTCGCGGGTTCGCATTTTCGCGAGCGTCCCGCACGAGAACAGCTCATCGTACTTGTCGATCAAGGTCCTCTCTTCAGCCTCCGTCCACTTCTTCCTTCTCGGTAGCACCATCTCGCACCCAACAACAGATAATCTCTCACAACGAGCCGAACCCAGAATTGATTTCGCACAAAAATGACGAGGGGTCCATCGATTGCGCCTCGACAGAACCAGGCCCAATCTAGAACGACTAAACCGCGACCACAGAAAAAAGGGGAACTTCGTACCCGGTTATCTTGGACCGCAATCGCGAAGCGAGGTACGAGAATTCGGGTGGTCTGGGCTGCGCCCGAGAGAGGACTTCTCCATAGATGGTGATCGGAGTGGGGGAAGAGAGAGATGAGAGAGAGAGAGACCGAGCGGGCTCCTCCGACAGTCCTCACCAGCTGAAGAGCTCTGCAGCGGGTCTCCCGATGAGCTCGAGCTTTACGAATTCTCTTTTTCTTTTTAGCGATGTAATTAATGCCGAAACCATCGTTGTTTTTATCTTCCAACTCAGCAATCCGTGGAGATTAGGATAAGCGATTTCAATTTCCTTAAAGATTCCGTCTGAAATTTTGAATCGAATCTGTAAGTATAGATAAAATCTGAAATCTACCGATTAGAACTTGGAACCGATCCAACGTATTCCTGTTATAGGTTTCAAGATTGATTTCAAGTTTTAATTAAGCAAAATAAAGATAAACGTAATAATAAAAATAAATGAGGATTTTATTATTGATTGCCTAAAAATTAGTATTCATATGCACCTATCGAATGGTATCAAGGAAATTTTATGATTTTAATGCACCGATTGCTCTTGTATCATATAGAATCATTATCTTGAAAGAACCAATTGCCCAAACATAGTTATATCAAAGAAACAAGGGAAAATTCCAAAAATAGAGCCTCAAGCCGCCGGTTTACCCAAAAGCGCTTAAAGTGGCCATAATTGTTTTCAAATGACGGCCCGACTTGCTCTAAGGATTCGCGCGCCAGCCTAAATTTTCAGACCAATCATGGGCATTTTTGTCATTTGCCACTTTTCTTTTCTTTTTTCTTTTGTTTCATCTTCTTCATCATTGCCAATGGCCAGCTGGCCACCGGCGACACCCACAAAGGGCTGGGTGAGGGTCTCCCTCGCCCGATCCGGCAAGGGCCACCCTCGCCGGCCACTACACCTGTCAAAATGGGTGCATAACTCATTTATGACCCATTTAAATATTAAATGGGTCAGGCTTTTTTTTAGTCTTTTTAGTTTTAAACCCATCTAAAAGAAAAGCCTGACCCATTTATGACCAATTTAATATTTAAATGGATCATAAATGGGTTATGCACCCATTTTGATAGGTATACCTATAATGGGTTTAAATTTAAAAAGACTAAAATACATGGGTCGTTAATGGATCAAAGTTTAAATCTACTTAGAACCCAATTACTCCTCAATCCTTAGAGATTACTCATCTCTTCGCCACTCTCAAATCAAAATGAAGAAACCTTCATCATCGCACGACAGCGCGTCGTCTCGCTCCCATCACTCGTATTGAATTCGAAGTTGTTAGTTACTCCGTCTGGATGAATCTTAGTGATGGAATAATTAAGTCATAATTCATTGGATGAATGTATCATTAACTATTTTTTTTTGTGAGGAACTTATCATTAATCCACCGATTTCTACCGCTTCCGTTATTCTTCGCCGGGTTAACCGTCGGGCTTGCTTCTATTGGACCTGGAGTTGGTCAAGGTACTGCTGCGGGCCAAGCTGTAGAAGGTATTGCAAGACAGCCCGAGGCAGAGGGAAAAATACGAGGTACCTGGTGTAGATCTACTTGTTGTTAATAGATCGGTAAGAGTATTGTTCCGATAGATAACTCTTCTATAGAGTTCATTAATATCCGAGCTCATTAGCTTACCTACATCTATCTGAATGATGGGTCGTAGTTCGGGAGGAAGAACTGGTAGTAGACATAAAACCATCCATTCTGGTTCTATATTTGTTCGAAATCAGATGGTTCTATTTCTCAATCTTTCTGACTTGCTCCTATGGAACTAAGGTCAAAAAGATTGAAAAAAAATCAGTCATTCACAACCATTGATGAAGGATTCCTTGAAAAGTTAAGGATTAGTCATCCTTTTTAGAAATCGAATGGATTCGGTCTTATACATACGCGAGGAAGGTAATCAAAAAAGAAAGAAGATGAGTTCTTCTACAGCAGCTCCTCCTCTCGCTCGCATGGCGACGTTGTCGCACGTGGTCACCACCATCGTCGAATGGTGGCTTGATTGGCCATCAAAACCTAAGTAAGTTTCGTTCTCCCATATGTGTGCGTGATTTTTTTAAAATAAAATAATTTAAAATATTTAAAATAAAAATTATTAATAATTCAATTTTCTTAAAAAATAAACAATATTAAAGGAATATAATCTTTAAAAAAGATTATAAGAATAAGTTTTCCTAAGTTTAGTTAGATAATGAAGTGTTTTAACAATATGGGTCGGGTCGGGTATGGATTGAGTATGAGTCAAAAATTTTATACTATACTTAAATGGGTCATAAACGGGTTAATGGGTCAATTTGAGTTGGACCATTTATGACTCGACCCAACCCACCCGTTTAACAGGTCTACCGGCCACAGGCGAGGGATGAGTGAGGCTATCTCTCGCCCTGAGGGAGGCCGCCCTCACGGCCATCCATGAGGTCAGCCCTTGTTGGTTGCGGGTGAGGTCGGCCCTCGTCGGCCACGGGCGAGGCCAACCTCGCGGATGGCCATGAGGGCGGCCTCCCCTAGGGCAAGGGTCGCCTCACCCATGCGAGGCCGTCCCTCGCCGGCCACCAACGAGGGTGGCCCTCACCCAACCTTGTGTGTGCTTCACCAGTGGCCGATCGGGCATCGGTGATGGAGAAGAAGATAACCAAAAAAAAGAAAAAATAGTAAATGGCGAAATGCCATTGATCACCGGAAAATCATGCCCTTATTTGAAACATATATAACCACTTTAGGCCTTTATTTGGAACAAGATTTACTTCAGGTTCTTATTTGAAACAAAGTCAACTTCGGGCCTTTATTTGAGAAATTGAGGGCACTTTGGGCCCTTTTTTGGAATTTTCCCAAGAAACAATTAGAAACAATTGGAATTTCCAATAATCTCATAGTCTACATAAACAAAATTCTCAATCATAAAATGAAAGTTTACACTAGTGATTCATAATTATGATCAAACACTATGAAATACCTTAGAATCGCGTGAAAATATAGAATAAGAAAAACACAAAAAGTTATACTAGGTCCTAAGTTCTAGGTTTTCCAAGTTCTAGTTCCACAACCTAGAACGTACTCTTGAGTACAAATTCCCCAAATTTTAGAACTTACAATCCATCCTACATACCTTGGAACCATGCTCACCCCTACATGGAGATTATGATTAGTCAAGTTTGATCATAAAATTCCAAAAATAGGGTTTGCTTATTTCACAAAAAGAGATTAACGATTTAAAAAATTATTATCTCTTGTGTCACCTATAAAAATGAATAAACAAAAAATATTTTCATTATCCATGAAAATGTTTGGATATGAATTGTAGCAGATAATAAAAACATTTTACATTAACTAATTATTTCAAGCAATATAAATAATTATTCTTAGAAAAAAATTATTCAAATAATTTTTCACGAAACAAATAAAGTATTATTTTTAGAAGATTTTCCCACTCGGTCTTTATGCATTGCACGGGCTTTTAAATAAATTTATTAGAATTTATCTCGGTGCTATAAGTAGGTAAACTCTACATACGGAAGAAAATCATCTATTTCCTGAAACTCATACCGTTCGATATCTGTTTACCAATCACTTAATGAAAATCATAATAATGATTTATAAATAGTTTCGAATATAATTAGAGTTCCTTTAGCAAATTCATTCAATTTGATATGCTATCTTGCGTAAAATTAATTAAGTCTACCAAATAAAAGTATTGCAAATTGTAATTATTTTATTTTTTTATCTTATTGTTAAGTGTTGGCTATTCATAAGATGCATCTGTTTTGGTATTCTTATTATTTATTGGGCAAACAATGGACATAAGATAATTTAAAACTAATTACATGGATATTCCATTTATCTCCGATGAGAGGTAACAAAATAATTACTCTAATATTTTAGAAAGATCAAACGAATATTAAAAAATGTATATGGAATACGCATTTTTGTATTTTGTTATTATCCAAATAAATTATCCATTCAAAAAAAGTCTTTAGGGGAATATGGGACATTCGCTCCCGTATCAATAGGTAAAGAAATAAGATCAGGATGACGCTATTTTCACAGTTTTCAACTCTTCATCCTTATGAATGGTCATCTCTCTTTTAATCTTCAAAAAATCTCCACATGTGTTGGTTGGCTAGCCAACCAAGGGCTTGGTTAGGTTCCTTAGCACTAACAAGGGTTGGTTGGCTCGGGGCCTGTCGTGCCTCCCCTTCCCAAAGGCATCTTTGCTTGTTAGGACTACCTTTGCTTGTCCACTAATGTGGCGTGCTGCAAGAATGCTCATTTTATTTTTGTCGGTGAGCTCTCTGACCCCAACATCCTCTACTAATTGTCTGGAATTTTTTTCCCTCATAGCCAAGGGAATACGAAAGACAATACGGGGTACTCATCCTAGAGCAGATCTCACCCCTATTCCCTCCTTAAATCTTTTAAGGGCCTACTCAAATCCATCTTGTATAAGTAGGTAAAGAAATAAAATCAAGATGATGCTATTTCCACAACTTTCAACTCTCCGTCTTTGTGAATGGCCATCTCTCTTTTAACCTTTAAAAAATTTCACCGTGTGTTGGTAGGAGAAGATTATTTTCTTGTTTCGAGCATATATTCTCAGTTGATCTCTTGGTATATACTGAAGTCGACCTGTATAGTGTTTTTATGAGAAATTGTGATGGTGATGCGGCCAAGAGAAGGCTTTATATATTTAAAAAATTCGACTTTAAAGTAGTTGAGTGAGAAAATGACTAGGATAACAAAGTGGAAATCGACCCCATTGCAAAGTGATGTGCAACCTCACTACGAAACGAAGTGTAATTTAAACTCGTAGTTGGAGTGAGAAGACAATATAAAATGATACACTAAAGTGCGTCTTGACCATGTGCAATGCGAGCATGTACTTTTAAGCTCGTTAGAGGCTGGTAGCTCCTAACAGCATGTGATGATGGATTAGTTATTCCTCATTGACGACTTGCAAGTAGTTGCTAACGATTAAATAAGAAAATATTTAGTAGTTTGAGAGTACCTTAGATCCGTCAAATGAGTGGGTCGGGTTGAAAATGGTCCGACCAAATGGGTGGGTCGGGTCGAAAATGGTCCGACCCATATTGACCCATTTAATCCGTTTTGACCAATATTCATGTAATGTAGATCTAGTGACCATACCCTACCTAACCCAACTCGTATTGCTAAAAGCCATTATTATTGTAGAGAAACTCAAACTTACTCTAAGCTCTATGCTAAATGAATAAAACTTCAAATCAAATTAAAAAATTAAAAAATAGTAAATAAAATAAAAAATGTAAAAAACCTATAAATTGAAATATTTTTAAAGAATTTCACCAATTAAATATATCTTTGTAGAAAACCTATAAATTGAGATGGGGTGAAGGCGAGCGGCAGAGTGTCGCAGTCACTAGTAGGTCACCATCACTCACCGAGCTTAAGGATGACTTAAAGAAGAAAAACATATCTTATAGTTGAGTCGAAAATGGATCACATATTCTGACTCATTTTCAACTCATTAAGATAGAACATGACTCATAAAATGAGTTCATGACCCATCTTGACACCCCTACACGTCAGCAACTAGTGTGGCAAATATCTTTGCGCTTGGAGTCAATTACAAACTGATACCGGAATGAAATAAAAAAAAAAAACAAAACAAAACAAAAGACACGCCCAAACCAACCATCATTCTCTCTTCCTCTTCTAGCCACCTCTACTGAGCCCAACATCCACGTCTCCCCCAGTCACCATTGGTAGAGTCATCGATGTCACGTCCAAGCTGAGCCACCCCCTCCGTCGTCTTTGTGGTTGGCTTCATCTCACTTTGTTTTTCTTTGTGACTTTTAGCTCAAGTCATTGCAGCTCATCAATGACCGTTGGTATCTCGACTTCAACATTACGAATCCATTGCCATGGCTCCAAATCTGGGAGTTCGGCTAGGCTAGATTTGGAGGCACCCAATTCCAAATCTAGATCAGCATCATCAACCTTAGACAAGTAAGGTTCATGTGTCTATGAACAACTCACTTGCTAGGATGCTCTGTTTGTGGACTAATGGCATAGGATGGCTAGATTTGATCTGCTTTGTCTTCCCTAACAAGATTTAGTTTGCTCGTCTTGCCACCAACTTATCGTCGGTCTTGGATGGCTAGATCTGGTATGCTCTATTTTCCCTAACTAGATCTCGCCTGCTCGTCTATGGCTACTGGCAACAAGCTCAATAGCTTTGCTATTGGGCATCGTGGCCATGGTGGGCTGAAGGCTCGAGAGTAGAGGTTGCGGTAGCTTGGGCAGTGGAGACGGCCAAATTGGATTCTCAATGGATGGCCAAGTTGGATTCTAGAAGATTTTTAAGGTTTTTAATTTCAAGTCAACGTGCATGTGTCAAGCTGTAATTTGATATCAATAAACGAGCGCTTGCCAATTTTGTTGCTCATGCTGTGTGTTGCAACCAATTAATATTTCTCCAATCTAGCAATTATTTAAGCAAAGAAGAGCACATGGAAGCTCTCAAAGCCTCAAATAAACTTTCCAACTAAAAATGGAATTTGATCTCTTCTTTTGGTGGTTTGGATTAAGCATCAAAAGGTCTTCCTAGGGACCCTGGGAAGCTTCAATGCAAGTCTTGGAGGATTTTTTTAAGTGTTGTGAAAAAATGTGGAAATAAGCAGATCTTGTAATTCAAGTTTAACGGAAGAAAAAAAATTTACTATAGAATCAATAAGGAATGATAATGATGCCAAAAACTTACACAATTCAATGTAAGTGTTGGTGCTTACTTCATGAAGAGAGCCAACGACCAAGAGATCCACTATGAATTCAGAAAATACAAATGTTACAATTACTCAAGTGTTTCCTAACCCTATATTACACCAAAAGCAAAACCCAAAAGTACTATCTCATAATCTCTCATAGATAACTCACTTTAAAAATTCATAGAGAGACCCTAACACTCATCTTATTTGCTCCAATACATAATAACCGAGTAAGATTCCATATATAAGGTTAATATCACACAAAAAACCTCGAATTGGACATTTATCACAAATTTACCAATCCAAACTGATATATATGTGATAAATTTACCTTATATTAGTTTATATTAACTTTTATTGTCAAATTGCTGACTTGAATAATACGTGATAGTTAACGAATATATCAGTTTAGGATTTTACTCTCTATTTATTACAAGTGTACCAGCTTATGGTTTTTCTTGGTATTAATTCAATTTAACGAAAACTAACGAAGGATAAATCTATCATAAATATACCAATTCTTTGTGGTCAAAAAATTTATTTGAGGTAAATTTGTTATAAATGTATCAATTTTGGATTTTTTATAATCCAAAAAGTAGTTTGGGATAAATTTATTACAAGTGTACCGGTTTGAGATTTTTCGTAATATTAACCCTATATAATACCTGTAATCAAAATAGGAAGCCTCATTTTGTAAACATAATCAAACTTGAAAATTTATTTGGATCGGGTTTCCTTTATGGGTTTTAACTCAACATCAATTCTCAACAATCTCCACTTTTGCTTGATGTTTATAGTCAAGTTAGGGCTCTTATTAAACATAGCCAATATGAGAATTATTCAATTTTATATTTGTTAAATAAAAAATTGTATATTGGTTCTAAGCATCATCTTAAACTATTTCATCTAGGGTCTCATGTGAATCTCAACGTCCCCTGGACATAAAAACACAAGAGGGTATTTCCTCCTATGAGGAAATACAAATTTTTAGGGGATATTGAAGGGCTAGAGTGTGCAGGCATTAGCACATTAAAATAAAGAACACACTCCTGTCAACCCACCAAAAATATATTCGTTAGATAGGTGGGCAGCCCCCAATGGTGTCGTAAGACACCTACTTCTTGGTAAAAAATGAAAACATTCAAAAGTTACTAATAAATGTGCCATAAAGAATTTATAACAAAATCATGTTTAGTTCCGTTTGAAGTTCTAGTAACCAATCATATCTCTAGATTAGAAGAGACAAGGATGGATGGTAACTCACTAAAAAAGGTGTTAAGTATGAATTGAAAATGCAATCTTTTGAATCATTTAGAAAAGTTGGGGGATTATTGCATGATCAGTTATAAATCAATTGTACAAACTCCAATTTGTGTCCTTAAATTTTTAATTGAACTAATGCAATCCTAAATTTTTGAGTAAAATATAATCAAGTCAAGTCTCACTTCAAATTCCCGATGTGATAATCCAATCATCATAAGCCGTTTTATGTGTCACCAGTGGTGATTTGACTTGAATGAATTGAAGCTATTTTTCTTAAATTTTTTTCATTCCTTCTTTTCCATGCAGTTTTTTCCCTTACTGTTCATAGTCTTTAACCTCGCAATCACTCGACCAAAAACTCCTCTGATGCTAGTCCATCACTACGCATTGTGGTCCAGACCTCCAGAGATGTTTGTCAACCCTGGCTTGATCATCGGCAGCCACTTTCGTCGTCTCCAGCGAGCCAAACTTATGAAGGCCTCAAGCTTAGTTGGGGCCAAATTGACGGAGTCTCCTGAGATTAAGCAGTAGATGAGCTTGAAATGGAGAGATTGCTGAGCTCGGCGGCGAATTGGCTTAATCTCCGTCACCTATTCTCGACAAAGGCCTCAAGCTCAGTTAGGGCTAAAGCACTAGCAATCGACTCATCATCTTCAAGCTGTTGAGCTCAGTCAAAGCACATCTTGTGCTTGTCCATTGTTGCCTACTGCCGCCTAGACCTCCGATGGCGTGCTGCTGTCGATATGGAGCTCATTGCCTTAATCGAGCTTTGTCGGCAGCGATGAGCTTGACGGTGGCATCAGGCAGAAACACAGGCCATAGTGGGTTTAGAAAGGGAGAGGGACAATACAGGGAGGTGCAACGATGAAGGCGACTAGGCACGATGGCTACGACAAGATAGTGGGCATTGACAATGGAGGTGCTTGGATGATAGCGTCGATTGAGCTGATTTCTCAAGTTACTGGATGGCCAAGCGATGGACTTGTCAAATGGATGGGGTTGGTCCATGTGAGTCAAGAATGAATTTAATTCGAATTGACTTATTTAATCTATATTGACCCATTTTTAGGTACTCAAATTGGGTTTCAGTTCTTGGCAATTTTTCTCGAAGAAAAAATTGATCAATTAAAAACAAACTAAACATGAAGAAAATTACCAAATAAGACATTATTAAAATATTTTAAGAAATAAGCTACTAGATTACATTTCTATTATTTTTCCTGGTGTTATAAGTCTGATGTAATTTATCATAAGAGGCCATACCTGGAAAGATATATATATGGCAAAGTTTTACTTTCGTAAGCATTAAGGAATTGAAAATAGTCAAAGAAGATTCGATAAAACTCAGGCCAACGAAGATTCGTAACATTAAGAGAGAAAATAAGGAAACGTACCAGATACCAACGGAAAAAAAAAAGGCCGAAAAACAATACAAAAAAATAAATTTGTAAATTGACAAATCGAGACAAAACAGAAAAGAATCAGAAAAAGGAAAGAGTTGCGCTCTTGAAGATTGCGGATCATCTCTAAAAACCATATGTGAGTGTTACTAAATCGTTGCGTCAAACTGCGTTGGAGCTCGAGCAAGACCTTGCAGCTCTGCACTCAAGCGCGAGCATGACCTTATTGTCATGTCAAAGCTCGGTGCTCGAGCATGGCCTCACAACGACGTTGCATCAGATTTGGAAAAGTTCATACAATGTTCCTAGAATTAACTGTTCATAAGAATTGCATCATATTATGGGCAATTAAATTGCTAGTAACATGTAAATTGAATATGTGCCATTTTTTGTTAAGCCACTAGCCGGGCTTTCCTCGTCGGTTATATTAAGGTTGACAATTGGATTTGACCTCAGATTTGATTTATGCCAGCGTGGCACAGTTTCAGGCCAAAAACATGTAAATAAAACGTGGTTACATTTGTTGACGTCCACCAAAGGGAGTATCTTTATTGGAGAAGCACACCTATTCTTTATTTTATTTTTATTTTATTTTTTCACGCAATTACATTGACTTGAGCCAGTGATTAAAATGGGTTGAATAAGGGCGCAAGCCCACAAAGATCATTTAGAGTTGGACTTTGCTGTTTTAAACTCCCTTCCACTTTTTCAAATTGAATTGAAAAATAGGCTTCTAACCCATACTACCGGTGGACGGGGCAGTGCCTGTGGAGGGAGGAGGAAGAGAAAGAACTCAGATTTTTAATTTTGTTTGTCGATTTGTTAGTGGATTTAAGTATATAGATGTTTGCCACATCAGTTGACAATGTGTTATTATGATATTATCAAATAATCTCTCCCTCCAGCGGCTGAACCTAGAAGGAAAGAGAATAAAAGTTTCTTTTGGATAAAAGAGGAGAGGAGCAGGGGAGAGGAGGGAATTTTTGAAAGCCCCTCAAATTGGCTCCCTGAAATTGAATTGAAAAATAGGTTTACCCATATTGCCACCTTCACCAAGTGGACAATGGCTGTGGAGAGAGAAGGAAGAGAAAGGACTTAGATTTTTTTTGTTTGTTTGTCAATTTGTTAGTGAATTTAAGTAGATAGGTGTTTGCAACGTTAGTTGATAACGTGTTATTATAATATTAGCAAATAATTTTTCTTCCTGGCTAAACCTAGAAAAAGAGAATAAAAGTTCCATTAGGGTAAGGGGGGGACGAAAATCTTGAAAGCCCTTCAATAGTATCAAATGGCTCATTTAATAAAGTCATTAGACGTTAAATGCCACAAATGGACATGATCAGCAACTCAGGGTCATAGGGGTTGATTCACCAAACTTCAGATTCATTGAGCATACATAAATCTTATATGGCTTTGGACCTCATTGATGTGTTCAACTGTGATGTTGAAGTTCACTTTCTTGTTTAGGTGCCCTTGGATCCCAAAAATTGAATTGAAAATTAGACTTTTGATCCATATTGCCATCTTGTTGTGCGGAAGAACACCCTAATTAGATGAGATGAAAAACAAGAATAATCAAGAACACGAAGATTTATGTGGTTCAACAAAAATCCACCTACATCCACGGGAGAGACGATTTCTTATTTGAGTGTATCTTTTGAGTACAAGATACAACGCTAAAATAAGTAGATCCTCATATCATCACTTTCTTAATCCTAATAGAAAAAGAATTACACCTTAAAGATATTATCAGATTTGAAATTAACTAATAAATCTTTAGTGGTTATCTTTTATATATTAGAGATATCATGATATATCCCTGTTATATTGAATCAAGGCTATTTCCCATGAAAATCCCTTGTAAATAGGTTCAAATTTAGGAAATATATTTGGAAACGTATAGCATGCACTCTTCAAGCCTTCCTAGATTTCCCAATTGACCTTTTTTTCGAATTTCTAATTGATCAAAATTTTGTGGAATTCAAGACAACATCAACAAATCTCCACTTTTGGCTTGAATAAACCACAAGCCTCCACTCAAACCAAGAAAACGAATATACCTCTCCCTCCACCGTACCTTCGCAAAGGTTTGCCCGCACCTAGATCAATGCGGCCTCCATTAACTTCAATGATGAGTGAGACAAATCAAGTCCCTGCAAGACTTTAACTTCTCCATAGTAGCCGTCTTCATGAGCATATCTGCAAGATTATCTTTAATATGTGTCACGCTCCGACCCTCGAGCTCGCAACAACTCCTATTCACTTATGGTCCACATTTAAGCGAATTCTCAAACTAGGGATGACTCTCGGTAGTCATGTAATCCCGAGAGTTTAATTGATAATCCAGAATATAAGGTCAAAAGGAATCGGTTTAATGTCGTTCACAATTTGTATCGAAGTCGTGCGGAATTACCGCAATCCGACTTTGTACCTCTATCGAATCGATTTATTTCTGTTCGCTAATGGACTGGTAACAAGGTAGTATTATTCCCTCGGATCCTTGTGGTCGAACGGTCTATTCCTGGTCATATGTGTATCGATCCCTAATTGCACTACCAAAAGATCCGTTAACTCATGAATGATCAATTCAGAGATACTAACAGAGCATTAATTAATATCACCATTTCATATAATCCCAAAATAGGATCGAAATTCAAGACGTCACAGTATGGATTTTTTTCAAAGCAATGCTACCATTCTCTACATGTTCTCGAATTTTGTGGTACCGAACTTTAATGTGTATCGTTCTGCAATTAAACACTTGATTTTTCACAAGACATATTGCATTTTGGCTATTGCAATAAAGTGTAGCACTTTCCTACTTTATACTCAAGTCCGTGACCAAACTGGTTAGCCATATTCCCTCCTTCACAGCCTTAGTTATTGCCATATACTCGGCTTCAGTTGTAAACAATGCTACAGTTGGTTCAAGCATTGCCCTCCACGACAAGCTCTACTGCCAAGAGTAAAAACATATCTCGTAATGGACCTTTGCTTGTCCAAATCACTAGCAAAGTCTGAATCAACATAACCTGCTAAATCGATTGATCCTCCTTTTGAACTAAAAATCAAATCCATTCCAGTGGTTCCATTCAAATAACGAAAGATCCACTTAATAGCTTCCCAATTCTCCTTACTTGGATTGCTCATGTATCGGTTGATGAGACTCATTGCATGAGCCAAATTCGGTCTGCTATAAACCATAGCATACATGAGACTCCCTATTGTGTTGGCATAGGGTACTTGAGACATCTTTACAACCTCCTCATCTAAACTAGGACATTGTTTCTTGGATAATCTGAAGTGATTTGCTAAGGGTGTATAAATCAGTTTAACTTTACCCATGTTGAACCGCTCCAAGACCTTCTCAACATACTTCTTCTAATTTATCCGAAGCTTTCTTGCACGTCTATCTCGAAAGATTTCCGTGCCAAGGATCCTCTTTGCAGCACCAACATCCTTTTTATCAAACTTGTTGCTTAATTGAGACTTTAGGGAAACAATGTCTCTCATTTTTCTCATGGCAATCTACATATCATCAACATAGAGCATCAACAAAATAAGCGACTTATCATTTAAAACTCTGTAGTAGACACAAGAATCATACACACTTCTCATATAGCCTTTTATTTCAAAGCATAAAAGAATCAAACCTTTTATTTCATTGCCTCGGAGATTGCTTGAAACTGTAAAGTGATCTCTTGAGCAAACAAACGTGATCCTCTTTCCCTTCCACCTTGAAGCATTTGGGCTGCTCTATATAAATTTTCTCCTCCAAGTCACCATGAATGAATACCGTCTTCATATCTAGCTACTCGAGCTCCACGTCATACACGACCACCATAGCCAATAAAACACAAATTGATGTGTGTTTTACAATTGGGGAAAATATCTCATCGTAATCAATCCCCTCCTTCTGTGCATAGCCTTTAGTAACAAGTCGGGCCTTGTATCTCTCTTGCTCTTTCTCCATTGCTGCTTTCTTTCTTCGAAGAACCCATTTGCAGCCAATGACTTTCTAATCCTTAGGCTTCCTCACAAGTTCCCACATCTCGTTCTTTTGTAATGACTCCATCTCCTCCATTATTGTAGTCATCAACTTTTCTTTGTGATCACTTTTCAAAGCTTCATGGTAGGAGCTTGGATCGTCCAAGCCTACCGTAAGAGCATAAACAACCATATCCTCAAAACCGTACCTCTCCGATGCTTCGAGAGTGCGCTTTCATCAACCCGTCACAATGGTACAAGGAACTTCTACCGTTTCTTTAACTTCCGGAGTTTTATTGGATGACTTCCCATTCTCTGCAGATTCTCTAGTTTCAAGCTCCACCTTAACGATATATTTATCACTCTTCTCTTCAGTAGCCGCTTGTGGCATGCAGCTTGACTTCAACATTGTAGATTCATTGAACACACCATCCCTGCTCGTCAGAACTTTTTTTTCACTTGGATCCCATAATTTGTAGCATTTCACTCCTTTCTCGTAACCGAGAAATATGCATTGTTTTGACTTTGGATCCAATTTCGAGCGCTTGGAACTCTGCACATGCACAAAAGCAAGACAACAGAATATTATTAAATTAAAATAATCGATAGTTTTATAGGTCCATACATCTTCGGGAATTTTGCATTTAATTGAAGTTGATGAAGACCGATTCATAATATAACATGCCATGCAGACAATGTTTGCCTAAAACTCCTTGCTCAATCTTGCATGCAACCTCATGCTTCGAGCTCTCTCTAATAAGGTCTGGTTCATTCTTTCTGACATGCCATTCTATTGGGGCATATCTGAAATTGTGAAGTGACATTTAATTCTTTCATTCTTGCAAAGCTCTATGAATGGTGTCGATTTTTACTCTCTTCCATTATTTGATCTCAAGCACTTAAGCTTTTTCCCCATTGAAGTCTCAGCTTTAGCTTTCCATTTTTTGAACTTATCAATGACTTCACTTTTGTGTCGCAAGTAGACCCAAACTTTCCAAGAGAAATCGTCAATGAACGTCACGAAGTATTCCTTCCCGCCTTTTGACTTTACTAGTGAAGGACCCCACACATTCGTGTGTACATACTCGAGCACGCCCTTGCTCGTATGAGTTGCAACCTTGAGCAGTACTCTACATTGTTTTCCAAGTATACAAAATTTACAGAAATCTAATTTGCATGTTTTCATACCTTGGAGTGCATTTCTCTTATGAAGCTTCATCAATTCTCTTTCCCTCATATGCCTAAGACGCATATGCCATAGATAGGTGTTATCTATCTTCGTGCTAGCATCTATGGAAATAGATGCTCCATTTTGCACTGTGGTTCCTATAAGTCAATATAGGTTCCCGTGCCTCTATCCCTTTAGAACAACTAGAGCTCCCTTGATCACCTTCAAGACTCCATCTTGAGATGAGTACTTGCATCCATTAAATTCAAGTGCTCCCAATGAGACTAGATTCTTCCTTAAACCCAGTACATGACGCACATCCACGAGGGTTCTAATCATGCCATCAAATAACTTGATTTTCATGGTTTCGACTCCTACAGTCTTGCACGAAGTGTCATTCTCCATGAGAACTGAACCACCATCATATACCTTGTACTCATTGAAGGCTTCTCAATGAGGACACATATGATAAGTACATCCAGAGTCCAAGATCCATGAATCTTCAAAGGTGCCTTCCTTGACGATATGGACAGGACGTCTCTATCATTGGTCTTAGTGTTGTCGGCTACACTTGCTTCATCCGAGCTCTTCTTGTCACGCCCCGACTTTCGAGCTCGTGGCAACCCCATTTCACTCGTGGTCTAGTTGAACGACGTCCCAGGTACTATCGTCGACCAATTCATTTTATCTTGTAATTAAGCGCATGCGGAAACGAACAACTCCCAAACCAAACAACAGGGATAGTAACAACAGCAGCAGAGGAAAGACAAACAGTATTTTATATATCTGAAGGTTAGCCGAACTACAGCACATATACACACGCCTTACTATAGGCGAAAAGCTGAGGCCTACTCAAAAAGAGACCGGCCTGGCTAACCTAACACTGTACAGGTGGGGGAGGGCTCGTCAAAAGGAGAATAGGCCACAGCAGCCTACTCGCTGGCCTCAGAGGGATCGCTCTCCTCAATCCTCGGGTCGTAGATCTCGCTATCAGGGGGATCTAGGTCCATGGGATCCCAGACCTCATCGGTCGGCCCCACAGGAGGAGCCGGCCCATCAAAACCTCGGAGGGGACCATACAGAATGCCTCCCTGTCGAATAAACCACGCCTTGAAGACGTGGGGCACGCGATGGTGCCTCGTCCCTTCATCCACCCACACGGTCGTCACATGGTGCTCGAACACAAAATTGTGGCCCGGGGAGGGCCGCACGATGACGGTGGTGCTCATGCCCACCGGGGCACTGAAGCGTACCGGGTACTACGTCATCTAGGCCTGAAAAAGTTAACCACGACGGGTTGAGATAAACTCAGCAAGTTAAAGTCCTAAGCCCCGGTTAGGAACTTCGCTCGCCTCAAGAGTTTAACATACAACCTAATTCATCAAATCATCCAACATCACTACAGAGAAATAACCATAGAAGACAGTTTAATAATCAGGCACAACCACAGGCAACCTTACCTAGCCTTGGCACACGCGCCCGCGTAAACCGTCGGTTAAATCATCACGACATTAAGAGGCATGCGAATAATCAGAGCATTGCACGCAGTTTTCTCATGTCTCACATCCACATATGCTCCGATTATTACGACCACTAGGGCCATGGCACAACCTTATGGTTGGCGGTCAACCGGTCGTAGACCAGGCATCGTCCTCCCCCATAAGGCACGGCGACGTCACGGGCTCTCTCCCATCGACAGCATTCCCTATGGAGCATGGGGCCCGCTCACCGCCGCCGCAGCCCCCATGGCCCGACCCTTTGTCGACAACCAACCGAAGTCAAGACGACCAAAAGGCCACGGCACAATCCCAAGGGTTGGCGGTCTGCCGGCGGCGGCCGGCTCTCCTCTTAATGTGACCATGCAACACATCATCAAACAATCCGTTCTTTTCTTTGCTCTGTCGTGAATGCACATACAATTCGTGCTCACGCAACATGCTATTGCAGTTGACACACGTATAATGTCATGCAGTACAATCCAATCAACAATCACGTATATTCCCTAATTCTTGGGAATAATCAACAATTTGCACTTCAACAAACCTTAATAATCAAAAACACAACAATTTGAAACCGAAATTTGCTTCTGTATGAACAGTAATTGTGAACAGTAATCCGTGAACAGTAATTGTGAACAGTAAATTAGTCCGAAATTAAATAAATAAATAAAAATAAATAAACTTAACCATGGTTAACAAATTAACCTAACCATGGTCAAATTAACCTAACCATAGTTAAATTCTAACATTGGTTACTTTAAAACTAACCTTAGTTACTTTAATTAACTAACATTAGTTACTTTATTACTAACTATGGTCAATTAACTAACCCTAGTCAGCCTTAATTAACCAGCCTAATTAACCAATTAACCTTAATTAATCATAAATACACAAATACACTAATTAACCTCTAAGCAAGATTAACTCCTAAACAAGGATTAGGAAGTTAATTTACTTTGATCCGAAATCCGGCGACACCGGCACGTAGATGAGAACGAGAGCTACGAGGGGTAAGCTTGGGGACGACAACAAGTGACAAACGGTGGCCGAAACGGGCCAAAAACAGTGCTGGTTACTATTCACGCGAAGCAGGTGCGGCTGAGCGGAAAAAAGGCCGAAACGGGCGGCTAACGGCGGACCGGGGGTGACCGAGGATGCGCGGTTGGCTTTCTAACTTCCGGGACTACACTTTGGGTGGTGGTGGCGACTCCGATAACGGCGGGAAAGGCTGTTTTCCGGCTGAAAACAAGTAAAGACAGCAAGGAACACCAAAAATGGAAGAGAAAAGGAAGAGAAAAAGGGAGAGAGAGTGGGGCTGGGCTGGTGCACAAATTTTGGGGGAGAAAGAGGAGAGAGAAGGAGCTGCTGGTCAAGGATAAGAGCCAAGGCAAGTGGGCTTGCCACTTGCTTGAAGGACCAATAAAAAACAAGCAATAAACAAGCAAAAAACAATGCCCACTTGGGCACAAAAGCAAAAGGCTAAAAAGAGAGAAGCCCATGGGCTGGAAATGGAGGAACTTTGGCCAACTTGGGCCCTCTTGGGGGCCGGGCTGAATGGGTGCAAGGCCCGTTGGGCCGCCGGTCTTGGGCCGGCCCACCCGCGGGCCCAAAACCCGATCCAATTCTTCCCTTTTTTCCGACGCTTCCGTGTCCAACGGAAAATCCCAAAATAAATGAGGCGACGTCCAAGTATTTAGTCATGATATTACTGAGAAGTCGGTTCCCAAAATCGAATTAAAATTCGGGCTAAATTGAGTCGATTTTCAGGATGTTACACTTCTTATTTTTCTCGTTCTTATTTGGATAGAATTTCTTAGTATGCCCTTCCTGATTACACTAGTAGCATTTTCTTTGAACTTTCCCTTGGATTCTGATCGACTCCTATTGCTCGATCCTCGATCTATTGATCTTCCTCTTCCTTGATTGCTTTTCTCCTCTGCAAAGAGTCTCTCTTCCAAAGATTTTGAACTACTTGCCATTTTTCCGGGTGTCATTTGAAATTAGGGTAGCAATCACCTCTCTGATCTTCAGGGTTTCCTTGTTGTAAAGGAGCGTAGTCACCAAGTGGTCAAATGAATCCGGCAACGACTTCAATAGTAAAAGTGCTATGTGTTTATCCTCGAACCTTACCTCCAAGCTTGTAAGTTCACTAATCATATGATTGAACACGCTGAGGTGTTCCAATAGATCTCCTCTTTCACTTATTTGAAGCAAATATAATCTTTTCTTCAAGAACAACTTGTTCGTAAGAGATTTCATCATGTAAATGCTTTCGAGTTCAAACCATAATTCCGGAGTGAATTCGATTTCCACTACATATTGAAGAATCTCATCTGATAGGTTTAATCAGATCACGTTGCACACGCTCTCCTCCATGCCGGCCTAGTCATCATCAGTGATGGTGTCCGGCTTGTTTGATTTTCCCAAAAGAATCTTTGATAAACATTGTTAAATCAACAGATCCTTCTTCCATCTCTGTACGGTGTAAAATTATTCTTCTCAATGAATCATTTGATATCAATTCCAATAGTTGAACTTTTTCCAGCCATCTAGTCAGAAGTCGCAATACAGGAATGGGGAACTCGAATCGCTCTGATACTAGTTGTTGTGCAGAAGAACACCCTAACTAAATGAGATGAAAAACATGAATAATCAAGACTATGAAGATTTATGTGGTTTAGCAAAAATCCGCCTACATCCACGGGAGAGAGAGACGATTTCTTATTTGAGCGTATCTTTTGAATATAAGGTATAATGCTTAAATAAATAGATCCTCAAATCTCCACTTTCTTAGTCCTAATAGGAAATGAATTTCATCCTAAAGATATTATCAAATTTGAAACTAATTAATAAATTTTTAGTAATTATTTTCTATATATTAGGAATATCATGATATATCTTAGTTACATTGAATCGGGAATATTTCCCACAAAAATCTCTTGTAGATAGATCTAAATCTAGGAAATTTATTTGGAAACATATAGCTTGCAATCTTCAAGCCTTCCTAGATTTCCTGATCATTCTTTTTTTCCAATTTATAATCGATCGAAATTTTGTAGAATTCAAGACAACATCAGCACATCTCTACTGGACGAGGCGATGGCTGTAGAGAGAGGAGGAAGAGAGAAAACTCAGAATTTTAATTTTTTTAGTTAGTTCCAAGTCCACAGACATGAACATGTGTTGATCAGCAACTTGGGGTCATAAGGGGTTGCTTTCCCAAACTTCAAGTTTGTTGAATAAACAAAAATCTCGAATGGCTTCAAAATTAACCGATGCATTTGACTGTAATGTCAAAGTTTTCTTCCTAGGTCAAGTACACTTAGCTCTTTAAAATTGAATTGAAAAATAGGTTTTTGACCCATATTACCACCTCTACTAGGCGAGGCGGTGATTGTGGAGGGAGAAGAAAGAGAGAAAACTCAGATTTTAAATTTTTTTAGTTGACTCCAAGTCAATGGACATTTTGACCAAAGAAAAAAGTCAATGGAGATGAATATATGCCAATTTATAAGTCTAAGTAGATGACAGTTTTTCATTAGCTAAAGGCATGTAACTATAATTTTACGGAATAACTTCTTTTTTCTATGTCTAAACACAAATAGAGAATAAAAATTTGAAGTTAGATGTGATAGAAAAGGAAGGGAGAGAGAGAGACAATAATATTAAATCGCTCATTTAATGGAGCCGTTAGACATTAAGTGCCACAAATGGACATAATCAGCAACTCGGGGTCATAAGGGGTCACTTCCCCGAACTTCAGATTCGCCGAGCAAACATAAATCTCTGTTGGACTTTGCCAATGCATTCGACTATAATGCCAAAGTTCTCTCCCTCATTCAGATATACATCGCCATTTTCGAACCCGTCTCTCTTACCTATCTATTTTTTCCTCGGCTCCAACTTTGCCATCACTATCCAAGCCCATATAGGAACCCTCTCAGGCATCTCAAGTAGATGGTTTGCTATTTCTGATCTCAGAATTTGAGCCTATTCAAGCGAACTGATATCATGTTATGCATAATCAATACTTTTCTCTTAAATTAAACGATTCCATAGGAGGTGTGCTTGGGCTGACACGAGGCCGAGGCGTTTTTTTCGTCGTGCATTGCGTCGCTTCGTATATAAGAAGAGGGCTGAGCCGGTTTTCTCGCCCACTTTCCTCTTATCCACCGCCGAACTCCCCCCTCCAACCCAAGCTCTGCCGTCGCCCAATCAGGTACTCCCTCGCCCTCTCCCTCTCCGTCTCGCTTTCTCTCGTCGTTCAATCAAACAGCTCTCGCGCATCCTCGCGCACGCCTGCTCGATCACTGCGGAATTTCGATCCCCTAGTTCATCAGCCTCGACAAGAATGCTCTTGCGAGACTCGCGAATCTGACAGGTTTCGAATCGTTCCATTCGATCCTGGTCTTGATTCTCGACATCGTCGTTCTGATGCCCGCGTGTGTCGATTCGTGGGTCATCGAGTAGGAGCGCGGTGTGTTTCGGCTGCTCCGGTGGGAAAACAAGTTGAAATACGGAGTTGCTAGGGTTAAGTATTGGCAACCCTTTTTGAGATCTTTGAAGTTTTTAAGCCTTTCGTTTGTGATTGCGTGAATCCGATCCTTGTCGTGGTGTTAGATTGAGAAGGCTTTGTTATTGTGTGGTTTCTTTCTTGGGTTTTGCATTGAGCTGTTTGCGGAGTTTGTGGACTGTAGGTTTTCAATGGCGGATCGCAATAACGCGGTTGCTAAGCCTGTTTGGATGAAGCAAGCTGAAGAGGCTAAGCTGAAGAGCGAGGCGGAGAAAGCAGCGGCTGCGAAGGCCGCGTTCGAAGCTACTTTCAAGGATGTGGAGAAGAACCGTGAAAAGGAGCAGGCTTCTTCGGATAGCGAGTCTGAGGAAGCCGAGAATTTGGCCCACAGGCCGATTGGACCTGTCGACCCTACCAAATGCATGGCTGCTGGTGTGGGGATTGCTGGCGGGACGGCATGTGCGCCGTCTTCTTTTATGGTCGTCACGAAGGATGCGGATGGGAGGAAAGTGCCTAATGGTGGCGCGCAGATCAATGTGAAGGTGGTGCCTGGCGTGGGTGTAGGTGGAACAGAGCAAGAAGGAATTGTGAAGGACATGGGTGATGGGACTTACACTGTCACTTATGTGGTGCCAAAAAGAGGGAATTACATGGTCCATATTGAATGTAATGGAAAAGCTATCATGGGTAGCCCATTTCCAGTTTTCTTCAGCGGAGGTACAGTTCTTTGGTGGTATTACAAATTTTCATGTCAGATTTTACTAATCTAGTTTAAATTCTTGACTATTTTATCAACAGATCTTTTCTCTTTCCCTTAGTACTATTGATAGAGCTTATCGATTCCCTTTTCATAATATTATAAACTGCTATTTCGGTTGAGATTTGTCACAGCTCGATGTCTTGGCAGACATACTAGTTTAAACCTCATTGGTATCATATTTAAAGCATAAAAACTTGTATCTTCCGAAAAAAAGTAGTTCAGCATGAGCAAGATTTAATGAAGAACTGATGAAGGGCTGGAGAGATTGAAGCAAGAAGCGTGTTACCGGAAATTTGGTTTAAAATTTGTCTAGTACAAGATAATAATCTTGGACTTATTTTTGTTGTGTTGCTGCTTTTTGTCTTGTTTGTCTTTCCTGGCTTTGGATGCTGATATACACTTTCATGGGCTAGTTCCCCTGGAATTCTTCTTTGTCTAAGTTATAATGAAGCACAATGGATACATAGCCAAAAGAAGGAAAAGGTGTTGCGAAAAGTTAATTGATTTACTTATTTTTTATTCTTTATGTGTCCACCATTGTCAAAGGATGCGTAACTTTAGCAGGCCATCCAATGCCCTTAATCTTCTTGTGGGCTTAACTCAAAGTGGAATTGAAAGGACTACTTAATCATTTGCTTCTTTTGAGTTAATGGCCACTGAGGATTGAAAAGGGGACGTTATAAGAACCATGTGCGTCTTCCTGGCACACATCTAGAATGCAAGATTCGATGGAGGGTTCTTTTTCTCTCTGTCCTCAAAGCATAGATCCAATATAGTTAACTAAAATCATGGTAGTCGGAAAGAAACTTGGAAGGGGAGATGGAAAGACAATCATATTGTAACAAAGGCAAAGCTTAAGAATTAGAAGTAAAAGAGGAATCTTACAATGTAGTACTTTGAACCAACCACTGGCCCTAGTAGAGGCTTGCTGCCTATGCCAAATGGGTTATTTGAGTTTTTTCTAGACTAGCCTTTTGGGATTTTTTTTTTTTTTTTTTTGGGGGGGATTTGTGCATGATAGGACTAATTATTGACTGATATTATGTTTGAGATCTCTTGTTCTCGGAATAAGGAGATTAGCGTATATTTTACAAGTTCATCTGAATATCATGTCCAAGCTTGCTGCAGTTATTGTTGTTCTGTGATATTTCCTTCCTCACACTTTTGATTGCGAAGGTGTTGATGTTGCTTTGCATCACTCTCTCTGTCACCAAAAGAATGTTACGACACTAGTAAATTCAGATTTAGAGAATTAGAAATTGATGATTGACTCAGCAATCATATAAACTTTGTTTATTATAAAAGTTTTCTCAACTACCAGTTAACCTAAGAAAGTTATTGTTGATGTGAATACAAAAAGAATTTGTGTGCCTTTATATATGCTTGCGGAATTTTTATTATTCTTATTGAACTAGTTCGAAGATGTTTCTTTTCCTTAATGCGAGTATGGTTACTTTTAATTTTCTCTTGGCTTTGTCATATCTCTTAACAATAGAGAAGAGGTCGGGGCACAATTGTGAACTTTCTTGTTTCAAGTTCTAGAGCAAGAGTCTGATGTTTTTCCATGAAACTCATAGAGATGGAATTGCTAGAAAAGATGGATAGTGAACTTTTCAAGTTGAAGGACGTGCAGTTAATATGAAGTTTTATCTGTTGATTCACATGCAAATTGAGTCTCTAAAATTTGAGTGGTGAAAAGCATAATTTAATGGGACAACTCTAGATTGTAATAAATGGATTGTTAGTGATAAAAAATAGAGGGTTTGTACTTAATGTGTTTTATTTGGGGTGGATTTGCAATTTTAGAAAAGAAATTACTCAAGTTTGGAAAGCATGTCTCATGTAATTTTATCTGTGATGCACCATGCACAATCTCAACACATGTTAATTGGAATGCTGGTCAAGCTAAAGCTTTATGCTATCTTTGGTTGGGAGGAAATGGAGATAAATAAAAACGTTGGGAAATGCTTCCCTTGTTTGGCTGGATGAGGATTAAGAAGGATATTGAGTGTAACAAGAAGGAAGCATTTCCTTGAGGCACACAAAATATTCACTCAAAAAGTGGGTGGAAATGGAGGGAAGTAGAAAATGCACCCTCATATCCATCCATTTACCCTTTCGTTTTTGTGACTGAAATGAGAATAACAAGGTCATTTAGTATATTTGCTAATTGCATTTACTTCCATGACTTTTTCCTTCAACATCTTTCCAGACAAGTTAAGTTATCAGACAAAATGTTATGGAATTGTACTGGGGCTATACTCTTTCCATGGATGTATCAACTAGAAAGCTGTTCTTATTAAAAACTCTTCTGCTTATGGTTCTTACAGGTACTTCTACTGGAGGATTGCTGGGAGTGGCTCCTGCTTCCCCATATCCTAATTTAGTAAACCAAACAATGCCCAACATGCCAAACTATACTGGTTCAGTTTCGGGTGCATTTCCGGGATTAATGGGAATGATTCCTGGCATCATATCAGGTGCCTCAGGAGGTGCTATCTTGCCTGGTGTTGGAGCATCTCTTGGGGAAATCTGTAGGGAGTATTTAGCGGGTCGATGTGCCAATACTGATTGCAAGTTGAATCACCCACCTCATAATTTGCTGATGACTGCATTAGCTGCGACAACCACCATGGGAACACTCAGTCAGGCACCCATGGCACCTTCAGCTGCAGCAATGGCTGCTGCTCAGGCAATTGTTGCAGCCCAGGCACTGCAAGCCCATGCAGCACAAGTTCAGGCACAGGCCCATTCAGCAAAGGATTCAACTGGTATCTCATCCCTCTTTATTTCTTTTTTGCCCTGTGAACTGAGTGTATTGCTAGTATTTATGCTGGGTTTACCATCATTATGGGGTGCATTTGGTGCTGTTTTGCATTAACTGTAATTATGTTACTTCTGTTGATTGATCTATCATTTTTTTAAGCTTATATATGTTTTGTGTTGCTTTTCTTGTAAGGTTCATCAGACAAGGATGTCAAAGGTGATGCATTGAAGCGAACATTGCAAGTTAGCAATCTCAGTCCACTTCTCACAGTGGACCAGCTGAAACAACTCTTTGGCTTTTGTGGTACGGTTGTAGAATGTACTATATCGGATTCGAAGCATTTTGCTTACATAGAGTATTCCAAACCAGAGGAAGCAACTGCTGCTCTAGCATTGAATAATATGGATGTTGGTGGTCGGCCGCTGAATGTTGAAATGGCAAAATCACTTCCCCAAAAACCAGCTACGTCTAGTCTCGGTTCATCGTCTCTCCCAATGATGATGCAGCAAGCTGTTGCCATGCAACAGATGCAGTTCCAACAGGCATTGCTAATGCAGCAGAGTATGGCTGCACAGCAGGCAGCTAATAAGGCTGCATCTATGAAGTCTGCTGCAGAGTTAGCAGCTGCAAGGGCTGCAGAAATCACTAAGAAACTGAAAGCTGATGGAGTGGTGACAGATGATCAAGAAACTGCAAGAAAATCTAGGTATATTTTGTTGCAATCTTTGAAATTGCATGAATATCTGATTGATGGCATACATAAGTCCAAGCCATGGATAGAATCATAGACAAGGCGCTGGTTGTGTTGGCAGTCACCGATCACTGATCAAAGCACCCTCTGGTTTTGTCTTGGGGCCCTACCTTGATGTAGGAAAAAGACTGACCATCATCGTAAAATTAACATGTGACACATTTAATGGCCATAGCAGCTCTTACATCCTGTTAGAATTGGCATCTGACCAATTGTAGCTTTTTTTTTTTTTTTTTTTTTTTTTTGCCTTAAAGTTTTGAGTCTTTTGCTTTTTAAGCTCACATGGACATGATGCCTTCTTGTCCGATTTGCAAATCAGACATGACGTTTTATTTAATAACAAAGCTTCTGAAGGAGAGCATGCTGTTGCTTTGTATCCATGCTCTTGAGTTTTCATATGTGCATGCGTGCATGGATTGGGCTTTTCTTTTCTTTTTTCTTTTTTTGGGGAGGGGGGTGTGGATTAATTGCTCCTTGCTTCCCTGATATTTGCAAAATGACCCCCACAACATTCTGTTTGTGTTTTGGAAACTTTGTCTAAATCGGATAGTATCTGAAATACGCTAAGCTGTGAATCTTGAAGCAGTGGGACTTTGCCTTAGTGATGGAAGTTCAGACCCCTCCGTTTTCACCGCTTCCTTCTATTCTGGTTATTTCCTTAGCATATCTATTATGCAAAGAGTCAAATACTAAAGTTTTTATGACAGTGGTAGTTTTCAATATGGGGTGGTGATGGCAGTGCTAGAAATTGGGGTGTTGGAGGGGAGAGGATGTGGCAATCGCAATCACATAAATGCTCTTGATACTGGGGCTTGGAGTGAGATTGCTGGTAGTAGGTTGGAGACTTGGAGGTAGTGGTGATGGAGGTAGGGGCGATGTTGTTATGGTGGTGGCATCTTGTATTCTTGGTATCTTAATCTAGTTTCTGGTTACTTTTTTTCTGAAAGCTACTTCCTTGTTACTCTTTTTGCCTCCTTTAGATCATTATCCAGTTATTAAGTGATGAGGCATTTAGTTATCTTGTTTAAGACTATTTGTCTTTTCTGGAGCTGAAGAATAAGACTGATCGGATGAAGGCAAATATTGTGCAATGCCTCATGACACATCATCTTGTGCTTGAAGCTGAGCTTAACATATGGTGCAATTTTCAATGGTATTGTGGGGTTGACTGAAAATATGACTATCTGTCAGAAGATACTAAACAGAAGGGAATTTTATTTGTTTGCCAGTTTTCTTGTCTGGAATGGAATTGGGTGAAGCTCAATGTCTTTCTTTCCTAATGGTTTTATGTGCATTCCCAGAACTTCAACATGAATGTTTCTCCTGTAGGAGAGCAGATGTGTTTCTACAGGTGCAGGAATATATATTGTCTAAAGATGGAAGAGAAGAAGACATATATGACTCGACTAATGAAAGTGACTGCATAATGTTGTACTTTGTGCTTTCCAAATTGCAGTCCAGAAAGCCACTTTTCCGCGGATATCCTCAACTTTTGACTTGGGCAATGTTAATTGGAAAGAAACAATTAGAACAACATGGCAAACAGATTTAGGGATCGTATATGTCAAAGTTTGGATGTAGATGTGGATGTTCGTTAAGGCATTGTGAATGAACGTTAGCTTCAATTATGTTCTCTGAGATTTTGGCTTTCTTCTGTTGCGGTAATTTTTGTTTAGAGCATATGCACTTCAACACCATGGCATGAATAATTTTTAGTGTGCTTGATGCTGGTGTTGCTACTCACTAGTTTGTGGTCCCCAGTTAAGCTTCTGTGATTGTCCCCTGGTTAGTTCACATATGTACTTTTTAACCCTCTTCTATTGTTTCTTTGTGCCACTGTACACCAAAAGATTGTTGTTACTGATTTTAATGAAATCCTTTTCTCTTAACTTTAACTTTAGGACATAACTCTACTTTGTGCTTCCCTGCAACATAAATACCATCAAATTCTGATTGCCTTGAATAAGAGGAATGGTTTTACAATCACATATGCACCGACTCTGGTTTTAAGTTAAGAACGAAAAATTAACTCCACGTTCAAGAATATCTTGTTCTTAAAAATATTGACCATTACTTATTTTATTTTTGCACTTTTGCAGGTCTCCTTCAACCTCTCGTCCAAGGTCAAAATCCAAGTCCTTATCACCTGTTAAGTACAGAGGGAGGCATAGGTCTCCTACTTACTCGCCTCCAGCCAGACATCGGAGGGAACGCAGATCTAGATCTCCACTCAGATCCCATCATCGCTCAAACTATGAAGGTGACCGAAGGTCACATAGAGACGTAAGTTACAGCAGTGGGAAGAGTAGAAGGCGGGATTCTGATAGATCACATGATCATTATTCTGCTTTGTCTAGGAGAAATAGGAGTAGGAGTGTGAGTCCTCAAAAGCGGAAATCTTATAGAGCTGATTCAGAGTCACCCAGGCATCATCAAGAAGGTTCTCATAGATCTCATAGATCAGCTCGTGGTAGTTCAAGATCACCAAGGCGAAACCGTGAGAGCAAGTCATCTGCAAAAAGAGATGATGGAGATAAATTAGGAGAAAGAAGGTCACAGTCAAAATCTCTAGAAATCGACCGTCATGGGAGTGAGAAAAAGGGCGATACCGGAGAGGAACGGAGACGACACCGGGACCGAAGAAGGTCCAGGTCAATATCTGCAGAAGGCAAGCATAGTAGGAGGAAGTCCTCTCCAGGAAGCCCTGGTGAAAAAAAGCAAGAGCGTAAAAGGCGTTCCAGGTCTAGATCTGTGGAACCTCATCACTCTCTCGAGGAGGATAAAACTACTGGTGAAAGACGAAGTCATCACAGTAGAAGGTCGAGGTCAAGATCTACTGGAGATAAGCATAACATGAGCCAAAAAATGGACATCAAAGATGCGAAATCAAAGCATCGTGATAGAAGACGGTCGAGATCAAGATCTCTGGAAGGTAAGCATCATTCCAAGGATAAGGTGGACAGCAACAAATCTAAGGCATCAAGGCATCATAGCAGAAGGCATTCAAGGTCAAAGTCTGCAGAGAGAAAGCACCGAAGGGACAGCAAGTCCACCCTGAGTAGTTTGGATGAAAACATCTTAAAAGATAAGAAACTTTCTGGTTCAAAGCCTAAAAAATCAAGGCATTATTCTGGTGATGAAATGGATGAAAGTAGTGACAAAGAATTGGAAGCGTACAGAGGACAAAAATCCAGATCAACTTCAGTTGAAGCTGATCATAATAGAGAAGGACAATCCCCTAAAAGGACTAAATCAAAGAAACTGAGGCATTCTACAACCTCATCTGTGGACCATGAGGATGACTTGCATGATAGATGGAACAATAGCAATGTCAAAAAGTTGGAGCATCATAATCGGAATTTTGGTCAAGATTCTGTCAATGTTCCAGATTCTGATGATAATGAAAAGTTGGTTTCTGAGATTGAGAATTTTGACTTGGTTGAAAAGATGGTTGAGGAAGAACTTGATGATATCACAGGCTTCTCGAATCCAAAAAGTTACAAAGAAGGAACAGTATTGCAGAGTAATGGAATCTCAATGGATGCAGATGACCTGTAGACCCGGTTGCAGTAGATATTGGGCTCTAGACCTTTGAACTGGTAGAGTATACAATTTGGAGTTGATCTTCTCTCATTGTTTTTCTTGTTATGATTATTAATCATAATGGCTTTACGCTTAGTCTGATTTTGCATTTTTTCAAGCAGCTCAGGTTCATTTATTCAAGCAAAATTGACTCTAGGAGAGAGACATTATATGCTCTTACAAGCAAAAGGTTTGTTTGGGGAGACAAGTTGAATGCATCCTCGCCATGTTCAGACATTATGAGAATTCTGTGTCATGTCAGTCAGAGATAGCTGTGGAGTATAAACCAATGAAGCAAACTTAAATTAGATTTAGATATGGTGCTTCCTGTGATTCCAGGGCCTTCATGGGGGAAGATTGAGAAGATTGTCACTTGAGGAAAAGATTTATCCAGTTTGAAGAGTCTTGTTTCATGTGCAGTGATTGGAATCTTGGCCTGAAGCACAGGACTTGCGCTTTAAAAGGAGGATGGTTTCTTAGGAGATTGCTGTCTTTCTTTTGGTTCTAAAAGTTTATGCCAGTCGCTGGCTCGTCATGAATGTGGACATTTTTTGTTCATCTTTTGCAGGTCTATGTGGAAGTGAATGAAGACTGTTATGAGCTTGTCCCCATATGCTTTGACTATTTCAGGAAGTTTTCTGCCATCACTTGTGGTCAGCCACCCAATGTTTGTGACAAATTTCATTTTTACTTGATGATGTTGGATTAACACACTCTTTGCTACTTTGCTACTTTGCTATTTTATGATCAATTCACAATCACATCCTGAGTGTCAAGTTATCTGGTATTTGTATGTGTTGCTTTCTTACATAATTTCTTTCTCCATTAGTTAAAAGAAGTGAAGTGGTAATCAAGTTTAGGCCTTTCTTGGTTATGCTTATTTGTTCTTTCGTTTCTATTGTATTTGATGGTGTGGTGGGCATGTTATATATCCCATGCACATGCAGGTCATATGTGGGGATATCTACAGAGCTCTCTTGAGATCAGTGTGGACAGGGTTAAATTGCACTGTGATAATAGAGGTAAGCAGCTGTAGATCTTGTCATTGTACGATGAGGAGCATATGATATTTAGGGGTTTCAATGAGCGATGAATATCTTTTGGGTTAAGTGAGTTGATTGGGAAAAGTTTTCTGTTCTGTTTGGGCATGCTTAACTTCTGAAATGTGCCATAAGCATGGTCCTTACCTGGTTACCATCTTCCTTTTTTTGCTTTTCTTTTTCTCCTTTTCTCTTTTTCCTCCTTCGGTGGAACTTATCTTTAGGTAAGCTACTTTTGGATTCAAGTGAAACCAGTTGCTGGGATGGGTATTGTCACGATTGCTCCATGTTGAGCATAAGCAGATTGGCCAGCTTGGTGTATTTTAGCTAAAGGTCAGAAGCAAATGTTGATCTAAGCAGGTAATGTCCGGTTAAACTTTCCATCAGGTGTCAGCTCTTGCACCTGATGTGCCTCGTCTCATGGACATGGAGATTCACCATGTAAAAGAAAGGCGTTCCTAGGCAAAAGAGCCTTAAAACCAATTTAAGGTTGTTTTGCTTTTTTGCCATTTCATTCACTTTGCAGTATAGGTTCAAACATATATCAAAATACTTGCTGCTGGTTCCAAATTTTAACACATCAATGCCTTGTGCCAATTGCCTTTCTGTCTCTGTGGTGTGCAAGTGCAAGAGAGGGTATGTTTTGTTGGGTTTTTTATCCTTTTCTAAGTTGGTATTCTTTCCTCCTTTTTTTTTCTTCCCTTTGGAGTCAGAGATAATGTGGTTTGAGGGTCTGCTTATCCTTCCGTTCTTAATTGACATGTGCTTCGCATTCTTAAGCGACCATTCTAACACTGTTTAACTTTATGACTGGCCAGAATCATTGAGCACATGCTCTTTGAAAAGGACTGTTTCAACTACATTTCCCAACTCCTTTTTTCTTAACATCACCACCCCAATTTTTTTTTAAATTTTTTTTAATGATCATGGAGAGGTTTCCAGTTTTTCTTGTTAAGTTATGATGTAATTAGTGTTTGAAGAGGATCCATTAGTTGTCCCCATGCTGCCCCTCTTTTTCACCTGGAATTCGGTTATCTATTAGAGCACTACTATGTAAGGAAAACTTAGAACAACCAAGAGCCTCGCCTTAGCTGCGACCGGTTTTTTCATGTTCGTCATGCTTACTTCTTCTCTGGAGTTTCCATGCAAATTGGTCTGAAACAAAGCGGTTTCTCGTTTTCTTATGCGTCAAAACAATCTTTCCTTAGCAATTGATTTTCGCAGGTTTTTCTTGGTAGTTTGGGCTGAATAGTTTCTGTGCTCAGCCCTTCTCATTTGTTTTTCCTCTCGTTATGCATGTTTCGCACTTGATGGAGCAGGTCCCATGCTTACTAGCCCTACAAGGAGTTAGGGAGGGAAGATTGGTTTAGCTCCTCTCCTCTAGTGAAAGACATAAAAAATTTGGAGGTTGTATTCGGTTTTCTTGTAGGGTGGCGAAAGCTAATCAAATTATACGAGGAAACTAACTAGATAATGCTTGAGAGTCACGAAGTTGAGTATTACCAGGTTTGATCTCCACATGATCTGATGATCATACTGGAACTTGATAAGAATAATCTCTAGTTCTAATAGCCTCTTGGATCTCCAGCTCTAGTGGTTTCACTGAGGAGTAGCTTGGATTTATCATGTGACTTGGAGTCGGGTATTCATCTCTTGGTGGTACCTCTCTGTAGCAGAGAGGCTTAAATCACGGATTTCCCAATTTTAGCAATTAGCATACCCGTTGAGGATAAGATCTCATTTTGTTGGGCTATTTTCCAGTTTGTAAATACGATCTATTCTTACGACCAAAAAAAAAAAACGATCTATTCTCTCTTCTGACTTTTAAACCCATGACTTAGGTTTCGAGACTATCTCAGCTGACCCGGCTGATTTCTCGTGAAATTTTTATAGAAATTTAAATGAGTTAGTTTTCGGTAACTAGACTTCATTTGCTGATGTTTTAGGTCTCTGAGTTTCTTGATCTGCCTTGGTATGCCTATGTAATGGTCGGTTACATAGCTGGCGTGATGGAACCCGATCAGTCCTCACCCGATCAGTCCACGACTCGTGGGATTTGTTTTTCATCCTATTTGTGCTTAAATTTCAAAATCGATGGTGGTATGATCACTAGACACGGGACACACACGGTACCCATGTAACGCCACTGATGGCTTATCACTCTTTGAAGCCGTTATTGCAGCAGGTGATGTACTTTGCTTCAAACGCTAAAGAAGCGGGCACACCTGTCATAGCTCCGTGCGATGATCATCGTTTGATAATCGTTGCACCCAAATTGGTTAGTTCGAAGCGTATTATGTAAATCGTCCCGTCCAAATACTATTCTCACTTCATAAGATTACAATCTTGTTTGGGGCTATCGTTAAGAGGGCGGATACATCTTATAAGCAAAGAACCTTTTGGAGTGCTCCAACTTCTAGTTTTGGCTGGGACCCGGGGACGATGTTAAGGTATACGGGGGACCCATTTATACTTTTGCATCTCCTTCTCAATAAGAAGAACAATTAGTTAAATTAAGCATTTAAGATTGTAAATTTGATGGCCCGAGTTGCAACATCATCCGGCATGCGGCCAGCAAGGTCTTAACAGGGTGTCGGAAACTTAATCGTTTGAAGAGACGCGCTTCGGGGTGGATTCAGAACTTGGCAAGCAAGCATAGGAATCGGAATTAAACGGGGGAAGGTTTTCGAAATTTCGTTGAATGACAAAACATATTAAAGTTAGAAGAATTAATGCAAGGCTACTTGTTACATGGCTCACGCCAACTTTTTATTTGGCCTAAAGGGTTTTGCTTTTGGCGAAAACCATGTGAATTTTTCTGAAAGCGGAAAATTCTTTATGCCCGGTTTTCGGACGCTTTGAGGAAACATTTGAGTTTACTTTTGAAGAAGAGAACACGATATTGCGTCTTTATCTAGGTGTTCTTTATCGTAAAGTTGGCACGCATTACTGGCGGTCGTTTTCCGTGATGATTTTTTTTTTTAAATAATTAAATTCGACAGAGATGGGTTAATGATCATAGTTGGTCGGGCCACTTAGGTTGAATTGGACATTATAAAATGATATACAACGCTTCCAAAATAAGTAATTGTACTAAAGTGATTTCACACATTCAACGTCAGATCGGTGATATGTGTGTATTTAGTGATATTTTTATAATTGAATTTATTGACACGGTACACATCCGACGATGAATTTAATTTAATTTATTTTCATGTCACCGATCAAAAGTTGAAAGTGAAAAATTAAAAATTAAAAATTTATACTCATGGTGGACATAATGGTTATTCTTTTCTTTTGTCGGGAAACTTTTTTGTTTATTTAAAGATATAAATAAAGAAAATTGTGATTTGCCTATCGATATTTTGTTTTCATACTTCTCTTCAGATGTTGACGCCTCACTATTAGGTCAATCGACATTTGAGGTTGATACACATCACATGCACAAACAGAACATCTCATCAACCGAGTGCCCAAGGAATACCGCTGTGTGCGTGCGTTAATGGAGTCAAAACTATGTGCGGTTTGCCCTTCAAAGTTTCAAATAAAGGATGCTCTTCTCTTGGCATGATGCTTCAGACAAATCATTTGATCATTAAACGATGTGGACCGGCAGTCTGATTTCTAGTTTAAACTAAATAAATTATAATAATGGAGTATAAGAATTACAACAACAAAAAATCAACCCAATTCAAATGGATCGAGTGAGTGTGTACACATTTGGAATTAAGAATTGCGAACCAGATCAATATTTATTAGTTCCAAATTTTTGGAATTGAAATCGGGCAGTTTGGTCTGGTTCTTTTGCTCATCGTTACTAGGTGGAGAGGAAGGGGTGAAAAAAGTGTGGGGTTTTCAATTTTTGGTGTTTCAAGAATCATCAATAATAATAATAATAAAAAGAAGAAGACAAGGGCAGTTCGATCTATTATAAAATTAGTCAAAAAAAATACATAACCCTTCATTAATCTTTGAGATCTGAATCCCAAAAGTTCAGTTCGATTCTTTTAGTCACCCCTACTAGGTGGAGAAGAAGGAGTGAAAAAAGTGTCGGGTTTTGAATTTTCGGCTTTTCGGGATAAAATCGATAGAAAGAACTGAGGGCAGTCCCATCTATTATAAAATTAACCAAAAAAAAAGTACCTAACCCTTCATTAATCTTCGAAATCCGAATCCCTAGAACAATTATGGAAAGTGCTTACACATGATATCTGGTCAGAAAACGATCCAAACACGTAGGTCATCCGCAAGTCACCAGACGAAAGCCACCAGAATGGTCAAGTCAGGTGGCGCTCTTAGCTTGCCAACAACAAGAACAGGCCAAAATGTCTGCAGAAGAACTTTGGCTTTTCGCAAGCTACGGGGGCTAACCGTTAGGAATATTTAAAACATTAGGTTAAACCTCTCCTTTCAGTCAATGAAATTGAGTTTAAAGATATTAACCCAATCTTGCTCCCAAAATAATCTTCTTTCCACCGTCGCTTTCCGACAATCTGGCCTCATAATTCCCTTCCTGATTGCATTGTTTAAGAAGATATTGTCTTAGTAGCAGCCAAGGGTCGTTCGCCCCGTGTAGAATCTCAGCGAAATTAGTCGCATGCCTAGTGACGTACATTAGATATTGTTCTCATCAATCTATTAATTTATTATCAACTAAAGAGTATTTATCTCTTTTTGGTATGCCCTAGATTGCCCCCTCTTTCATTACAAGAAGGCAACAAAGTCTTCTATTATGCTTAGAATCTTAGCGAAATCATTTGCGTGCGCAGTGACGCACATGTGACGCACATGTAATATTCTACTCATCAATCTATTGATTTATTTTCAATTAAAGAGTACTATTTTTCGATATGCCCTAGATTGCCCCCTCTTCATTATAAGAAGGCAGCAAGAGTACTTTTTGGCATTACACGTCCCTTCCCCCCTCCCCCCTCTCCATTTGGTTTAGATTCAACCTAATTCAAGGGAAAAGTACCAAAAAAGTCATAAACTTATTACATTGATATCAATTTAGTTCTAAATCTTTCAATTGGACCAACTTAGTCCTAAACTTTTCTATATTGGTATCAATTTAGTCCATTCAGCCAATTCATGCCGAAAATTGGTGACATAGATGCTAATCACCTTGGTGGTACTTATGAGCAACATTTAAGGAGGCCAAGATGTTAATTGCAAGGATTCTTTTTTCTTTTATTAAAAAAACTTGATTAGTAAATGATGTGGGAAAGAGACGCCTTGACAATTGCTTACCTTCAATTCCAATCAAATTATAAATTTCTAATTAACAAAACATATAGGAGAGGTAAGGTTGAGTCATGCCGGGTCCTGGATACCAAAAAAAAAAACATATAGGACAGGGATGACTTGATGGAGCCATCATATAATAAAATATTGGAAAACATTGTACAGCTCGATACCTTTACCTAAAAAAATCCTAATAAAAAACTCAAATCTAGGCCCATGAACATATCTAATTAAACTCACATTCACTTAAAAATTAAAATCATTAAATTATGGGATGACCAAGTATTATCAATTGCTTCTTTTTTCTAAACATTTAAGGTGGGCTTCTTTCAAACTACTACTACACGCCTTTAATGCTCTCTCCCTCATGTTGTAAGTCTATACCACATTGGTCTAGCTCCCCCTCAATCCAAGCCTAATATTCTTTTGAATTAACAAACTGAATGCGAATCTTCACTCGTCGCCCATCAATTCAATCACGTCTTCCATCAGCAGTCTCCTCTTGGACGAACCGACATGGCAAATGGCAGTTGATAATCATGAAGACTTGTGAGATTCATTATTAAGTTTAAGATAGCAATACACGTTTGGGGCCACTAACCATCGATTTTGATACCTCTGTTGGGAGAAGCTGTGCAAGATACCGGTACATTCATAATGAGGAGACAAGAGGGAACCTGTAACTTGAGCTCATCACCCACGTTCACATAAAAGTTAAGTCATTGAGTTAAGGGCAAATTAGATATTATTAATAGTTCAATCTCACATGAAATCTTAGATGTAAGACTTCATTATCACCCGCACACGTCCACCTTATCAATTCTCCCTTATCATGTGAGGCTTCAGTGTTCTCCCCTTGAATCTATGTATCCATTTGCATCAACACCTATCTCAACTTGAATCTCTACCTTATTGTGTCAAAGGCACCGCACAACCACAACACCCACTTTCACCCCCGGTCTCTTCAGCTAAAAACCAAACATGAAAACATGAAGGCTGCCCTTGGGACCGCATTGCTAGACCCCAACATCCCTACACCAAGACTTTGCATTGATCATGAGATTCCTCCCTTAAAATATTCACCAAATGTTGATACATATTATAGGGGCCCATTAATCAAACAATGACTCTATTATTACTTATTGAGACAAGCATACCTTAACATATGAAGATCACTAAGAGAGAGCCCCAATCTAAATCCATTAATAAACGAGGAATACATATTTTAAGGTAATGGATGTGCCATTCCACCACGTTTTTAACTTCTCAGACAAGTTGTCAACATTATTTATGTCCCTCACCGAATTACGTTTGTCCACCTTGAACCGGCGCAATGAAAATAGTTAGACGTGCCTTTATTTCAACCAATATATTATTAAATAAAAAATTCACTTGCACAATAAAATTAGCAAAAATCTGCCAAAGAAAAAAATTAAAGACAACTTTTGTGTTTGTGGTTTTCTTTGTCCAAACAACTTTTTTATTTGGTTAAGCAATCGGCCGGTGTTTGAGACAACTTTCATGCATCTTGATTAGTCTATCCCTGCAAGATCCCAATAGTTGCATTATCGCATCATTAAAAATTTGCAAGTCTAAGTTAGCAATCTAGATCACTCATTGTTTTAAAAAATCTAGGCTGAAGTTAGGGGTAATCGATTTCAAGGTAGGTCGATTCCCACTCTAGAATCGGGAATTGACCCTGACTTTGTCCATCATTGAACGGGAACGGATTGGACCGGTTGATCTTGAAAATGGTTCTCTGTTGTCCCGAGAATCACTAGTGCTTTTTTCCCCTCAAAAAGTTGTATATTTATCAAAAATTATTTTAATATATGATGAAATTAGTGATAATAGGGAAGTTACTAGTAAAAGAAGATATCACTCCATATATAATATGTACTTTTTGTCCTTGCTAAATAAAAAATAAAAATAAAAATAAAAATATGCTCTGAATTGGTTCTCGTCAGTTTGTTCCAATCAATCTTCTTTCTTCCCAAGAGTCGAAAAACTAGACAGGTTATTCTTGATTTCAAAAATTTGAAACCGAGATTTAGACCAATTCTTGCGTGAACCACCTAGAATCAACCAGTTCGATTCTTGCCCGATCCAATTTCTTGATTGGATCAAGCCTGATGGCCACTTCTTGTTGGAAGGAAGTAAGTTCAAAATTGACTTAGATTGAATAGACCAAATGCATTAAGGTACTTATAGAATATTATTGATTTTGATTAAATACCGGATTTTTTTATTCCTGCTAGTCCATTTTAATTTACTCCCCTTTCGAATCAATGCTAATGTATGAATGAATCACTTTCCCATTCTCATGTAAGATGGGCATTCGATATGCTTCTAATTCCATGTCCTTTGTGTTTGGACCATTACGTTGGGAGGTAAATCTCATACCATCTCAAATTCAGCTCGACATATTATAAAATTACACGGAGGCATGGAAACGTGTCTATAATTCTCTAGTCCCCACATCGTGCTATGCTTGAATTATATTGGTCGATGCCTGGCCTGGCCTAACCTCAAATCAGTACGAGATGTGACCCAATAAGAGCAGATAATACGATAAATTATTTATTTATTTATTTTTCAGGAGGAGGGGAGAAGCAACTAAGCACGTGCTAGGGCAAGAAGACCAAACAGATATTGAATTGGAAAATGGCCATGAATCAATTGGAAAAGAAAAAACACATCTCATGAAAGGAAAAAAAGAAGAAGTAAAGAAGTGGGAAAAAGAAAATTAAGGAAACCGCTTTTATAGCGGCTGTCCCAGGCTCAGTCCTCCTCCTTCCACCATCCGCCTCCTCCCTCCCAGCCTTCCGAATCCAAGCAGAGGCACGCACGAACACCACCAACCATTCCTAGAAAATCCCGAAGATCAGATCCAGCAGCAGCGACACTGAAACAACACCAAGAAAATCTTCCTCGTAAAAAGCGAAGAGAGTAGAAGAGCAAAAAAAAAATCCGATCTTTCGTTCTTGTCCGAGCAGAAAAGCCATGCCTTGCTATGGCGTAGCCCTGCCCGGGACCGACCCATCTCGCCTCTGCCTCCCTCCTACCCCTCCTCAGCTGTCGGCCCGCTCCCTCCGGGCGTTCTTGCCGACCCGGGTGCGGTTCGGGTCCGTCCGGTGCACGGCCGGCCGGATCGACGACGGGGTCGTGGCGGACTCCGCCGCCCTGTCCTCGGCGGCGGAGGCGACTTTATACGACCTCCTGGGGATACCCAAGTCAGGGACGCTGCCCGAGATCAAGCAGGCGTACAAGCAGCTCGCCCGCAAGTACCATCCGGACGTCTCCCCGCCGGGCCGCGTCGAGGAGTACACCCAGCGGTTCATCCGGGTCCAGGAGGCCTACGAGACGCTCTCGGACCCTCGCAGGAGGGCTGTGTACGACAGGGACCTGGCCAGGGGGATTCACTTGGCGTTCTCGGCTCGCAGGCCCCATCGGGGTGATGAGGTAATGTGGAAATGGGACCGCGATGATTTGGTTTTAGCTTGTGTTTCTTGTTTTTTGAGGTTTGGCATGTTGTTGTGGGGTAGATTGGTGTCCCTTCGATTCAATTTGGTGAATTGCTTGTTGATGATTTTGCGTGATTCGATTTGGGCTTTGTTCGATTTTGTTCATGCAAATTGATTGTTTTCCCTGATTTGGGCTTCTCATGATTCTTGATTTCAGCTGGGCAAGTGTTCTGGTCGTAATTGAACTGCTGAGAATTTCTTCCTTGTCCCTGTTCTTGGTCGAATTCGTTGGCTCTTTCATAGTTATTATTGGTTCAGCGTTAGTTGCTTGTTGGATTATTGGTGCAAGAAACTTTTGAATGAATCCGCAGATTGTCTTAGACGAGGACTCGAGTCTAGAGAGCAGTTCTTGCGATCGTTGATAATGGGAATTAGAAAGATTTGCAGATAAAGTCGATGTGATCTCAGTTCCTGTATTACTTATAGTCCTGCAACAATTTGTTTCTCTTTGACCGTGTGTCGTGTTTTGTCTTTAGATTGATGACATAATCATCAATGTACATAATTTGTTCTCTAAGACTGATAGAATACATCTGCTCTGATGGTCTATAATTTTACTGCTCAAAATTGGGGATTTTGATGTGACTAATGGCTCGTGACTCAAAAATGGCTTTGTTCAGCTTGATTTTTGAAATGAACTGCTGGTTCTTCATTAATTCAACCAAAAATTTGAAATAATTATGTTCCTTGGTTCAAGAGTTTCATCAAAGGCCTTGTCTGTTCTTTTTTGCCCAGTACAGCACTTGTGTGTTCATTGTGCTCTCCTGGCTTTGATCTAAATTTAGGGCGTAGAGGTCAGAAGCAAATGAAAGAGCCAGTGGCAGATTTAGCTAGCAGAGTTGACCCAGTGTCGTTTTTTCTTTGGCTGGAGTTAGACCACTGATATGACACATCTGTTCTGATATTCTGGGATTCTACTGCTCGGTTTGGATGGAGATGACCGATGTTGCCCAACTATAAAATTTGCTCCCTTTTGTATTCAGATTTTGAAATGAACTAATTATTCTTGAATTCAATAGAAAATTTTGAAATAGTTGTTGGAATTGGTGCATTTTACATCACTTGTCTGGCTTTCTTTTCTGGCCAAGTACATCCCATGTGCTCATTGCGCTCCACTGGCTTTGATCTGATTTAGGACTTAGAGGATAAAAGCGAATGGAAGAGCCGTTGGCAGGTGCAGCTATCGGGTTTGAAGAGGAGAAGTGCTCACAAAGATTCCAGAGGAAACATGTCTTGGGGTGCACGGATGCGCAAACAAATGGAGGAATCGTCAGACAACTCGTAAATTGGTTCATGTTTAGTCATGTACATATATAGCTGCCGGTTTGGTAGAGGATATCTAAGGCACTGCTTGGTGAGCATATGCTCGTAATTGAATGCAAGAAAATAGTAGAGTGAGATGCTTATTGAGCAGTTACTTGAAGGCGAGAAATGTATAGTTTATGGTGCTGATTGTTCACAATAAATCTATAGGCGAAATGCGTTGCATAAAGTTTGATGAGATCGACTTCTCTCTTTTCCGAGTACCCTTTTCTTCGGTCCATTTGGGCGTGATTTTCAACCCTCTTGTTGGTTTGTTCGGAAAGAAATTTAGGAGCTCTTAGAATGTCAAATCTTCTAATGTTGAATATGACAAGTAATGATGAGTTTGGTTATGTATGGTTCGGAAGATCAGGTTGTTCAAAGCAAGTTACTTCCAGACCAAATTTTTGTGTTGGAAATTGTACATTCTTGACCCAGAAAGAGCGGTTAGTCTGGTTCAACAATGATGTCTCCCACTGTTTGGAGAGACAAGATGTCAGATTTGTCTTCATTGAACCTAATAATGTTCAGTGATGTGGAGGACATGAATTTAGACGTGTGGAATTGATATTGAACTGGTCCACAACTTTGTCTGCTCTCTCCATAGATGAATGGGGGTGGTGTTCCAGACGAAAGAAGTCGAAACTGAGACGACACGCCTTACTCTCAAAATTGATGTTATCACCAAGTCAAAACACTCTATCGATTGCACGAATTTGCTAGCTTTAGCTACATCACGTTGACAAGCAAAGAGCTGGCTATGTAAAAATGCCATTTTTGAAGCGAAGCGACGGTGGAAAGAACGAGAAGACCATCTTCGAAATTTATGAAGTGCGGACTCCGTCCAACGATGGGTCAATGTCACCTTGCTTTGTTGGTATTTGCCATATGAGGCGATGGTGGTCCTGTTTTAGAGCGGATTATCACGGATGACAAGTCGCAATAGCTACTGCCTATCCCCAACTTGTGGCAGAATTGCATTGCGATTTACAGGCTGAGAATGGCCGTTACTTCAAAATCACGACAATGGAGTTCATATGTATCATGCAACGCGGTTCTCTTCGTTTCTGTTTAATGATGTTGTTCGTAGCATGTTTTAATCGACAGGCACATCGTCCCTTCAACTTTGCCCTGCCGACTTCACAGCAGGATTCAATGAACAAGCACATCGTCCTTTACAACTTACTTTTCGTTTGGCAGGGGAAGTAAATGTATCAAGTCCCCAAACTTTGAATCATGTTCACCATGAGGTGATGGTGGGGTTAGAATAGATAAGGAAAGAATTCAGTACAACTGATTTTATTTATTTCATAGAAAATAAATGATTTGAAAAATATTTTCCTAAAAATAATCATATGTATTGTTTATCAAAACGAATTAATGAAAAATATTATTTTTAGGAAAATATTTCACAATTTATTCATTTTCTACGAAACAAAAATAGCCATTAAACAATCACATGAAAAGTCTTGGAGCAAGCAATTCGTGTACAAAAACGTAGATAATTCTCTCGAGATTACCTTTAGGAGCACAATCATCTATCCTCCATTTATTATCCGGTAGCGTGTAATGAAGGGGCTGTCGTATCTCATAGGATCGATCTAGTATCCAAAAGACCATATATTTTAGTTGATAAATAGAAATATCTTACTTTGACTTTATAATTCTATATATTATCAATTTTGAGGTTGCTTATCTTTTCTTCCCATAGAAGATATTTGAAGGGAGGACCAAATCTCCGACAAGTTTTCATCCTCCAATCAAAAGGGTGGACAATCAATGAATTGACTGGATTAATTTCCTGCTCTTCATGGTCATAGGCCCGGGAAACATCTCTCATTCAATAGCAAGCCAGCGACCACCATCGTCGCCAGTTGCCACCACCATCAAGGTCTTGACGTTCAACAATGTGGGTCTCCTGAGAATGCGACGATCATCAAGGCCTTGGCGTTCGACTCCATCTCCTTCGCCTTCAACTTGAGCAAGCATTGGTCCGAGTCAGAGGCCTCCCTCCTTCGCCCTCTCCCCGAATTTCAACATATCCTTCAACGTCTCCTCCCTCATATCTCATAACCAAGCCCTAGCCCTCCCCCCATTGTCTAGTCTGCCGTCGCAGGTGGAGACTGCTGCCGCATCTTCTCCTCATCCTCCTCTGCCTCCTCCACCTCCGCTGGCAATCACAATGTCGGGATCATGGACGAGAATGGGACGATGACCGACGACTTCGAGGTAGGGGACGGTAGGGGTGTCAATGGGTCGGGTCGGGTCAGATTTTGATGTTACCCGACCCGACCCCAATCGTAAAGGGTCATGCTCTGGCCTGATTCAACCCAAAACGCATTAGACCCAAACAAAAGGGTCGGGTCGGGTCGGGTCGGGTCGGGCCGAAGCATGACCTTTTACAAGTTTGGTTTCAATTTCCTGTTTAGCTCAAAAACTCTAGAGGGTTGAGCGGCGGATGAGGGCCAAAACGCACAGAGAGGGGATTGCTTTTTTCTTTTGTTTATTTTATCCTACTTTACCATTTTCTCTTAACAGATGAGGGCCAAAACGCACGAGCAGTACCGGTGTCAAAAAGATCTGCGCCGACCCGTTTCAACCCGGCCCGACCTGACGCGACCCTAAACTTAGGGTATTTTCGGGTCGGGTCAAAATCTTATCCGAATATGGAGCCGGTATTAGAAAATACCCTAAGTTTAGGGTTGGTTCGGCTCGGCTCAGCTTGGCTCGAACCTTTTTGACACCCCTAGTGGACGGGGGACGAATAATGAGACTGCGATTGAAGGGGTGAGGGTGAGAAGATTGGGACGAGGGTTCAGGTTCAGAAGTACATATCTTGTTTGGAAAAATGTGGAGGCCATTCAAAGGTTGAATTCAACTGAGAGAGGCCAGGAGTCGAGCGGCATCCTCCGAAGAAAGATAAAGGGTTGAGTTGCTTGGTTCCACCTCCGGAAAGGTACCGGCCCCCAATTCCTTTGCTGGGAAAAATGAATCCAGAATATGGAACAAAAGAAAAACAGATTCTGGGCAGATCCCAGAAAGAATAGGAGAAACAAGATAGGTTCCAAAACATGTTTTAGGTCAAACAAAGTAGGTTTCAAGTTCTAAAAATTAAGAATTGATTATAAAATAATAGGTTTTATATTCCAAGTTTAGAACCTATCTATCCTGGAACCAATCTATCCCTAATTGGGGGATCATGTGATCACGGAACTTGCATGATGTATGACCTTGCTAATGTGGAATCGGGTTCAATGGCAAGAAATTTCCATATTACCAGCGTGGCGTCCATATGTGAGGTCCATATAGAATCGTACGATCAAGATTGTGATTGACCTGGTTCATATGGGTTAAGGAAAGAAATTCCCATAAATGTTTGATGTTTTGGAAAATCTTAATAGAGCTTATTATTAAATAATGACATAAGAGACGGTGATCGGATGCTAAACTGAGTGGAACCCATTTCTACAATTTAACTTGTTTGAACATCTAACTTTTGGTTGTCCATCATTTAGTACGCTAAGTATATTGACTTAGTTTGTTTCGTAAAAAATGAATAATTTGAAAAGTAATTTTAAAAAATGATTATTTCAATCATTTAAAAAAATGAATGACCTTCATGAAATTATTTAGAATAAATTATTGTAACGATAAAGGAATTTACTTTCCGGGAAATCGTTTTTTAGGAAAATAAATAAATTTCCTTTATTTGGTGATATAAGACTGAAAATGATTTTAAGTTTTTGGATTTCATTTGGAAAATAATTTCGATCTCGAGACTTTATCCCGACAAAAAAAATCAAATTTATCTACTCTCTTGCATATATGAAAGGGGACGGTGTTACGGATGAGAGAAGTCGAAACCGAGACGGCACGCGTTAATTTCGAAATTGATATTCTCACCACGCTGAAACACTCTGTCGATTGCACGAATTTGCTAGCTTAACCTGTCACATTGACAAGCGAAGAGCTGGCTTGTAAAATGCCATTTTCGGAACGAAGCAACGATGGAAAGAACGAGAAAACCATCTTGGAAATTTATGAAGTGCGAACTCCGTCCAACGATGGGTCGTTGTCACCTTGCTTTGTTGGTATGTGCAACTTGGGGCGATGGTGGTCCTGTTTTAGAGCGGATTATCATGGATGACAAAGGCGCGACGGCTAGTGCCTATCCGCAACAACTTGTGGCCGAATTGCATTGCAATTTACAGGCTGAAAATTGCAGGTTCTTACTTCAAAATCACAACAATGGAGTTTATACGTGTGGCGTAACGCCGTTCTCTTCGGGTGCGAATGATAACATTTCTAGCTAGAAATTGATTTCTGGAAGAGAAATGGATTTTTCTATTTCTATTTCTGGATTAATTTCTAAGTCAAAAAAACGTGTTTGATAATGATAAAATTTCTATTCTTAGAATAGAAATTTGTTTGATAATCAATAAAATTTTACATTCCCGAGTGGTGGTGACAATGCGGGGGTGGCGGCGGCGGCCGGGATGGTGGTGGTGGTGAGCGGCGGACTGCAAGAAGAGAAGTAAGAAAGAGAGAAACAATTTATGATTTCTATTTCAGAAATAGAAAAGTAAAAATTTTTTGTTTTTGATTTCTTTTCTAAACCTATTTTTGGAATAGAAATCTGTTCCAAAAATAGAAAAATGAAATTATTTTACCAAATGGATTTCTATTCTAAAAATAGGTCTAGAATAGAAATCTATTCCAAAAATAGAAACAGAGTGGTTATCATGCGCAGTCTTCGTTTCTACTTAATGATGTTGTTCGTAGCATGTTTCAATCGACAAGAACATTATCCCTTCAACTTCGCCTTGCCTGCCTTGGATTTCTTGTCTTCAAGAGATCACGGACTTTTCATTTTGCACCTAGAGCAGATGTATCAAGTGACCAATTTTGAATTCTGTTCGTGATAAGGTGATGGTGGGGTTAGAATAGACAATCAATTGAATACCCAAAGAATCCTGGATATTCGGATGATATTTAGAAATATCTTCCTTGACTTTATAATTCTACGTGTACTTAATTCTGAGGTTGCTTATCTTCTCTTCCAATAGAAGACATTGGAAGGGAGGACCCAGTCTCCGACAAATTTTCAGTGAGGTCCTATCAAACGGTGGATAATCAATGAATTGATTGGATTCATTTCCTGCTTTTCATGATCCAATGGCATTGGCCTTAGGCCCAGGAAGAGATATTATTTCCATTGCCTTGGATGGGCTGGTATAAAGTGAAGACAGAAGGCATTTTTTGAATAAACTCAGATATTTCAATTATGAAAAAATGACAGAAATGACTTCTGAACTTTGATCTAATATATAATATGATTTATAGATTTTTGATTTGTTCGATATAATCTTTAAATTATTAGTAAATGTCGGATACAAATGCTCAAACGACAAATTAGACATAATGTGAATTATTATATGTTGAGTTGGATTTTTAAAATAGTAAGCTAACACGTCCATCTTTTTATCCATTAATTTAGAAAAGGAAAAAAAATTAAGGTGTTAACATGTCCATCATTATTTAATGACATGGATTACAATATCCTGAATTGAGATGGACATCTCATGTAAATAATTCACATGTACAATCAAATTGAATTGATTGGAAGCACATTGGTATATTCCATTAAATTGAATTAATAAAAAGACAACATCAAATGGTTTCATGTAGTTTAGGGATTAACTCGAATGTACCCTCATTAGATAAATTAAAAGTTTATAAATGATATTACATATTGAACAAAAGTTCAAAGACTATCTATATCATTTTCTCAACTATTTTGTTCAGCAAAACTTGTGCGAACGATATTGCAGAACAAATTGCCTTTCTAATTATTCTTGAACGAGTCTGAGAAGGAGGGTCTGATTCGCTTTGTGCATCATGCTTTGCCTACCTTGCAAGAGAGGCTCAAGGTATGGCTCAAGTTCCATTAATGTTCTTGGGGGCTTCAATGACGTCCTTTTTATCATTGGGCCGAGGCAGGTTTATGTCCGTTCACATTCCTTTCATAACTTATCGATGCTTGTTCCTTAAATGAATTTGGACTGTCAAGGATGTGTTTTCATATGGTCAAACAAATGAGAAGGGGAAGCGGACGTCAAAGAAAGGATCCATCGATTGTTCATTCATGTCGATTGATCAAAGGCTCGCAAAACTTTGGCGATTGCTTTGGCGCCTCAAAACTAGCTTGAGAATTGATTTTTTTTTAGATAGAGAAAATTAACAAAAAAATCATAAATTTATTATAGTTGTCTCAATTCAATTATAAACTTTTAACTTGATCAATTTAGTCATAAACCTTTTGACAAGTTGTAAATATAGTTCGTCCGGCCAATTTTGACCAACTGTCCTATATGATACGACTAACATTAATGTGAAATTATGTTGAAAATTTTTAATTTTTTGAATTGAATTTTTTCTTTTCTTTTCTGTCTTTTATTGTTAAAAGTTTGGCAAGGGGTTGCTGGCCAAGGCCTGGAGACCCCCATCAGGCACTAGGCAAGGGCTTCGAGCCCTTGCTCGCCATGAAGCCCTTGCCAATAGCTAGCAAGGGTCAAGCCCTCATTGACCACTTGGCAAGGACTGCAATTTTTGTTCAATGGCCAGCCGCGAGCCCTCGCTTAGATCTGCGTGAGGGTTGCGACCCTCACCGGCCACGAGTGAGGGCTTCACAACCCTTGACCCTTTACCGACCCTTAATAATAGGGAAAAAAGAACAAAAAAAGAAAAGAAAAGAAAAAATTTCACATTAGTGTCATTCATATTTGTAGGATGATGGTTAGCATCTTCGACATTAATTTTAGATCAAAATTAGGCTGGATGAACTACATTGGCAAATTGTTAAAAGGTTGATGACTTATTTGGCCAAATTGAAAGATTTAATATTGAATCAATATGAGTGTAATAGGTTTATGTTTGGATCTCATTTGAAAAATGATTTCAATCTCATGATTTTATCTCAGACAAAAAAAATCGATTTTTAAAATAATTTTTTGTTGTATTTTTTTCTACTTTTTCTTTTTCTTTCTTCCTCTGCCGATCATTGGGCCTTGATGACGGTTGGCGATAGGCCACAAGTGAGGCTTGACCTTGTCGGCCCGCTCTTGTGGTTGGTCATTGGCCATTACCAAGGCTCAAAGATCGATGAAGGGAGAAAGGAAAAGAAAAAGAAAGAAAAGAAAAAGAAATAACATAAAATATTAAAATTTTGAGAGGAGCAATTTTGGATTGCTTTTTTATCTTTTTAGTTTGGAAATTCACTTTCCTAATTTTATGCATGAATATTTTCTTGACCAAAAAGTATTTTCAGTTGATTGAATATTTTCAGTGAACCAAAAGTATGAAAGTACAAAAACTAATTTCTTGAAAACATTTTCACTCAAACAAACACACCTAAAAATGATTCACAATAACAAGACATTAAGCCAATAAACATCATTCAACATAGCAACCACACCGATAAAGAGGAAATGATAATTCCTTTTCTTTTACATGGCCCAACAAGCAGCCCAAGTTCGTCTCCATCTTGGGCCGCGAGTACCAACTTAAACACAGAGCCTGAACGTTCTAACAGACAAAATCAGATTCTCTATCTTACGTTACGCTAAACAGGAACCTCAAAATGCTCTAAGCCAACATGTCCTGCTTTTCCAGTTCCCTCTTCAACTGGAGCAACTGATTCTCCTGCAAAATCACAGTCACCACCCTTCCCCCGCGGCTGTCCTTGCTGGAACTCGGCGGCCCCGGAAGCATGAAAACTGCCCCTTCATCTCCGACGCCTTCAATCACATAACTCGCGAAAATAGGTTGGTTCCCGTTCAACCGCAACCCATACATGCTGACCTCTTCCCAGTCCACGAAGCTCAGATTGGCCCCATACACAACATAATCGGCCACTCCACCATCTCGTTCAACAGCTTCCTTGATGAGGCCACTCTCGTCCTCTGCTCTATCGATTAGTGCCCTAGCGATCTCTCCCGGGTCGGCATCAGCGACCGAGAAATCCGCCTTGACCACACATATCTTTAGACTATTGCTCAAAATCCCATTCTCCCTTTTGCTTGGGTCATTCTTGATGAGGGTCACGGTGCTTGGCTCATCCCCTGCTCTGGCTTTGGCTATTAGCTGCCAAAGGATGGCACAAATAGACTCAAACGGTGGGAATTTCTCTCCATGACTCTGCCCCCCAACTTTTGATTCCAGATGTGCCAATTGGTCCGGACTAAGGTGGAATGTGAATGCCTCCATGTTGCGGTTGTTGTCAACCACCCAGTGGTCTCCTACCGGCCCGACCGGTTTGATGGACGTGGGTTCTCTGGCGGGCTTCGGCAGGTCCGCCAGTCTTCTGGGCCCAGAAAGTGCTCTTGGGCCTTTGGGCCCATCGATGAGGAGGCCCGATAAGGTCCGGCCCAACATGTTGAAGCAATCGGAGGCCGAAAACGGGTCGCCGAGTACGTGGGCCCAGCTAAGGCCCAGTGACATGCCTCCGCACTTAAAGTGGGTCACCTGCACTTGCGGTTTAAAAGCGCATGCAGAGTACAACGCACGTATGGCTTAGGCATAGTGATGACATGAAGAATATCAGTGTGGAATAATGAATGCCTTTGGGGCTATGCCCCACTTGTAGGCGACTCTGATATGAACATTCTTTCCTCCCATTTCATGTTTATTTATATTAAATTTTAAGTTGTGATCAAACAATAAACTGCGAAATCGTGGCATATGAATCAAATTTGTAGCAATTGAAAATCATCATGCATATGATCAGTACGAAGCAATGGATAGAAAAGGTTATAGATATATTTCACAATAGAAGTTGAAACAATTATAGACTTTTTCCAATCATAATTAGTTATGATTTTGAATAATGACAATGTACTCTTTAATAATAAGTTACAACTGACATAAGAAACGAAAAATTATAATATATAGTCATATACTGTGACGGAGTTTTAACTATGGATTATAAGAATATGATAATAAAAGAAATTATAATTTGATTTAAATAATGAGAAAAATCATCAATCGGTGGTTTGGGAGCAAATACATAACCATTTCATCTTGTAGACCAAACTAAAGAATAATTATTCCAATATTAGTCATGCTCTAGTCTATTCCTCCCTTGTTACATTTTTTGAATCAAGCGCTATGCTATTCACTTATTAAGGTCTATTGTCTATCTCTAGACTTTCATTTCTTTCATTCAACAGACGAAAGTCTAGAAGAAAAGACTTTGAACTGACGTGATTTATAGGTTAAAAGTGATTAGCAGTAATCTGAATATTTCACTCTCTATGTAAGCACAAGTTACATAAAAGCAGGGAAAATACTTTCTAGTTTAAAATAAGAATGAGCAATCAGTCTAGTTCAACCCAAAAACCGAATTAAACAAGTTTTACCTAATCAGTTCTAGTCCTATTCACAGAAGAATGGAGTAAATTCTTGGAAAATAAAAATAAAAGATTCAGTCTCGACCAATTTAAGTTCCCAATTTTATACCATGAACCGTCAATTTTGAATTGGCTTTTAGTTTTTTTTTTTTTTGGTTTAAAAAAGTTAGATTTGTTGGTAAAACATTTCATAGAAAGGATAGGAAACTCACCAATACCTCAACCACTATAGCACAAATTCTTCACTGATACGTTTTCTTAATATAATAATTAAATCACTTAAAGTTAAACTTGGTTCTTTCCTTGATTTATGTGGGGTTTTGGTTTATAATTTTGAATATATTCACTTTGAAACAGATCGCCCTAATTTATAAAAAAAATAAAAATCAAACAAACAATTGAGAGGAGAAAGGGGAATGGGGAGGCATTTAGCCGGAGACATTTCTGCTGTGGTGTCGTTTTCAAATTGAGGGTGTAGAAATAAATTCCTGGATATGAATCAAATAATACCCTAGAATATTTTAACATTTTCTGATGTCAATAAATGCTCTTACGTCGTTTTATCAGGGGCTGCTGTTGGCCCTACTGAGATCTATTCCATTAACGAGATACTGTTCCTCTGATGAGATGCCGCTGGTGAGACCATACATTTAGCAGAGACTTCGATTAATCCTAGACTGTATATGACAGTACATACATAAAAAAATTAATTTTGATTTCTATACTTAGATATTAAGTACCATAGTACACCTCACCTACAGAACCCAAGGCACAAAAATATAATAAACCCCCTGATGTGTTATGTTGCCGCCATGTCGACCGTAGGTATTTTCGTGAACCTTTGCTGAGATTTTATTTTATTTTTATATTTATTATATTTAAAGAGAAATAACAAAGTGGTTTTTGCTAACCATTAGAATTCTAACTCTCAACTAACTTTCAAACTGCGCGGGGTTTTTACTCTATCTCAAAGTAGTTTTTGCTAACCATTAGAATTTAGAATTTAATTCTCAACTAACTTTCAAATTTTTACTCTACCTCTTTATAAAATATGAAAGTTGAATCCCATATTTGAAGTTAAACGTCTCCACCCGTAATCCCTACTAAGAATATGATGAATCAAACTTCCTACATTCCCATTCTTATGTGAAAAGGTGGCCACTGGAATAACTCCGGTGATTGGTTTTTAGTCAATAGGTACACAAATAAGACAATTTCAATAATACTTGTGACCATTGTATTTCATAAACTTATTTATTTATTTATTTATTTATCAATATTGGATGTTTTAGACGTACTTATTGAATGGAGCTATGCAAGGAATACTTGATAATTGGTGTAGATTTTTTTGAATGCATATTGTCTTATTGATACAATGGAAATGTTCAAAATGAGTTGTAATTTGTACATCACTCAAAATTAGGGGTGATCAGCTCTCAATCTAGTCCGATTTCTAAAATTCAGAACTGGGGACTGGACCAATTAGTCTTAGGACTAAGAACTGGACTAATAGTTTGGTTCGATCCAATAAACTGATCACTTTTTTTTCTATTACTTTTTATCATTACTTGGAACCAAACCGAGATAATATTTAATTAATTTTAATTAATTTTTTTAAATAAATAATAAAATAAAATTTTATATTTAGTCCATACGATCTTATTCCCTATTGAAACCGAAAACTAGACCGCTTGGCCACCAGCTCCAATTTAATTAACCGAGAATTGGAATGACCCTCTTGAAAACTAGACCAAATCGGCCAATTTGGTCCGGTCCGGATAGTTTCCAATTCATGTGGTCTTTTTTGCACAAACCTAGTCAAAAATTAACACTCATATAATCGTACAAATAATCATTTCATAGTTTCAAAATTATGACATTGACTTGTTTCTTCAAACTTTAAAAGAAAGCTCATAAGTTAGAAGTAGCAGAGAATCTATTACAAATAGACTCTAAAACTCGAGACTCCCGCATTTTCTTGTTTCCAAATCCAAAACATTCGAAACTTTTACAATATTTATATTTTGCCACAGATATTAAATATGATTTTTTTTCATGTGGTCATCATTTCGTATTTCTAAATGAATTAGGCTATTTAAGTTGGCTATCAAAGACTCTGAATTCTATGCGCCCACACACAAATATAGACACACATTGGCGACTATAAAAATTAGAGAATATGGATATTTTAATTATATATCCGGAACTAACTAATAATTTTTAGCAAGAGAATATGAATATAAACTTTAAAGCAAGGACATGTGCTCTTTAAAAGTAGGAGATTTGTAAGGTAACTATTTTGAAATATCGGTTTAAACAGTAATGATGAATAATGATTTCTATATTCTGCAAATTTTTTATATTTAAGATAATTAATAGCAACCTTGAAGTTGCTAATCAAGCATAATGATAGATAGTCGACATGTGTGTTTAAGATTATTATGTAAGTTAATTATCAAATGATCAAACTATAAATTATTTCTCACATTTATAATGTACCTAATAAAAATCCCTAATATAAGTGACCGTTTATTTCATAAAAAGTGAGTGATTTGAATTTTTTTCAAAAAGTGATTGTTTATATTGTTTAAAATAATTAGTAAATGAAAAACGTATTTATTATCGACAACAATTTACGTCTAAATATCTTTGTAAATGATAAAAAACTTATTATTTCTTTAAGAAATGCAGTCGATTATTTTTTTAAAAAATTTTTTTAAAACGTTTATTTTTTTTTTTTTGTGAAATAAGTGCATGAAAACAAGTTTTCTACTGACATGTCAGTGGCATGTCCTTTCACCGTCAGTTTAAAGCATGGATTAGGGGAGAAGAACAGCTCGGGTCTACTTAGCACTATCAGGAATTCGAGATCACGGAATCATTTAATACACTCAATTTACGAACTCAGTTTTATGAGTCTACTTAGCACTATTAGGAATTCGAGATCGAGAGAAAGAGAGAGAGAGAGGACTGGGTACGTGCCTGGATGAGACATGTAGGGGAGAAGAACAGCTCGGGTCCAACGACCTGGTGCGAAACGAGCAGCCCCAGGAGCGAGCAGTGGCGGTCGGCCTCGAGCCACTCATCGACGGTGCGGTCGCACCTGGCCTCGATGAAGCGAACTCCACAGTCGTTGCACTTGATGTAGGGGCGGCCGGAGTCGGAGCGCCGGAAGCGCCCGCACACGGGGTAGTAGTCGTTGCACCAGGAGAACATAGACTCCTTGATCCGCGGGATGGTGAGACCTTCCACAGCCGGGCCAGGGAAGAAGTAGACCCCCCTCAGGTAGTGCAGCTTCACGGCCAGGTCCGCAGCAGCCGGCTCGAGGACCACATCCGGTCCCGTCACCTGGGCCGGCCCAACGGAGGAGAGCTTCAGGCCGTACACAAGCTTCTCCGGTTCTTGGACCACCATGGTGTTATAATGCGCGCCTGCGTTGAGAGAGAAGGAGGAGGCGGGAGGGGGGTGGTGTTGGGGCTTTTGGTTGAGGAATTGTTAGGTGACGGCTTGGCATATAAGAAGAAACGAGGGATGAAGTGCAGGGAGGAGAGAAAGTGACGTGTGTACGTAAAAGGAATATGTGTTTTAGAAGTTTTAAAATTCGTCATAAAAGGCCTTTTGATTGAGGAGTTATTAGGTCACGGCTTGGCATATAAGAAGAAGCTAGGGATGAAGTACAAGGAGGAGAGAAAGTGATGTGTGTCGACAAAAGGGATATTTGTTTTAGAAGTACTAAAATTTTTCATGAAAATATAATTAAATTTTAAAACTTTTAAAAAATGTAATTAAATCTTAAAATTTGTCATAAAAGTGTAATTGAGTACTAGAATTTTCAAAAAGTACAAGCAAATCCTAAAATTGTTAAATTGGTCCAATGAAATCCTTCCATCGATTGTAGTTTTTGAAAATTTTAAGACTAAAATTGAACTTTTATAACAAGTTTTAGAACTTGATTGCACTTTTTAGAAGTTATGAATTTGATTTCAATTTTCTGATAAATTTTATTGTAAGTTATTTTGAATTTGATTTCAATTTTCAATGAACTAGAGTTGATAAATCTGGGAATAGTCGGATTCAATTGTACTTTCATAATAAATTTTGGGGGACAATAAAAACTTTCGGATATGGGAACAACACTTATTCCTACGTTGGTGTGGGATAGAGACCATTGATTTTATGACCATAGTTCAATGAACTAGAGTTGATGGGAAATCATGGATGGGAATGGACGAGTAAATTCACCACACGGCATCACATGATGGGAACAATATAGAGTTTATTCCTACGGATAGAGACCTTCATGACCATAGTCGGACTTACGTCATGATTAATCTTGCTGGGAGTGGAATCGAACCCACAGGCAAGAAAATTCATCGCGTGTCGTCCAGATGATGGGTGATGTAACTAGTATTAACACCTAGAGGGGGGGTGAATAGGTGTAGAAGAACTTTATGCGCAAGCAATATCAATCTTTTGCAATCTACAATCAGAAATTAAATAGAGATAGTAGAGAAAATTGCAAACACAGTTTATAGTGGTTCGGCTTTAGACAAGCCTACGTTCACTCTTCAGGCGATCAGCCAATAGGCTGGATTTCACTATATGATCAAAGGTGATTACACACTCTTGAGTGTTAGCACTTGGTGATAATATGTCTCACAAAGTCACTCTTCTTGGTAATACACTAGGATCATTCAATTTCACACTTTAGACAACTGATGAAGAACAGAATCAAGCTTTGAAATATGTTAATCCTTTCTAGTCTCCTAAGTCTCATCCTATTCTTATATACTCTCCAAGCCACACTCGACCGTTGGCTCTTTCCTTGAGAGTTTAGTCTTCCATTTCTTGGACAGACTTTATAAGGCAAGTCTTTTTGATCGTTTGGAGGTAGATTAGATCCCCTTGGATTCTGTTCGCCCATACAATTAGAATCCGGGCTTCCATAAGTGCTCCATTCTTCTTTGGAAGTTGTTCGTTGATTGATCTTGCCAATCAGTTTGATACAACAAAATCAATATAAATAAAGTAAGCGAAATACTTGACCGTTGGTGATCTGGTCCTATTGTCTCGTTCTGAGTCTAATAGACTAATGTTTTGAGTTTGCTTAAGTTCTCCGTTTGGCACGGTTAGACACAGAAACTGCGTCTATTCGGGTCTTCCGTTTGATACGGTTAGACTCAGAAACTGCGTCTCTTCGGATCTTCCGTCTAGTACGGACAGACTTAGAGACACCTTATGCTTTTCCTTTTGCCTCAAGCAGACTCAAAAACATACACCATCCTATGGCTTTTCCTTCTCAAGAAATGTATAATTTCTTATATAAAATGATTTGTTAACATCAAAACTAGGAGTTTTGTCAAATTTTTGATTTTCAAATTCTCTACCATGATTTGTTTTAATGCTAGAAATAGAGTAACATTTCTCATTTTGAACTCTTTTTGCAAAAATAGAGAAATAAGAGAAAGTTTCTCCTTTATTAGCAAGAAAGAATACCCATGTAAACCGAGAATAATCATCTACAATTACAAGACAGTATTTCTTACCTCCTATGCTTTGTGTTCTAGTTGGTCCAAAAAGATCCATATGAAGCAGCTGCAATACACGATTAGTAGAAACTTGCTTCACAGATTTGAAGGAACTTCTTACCTGTTTTCCAAGAGTGCATGTTGAGCAGAGTTTTGTCTTCTTATAGCTTAATGAAGGCAATCCACGAACAAGCTTTTTGTTGAGCAGTTTAGAGATTTGTTTCATACTGACATGTCCAAGTTTGCGATGCCAGATATTTGCTTCATCTTGAATTGAAATGAGACATTTGGCAGTGTCTTCATTTATATCCAAGAGATAAATGTTCCCATGCCTTCGTCTAGTAAATGATTGAGAATAGTCGTTACTGATTCCAGAACATAGGTTCTCTTTGAAATCAATTTTGAAACTAGCATCACATAACTAGCTAATACTTAGAAGATTGTAGTTCAATCCCTTAACCAGAAAAACATTGTTGATGATTAGACTTCCAATTTTAACCGTTCCTAATCCAATAATGTTTCCCTTGGTGTTTCCTCCAAAAGAAACTATTCCTCCTTTAACTTTTTCTAAGCCAACGAACATTCTTGAATCTCCAGTCATGTGTCTCGAGCATCCACTGTCCAAGTACCATTTCTTCTTGCTTTTGAAACTTACCTGCAAACAACATTCATACTCATTTTTTCTTTGGTACCCAGATTTTCTTGGGTCCATCGGGATTAGTAGTATATGCTTTGTCTATCCATTTCTTCTTAACATATCTCTAGACTTTAGGACATTTGTTTTCAAAATGTTGTCTTTCTCCATAATTAGAACACTTGAGATTGTCTCGACCAACAGGTCTTACAAAATTCTTTTTGAAATGATTTTTGTAGGCCTGTCGAGGAGGTCTCTGTCAATTCTCTCCTTGACCTTAGGAAAATTAATTAAAGAGTCACTTTCCTTATAAAACCCAAGTCCTGACTTATCGTAGTAAGAAATTTGGATGGAAAGTATATGCTGCAGGGTTTTCGATCCTTTAGAAAACTTTATAATAATATTCAAAATTTCCTTTTTGAGAGATTCATTCTTATTTTGCAAAGAATTTTGATTTTCCTTTGTCTCAAAAGTTCCTTTTTGTGAGACTCATTCTCATTTAATAAAAAATCTCGATTTTCCTTTATTTCTGAAAATTCCTTTTTGAGATCATCAAATTTTCCTTTTAAAGAGTAATTCTGTTGACTCAACTTGTGATTTTCCTTTTTTAAACCGGAGATCATTTTCAGAGTGGATTTTAAATTAGAGCACAGCTCGTTTATATAATCTAAAACTTTTGTAGGAATATCAGAATGGCTAACCTCAATCTCTTTGTCTAAGTCTAAGTCTGATTCTGAATCTATTCCAGAGTCTGAGTCTGAATGTGCCATTAGACAGATGTTGCCATATTAGTCTTCACCGTCTTCAACCTCAGTGTCACTCCATGTTTCAACTTTCAGGGCCTTCTTGTATTTTTCATATTTCCCTTTGTTCTTCTTGAGCTTGGGACAGTTTTGTTTTATGTGACCCTTCTTTTTGCATTCCAAACAGACAACATCTTCGACAAATTCTTCCTCATCCTCTGTCTTTTGTTGTCCAGACTGTCTGTTTTGCTTTTTGCTGTTGAACTTTCTACCTTTCTTGTTTAACTTCTTTACCTTTATGATTAGCAGTGCAAGTTCTTCGTCGTCTAGCTCATCCTCAGTATCTGTATCATTAGAATCGATATTAGACTTAAGAGCAATGGATTTCTTACCTCTGGATTCCACTTCCTCGTTCATTTGTTCTGCTTCATAGGATTGTAGGGTGCCAACAAGCTCATCAACTGTTAGAGGAGAAATTTGTAGAGTTTCTCGTATGGAGGTCTTTACATTATTCCACTCTTTTGATAATCCTCTTAAAAGCTTGTTGACTTTCATTGGTCCAGGACTCCCCCTATTTCATTTTGAAGGATTCATATTGACCAAGTAAAATATTTACTTTGGTCTCTTTAACACGATCAGTCCCTTCATAGGTCACATGCAGTCTATCCCATACTTCCTTTGCTGTATCACAAGAAGATATTCGATTATATTCGTTAGGGGATAAAGCATATTAAATGGAGTAGATAGCCTTAGCATCAAGAGTTTGTCTCTTTGTCAATTCTTCTGGAGAGATGGTAGCTGATGTTTATGTTGCTTTCCCATCATCTTTCTTTGTGATTTTTTTAGTTTTTGCATTGGGATCAACTCCTCTTACAACTACATCCCATTCCAACGGATCCTTTGATATGAGGAAGGCCTTCATCTTGTTCTTCCATATATTGTACTCTTTACCATCAAAGTATGGTGGTCGAGTGTTGCTCTGTCCCTCAATCAGACCTGGTGCAAGAATAGTAGGCATAGAGGATATTTAACTCTGAAGTAATAAACACTTTAAAACACTGAGCATAGGGCTCTGATACCAATTGATGTAACTAGTATTAACACCTAGAGGGGGGTGAATAGGTGTAGAAGAACTTTATGTGCAAACAATATCAATTTTTGCAATCTACAATCAGAAATTAAAATAGAGATAGTAGAGAAGATTGCAAACACATTTTATAGTGGTTCGGTTTTAGACAAGCCTACGTCCACTCTTCAGGCGATCAACCAATATGCTGGATTTCACTATGTGATCAAAGGTGATTACACACTCTTGAGTGTTAGCACTTGGTGATGATATGTCTCACAAATTCACTCTTCTTGGTAATACACTAGGATCACTCAATTTCACACTTTAGACAATTGATGAAAAATAGAATCGAGCTTTGGAATATGTTAATCTTTTCTAGTCTCCTAGGTCTCATCCTATCCTTATATACTCTTTAAGCCACACTCAACCGTTGGCTCTTTTCTTGAGAGTTTAGTCTTCCATTTATTGTACATACTTTATAAGGCAAGTCTTTTTGACCGTTTGGAGGTAGATCGGATCCCCTTGGATTCTGTTTGCTCATACAATTAGAATCCGGGCTTCCATAAATGCTCCATTCTTCTTTGGAAGCTGTCTGTTGATTGATCCTACCAATCAGTTTGATACAACAGAATCAATATAAATAAAGTAAGTGAAATACTTGACCGTTGGTGATCTGGTCCTGTAGTTTCATTCTGAAGTGAAATACTTGACCGTTGGTGATCTGGTCCTGTAGTCTCATTCTGAGTCTAATAGACTAATGTTCTGAGTTTGCTTAAGTTCTCCGTCTGGCACGGTCAGACTCAGAAACTGCATCTATTTGGGTCTTCTGTTTGGTACGGTCAGACTCAGAAACCGCATCTCTTCGGATCTTCCGTCTGGTATGGACAAACTCAAAGACACCTTATGCTTTTCCTTCTGCCTCAAGCATACTCAAAAGCATACGCCATCCTATGCTTTTCCTTCTCAAGAAATGTATAATTTCTTGCATAAAATGATTTGTTAACATCAAAACTAGGAGTTTTTTCAACAATGGGATCAACGTAGAACCGTGGACCCCGATTTTGATGGACCCAACTTATGGGGGACGATATAGAGAAAATCATGAACAAGAATGGATCGGATATGGGAACAACATACATTTTATATGACTCCCATCACGATTAATACCGTTGGTGTGGAATTGAGCTCAGAGGGGAGAAAATTTGCTTGTGGCATCTATTTGATGAGGTCAACATAGAATTGTAGACCTTGATTTTAATTGACCTAGCTCATGTGTAAACAATATAGAGAACGTGGATTGAAATGTATTGGATGTGGGAACAATATAAATTTTATGGGACTCACATCATGATTAATTCTATTGCTATGGAATCAAACTTGGAGGCGAGTAAATTCACCACACAGCATTACATGATGAGGTCAACATAGAATTGTAGAATTTTCAGTACACTTATTCCTACGGATAGAGACCTTTATGACCATAGTTCAATGAACTAGAGTTGATGGGAAATCATGGATGGGAATGGACGAGACTGGGGAACAATATAGAGTTTACGTTGGACTTACGTCATGATTAATCTTGCTGGGAGTGGAATCAAGCCCACAGGCAAGAAAATTCGTTGCGTGTCGTCCAGATGATGGGGTCAACGTAGAACCGTGGACCCCGATTTTGATGGACCCAACTTATGGGGAACGATATAGAGAAAATCATGAACAGGAATGGATCGGATATGGGAACAACATACATTTTATACGACTCCCATCACGATTAATACCGTTGGTGTGGAATTGAGCTTAGAGGGGAGAAAATTTGCTCGTGGCATCTATTTGATGAGGTCAACATAGAACTGTAGACCTTGATTTTAATTGACCTAGCTCATGTGGGAACAATATAGAGAGCGTGGATCGAAATGTATCGGATGTGGGAACAATATAAATTTTATGGGACTGACATCATGATTAATTCTATTGCTGTGGAATCAAACTTGGAGGTGAGTAAATTCACCACACGGCATCACACATGATGAGGTCAACATAGAACTGTAGAACTTTCAGTACACTTATTCCTACGGATAGAGACCTTTATGACCATAGTTCAATGAACTAGAGTTGATGGGAAATCATGGATGGGAATGGACGAGACTGGGGAACAATATAGAGTTTACGTTGGACTTACGTCATGATTAATCTTGCTGGGAGTGGAATCGAGCCCACAGGCAAGAAAATTCGTTGCGTGTCGTCCAGATGATGGGGTCAACGTAGAACCGTGGACCCCGATTTTGATGGACCCAACTTATGGGGGACGATATAGAGAAAATCATGAACAGGAATGGATCGGATATGGGAACAACATACATTTTATACGACTCCCGTCACGATTAATACCGTTGGTGTGGAATTGAGCTCAAAGGGGAGAAAATTTGCTCGTGGCGTCTATTTGATGAGGTCAACATAGAACTGTAGACCTTGATTTTAATTGACCTAGCTCATGTGGGAACAATATAGAGAGCGTGTATAGAAATGTATCGGATGTGGGAACAATATAAATTTTATGGGACTCACATCATGATTAATTCTGTTGCTGTGGAATCAAACTTGGAGGCGAGTAAATTCACCAGTTAACATAGAACTGTAGACCATTGATTTTAAATTGACGTGGCTCATGTGGGAACAATATGGAGAAAATTGTATATAAAGCTTTAGGTGGGACTCACATCATGAATAATACTATTGGTGTGGAATTGAGCTAAGAGGGAAGAATTTGTCACATGACGGCTATATGACATGTGGACCTGAATTACCACGAGAAATTTCACTGTAAATTATGGACGCATCGAAAATTTTAAATAAAACTTATCCCTTGAATAAATTCTGATCCCCAACCTTTGTACTTTTAAGGGAGCCAGAATAACAAGAAGAGGTTGTCCAGGATTGAGAACTTGATAAATTTACTCTCATCGTTTTTCTCATTCAATACCCTATATGTTTTAAGTTTCCCAAAATAAACGTTATTTTGAGTAAAGCTATATTTCAAGATCGAAAAACATTTTTCCCTTTTGAATCGTGCATTTTTAGTTTGTTGAAGATATAATTTTTTTTATTTGACTGGTCAGAAAATTGTCCATTTATTTTTTTGTCAAAGTTTTAAGGTTTTGTATGGTCATTTGGATTTTTAGTCGGGATAGATTATAATATGAAATCCATGGAAATAATGAATCATAGTCATAAATTCAGATACTTTCATATTCTATCTTGTCTATTGCTTGTTATGAACAACATATCAACGTAAATGAACCTAAAAATGCACAAACAAAAGTGCTAAGAATAGCTCATGATTCATTGCTAAAGAAACCACAAATGCACAAATAGAGATAACATTTGTAAATTATTCCATGATTATTGTATGATTTAATTCCTAAGCAACAAAAGAGCTTGTTGTAACATCCAAAAGCCACAGATTCAACCATGACAATAAATGTAGGCGAGCTATAGCAACATCGACTATGCAACTCTCTCGCCACTTTCTTAACCACGGAGCTATGGAGGAAAGAAATTACCGACTCTCTTGTTACTTTTGTTGATTTTTGACGTTAACAATAGTGCTATTGAGGGAAAGGAGTTTGGACTCTCTCGCAGTTTTAGTAGAGTTTTGATGTGAATTGAAGAACTATAACGGAGTCGTGAAGTTTCAATATGAACTACAAATGGAGTGGATAGGGTTTTTTTAGAAACGTCATTGCTCCTTATTCTTCGAGAACTAGAAAAATGCCTTTCAAATTTGAATTTGTTTAATTAAAATCTGAGTTTTTTTACCTCATTTTTATTTACTTATTTTTTTATTAATTTCCCCTCTCTTCTTTTGATTTCTTTTTTTATTTTTTATTCCCTTCCATCATTCCTTAATTTTATTAAATAATAAATTATTCCAAAATACTTAAATTATGTAATAAATATAAATGCTAGATATATATTATAGAATAGAAAGAAACTCAAATATATAAATAAAAATAGGAATAAGTAAAAATGAAAGTTGTTGTTTTTTCATTATTTTGAAATTTCTTTTTATATTAGAATTGAAGTATTATATATATTTGATTACTTGGGTTAATATCACGAAAAACCCCAAATGGATACACTTATGATAAATTTACTATAAATTAATTTTTTGACAATAAAAAACCATAAACTAATACGTTTGTGATAAATTTATCATCAATTAATTTCTGTTTAATTTTACAGTCAAATTGTTGAGTTGGATAACACATGGTAGTTGACTAGTGTACCAATTTGGAGCTTTACCCTCCATTTATTATAGATGTACCAATTTGTGATTTTTGTAATATTAATTTAATTTAATGGAAACTAACAGAAAGTAAATTTATCGCAAATATACTAATTTATGGTTTTGGTGAGAGGTAAATTTATCATAAGTGTACCCATTTGAGATTTTTGGTGGTAGAAAAATTAGTTTGAGGTAAATTTGTTACAAGTGTATTAATTTGAAATTTTTCGCGATATTAAATTTGAATTTTGATTTTGTTAATTTCAGAATTTGGTTTTTTTGAAAAATAGCTTAATCCAATCCACATTTATTCCACTCTCCCATAGGATAGTTTTATCATTATTAAATCCTTCTTATATCCAACCTTACAGATCAAAACCAAATATAGGATATGATAAATTTTATCATATCTTGATCGGACTTTTATCTAAGTGGTTTTAATAGAAGTTCGACTCTAATTACAACTTCTTCAGATTCAAACCTAGTCTAATCATAGAGAAAAAAAAAACTTTAAGGACAAGTTTCACAGGCAGTCGATAAATTTCTTCATGGTTGAACAATTAAAAATTCGGTCTTGATCTTTCTCTGTTTTATATGTCTTATAGTCTTTATGTTTAAACTGAAATTCCCTTTCTCTGATTGAAACGGAATTCACGATTGTTTTAGTTTAATTGGTCTTCTTCCAATTTTTTTTGGGATCCGGTCAAATGACATTGCTCATTGAACCGGTCGGTCAGATCAACATATACCTATCGAATTTTGTTTGCTCATTGAAAAGTTTAGGGCGACGTCAGTGAATGCTTTCGAGAGGCTTATTGAGAATATATAAATTTAAACAAATGGCTTATTAAGAATGATAACTGTACGTGAGTGGTGGATTTCGTGGTCGTTGCGGGCGAGTTAATGGGAAAGAGATGTCCGAATCCCATTGGCTCTTCTTTTGTTTTGATGGGTGGGACTTGGGCAGAGACAGGTGTTTGAGTCGCTCTGGTAAATGCCTGCATTTAAGGGAGCCACCGGTCCATCGGCCCTTTTGGATTGTCCTGTGTAGTTATGAAGACCAGTCATCTGTTGGGGACCGTGAACACCCCATGCCGCACGGGCAAGATCATCATGGGTAGCTTCGGGACCTGTTTTGGTCCCCCTACATCTGCATTCATCGATGAAAATTGCCCCTCCTATTCAAAGCCCCACCACAATTAAGGGACGTTTCACCATTCCTGGAAAGACCATTAATCGGGAAGCCAGTGATTGTTGGATCTCGAAAAACAAATTGATGCCGTCCATTTTTTATTTTACCACAGTGCATTCGGATGTCGGGAATTATAATGGTGAATTGATATTTTGAGGGACCGTAGATATCAATCCAAGATTGCGTTTGACAATCTAAATTTGAGTTCGAATAGAATAACAAATCATCTTATTCGGTATTTGGCGACAATCTCTGGATCGACGAGATACATCCGGATAAAAAGATGGATAAAAATCCGGGGAGAGGGTGGGATAAACCCGTATTGCTTGCTCTTCTACTTGGGTCCATCCTAGTGGTGGCGGTTTTAGGAGATGCTGAGCCACATTAGAACATCATTGAGGTCCGAAGTTTTGGGAGCGTTTGAATAAAGATTAGGCCGAGAAAGACGAGCACTTGTGGCTCAAACGTGCAGACCGCTGACAACAGGGAGACTTTTGATTTAGGTTTTCCGGATGCGTTGTCCGGAATAACAGTTCTCCTATGGAGGTCAGTGAGGGTGGCGACATGACATTAAAGGCCATGGTGGTGGTAGACGACCGTGGGTAATCGCGGGCGAACAATAGTGAGAAGCTGGGAACAATCCATACCATATACGGGAGTGCCTATGCCCTGGAAAATCTGGTTGCAAAATCGACATCTGACTTGCTGAAGTTGTAACTACTATCGACGAACGGTTGGCATTGATGGATTGGAGATAAATTGGCCTTCTCTCACAACAGCCTAGACATAAGGTGGTTTGGCTCCATGAAGGGCTTACGAAAGGGGGAAAAATTACAAAAAAAGTCATAAATTTATTCCAAATGTGCGATTCAATCCTAAACTTATTTTTTTAGCCAATTGAGTTCTAAATATTTTGTAATTGTGTCAGTTTAATCTATCCGGCCAAATTTGACCGAGTGCCAGCGTGATTGACAGCTAGCACCAGTGACAATTTTTTGATAATATTTTATTTTTTTGAATTATTTTATTAGTTTTTTTTCATCTTTTCCTTTTTTTTCCCTTTCTCTCCTCCTCCCACCTCCCTCCTCCTCTCCCCCTCTTCCTTTGGCTCCGACGATTGGCCAGAGGAGAGGCCCGGCCGGTCGTCAAACTGAGGCAACAAGCAAGCTCGCCTCACCATCACTAGGCAAGGGCTTGCCCCGTCGGTGGCTGGGTGAGCGTGCCCTCACTAGGGACGAGGTCCTGCGGGCATCGAGGGCAAGGATGGCGAGAGCGAAGACGAAGAGGAAGACTAGGGTTTCGGAGGTAGTCTTCACAAGCTCTCTCAAAGGAGGGAGTTGCAGAGCAGGATTGGGTTTTTGAAGGCCCTCAATGCTTGCAGCACCTCGTCCCTAGTGAGGGTGAGCTCACCCAGCTGCCTCAATACGACGACTAGCTGGCCGTCCCCTCTAGCTAGTCATCGGAACCAAAGGATGAAGGAGAGAGGAGGAGGGAGGAGGAAGGAGGAGAGAGGGAAAAAAAAAAAAGATAAGATAAAAAATTAATAAAAAAAAAAATTGAAAAAAAAAATATTATCAAAAAATTGTCGCTAGTGCTAGCTGCTGGCCACATTTGCGTTGGCCAATCAAATTTGACCAAATGGACTGAATTAGTACAATTACAAAAGGTGTAGAATTCATTTGGTCAAAAAAATAAGTTTTTGATTGAATCGGCACAATTGCAATACATATAGGACTTTTTTGGTAATTTTTCCTACGAAAGAGACAAGTATCCTTCGATTGCCCATCGCCTTTAGAGAAACAAATGAAGGTATGAGGAAATTTCGGGGAGAGGACATTCAAAGGATTTTTATTAATTTCAAAGATTTTCAATTTATGTTACACCAAACACATGTGATGGGTTTCTTAATAATATATTTAAAGAATATCTAATTTCACTTTATCTTATTATATTTTGATTTGAATCTGGACGACCAAATACAACCGAAGAACATTGTGGCCTTGAGGTGTTCTATTTCATTTTGCAGAAATGCGTAACGAATTGGGTATTCTCTTGGCCAAACCATTTCGGGGAAGTGGATCATTCCCGATACAAGGAGGGGTTTCGGTAGAATAATATTACAAAGAAATACAAGGCTTCCTCGGTGTATCTTAGGGTGGACAATGCTAGATACAGTCCTTTTGCATGATATGAGGTAAAAAATGAATTACAAAGAGAACTTGAACAGGATATGACATGCCTAAAGTTATATATAAGTATGAACCGGGATGAATTAACATCCTTTCACCGTAATATCATTATTTTGTATGGGCTTACAATATAATTTAGAAGTGGGGTTAAATAGGTTGTATGTGGATTATAAAATTCTTTCATGAAATATAAGTCAATAGCACAAAGTGAAGATTATGAAAATTACGTGCTGGAGATATTGACAGTGGATTGTGAATGTGTGTGATGCTAGTAGGTAGTCACTCATATTGTCGCCAAGCTTACATCCACTCTCTAGATAACAGCCTCAACATGGGCTGGATTCTACTAAAAATTCTCAAAGCAAGTGTGGTTCCCTTTTACCAAGATCACATTATCATGACATAACCACTACTCTTACACTGTACACTTGACTTCATTACAATCACAAAGCAGTACAAACCCTTTACAAGAAATATCAGATGAAGAGCCATGGCACTTTTTGATTTTCGACAACTAAGATGAAATACAATGACAGTATTCTAGATAATTCTTTCGACCAATTCCTTCAAGCTTCTTTCTTCCTCTTCATATAGAAGTCTTCGATCTTCCCATTGGAGACTCCGAGGAAGATCAAAGGAGCCAATTGAGAGAAGAAGGAAGCTTTTTTGTCAACATCGGGATTACCCATATAATCATTTCCTCCGACATCAGCAAGTTCCCGAAATAGAATCTGCTGAAACAATCACTTCACTAATTCTTGGTCTAATACACCAACAACGTGTCAGTTACCTTTCTGATTATTTCTCGAAAATTTTCCTGTGGATTTCCAGCTCATAGCGATTGTTCCATTACTCACAATCAACACGTAATCATTATCATCAGTTGGTCGATACTTTCCGATAACGGTATGAGTGAAATGACGCGATTGCATATCCAATGATCATTTTGAGTTTATCTGCATCCAAAGACATCTTAAGGACATGAGGGAACCCTGGTTCGACGCCCCTTCTTCCTGATTCAACCTGGACCTCAAACCTCAGTGTATTTTGCTCTAAAGAACCGACGGAATCATGCTCGGATCCTGCCGGAGAATCCCATGTTTTCAGGCGGTGGAGAGTAAAACCAGACCTCCACCATTTACGCTTCCTCGAAGTCCATTCACGAACTCAGCCCTTGTTTGTCCTGCTTCCCTTTTTCTGAATTTCCGGCATGAATCACGTTTCTTTTCTTCTTTCTTCTTTTTTTCATTTCTGTCGCCAGATTGCTTCACCTCTTGCTTCATCACATCCTCGTAAGTACTCCGATCATGGTTGATGAAAAATCCATTGCGAGCCTTGATTCCCTGCGAGATTCCACCCATCATTTTCCTTTTTGTCTTGATCATTTCTTTTTCCTCCTTCGGTCTCTCTTTCTCTCGTGACTCCCTCGGCCATAACCTCCTTCCTCTTTCCACTTTTGCTCCACGAATTGCCCTCAGTTTCGCCCAATTTTCGTTATTCTCCTACCATAACTTAGGACATCATAGGACCCCTTGACTCTTTAGAAGATTGATGTAAACATAGTAAAAGAATCACGTCGAGAGCGGCAAGTGTCCTCGCCATCCTCTGGATTCACGAGAGAGAGAGAGGGGCCGGGCTTGACCAAGGCTCACGGCGTTCTATGGACTTGAGTCGAAACTCGAATGGGCTTCGCACGTTGGGCCTTTTTTCCACAATTGGGCCGTTCATCGGCCAATTTTGAAAGGAACGACCAGGCCCATGCTTCGTCCGATTGTCAAATGCACTATGCTTAAGTCCGCATACCTTTACCGTCTAAATGCAAAGAAAATAAAATGCAAAGCTATGCAATGTCGCTATTTTAACTTAGGGTCAAATTATTTCATTATCAACTAATTTTCTCCCTGATTTCTTCATTCGATTCGTGACAAATGAATAAGCAACCATTTAGGTGTCAACAAAGCAATAATGTAAGTCGGCATCAATCCATTCCTCTTCTCATGACTCAACGCTCAGATTTGGGTTCTTTCTCTATGATTTCCCTTGGATGAAGATATAGTGTTTTTGTTGTGTGCTACCATGCCTTACTCCTCCTCCTCCTCTTCTTCTTCTTCTTTATTTTTCCTTTTCATTTATAAGGGATATCAATTCAACAACCTGATGTTGAAGATCATTGGAGGCTAAACTCATTAACAACTCTCATTATTTCGAGAATCATTTTGGAATATTAACTTTTTAAGCTTAAGCTCTCAGTGACGTAAATAAAATTCTTCAAAGACCCAATGACCGAGACACGGTATGTATGGTTCGTAGGGTTGGTCTGGAGATGAGAAGCTAAAAGGACTCAAAAATCACCCATGGATAGCAGATACATTGACATCATCCTTTTCTCTTTGTGAGGAGACTTGCAGTTTCTAATGTTTATTATCCGCAAAACAGGCCTGAACCTCAACAAAGCCGAAGGATTGCTTGACAACAATATAATAGGTAATGTGACTACTACTATTCTTGTGATTGGTTTAATAGATATTTTCTTTTATGGTTCATACTCCAGGTTGAGTTCATTTCTGTAATAATCTAATAATAAGATGAATTGAGTCGGAGACATGAAAGTTTAAGAAGGATCCTCTTGACTTCTTAAGCTTTCATAATATTTTATTAGTCTAAATAAAAAATAAATAACTTTTCCCAATTTTGAAAAAAAACTTCATTTCATTGTTTTATAATGCTTTTGAAAATTTCATTAATTGATTTATGCAGGCTCCCGTTCATTCTTCGCTTTGTCGTACTCGAACAGACTTCCGATGTGCGGCATTTAACTTGAAGAGCTCCCTTGGCTTTTGACATCACTTTCTCATGAGTGGCATTAGTCTAAATAAAAAATAAATAACTTTTCCCAATTTTGGAAAAAAATCTCATTTCATTTTTCTATAATGCTTTTGAAAATTTCATTAATTGATTTATGCAGGCTCCCATTCATTCTTCGCTTTGTCGTGTTCAAACAGACTTCCGATGTGCGGCATTTAACTTGAAGAGCTCCCTCGGCTTTTGACATCACTTTCTCATGAGTGGCATTAGTGTTTCCTGGAGTCACTTGTCCCACTTGACGATTCACTGGTTAAATCACCACCACAACCAAGCAAATGACCTCTTGAAACCATTGATATCGATCTTGAGTCAGAATATCCTCTAGATACTAGCCATTCTTCTTGATGAAGCAGACGCAGCAGCTGCTTTGGGAATTTATTCGAGGACAGGGGTATCATCCAAGAAAGCACTTTGTGGGAATTAGCTTCCAACATGCACCTATGCAATTCCTCCTTGTAAGATTTTATGGGACTGCTGTCAATTGTTCTAAAAATTAAATTATTAGATGAAAACGTAGTTTATTATTTAAATATTCTAACAATTACCTTCACATTTAATATGGTCTTTCACCTAGTACTAGGTGTGGAAATTTTAATTGGGGAGATAAATGGGATTTGAAAAGATTCGAACTCAGTTGCTCCAGCTCTGATATCATGTGAGATTTTGTGAGATCACTGTCAACTGTTCTAAAAGCTTAAGCCATTAAATGAATACGTGGTTTATTATTGAAATATTCTAACACTCCTAATTGTTGTGTCGTTATATCTTGTCATCTTTGAATTCATTGCAAGGGTGAAGCCTACACATGTACATTGTTGTCATAGAACTCATTGCACGAATCCCACCTCAATAGCACGGTGATGGATCAAATTGGGATGATTGGACACGGTCGTAATGATTGTTGTCATCCATAGGGATGTTTAGAACAAGATTAAATAGTGGTTAGGTGAAAAAAATAAAACAAAAGAAAGTGCCAAGCAGTTTTAGAGAGTAAGAGCGCTTAGAAGCAATAGTTGAGTGGGGATTACGGAATGGCTTCAACGGTCACTGATTTTTGTTAATGGTTGGGCCTGGGCAGCCGGACCACATGGGCCCAATCAATGGATCTTACGGGCCGAATCCATAAAAGAAATTGTCAGGCCTAGGCCAGCATTGTTGGGGCAAAATTGGTAAAGAAGCAAGTATGATTCGAGATCTGTACTAAATTGTGAGAGAGGCAAGTGTAATTGCCCCTAGTTATGAATAAGAGAATTTTTTCTTTTACGTCAGAATCCGTAATTCACCAATTTTCAACGACCAAACAAATAATCTCATTTAATATGGAAATCTAAAAAAGCGTTTGGTATATAGTGACGACAATGAACAATGAAGCATTGTCCTCGTCGCTCTTTATGAATTCCAAGTTTGACATTCTATTTGTAGAAAAGAAGTCTCTCCCTCTCTCGAATTTTTTCTCCCCAAAAAATGACCTTGTATGAATAAGGGAGATTTGAGGTACGGTCTCTCGCAAAATCGACCATTTTACCTTTCACTACAAATTCTCTCAGCGCCACGGCCTTCTTAACTTCCACATCTTTTTGGCTTACTTATTCTTTTAATATGTTCTTGAACATTTCTTATGCTAACAAGATTTTTGTGAAATTGGAGTCTTATATATACATAAAAGAAGAAATCTACTCAATCCATTAATGCATACGATGGCAAAAGCATTTGGAACTTTGAATCACTTGACAAATGTTTCAGCGTGCTCTCGGCAATCCAATGAGCATATGAAGTCAAATCAATCCAATTTTTATGTAGTTTAACCAAAAGACTGTCTGATTTTGGATTTCTAAGTACGTCACATGATTATAACAAAGAAAAATAATTGCATGTCGCGTTATTTTGAGGGTCATAAGCTTGGGTCGCATTCATGCACAAAACCACTTACACAAAGGATGACTCTTCGGATTTGCAAGGTCAACCCGTATATACAATGAGCTGATTCGGGATTCATCCATAGGAAAAGGATTATGTAAATATATCTTCTTTGACATGGTTAAACTGCCATTTCTCTCATTATTCTTCCATGCTGCATTCGAGGCAGAGAGATGCTGTCTCCAATTCAAAGAGACGTATAGGAACTCAATCAATTCCAAATTTTCCGTGACCTCACTGAATTCTGGTACAATTAAACCTGAAGATGATTCCCACCACAAGGACCGTGAGGACTAAATTCGAATAAAATCAGACTGCTGACGTGAAGATGCTTAAAGTCATCCAAGACGGTTTATTTTGCAAAAAGTATCCGGGCATATGCACTCGTGCCCCTAAATTATCAAAAAAGAGTAGTTGAACTTGACAGAAACCGGAGAGTGGAAAAGTGTTTGGGAAAATTGTAATTTGTATATTATGTCCATTCATTGTACAAATACATTCTACATATATTGCAAGAGAAAGATGAGAAAGGAAATATACACAATTATATCACGATTACATTCCTGCTTTACCAAGCTAATCACAGATTGACTGAATCAATTAACAGAATCAATATCTCCTATTATATTTCCAACATTCCCCCTCAAGCTAGTGGCCTATATATATGTCAAGGACACCTAGCTTGCTTAGAAGGTACGTATATTGTCTTTGACACAATGGCTTGGTAAAGACGTCTGCAGGCTATTCTACAGTTCCAATTCCCTTTGTTGCGATAATCCCTTCTCGAATCTTGTCTCGAGTAAAATGACAATCAACCTCTATATGCTTGGTTCTTTCATCAAAAACTGGATTTGCCACTAGCTTAAGCGCAGCATCATTGTCACAAAACTGTTAGGGACGCGAATATGCGAAAAATAAAGTAGGGAAGAAAAAATAGGGCAAGCAAGAATTTTTACATGAAAAACCCTTCCAAAATCAAGAAGGGAAAAACCACGGTAATGCGATCTCTTCACTATCAGTATCAGCATTACAAGCTCAGGGTTACAAAGTTTCAGTTTTACAACTATAAAAGAAATTACCTTATTTATAATAGGAGTCTAAGGCATACATAGTATGTATGCCATTAGCAGTAATATAAACTCTATTATCTGTTTTAATATCTTAGGATAGGTGACCTACTGGAAAATGTCTATCCACAATAATATTTTTTCTCTATCAGACTCCACAATTCCATCAATCTCCCACTTAGAGGTTGATCTTCAAAAAAATAACAATAATCTTTTATAATCTTCATCTTTTCAACCCAAATTGTCCTAGTGCGGCAGCCCCCCTCATCACTTACCATGGAGGCCAACTGAGGCAATGCACGGCCTCAGTTTTTTAGTGATGACAACCTTTGTTAACATATCTGCTAGATTTTTAGCTTCAGATATAACCACATACTTTGCTTCAGTGGTTGAGAGAGATATACAAGTTTGAAATCTAGACATCCATCCAACTAATTGCAGTGCCACTTAAGGTAAAAACATAACTTGATGTGCTCTTCCTATTATCCAACTCACCACCAAGATCTACATCAAGAACAGTTTGTTACTCTATAGATTCCCCCATGAGTTCCCAGCTTAGTGGATACAATAGGGTTATACACATCTCCATTTTGGAGCCATCCGCCTTGCTTTAACATTCCATGGCCGTAAAGGCCTACCAATTGCTGCTCGCCTTGCCCTTTTGGACACTGCTTTTGCCAAACCACCATCTATCTGCCCACTCCGATCCATCAAACACATGATTAGACATACCTCTCGGACTGTCAAGGAGTATGTATAGTCTTTACAATTTGATCAACACCTCATCCAGGCAACTGAGCAAGAACAGTAAAGTTGCACTATTTTTCATAAAACATGATGACAGACCTGAAGTGCTTTTCAGGTATCTTAATAACCACTTTACAGCTTCCCAATGTTTTATTCCTAGATTTGTCATGTACCTGCTCCCAACTCCCACTGCATGAGCTATGTCTGGTCTAGTACACACCATTGCATACATTAAACTGCCAACAGCTGATGCATAAGGCACTTTAGCCATATACTCCGGCTCTTCATTCGTCTTTGGTGATTGCTCCTTTGAGAGCTTGAAGTGACTTCCTAAAGGAGTATTTCTGGGCTTTGCATTTTGAATTCCGAATTTGTCCAGCAATTTTTCAATATACTTTTCTTGAGATAACTTTAGAATTCCTTTAGATCTATCCCGCCTAATCTTCATCCCAAGAATCTGATTCGATGCACCCAAGTCTTTTATCTCAAACTCTTTTGACAATTGTTGCTTTAGTATGTTGATCTCTCTCATGCTAGATTCTGCAATGAGCATATCATCCACACACAATAGCAAAGTAATATAGCAGTCATCAAATCTTTTGAAATAACAACAGTGATCCATATAACTTCTAGTGAACCCATTACCACACATAAATGTGTCAAATTTTTTTTACCACTGTCAAGAAGCCTATTTCAAGCCATACAAACTTTTCTTCAATTTGCAAACATAATTTTCTTTTCTAAGATCTTGAAAACCTTCTGGTTGTACCATATAAATATCCTTCTCCAAATTACCATAAAGGAATGCAGTCTTAACATCTAGCTGCTCTAGATGTAAATTCTCTGCAACAACAATACTAAATACTGATCTGACTGTAGTCAATTTCATAACTGGAGAAAAAATCTCTATCTAGTTAATTTCTTCTTTTTGCTGAAACCCTTTTACTACTAACCTTGCTTTATACCTCTTGCTGCCATCAGGTTCTTCTTTGACCCGATACTCCCACTTGTTCTGGAATGCTTTCTTTCCATCTGGTAATCGAGTTAACACCCAAGTTTTTTTTTTCTCGAGTGAATCCAACTCTTCTTGCATTGCTAACTCCCACTTAACAGAATCTTCAACCTGCATTGCTTTCGGAAAATTTTTTGGTTCGCCGGCGTCAGTCAAAAGCAAGTAGTGCAATGACGGAAAATATCTCTGTACAGGTTTAGGTGTTATACTAGATCTTCTCAAAGTGGGATCAGTTGAACGTGATTCTTGTTCAGCAACAGTTTTAGGAATTTCAACCATAACACTTTTAGAATTTTCTTCCAATTTAATCTTTGTATTCTCCACTAAATTTTTCTTTACACTAGATTCTGCCACGGAATTGTCCTTGTATAACATGTTCTCATTAAACATAATATCAGCAGTTCTTATTATTTTTCTATTTTGTTCATCCCAGAACCGATAGCCAAAATAATCAGAACCATATTCAATGAAAAAACATTTTTTAGCTTTTGCATCAAGTTTATCTCTATTTTCAGAATCTACGTGGACATAGGAAATACAACCAAAAACTTTTAGATGCGAGAGACTTATATTCTTTCCACTCCATTCTTCTTTTGGTAACTTAAAATCAAGTGGAACCGAAGGTCCTCTATTAATTAGATATGCTGCCATATTAATTGCATCTGCCCAAAACATCTTGGGTAATCCTGTATGCAACCACATACTTTTTGCACGTTTATTCAGAGTTCTGTTCATCCTCTTAGCAACTCCGTTTTGATGCGGTCTATTAGGAACAATTCTTGTCATTCTGATTCCATTCTTTGCACAAAATTGCTTGAATTCCTTGCTATCATATTCACCACCATTATCAGACCTTAAACATTTAATTTTTAGGCCAGTCTCATTCTCCACTTCAACTTGACATATTTTAAAAGTAGTAAACACGTCAGATTTAATTTTTAGAAAATAAACCCATACCTTTCTAGTGGAGTCATTAATAAACGTGACATAATAGCGTAAGCCTCCAAGGGAATGCACAGGAGCTAGGCCCCACATATTTGTATGCACGAACTCTAATTTTCCTTTCTTTGGTTCTTTTCCAATCTTCGAAAAACTAACACGTTTATGCTTACCCAAAACACAATCTTCACATAGACCAATATCTATGGACTTCAAATCAGGCAATTTTCCCTTAGATGCTAATATCTTCATTCCGTTTTCGCTCATGTGTCCAAGCTTGTGGTGCCACAATTTAGAATCAATTTCTGATTCAGCAATTGCTATGGTTTCTCTATTGATTTCAGTCACGTAGAGTGTTCTTAACTTTGTTCCACGTGCTACAACCAGAGCACCTTTAACAACAATTTTTCAAGAGCCATCCCCAAAAATAGTCTTGTATCCTGTGCTGTCTAGTTGACTTATAGAGATCGGATTTCTCTTAAGTCTTGGAACATATTTGACATCATGCAACTTCCATTGATATCCGTTAATAGATTTTATATAAATATCACCCTTTTCATAATATCCAAAGGTTCATCATTAGCAAGATAAACCTTTTCAAATTTTCCAGCAATAAAATTGTACATTAATTCTTTGCATGAAATAGAGTGAAACGGTGTGCACCTGAGTCAATAATCCATGACTCAATTGGACTATCAATGCTCAAAATTAAGGCATCACTATTTTGTGTCTCTTCAAAAGTTACATTCATGATTTTTCTTCCTCTTGATTTCGATCTCGATATTGAATTTTCTTCTTTGGAGCTCTACAATCTCGCTTTAGATGTCCCTTCTTTTCACAATTCCAGCAAATAATTTCACCACAAGGTCTCGATTTGCTTCTCCCTTTGGACTTTGATCTACCATGGTACTAGTTTTGTCCCCGTTGATTGCTTCTACCTTTGCCTTTAATATTTAAGGCATCACCCAAAAATTCACTTGATTCTCTTCTATGAATATCCTCACTAAGAATCAAATCTCAGACTGCTTGAAGTTTAACTTGTTCTTATCAGATGAACTGCTCACTGTAGTCATAGTTGCACTCCAACTTTTAGGTAGAGAAGATAATAAAATTAAAGTCTTTACCTCGTCATCAAATTTGATATCCACCAAACTCAACTGAGTCCTGATTATGTTGAATTTGTTGATGTGATCTATCACAGAAGCACCCTCGTCCATCTTCAAATTGAAAAGACGATGCATCAAATATACCTTGTTTGATGCAGAAGGTTTCTTGTACATGTCAAACAACGCCGCCATCAAATCCACCGTTGTCGCCTCATTGGGAATGTTAAAAGCAACGTTCCGCGCCAATGTAAGACGAATCAAACCTAGAGCTTGTCGATCTAATAATTCCCACTCTGCTTGCTTCATAGATTATGGTTTCTCTTCAGACAGAAGTTGATGCAAGTTCTTTTGATACAGCATATCCTCGATCTGCATCTTCCAAAAACCAAAGTCCTTGCCATCGAACCAATCAATCTTCACATTTCCTTCGTCCATATTCGCTCCCACTATTTCGCCAAAACCAGGCCCTGATATCGGTTGTTGGGGACGCGAATATGTGAAAAATAAAGTAGGGAAGAAAAAAGAGGGCAAGCAAGAATTTTTACGTAGAAACCCTTCCAAAATCAAGAAGGGAAAAACTATGGTGCCGCATTAGGTAATCTCTTCACTATCAGTATCAGCGTTACAAGCTCAGGGTTACAAAACTTTAGTATTACAACTATAAAAGAAATTACCCTATTTATAACAGAAGTCTAGGGCATACATAATTAAGATGGAAATTACATGTATGCCATTAGCAGTAATATAAACTCTATTATCTGTTTTAATATCTCAGGATGGATGATGTACTGGGAAGTGTCTACTCACAATAATATTTTTTTTCTATCAAACTCCACAATTCCATCAAAAACAGTTCGATGGGTCCATTGATTTGCACTCCAAGGTTTGAGAGCAATCCACGATCCAGACTATTTCACAAACATTTTTTGCTATGGCATGATATTCTGATTCAGCTGACGATAGTGATACGGTTGACTGCTTCTTTGTCTTCCATGAAATGAGGGATTTCCCTAGTTTGATATAGAAACCAGTAACTAATCTTCTTGTCATTGGACAAGTAGCATAATCTGTATCACAATAGGCTATTATTTTCATATTGCAATCACGAGACAGAAAAATACCAAGTCCTGGACATCCTTTCCAGTATTTCACAACTTTCAATGCTGCATTCATATGAGACTGTTTCGGCTTGTGCATGAATTGACTGAGTATTTGTACTGCATAACATATATCAGGTCTGGTCATAGTGAGATTAATTAGCTTTCCAACAAGATCTTGATATCCCGATGGATCATTAAGCAATGGATCATCAATGGATGAAGATAAGCCCATATCATATTCATGCATCATTAATTTCGCATTCTGTTCAATCGGTATAGCAACCGGTTTTCATCCTGATAGTCCCACTTCTAAAACTATCTCCAAAATGAACTTTCATTGGCTAAGGCAAATTCCTTTATCATATCGAGCTATTTCAATGTCGAGAAAATATTTGGGAGATCCTAAATCCTTAATATGAAAGACAGAATGCAAATATTTTTTGAAATTTGTGATAGTTAACTCATTGTTCCCCATGATAAGGATGTCATCAACATATATCAACAAATATATTGATGACGTCCCCTTAATCCAGTTAAATAAAGCATGGTCATGCTTGGAGTACTGGAATCCGGCATTAATTAGTGCAGTAGTGAACTTTGCATACCATTGTCTGGAGATTTGTTTAAGTCCATAAAGGAATTTACGGAGACGACACACATGAGACTCCCCCTATCTACGTAAACCCTATGGAAGTTCCATATAAATCTTTTCATCCAGGTCTCCATGTAAGAAGGCATTATGAACATCCATCTGATGTAGTTGCCAATTGCGAAGAGTAGCAATGGATAAAAAGGAACGAATGGTAAATTCCTTAGCTACAGGGGAGAAGGTTTCATGATAATCAAAACCTTCCCATTGCGTGAAGCCCTTTGCAACTAGCCGAGCCTTGTATCTTTCAATGGAACCATCTGCCTTGAATTTAATCTTGTAAACCCATTTGCAACCAATGGCCTTTTGATGTGGAGGTAATGGAACAATATCCCATGTATGGTTTTTAGTTAGTGCCTTAAGTTTAGCCTCCATAGCGTCTTGCCATTTGGTGTCTTGTGCTACCTCATAATAAGAAGATGATTCCTATTCTTCAGAAATTCTACTAATACAACACATGTGTTCTGGTGACAACTGACTAAATGAAACGTATAAAGATACAAGAAACTATGTACCTATAGAATTTAGTGTAGGACATATATAATCCTTTGTCCAGGTGGGCGGTCGAGTATGTCTACTAGAACGTCGAGGTTGCTCAACTCTTGCTTCTTGAGGAATGACAAGTGAGGGTTCATAGGAAGAAATCTGTGATTCTTGTTGTGAAAAAGTAATTGGAGATCCAAATGGGTGATTTTCTTCATTTGAAAGAATCGGTGAATCAACATCTTGATGTGAGGAATCCGTTATAATATGTGCTGGCTGTTTTGGCGCAAGAATTACATATTGAGGCTCCATAGATAGATCTTCTTCTAATAGAAATGGACAATGATTGGGAGTTGAGATAGATGATGATGAAGGAGCATTTTCCTGAAATGAGAATATGTCTTCATGAAATACTACATCTCTATTCATAAAGAAATGCCCTGTAGAGATCTCCATGACTCTATAACCTTTCTGTAGAGGAGGATATCCCATAAAGACGCATGAAATGGCACAAGGATCCATTTTATCCCTAGGACCCACATTTGTTGCATAACATAAGCAGCCATACACTCTGAGATGATCAATCCTCGGTTGTTTTCCATAGAGCAATTGAAAGGGGGTGTGCTCACTGAGGATCTGAGTCGGCATGCGACTAATCAAATAAGTTGCTGTGACTACACAGTCTCCCAAAAAAAATTTGGAATTGAGGCATGATATTTAAGAGCTCAGGCGACCTTTAAGAGATGCCGATGTTTCTGCTCAACAATTTCATTTTGCTGGGGAGTATAGGTGCAAGAGCTTTCATGTATTATTCCCTTAGATGATAGAAAAGACACACTCTTTGGTGAAGAACTCACGTCCATTATCCGTACGAATTCGTTGGATAGATTTGTCGAATTGATTTTTAATGAGAGTAAGAAATCTCGATAAATTTGAAAAGGTCTGACCTTTGGATTGCATAAGAAAAACCCAAGTGGCATAAGTATAATCATCGACAATGGTGAGAAAAAAATGTGACCCATCATGATGTGGTGTGTGATAGGGTCCCCAAATATCAATGTGAAGTAAAGAGAAAGCACTGTTGGTTCGAGATGTGCTAGTTGGAAAGGGTGTCTGAGACTATTTAGCTAGAGGGCAAATAGGACATTTTGGATAAGGGAAACGCGCACTATGACCCAAGCGTTGATAAGAAATAATATTTTTATTATTGATAATAGCATTACAAAAAGTGCTTTTATCAAAAAATTTATAAAAACTGATCCAAAAATAAAGTCCTCGTGTAATACTACCCAAGCCCATCAGTTTATCAGTCGAAAGGTCATGAAAGAAGCAATTGTCGAAATTGAATATAGCACGGCAGGGATTATCTTTGCAAGCTTTTGAGACAGATAATAGATTGAACTCAAATTCAGGAATATGAAGGACATTTTTTAGCACAACATTGGGACTAAGGTGAACAATTCCAACCTTAGTGACATGAGTGACATTGCCATTTGGAAGACGTACAGAATTTGAGTGTGAACCTTTTTGAATATGGGAAAATAATTTCTCATTGTAGATTATATGGTCACTGGGACCTAAATCGATTATCTATGCATTAACTGCTATTGAATTTGCCTTGCAAAGGAAAGTGCCTGAGAAATTTACAGCTTTGTCATTTGTGGTCAATCGGTCCAAAGCCCTCATGATATTCTAGTACTGATTTTGAGTAATTGGTTGATGTATCCCATTAGTCCTTAGTGCCGAAACTTGATAAGCAGAAAATTCTTTTTCCCTTTTTTCTTTATCACCTAGCTTACCATGTAATTTCCAGCATGTTTCTATTGTATGATGGGGGTGTTTGTAAATATGCACAATATTTTCCTTTATTTTTTGAATTTTGCCCACCTGATTTGTGTGATGACGTGGCATTTCGTGACCCGTTGGATCCCCTATGGATAGGTGATGGCGTGGCCGAATTGTAGGCATCGGATTTGGGCATGCTGAAAGAAAAATATCCACCGTTGGATTCAGGCGAATTAATGGGCAAGTTTGAGCTGTCGGATGGCTTCTTCTGATCATGGCCGTCCATCCGTGGGTTCTTAGGGTTCCCATTTTCTTTCCTCGCGGTCGCTAGGTACCCCACATCCTCGAAGCTCCCAATGCTCCCCCTACTCTCGATCCTTCCATGGCTGTTGAACAGCAAGTCTGGTGAACTAGAACCTCCTGCAAGGGCCGCAAGGGTGACGCCATCCGTGTTTCTCGCCTACTCAGCCGTCACCAACCTCTGGCTCTCCTCCTGAATAGCAAGTTGATAAGTCTGACCGAGCGACAGTGTCGGCTCCAACCAGGACCAACCATGGCCTTATATATTATATTATATAAAATATATTTTTATTTACTCTAAAAGTAAACCCTATATAATATATTTTTATTTATTAAAGACTAATTCAAATGGCGTCCTCCTCCAGTACTCTTGCTCCCTTCTTTCTACTTTATCCTCTTAGTATTCAATTTGCCAAGTAAAATCGAAAGAAACAATTTCACTCGTGAGCAATCTTGCCTTATTTGCCACTTGACACTCACCTTGCTCGCTTTTGGTCGCTTACCACTCGACACTCACCCCACTTGCCATGCTCATCCCACTTGTCGCTTGACGCTTGTGCCACTCACCTTTATTCGCTAACATTGCTCGTTCTAAGTAAATCATAAGGAAATAAAGCCCTAATTAAAAATTCTTTTCGCTCGTGAGCAACGCTTGTCTTGCGGCTCTATAAGCAATCTTAATTGTTTTTATGGTTTCTTGCTTTTAACAAGTGTGGAATTTTTATTGTTACCTTATTTTAAATTTGTTGAATATGTATTAATATTTATAATTTAGTTAAAATCACAGTATTGATAAATATGTAATTTGAAATAATTGGTTTAATTTTTCAGAAATACAAAAAAATGAAAAAAAATTAACGGTTGGTCCTGGGTTAACCCTAGAACCGGACCGAACCCATTGGGTCAGTCCGGTCCTCGATCTTAGGCTCAATAGGGTTGGTCCTCGGTCCCAAAAATTGAGAACCAATACTATGCGGGTTGGTCCTAGGGTCGGGGGTGGACCGGCCCAACCCGGACCATGCTCACCCCTAGTAATAAAGTGAAAAAGGCCACTTTCTATTTGTCGTCCATTGAAAATTGATGAACCTAGTGAGGTCCCTCAATTGTACCTTCCGTGTAAGTTTAAGGACTCAAACCGCGGAAGGTTTTAAGACTCAAATATACTATGAAAACAAATTTCAAGACATCCAGCAAAGACATCCCAAATGTTCCAACCATGAAAACAACCCAAGTGAAGTGAAAGCTAGATATGGAATAGACATCTAGCTTATGATGGGTCCAATATTGAAGAAAGACAAATGAATAACCTTCTATCCATTTCTATGATGGGTCGCCTGGCAAAATTAGCAATAATCGAAATCTTCGCTCTTGATCATGCTTAAGATGAAATTACGTATTTTTTAGCAGTCAAAGCCAAAGGCGAGATGACGACTGAATCGCACATTACTTGTAGAGGTGATGTTCCATTGACTTCCTTATAAATCAACTTTGGCCTATGTCCAATCCCAAAAGTGCAAAAATATAAAGGAAAAAAAGATGAAATTTGGTCAATGTTTTTGTCATATCTTATAAGTAAAATCTTCCACTCGATTAGTGGCAACTGGCAAAACAACTTTCCCACTAATGAGAATGCTTTGCTGCCAAAACACTCGTGCTTCTGTGCCAACCTTAGTTGCCTGGCTTCGCTTCCACACTCTTTAAATCGATTGATCTCCATTGAATAGTCACTCATTTTCCTTTTTTTTTTAACTTCAATTTAGGCTCCCTGTTTCATGAAATTCGAAAAAAAAATATTTTTTAAATTGATCGCTTATATTACTTGTAAAAGTAAATGAATAAAAAATGTGTATACATATATCATTGTCAATTATGAAAATCTTATTTATTGACTAATAATTTCAAATGATCAATTTTACGAACTATGAATTTACTAAATCATTCAATTTTCACAAAATAAGTGGAGTCTTAGATTTTTCATAATTTGGCTATGCACGGCTCATTAATTGTGTCAATCTAATTCTATTATAATCTATAGCTTGGTTATCCTAGTGTTGCAGTGCAGATTTCCTAATTCATTTAATTTCTGGTGCACATTTATTTTTTAATTGGTACGTTTTTTACTTTCAATTTGATCTATTCGTTGTCAACACGTCATAGAATGCTTGATCTCATTTTTATTTTTTTATATGAAAGTATTCAAATCATCGATCTAGAAGGAATAAAAAAAGGGGACATAATCATCGCCGAGAGAGACCCAAAAAAGGGGCGATTGCGTTTGATACAAAATAGAGAAGAGGTTTTTTTTTCCATTCTAAAACATCATTGAAAAAGGGGAAATCGCATGTTACAAAACAGTGTAGATGTTTCATTTTCCATTCTAAAAAATGAGTGGAAAACAGCGTAGGGGAATCGCATGTTACAAAACAGTGTAGATGTTTCATTTTCCATTCTAAAAAATGAGTGGAAAACAGCGTAGGGGAATCGCATGTTACAAAACCGTGTAGATGTTTGATTTTCCATTCTAAGAATTTCGTGTCATCATTAGATCTAAAATATCACTATCTTTTTTTTTTTTTTAGGGTGCTTTCAAATTCATACTCCCATTTCAAACGTACTTGATAAACTATCTAATGAGTCTTAAATTTATTTTATGGGTACCAAATCAATCTTAACTTTTTTAATATTGTTAATTTAGTCCTAAACATTTACATAAAATTTCAACATAGTCATTTCATCTAATTTTTGCCAAAAATTGCTAACTTATACTAGCAGTGTGCCTGGTCAGATGATTGACAATGATTGGATCATCATGTCAACGATATCCAAAGAAAATTGATCGGAAGTACTATACTAAAATTTGTCGAAAACATTTAAAATCAAATTGATAAAATTAAAAAGTTTAAGGTTGAACGGTTGAAAACTGATTAAGTAAATTTCCTCAAACTTGGCCTTTTAATATTATATTTAATAGGGACTTTCATTTACTTATTTCTTAAACTAATATTTAGGGGTGATCAATTCCCGGGCAGTCCAGTTCCCACCCAAGAATTGGGAACCGAACCACCGAAATTGGTTCCTAGTTTGGGGAACTAGCAATCAGACCGAAGCCCTTTGGAACTAGAGGTCTAGTTCATTTTTCGGGTGGGCCAGTGAAACCGGTCCCATTTTTTCTTTATGGGTACCAAATCAATCTTAAATTTTTTAACCTTGTCAATTTAGTCCTTAACATTTGCACAAAATTCTAATATAGTTCTTTCAGCTAATTTTCGCTAGAAATTGCTGACATAGCATTAGTAGTGTGCTAGGTTAAACGACCGAACATGATTAGATCGTTATGTTAGCAATCTCCGGCGAAAATTGATTGGAAGTACTATATTAAAATTTCTGGAAAACATTTAGAACTAAATTGATAAAATTAAAAAGTTTAGGATTAAACGGTTGATAACCAATTGAGTAAATTTCCCCAAATGTACCCTTTTAATATTATGTCTAACAGGGACTTTTATTCGCTTATTCTTACACTAATATGTGGGGTGATCAATTCCCGAGTGGCCCGATCCCCACTCAGGAAGTGGAAATTGAATTGTCGGGATCGGTTTCTAGATTCAAGAATCGGCAACCAGACCGAAGCCCCTTAGAACCATCGGTCTGGTCCGATTCCTCAGTGGGCCAATGAAACCCGTCCCATTTTTTCTTTTTGACTGTATGCGACCCGCTACTTGTTCAGCTGAGTAGTTTTCTCTGCCGAAGATAAGTGTTTCGGTTCAGTGCTCATTGCAATTGGGCAAACCATGTGGTTTTCAATTTATCCTCTTAATATAGAGTCGGATGGAGCCTTGTCTCCATTGACTGATCAATGCTAAAATACTAAAATAATATTCATTAAATAAATATTTCGAAAAGGAGTTCATGAATGTAGTATATTAAGACGACAGAGTAAAAAGTTAAAAATATAACCAAATAGAAAAAATTTAAAGATATCATATTATCTCAGAGAATCTCGAGGGGTTTTTATTTTTATTTTTTAGTTTTTATAACTTTTCAAGAATATATAAAAAAAATAATTGGTTTAGTCCGAAGTGGTTCCATACATGGAACTGGGAATCGGACCCACTTGAACTAAAAATCACCGATTCCAATTAGTTTTTGGATAGTCCAATTAGTCCTCGCTTGATGAATGGTCGTTGCTTCAAGATCTCAACGGAACATAAGGATCTTCCACACCATTTTGGAGTTTCCAGTGTGACCGGAGCAATTTCTTTGGTTTGTTGGAGTTTCCAGTGAAGCTCTGGCATTTTTGTGACCCCAAAACAACCCAACAATGCCCTCAAAATTGTAGTCTGATGCAAATAAGTATTTTCAAGAGAAAAAAATGTACTGAAAAAGCGAAAAAGGTAGGGAAAATCGGTGTAACATCGAGGTGATGTCAAGCGAGACCTCTCAATAACGAGTAGAGATTGGAAAATTGCTTAACGTGAAAACACCAAGACACACTGGACGTTACAGCAAGCCCTGCAAAACCCTTCACACAACACCCGAAAGACTAACACACAAGTATCAAATTCGACGTGAATAAGCACGAAATATACATAAGATCAAATTTGACGTCAGCCAGAAGCAGCACAGAAGCATGAAGAAGTATACAGCACCGAACATTGCAGAGCAAGGAGCAAGTGATGAAGAAGATGACGGTAGAGAAGGAGGAGTTGAAATAGACACAACCATCACCAATTTAAAACCCACCATTGCGATTCGGTTGGCAAGTGAAGAGGCGTGAAGGTGGAGGTGAGTGGCCATGAAAGGGAAGCTAGGCCATCTGCAAAGTCTCTCTCTTCTCTAGTTTGAATTTCTTTCTTTTATATTATAGGTTTTTTTTTGTCTTTGTAATCTTTATCTGGAGTTTTTTTTGCACAAAAATGCCTTGTTCCAGCTGCTGGATAAATTAAGTGCTCGACGGCTGCCTGGCAAGTTCAAACCCCTATTTGAAACTGACTTTATTACTTTGAACTCTTAATTGAAGTAAGGTCCAATTTAATTCCTATTTTGAGAAAACTACCTCACTTTAGACCATTTTTTAGAATTTTCCTGCTACTTATTATGGAAGAGATTTGAGAAATGACGTCTCACAAAATTGACCATTTTTTTCCCTTCACTGTAACTTCTCTAAGTCTCACTTCCTTCTTCACTTCCATTTTTTATTTTGTGAACTAGTTCTTTTAATATTTTCACAAACATTTCTTTAACTAATAAATTTTTTGTGATATTGGAGCCTTCTACGTATATACATAAAAGAAGAAATTCCGTCATGCATTTTACGGGCAAAGAATATGAAACATTCCATAGCTTGCCAATTATTTCAGCATGCTTTCGGCAGTCCACTGAGCATATGACATCAAATCAATTTATTTTTATATAGTTTAACCTAAAGACCATCTGATTTTGTATTTCCAAATTTTTCACATCATTATAATGAAAAATAAAAGAATTGCAAGTCGTGTTATTTAAAGGGTCATAAGTGATAGTCGCTTCTCGCTTAAAACAAGAAAAACCAAAAAGGACGACTCTTTGGATTTTCAAGGTCACCCATACATAGAATGAGCTGATCAAGATTCATCCACGGGAAAAGATGACGTAAATATATTTATATTTTTCGATTTTGACATGGTAAAAGAATTGCAAGTCGTGTTATTTTGGTAACTAGAGTGCCAAAAAACGTGAACATTTAAGTGCCAAAAGTTTGAAAATTTAAATGCCAAAATCGAAGCAAAATGATTTTTTTTATTCTATTTCTCAGAACAATTTTTGAGTATTTGAAAGCGTTTGGTTTTATTCAAAATTTTTATTCCCGCAATAGAAATGCATTTGATAAAACCTTAGTCCAATTTCTAATCCAAAATATTTTCTTTTAATTTTTTAATGATTTAAATATATTTGTTTTTTTTTTTTTTGTCTTTTTTACCACCCCCCCCTTCCTCCATTGTGGGCCGGCGATGGTGGGGCAAGGTCCAACAAGCTCGCCGGAGGCTTGCCTAGCCACCGGCAAGCTTGGCCTCGCAGATCTGGGCGAGGCCGAGCCTCGCCGGTGGCTAGGCGAGGCAAGCCTCGCCCAGATCGAGCAAGGAGAGCCTCGCCTAGCCACTCGCCAGCGCCAGCAACGATGGCCGGTGGGCGGTGATTTTTTTTAATTAATCAATTTGAGGGAGGAAATATTTTTAAACGTATTTAATACTATTTAAGAGAATAAAAAAAAAAGGAAAAAAAACTAATTTTTGAAATTGTTCTTGAGAACAAGAAGCAATTTTTTTTTATTAAAATATTCTTGATTCCATTCCAAATCTATTCCTAGGAACAAATTTGTTGGCACCGGGGAACAAAAATTTTAATAAACAGATTTTTGTTGCCAAATCTACTCGCTCAAAACAAGAAAAACAAAAGAATATAAATTTTGGATTTTCAAGCTATTTGACCAAGATTATCCCAAATAGGCCCTAAGCTGCCATTTCCCTCATTATTATTCTTCCATATTGCATTCCCGGGAGAGAGGTAGCATCTTGAATTCAAAGAGGCGTGCTTCTCGTGAATGTGAAAGACAAGGCTCGTAGTTGAACGAATCAATATTATAAATGTTGCTTGGGAGAGAATCCTAAAAGTGCCTCTCGGCATTTATAGCATGGTCAAGAGTTTACATTCTATGAACCTTGATTTTGGCATACATGGATCCTCAATGAACCGCATCTTCAGGGCACTGTGGGATTTTAAAATTGCTAAAAACGATGTCAACCTAGAATAAAACAAACCTCGAAAGTTTGATTGAGTGGTTAAGTTTTTAGTTTCTAAAGCGATAAATTCCATGTTCAAATCACAATGTCTTTGACTCTAAATAATCTTAGAAGTCATGCCTCATTGCCCTATGAGTGAAGCCTTACTTGATATATGTGGATGAGTTAGTCTCTCGCCACTACATCCTTGCTTGGTGGTTGCTTGGTGGTGAGGGGCACCACAAACTAATCAAATGCCTAGCGAGGGCTATTTAGTCCTCTCATGGCCATGACGAGGCCCGACAGCCCTTGTTTGGCCCAATCCAAGCAAGGGTCATCATCCCTGATCATTGATGATAGGGTTGGTGACCCTCGTTGGTGGGAGTGGCATCGGTGACTGTCACTCAATGGTGGCGAGTGGTGGAGCCACCATGGGGTGAGGGTAGCACTGTTCCTTGTTTGAGTCTAGGAGGGGTAAGCAATCTCCCATTAATGGCTGACCCATGAGTCATGACCGACCACATTTGTTGAGACCTTGCTGAAGAAGTGTAGGACCAATCCCTTTGGGAGCTAGCATCACTACATTTTTAAAAAAAAATTAGTCTTTTTGAATGTTGCTCCCAGCAGTAAAAGGAAATTGCCACCTTGGATTTTCCTTCATTGAAAATCAACAAAGCTAGTGAAATCCCTCAATTGTACCTTCTATGCAAGTTTTAAGACTTAAACAACCAAAGATTTTAAGATTCGAACACACGTTGGAAATAAGTTTTAAGACTCCTAACAAAAATATCTCAAATATTCCAACTATGATAATAACCCTAAGCCAAATGAAAGCTAGATATGGATTGAACATCATCAGATACTACTAACATGAAGAAATAGGTGCAATTTTGAAGAGGGACAAATGAATATCCTTCAATGCATTTCTTATGATGGGTTGCCGGGAAAAATTAGGAATATTGAACTTCACCCATGATCATGACGAAGATGAAATTACACATTTCTTCATCAGTCAAAGTCAAAGGTGAGATGTTACCTAAACGGTGCACATAACAACTGAATGGCAGATTGCTTGTAGAGGTGATGTTCCGTTGACTTCCTTATAAATCGACTTTGATCTATGTCCAACCCCATTAGAGAAAAAAATAGAAAAAAAAAAACTTCGATCAATGTTTTTGTCATATTTTATTAGTAAAATCTTCCACTCGATTAGCGGCAACTGGCAAAACTAGTTTCCCACTTGTGAGAATGCTTTGCTGCCAAGACACTCTTGTGCTTCTGTGCTTACCTTATTCGCAGTTTCTAGCTTGCCATTCGCATTCTTTAAATCAATTAAACTCCATTGAATAGTCACTCATTTTCCTTCTCTTTTTTTTTTTTTTAACTTCAACTTAGGCTCCATCTATTCTGCAGAATTTGAAAAAAAAAATTGAAAATTGATCTTTTATATTGCTTACAAAAATAAATGAATGAAACATATATAGACATATATCATTGTTGATTATGAAAACATTATTCATTAATTAATTATTTTAAGCAATACAAGCGGTCAATTTTAAAAATCATGTTCATTTTTCATGAAACAAACGAAATCCTAAATTTTCATAATTTGGTTATGTATGACTCATTACTTGTGTCAATATAATTCAACTATAGTTTATAGCCCAATTATCCTAGTGTTGTCGTGCAGATTTCCTAATTTATTTAAGTTGCGGTGCACTTTTATAATCTGTACTTTGTTTTATTTTTCAAGTAGATCTATTCGTTGTCGACACATCATTGAGCGCTTAATTTCATATTTTTTATGTGAGGTTATTCAAATCATCGATCAAGAAGGAATCAAAATGGGAACATAATTATTGCCGACAGAGACCAAAAGAAGGGGTGATTGCATTTGGTACAAAATAGTGTAGAGGCTTATTTTCCATTCTAAAACATCATTGAAAATAGGAGAATTGCATGTTACAAAACAGTGTACTGTTTTATTTTCCATTCTAAAAAATTCGTGTCATCATTAAATCTAAAATATCCCTCTTTTTTTTTTTTTTGGAGAGTGTTTTCAAATTTATAGTCCTATTTCTAACGTACTGGATAAATTGTCTAATAAAGCTTAAATTTATTTTATGGGTGCAAAATCAGTCTTAAATTTTTTAATCTTGTCAATTTAGTCATTAATATTTACATAAAATTCCAATTTAGTCAATTCGTCTAATTTTCGCTAGAAATTACTGATGTAACATTGACAGTATTCTAGGTTAGACAACTGATGATGAGTGGTTGAGGGTGAAGAAGAGGACAAGGACGAGGGCAATGAGGAGGGTGGCGCGGAAGAGGAGCTTGGAGGAGGCGTTGAGGAGCTTGGTGTTGTTCATGCAGCAGATGTAGTTGTTGTACTGCTCCAGCTTCGCTGTCTTGCACTAATATCTAGGGATGATCGGTTCCTAGACAGTCCGTTTCCCATCTAGAAAGTGGAAATCGAACCTCCGGGATCGGTTCCTAGAATTGAGAATTGGTAACCGGACCGAAGCCCCTTGGAACCATCGATCTGGTCCAGTTTCCGGGTGAATCCGTGAAACCGTTCCCATTCGTTCTTTTTGACCGTATGTGACCCGCTACTTGTTCAACTAAGTAGTTTTCTCCGCAAAAAATAGGTGTTTTGGTTTAGTGGTCATTGCAATTGGGCAAACCATGTTGTTTTCAATTTATCCTCTTAATATGGAGTCCGATGGAGCCTCGTCTCCGTTGACTAATCAATGCTAATATACTAAAATATATTCATCAAATGAATATTTTGAAAAGGGGTTCATGCATGTATGCATATTAAAAAGACACAGTAAAATGTTCAAAATATAACTAAAGGAAACATTTGAAGATATCGCTACTATCTCGGAGAATCTTGAGGGGTTTTGTAGTTTTCAATTTATCATCTTAATATGGAGGCCGATGGAACCTTGTTTCCATTGACTGATTAATGCTAAAATACTAAAATCATATTCATCAAAAATATTTTGAAAAGGGGTTCATGCATGTATGCATATTAAAAGACACAGAAAAGGTTAAAAACATAACTAAACAGAAAATATTTGAAGATATCGCTTCTGTTTCGGAGAAACTTGAGGGGGTTTTGCAGTTTTCAATTTAGCCTCTTAATATAGTCTGATGGAGCCTTGTCTCCATTCACTGATCAATGCTAAAACACTAAATTAATATTCATCTTATAAATATTTTGAAAAGGGGTACATGCACGTATGCATATTAAAAAGACAGACTAAAAAGTTAAAAATATAACTAAAGAAAAAAACATTTGAAAATATCGTTACTGTGTCAATAATCTTGAGGTTTTTTATTTTTTATTTTAATTTTCACAGATTTTCAAGAATATAAAAAGAAAATAGTCGATTCGGTCCAGATGGGCAGTTTCACATGAAATTAGAAATGAGATCCATTCAGAACGAAAATCACCGATTTCAATTAGTTTTTGGGTAGTCCAATTGGTCTTCGCTTGAGTAATGCTTGGTCACTTCAAGATCTCCACAGAACATACGGATCCTCTCACCATTTTATAGTTTCCAGTGTAACCTGAGCAACTTCTTCGGTTTTTTGGAGTTTCCTTTGAATCTCTGGCATTTTTGTGACCCCAAAACTCTCACTAAAACAACCTAACGATGCCATCAAAATTTTAGTCTGATGCAAATAAGTATTTTCAACAGGAAAAAAATGTATTGAAAAAGAGAAAAAAAGTCAGAAAATCAGTGTAAGATTGAAGTGATGTCAAGCGAGACTCTCAACAACAAGAAGACATTGGAAAATCGCTTAGTGTGAAAATCCTAACACACAAATATCAGACTTCCTAACACACAAATATCAGACTCGATGTGAATAAGCACGAAATCCACAGAAGACCATATTTGACGTCAACTGGAAGCAGCATAAAAGCATGAAGAAGTATAGAGCATCGACCGGAGCAGACCCCTCTCTCTCCATAATCAAGTGCTTGCCGGTCGACTAACAAGTTTAGACCATTATTTGAGACTGACTTTGTCATTTTAAGCTCTTATTTGAAGTCCGATTTGTCCCCATTATTTGGAATTTTTCCTACTACTTATTATAGAAGAGATTTGAGAGACGATGTCTCATGAAATTGACCATTTTCGCCCTTTATCATAATTTCTCTAAGTCCCACTTTCCTCTTCACTTCCATTTTTTTTATATTGTGAACTAATTCTTTTAATATTTTCACAAACATTTCTTTAGCTAATAAATTTATTGTGAGATTGGAGCCTTCTACATATATACATAAAAGAAGAAATTCTTTCATGCATGCAACGGGCAAAGAATTTGAAACAACCGTTTGAGCGTGCTCTCGCCAGTCCAATGAGCTTATGACGTCAAATCAATCTATTTTTATATAGCTCATTTAAAGACGGTCAGATTTTGTATTTCTAAGTACATCACATCATTATAATGAAGAAAATGAAGAAAAAATAATTGCAAGTAACGTTATTTCAAGGGTCGTAAGCTAAGTCGCGCACAAAACAAGAAAAACAGTAAAGGACGGCTATTTGGATTTTCAAGGTCAACCCGTACATACAATGAGCTGATCGAGATTCATCCGCTGGAAAGAATTACACAAATATATTCATATTTTTCGTTGACATGGTTAAGCTGCTATTTCCCTCATTATTCTTCTATATTGCATTCACGGGAGAGAGATTCCATCTGTAATTCAAAGAGAAGTGCCTCTCGTGACGGAGAAAGACAAGGCTCGTAGCTGAACGAATCAAATATTATAAATATTGCTTGGGAGAGAGTCCTGAAAGTACCTCTCGGTATTTAAAGCATGGTCAAGAGTTTATATTCTCTAAACCTTGAATTTGGCAAATATGGATCCTCAATGAACCGCATCTTCATGGCAATGTGGAATTTAAAATTGCTAAAAATGATGTGAACCTAAAATAAAATAAACCTCGATAGTTTGATTGAGTAGTTAAAGTTTTAGTTTTTAAAGTGATAAATTTTATATCTAAATCACAATGTCTCCAACTCAAAATACTCTTAGGAGCCACGGCCACTATCCTACGGGAAAAACCTTACTTGATATGTGTGGATGAGTTAGCCTCTCGCCACTACGTCCTTGCTTGGTGGTGAGGGGCACCACAAACTGATCAAATGCCTAGTGAGGGCTATTTAATCTTCTCATGGCCATGACGAGGCCCGACAACCCTTGTTTGGCCCAATCTAGGCAAGGGTCATCGCCCTTAATCGTTGATGGGTCAATGACCCTCATTGTTGGTGGGAGTGGCATCAGCGGACTATCACTCGATGGTGGCAAGTGGTGGCACCACCATGAGAAAGGGCAGCACTATCCCTCATTTGAGTCTAGGAGAGGGCAAGTAGTCTCTCATTGATGACTGACCCATGAGTCATGACCGACCACATTTGTTGAGACCCTGCTAAAGAAGTGTAGGACCAACCCCTTTGGGAGTTGGCATCACTATATTTAAAAAAATAGTCTTTTTCAATGTTGCTACTAGCAATAAAGGGAAAATTGCCGCCTTAGATTTTGTCTTCATTGAAAATTGATGAAGCGAGCGAAATCCCCCAATTGTACCTTCTATGCAAGTTTTAAAACTTAAACAATCGAAGATTTTAAGACTCATAAACACACTATGAAAACAAGTTTTAAGACTTCCAACAAAAATATCCCAAATATTCCGACTATGAAAATAATCCTAAGCCAAATGAAAGTTAGATATGGATTGAACATCATCAGATACTACTAACACGAGGAAATAGGTGCAATTTTGAATAGGGACAAATGAATATCCTTCTATGCATTTCTTATTATGGGTCACCAAACAAAATTAGGAATATCAAACACTTCACCCATGATCATGATGAAGATGAAATTACACATTTCTTCATCAGTCAAAGCCAAAGGTGAGGTGTTACCTAAACGGTGCACATAACAACTGAATGGCAGATTGCTTGTAGAGGTGATGTTCCATTGACTTCCTCATAAATCGACTTTGGTCTATGTCCGACCCCATTAGAGAGAAAAATAGAAAAACAAAATGAACTTCGGTCAATGCTTTTGTCATATATTATTAGTAAAATCTTCCACTCGATTAGTGGCAACTGGCAAAACGAGTTTCCCACTAATGAGAATGCTTTGCTGCCAAGACACTCGTGCTTCTGTGCTTACCTTAGTCGCGGTTTCTTGCTTGCCCTCCGCATTCTTTAAATCGATTAAACTCCACTGGATAGTCACTCATTTTCCTTTCCTTTTTTTTTAACTTCAACTCAGGCTCTATCTGTTCCTCGGAATTTGAAAAAAAAATTAATTGATCGTTTATACATATATCGTTGGCGATTATGAAAACATTATTCATTAATTAATTATTTTAAGTGATACAAAATTTTAAAAACCACAGATTTTTGAAAACATTCAAATTTCACGAAATAAACGAAATCTTAAATTTTCATAATTTGGCTATGCACGACTCAATATTCATGTCAATATAAGTCGATTATAGTTTATAGCCCAATTATCCTAATGTTGCTGCGCGGATTTCCTAATTTAATTATGTTATGGTGCTCATTTATTTTATAATCTGTTCTTTGTTTTATTTTTCAAGTTGATCTATTCGTTGCCGACACATCATTGAGTGCTTAATTTCATATTATTTTATGTGAAAATATTCAAATCATCGATCAAGAAGGAATCAAAATGGGGACATAATCATTGCCGAGAGAGACCCGAAAAAGGGGCGATTGCATTTGATACAAAATAGGGTACTGGTTTTATTTTCCATTATAAAACATCATTGGAAATAGGGAAATTGCATGTTACAAAACAGTGTAGATGTTTTATTTTCCATTCTAAAAATCCGTGTCATCATTGATAAAAAATATCCTTATTTTTTTGGAGGGTGATTTCAAATTCATACTCTATTTCCAACGAACCAGATAAATTGTCTAATAAAGCTTAAACTTATTTTACGGGTGCTAAATCAATCTTAATTTTTTTAATCTTGTCAATTTAATTCTTAATATTTGCACGAATTTCAATATTGTCCTTTCGTCTAAGTTTTGTCAAAAATTGCTGACATAGAATTAGCAATGTGCCAGGTTAGATGACTGACGATGATTAGACAATTACGTTCACGATTCCCAGTGAAAATTGATCAAAAGTATTATATTGAAAATTCTCAAAAACATTTAGGACTAAATTAATAAAAATAAAAAGTTTATGATTGAATGGTTGAAAACTAGTTGAGTAAATTTCCCCAAACGTACCCTTTTAATATTATTTCTAACAGGGACTTTTATATGCTTATTCTTACACTAATATCTAGGGGTGATTGGTTCCTGGGCGACCCGATTCCTATTCAAGAGGTGGAAATTGAATTGCCGAGATCGGTTCCTAGATTCAAGAACCGACAACCGGACCGAATGCCCCTTGGAACCACCAATCTAGTCCGATTCCCAAGTAGGCTCGTGAAACCGGTCCCATTTTTTCTTTTTGACCGAATGCGACCCCCTTACTTTTTCAACTAAGTAGTTTTCTCCACAAAAGATAGGTGTTTTGGTTCAGTGGTCATTGCAATTGGGCAAACCATGTAGTTTTCAATTTACCCTCTTATAATAGAGTCCGATGAAGCCTCGTCTCCATTGACTATGCTAAAATATTAAAATAATATTCATTAAATAAATATTTCAAAAATGAGTTCATGCATGTAGCATATTAAAAAGACAGTAAAAAGTTTAAAAAAATATAACTAAACGGAAAACATTTGAAGGTATTGGTATTGTCTTGGAGAATCTTGAGGGGTTTTTAGTTTTTAGTTTTTACAGATCTTCAAGAATATATATAAAAAAAAATAGTTGGTTCAGTCCGGGTAAGCACTTCCACACATGAAACTGGGAATCGGACTCACTTGGACCGAAAATCACTAGTTCCAATTAGTCCTTCACTTGAGGAATGGTCAGTCGCTTCAGGATCTCCACAGAACATACGGATCTTCCTCACCATTTTGGAGTTTCCATCGTAACCTGATCAACTTCTTCGGTTTCTTGGAGTTTCCAGTCAATCTCTGGCATTTTTGTGACCCCAAATCTCTCACTAAAACAACCCAAGGATGCCCTCAAAATTTTAGTCCGATGCAAATAGGTATTTTCATTAGGAAAAAAAATGTACTGAAAAAGCGAAAAAAGTCAGAAAATCAGTGTAAGATCGAAGTGATGTCGAGCAAGACCTCTCGATAACAAGAAGAGATTGGAAAATCGCTTAATGTGAAAAGCCTAACACATAGATATCAGACTCTGATGTGAATAAGCACGAAATCTACATGAGACCATATTTGACATCAACTAGAAGCAGCACAAAAGCATGAAGAAGTATAGAGACCGAATGGCAAGTGATGAAGAAGATGATGGTAGCGAAGAAGGAGATGAAATAGACACGACCACCGCCAATCCAAATACCACCATTGCGATTCCGCTGGGAAGTGAAGAGGCGTGGGAGGTGGAGGTGAGCGGCCATGGAAGGGAAGCTCGTTCATCTGCAAAGTCTCCGTCTCCTCTAGTTTGAATTTCTTTTCTTTTTTATATTATTGGATTTTTTTTTTTTGGTCTTTTTAATCTTTATCAAGAGTTTATTTTGCATAAAAAAGCCTTGTTCTAGCTCTGGAATAATCAAGTGTTCACTAGCTAGCTCGCAAGCTCAGGCCTTTATTTGAAATTTACTTGATTATTTTAAGCTCTTATTTAAAGTAAGGTCCAATTTAGTCCTTATTTTGAGAAAACTACCCCATTCTAGATCATTATTTGGAATTTTTTTCGCTGCTTATTATGGAAGAGATTTGAGAAATGACGTCCCACAAAATTGACCATTTTTGCCCTTCACTGTAACTTCTCTAAGTCCCACTTCCTTCTTCACCTCCATTTTTATATTTTTGTGAACTAGTTCTTTTAATATTTTCAAGAACATTTCCTTAACTAATAAAATTTTTGTGAGATTGGAGCCTTCTACGCATTTTCATAAAAGAAGAAATTCCTTCACGCATGCGATGGGCAAAGAATTTGAAACATTCAATAGCTTGCCAATTATTTCAGCGTGCTCTCGGCAGTCCAATGAGCATATGACATCAAATCAATTTATTTTTGTATAGTTTAACCTAAAGACCGTCCAATTTTGTATTTCTAAATATGTCACATCATTATAATGAAGAAAAAAAGAATTGCAAGTCACGTTATTTTAAGGGTCATAAGCTAAACTCGTATTCCCGCACAAAACAAGAAAAACAAAAAGGACGACTCTTCGGATTTTCAAGGTTAACCCGTTCATACAATGAATTGATCATGATTCATCCAGTGGAAAAGATTACGTAAATATATTTATATTTTTCGTTGACATGGTTAAGCTACCATTTCCCTCATTATTACTCTTCCATATGGCATTCACGGGAGAGACATACCATCTGTAATTCATAGAGGCGTGCTCTCGTGAATGAAAAAGACAAGGCTCGTAGCTGAACGAATCAAATATTATAAAAATTGCTTGGGAGAGAGTCCTAAAAGTACTTTCGGCATTTAGAGCATGGTCGAGAGTTTACATTCTCTGAACCTTGATTTTGGCATATATGGATCCTCAATGAACCGCATCTTCATGGCAATGTGGGATTTAAAATTGTTATAAAGATGTGAACCTAAAATAAAACAAACCTCGAAAGTTTGATTGAATGGTTAGGTTTTTTGTTTTAAAGCGATAAATTTCATGTTCAAATCATAGCATCTTTCGATTTTGAATAATCTTAGAAGCCACGCCCCACTACCCTATGAGTGAAACCTTACTTGATGTGTATGGATGATGAGTTAGCCTCTCACCACTATGTCCTTGCTTAGTGGTGAGGGGCACCACAAACTAGTCAAATGCCTAGCGAGGGCTATTTAGTCCTCACATGGCCATGGTGAGGCTCGACAAACCTTATTTGGCCCAATCTAGGCAATGAGCATGGCCTCTTATCATTGATGGGGTCGGTGACCCTCATTGTTGGTGGGGGTGGCGTCAGTGGACCATCGGCCAATGGTGGCAAGTGGTGGCACCACCATGAGGCAAGGGCAATGTTGTCCCTCATTCGAGTCTAAAATGGCTAAAGCAGTCCCTCATTGAAGCCTAGCCATGACCAACCACCTTCACCTCGACCCTATTGAAGAAGTGTGGGAATTGGAGTCACAATTTTCTAAAAACTTTGTAGTCTTTTTTAATGTCACTCCTAACAATAAAGAGAAAATTGCCAACTTCTATTTTCTGTCCATCGAAAATCGATGAAGCTAGTGAAATTCCTCAATTGTACCTTATGTGCAACTTTTAGGACTCAAACGATTGATGGTTTTCAAACTTAAATATTGTATAGGAAAACAAGTTTTAAGACGTCCAGCAAAAATATCCCAAAAATTCCAACTATGAAAATAGCCTGAAGACAAATAAACTCTAGATATGGATTGAACCTCATCAGATGCTACTAATGTGAGCAAATTGGTCCAATATTGAAGAGGGACATATGAACATCCTTCTATGCATTTCTTATGATGGCTCGCCTGGCAAAATTAGGAATATCGAACACTTCGCCTATGCTCAAGATGAAGATGAAATGACGAATCTCTTCTCAGTCAAAGCCAAAGGCAAGATGTTACCTAAACGGTGCACATGACGGCTGAATGGCAGGTCGCTTGTAGAGATGATGTTGAAGAAGTTGAAATTTGATCAATGTTTTTGTCATATTTTATTAGTAAAATCTTCCATTCGATTAGTGGCAACTGGCATAACAAATTTCCCACGAATGAGAATGCTTTGCTGCCAAGACACTCGTGCTTCTAAGCTTACCTTAGTTGCCGTATCTAGCTTTGCTTCCACACTCTTTATATCGATCGATGTCCATTGAATAGTCACTCATTTTCCTTTTCTTTTATAGCTTCTACTTACGTTCTATTTATCTCGTGAAATCTGAAAAAAATATTTTTAAAATAATCGTCTGTATTGTTCACAAAAATAATGAATGAGACATATCTAGATATATATCATTGGACTGATTATTTCAAGTCAAACAAACAATCGATTTTACAAACTACAAGTTTTTAAATTATTTATCTTTCACGAAACAAACGAAGTCTTAAATTTTTTTCATAATTGGGCTATGCAAGGCTCATTAACCCTGTCAATCTAATTCGATTATAATCTATAGCTCGATTATCCTAATGTTGCTGCACGGATTTCCTAATTCATTTTAATTTACAGTGCACCTTTATTTTATAATTTGTACGTTGTTTTATTTTCAAGCTGATCAATTTGTTATCGGCACGTCATAGAGCACTTGATTTCTTTTTTCTTTTTTTGTGGAAGTATTCAAATCATCGATCAAGAAGGAATCCAAATGGGGATATAATTATTGCCGAGAGAGACCGAAAAAGGGGGCAATTGCATGTTATAGAACGGTGTAGGGCCGGATTCTAATTTCGACATAATCATCAGTAGATTAATGCATTGCAATTGACTTGTTGGGGCAAAATTGCGAAAGAGGCAAAGTGTAATTGCTCGTACTCATGGATTCTTAAAGTGGTCGCAATATACGTATAACGGTCGATAGCTACGGTGTTTATACTCCCATTATAAACATACCCTTTTAGGTATTATTTCCAAAAGGGCACTCTTATTTCCTTATTTTCACACTAATACCCCCACACAGATCAGGCAACAGGAATGCAGCAAAATCACACCAGAACCTTGATTTGCATTGAACTTTCCCGGTCCTGATCCACATGAACCCCAGGTGCCCGACTCAAGGCGTAATGAATGTTGCAGACCGACCCGACCCGACCCGGCCCGGCCCGGCCCGGCAACAATCATCGCCATTGATGAAGAGCATCTCCAAAAGTAAAGCCACAGAGAGGGAGCAAAATGATAGTGAGATCACACTAGCAAATCCAAATAAAAGAGGGGAAAAATTGATGAGAAAAGATAAATAAAAAATAAAAAATATAGCAAGGAGGCTAATCATGATCAGACAAGGGAAAAGAATGAGAGAAGAAGAGAGGAAAAAAGGAAGAGTGGGAGAGTATGGAAGAATCTTGATGTCCAGCATTTGCTGTTCAATCACCAATTCTTTTTTGCCTTTTTTTTTTTTTCCCATTTCTTTCATTCATGGGTTACAACAATCAAGCGGTGATCGACCACCCTTTTTGGTAGACCCTACCGCACATTATTACATTCTTCCCCCCAGACTCCCATCCCCAAAAAGTCGACAGATCTACACCCCCTCCCCCTCTCTCTCTCTCTCTCTCTCTCTCATACCGTCTTCTTCTCCATCTTCATCATCTCCTTCACAATCTTTTATGTTCACTTTTCTCTATGTGGTGGAATAAAATCTATTTATAATTGATCTCTTCCCCCCTCCCCCTATATAAAAATATGCTACAGCAAAGCAAAGAAAAAAGACCCATTGGTCCCCCCCCTCCCTCCCCCCCTCCCTCCCTCCCAAATTTTACAGGCGAATTTAGCATTTTTTAAGAATAATTTAGACAAGGTTTGGATCCCCACCAAGGTCATAATAATATGGAAAAAGAAGAAGAAGAAGAAGAAAATGGAAGACGGGCGAAGGCCACCACCACGTGAACGGGGATCGATCAGTTGGATTCGTCGGGGCGGTCGGAAGTGGTGCTGGTGGCGGCGGCGGTGGCGGTGGCGAGGTGGGTTTCCTTCTTGGACTTCGGCTGGACCCCGTAGTAGCCGACGTACCACTTGACGAACTTGCGCAGCCCCGTCGCCAGGTCCGTCGTGGGCTTGTACCCGAAGTCCCGCCACGCCAGGCTGACGTTGGCGTGCGTGAAGGGCACGTCGCCGTTGCGCGGCATCGTGATGACGTGGCGCTTCGCCTTGGTCCCGAGCAGCGACTCCAGGATGCCGACCAGCCGCCCCACCGGGACCGGCGAGGTGTTGCCGAGGTTGTAGACCCGGAGCTGGGCGGGTCCCTTCTTGCGTCCGCCGCTGCCGGTGCTCTTCTCGGCCGTGTCGAGGGCGCCGAGGCAGCCCCGGACGACGTCGTCGATGTAGGTGAAGTCGCGGGCCACCTCGCGCTCGTCGTGGGTGCGGTACACGTCGATGGGCTTGCCCTGGAGGATGTCCTTGGTGAAGAAGAAGTAGGCCATGTCCGGGCGGCCCCAGGGGCCGTACACGGTGAAGAAGCGGAGGCCGGTTGAGGGAGAGGCCGTAGATGTGGTTGTAGGTGTGGGCGATCTCCTCGCCGGCCTTCTTCGTGGCGGCGTAAAGGCTGGCGGGGCGGTCGGTGCGGTGGAGCTCCGAGAATGGGTTATCGGTGTTGAGGCCGTAGACGGAGCTCGACGACGCCCAGACGATGGCCGGCTGGGGGTTGGCGGCCTTGGCCACCTCCAGGAGGCTGACGAAGCCGGCGATGTTGGAGGCAACGTACGACTGGGGGTTCTGCATGGCGTAGCGGACGCCGGCCTGCGCCGCCAGGTGGAGGACGTGGGTGAAGGGGACGACGTCGAAGAGCTTCGTCAGGAGCGGCGAGTCATTCAGGTCGCCCTCGACGATGAAGATTTGGTGCTTCTGCAGCAGCGCCTGGCGGGCGCGCTTCAGGGACGGGTCGTAGTAGTCGTTGAAGTTGTCGAGGCCCAGCACGCCGTCGCCGCGCTTCTTGAGGGCGAGGGAGCAGTGGGACCCGACGAAGCCGGCGGCGCCGGTGACGAGGACGGAGAAGCCGTGGGGGCGGCGCGGGGTGGCGGAGTGGCGGACCTGCTTCTCCCAGGCGGCGCCGCCGGCGGAGGAGAAGGCGGAGGAGAGGAAGGAGCGGCGGTGGGGGAGGTGGTCGGAGGAGGAGAGTGGGGGTAGTTGAGGGTGAAGAAGAGGACGAGGACGAGGGCGATTAGGAGCGTGGCGCGGAACAGGAGCTTGGACGAGGCGTTGAGGAGCTTCGTGCTGTTCATGCGCCGGATGTAGCTGTTGTACCGCTCCAGCTTCGCCGTCTTGTTCGTGTCCGGCGATGGCGCCATTACCCAATTGAAACTATACACGACAAACGGGAGGCGCTGATCTCCGACGGCGACGACGACGGCGATCGAATTCTGCGCCGGCCCACCCGCCCCAGCAAGAGATAGAGAGAGAGAGAGAGAGAGAGAGAGAGAATGGAAGGGTGCTTTCGTGCGAATGAGAGCCCCTAAGTTTGCGAAGAACGAAGATAAGAGGAATATAAAGGAAACAAGGCCGGGAGATTTAACTAATTACAGTTGCTCATTGCCGCAATGCTTGGCTATACCCTACACTAATTTACCTCCCCCCCCCCCCAAAAAAAAAAAAAAAAAAAGAAATGCTAAAGCTATCGAGACTTGTTCACAAACTTGATTTTGCCAAATTTTACGTATCGGGTCGTACAACCGATTTGCGTGAAAATGGTCAATTTTAATCTGACACGCCATACTAATCTTGGGCAGATTCAGCATGAATCTTTACGAAATGGGGTCCGATGATTTTGTGTAAGTAGATCTATGCTGGGTTGTCTAACATGATTCGGAACACCGAAAAGCCCAATTTCTAATTCGGAAAATGGGTATTTGAGAAATATCAGAAAATGAGGAGAAATTTTAATTTCCTGTATTTTGTGTTTTCGCTTTAGCTATTTTTTTAATATAATAATTAAAATATCTATAGAGAGAGAGAGAGAGAGAGAGAGAGAGAGAGACAGAGAGACAGAGGGGTGGGCGTTGGTTGGAGACCACTTTCCTGGCTTAAAGTCTCCCGGGCTAGCGTCCGCTTAGAAAACGACCCGTAAATGGAGATACGAATTCGCCCACGCCGTTCCCTCTATTTACAAAAATACCAGCCCCCCCCCCCCACCCGCAATAATTGCAAAACCGGAGGAAGAAAACGATAATTTGCCAGCTCAAGTCGTCTGGGCTTTAGGATCTCGCCCCCATGTGCCGCGCACGTGCCCGGCGGTGAAATCCCCCCCTCTCCTCCCAAAAATCTCTCTTAGCCAGCTTAAATCAATCGAAAATTAGATTTGATTTATTTTTCTTTTTTTTTTTTTTTTTTTTTTTGCATGTGGGCAATTAATGCCGAAAATAGGGTTTAACTGGGGTAGACTCGGTCTGATCTCAATTTAATTATTTTTTTAAAATAAAATAAAGGAAGGAAATAATGGAAAAAGAAATTGAGGAAATTTCTTAAGTTTCAAAAGTTTGGTAATTGGTCAAAGGCGTGCGGGCCTGAAAAAAGTACCATTTTGATTAGGTTGTCCTCTTGTGTCCCGTTCCCGCGTGACCGTTTGTCACCGACAGGGAAGGTTTAGGCTTTTTCGAATAATCCAACCTCTCTTTTTTTTTTTCTCTTCCCTCGGAAAATAAAAAATAAAAATATTAGTTCTTCTTTTTGGGGATTTTATATTGGGAGATGATTCTCGAGCGATGCCAAGATTTACGCGGAAAGTAATGTGGATTTATATTATCTCGGGTTCAAATAAATAAATAAATAAAGCAATTTCCTGTCCAACGTGGAAATTGCCTGCTTGCGGATTAAACGTGGGGAATAGGAAAAAACCACGCGGCTTGTCGGTGGCCTGAATTGTCCTGTTCGAGGATTTCGCACTTGATTTCGGAACTTTTTTTTTTTTTCGAAATTTATTGTGATGGAAAAGGGTTCGTGGCAATGTCGGATCGAAATTTAAATCTTGGAATTATTCCTCCTCATGCAATTTCTCTAGTTTCCTAATAATGATGGTATCGATTTTTTTTTTTTTTTTTTTGGATATGGGTATTATTAAATAATCCATGTACTTTTGTCCAAAAATTGCTTTTCCCTAGGTTGGCGTGTGATGACATTCTTTTTTATCAAATATTGTGACGGTGTTTACTAGTATAACGTTAACATAATTAAAAATTTGATGATGTAAATTAATTTTTTTGTTCTTTTCTCAAAGGTAGAAATATCTATCTCTCTCCTTTGCGATCTTCTCCTTTTTCAACCCTACCAAATTCAACTATTAGGTTTGTCCCGTGACCACCCTTTTCAAATGAAAAAGAATACTTGGTATTTGAATCACCATTCTCTAAAAGGGTTCAGGTGAAAATGATTTAATTTTAAGTATGAATTTCGATTCTCATACCCTTTAAAGAAACAAAGTCAAAGTTTGAAAGTGAGAATTAAAGTAGAAGTAAAATAATACTGATAAAAAAAAAATCTAATCGAACCCTAGTCAAAATTCACAAAATCTAACATGTCACAGCAATATAGAATTTCTAATAAGTAGGTGCACACTCACGACCACCATTCACAACCAACAACGCCAAACTTGACAAGCTTGAAGAAGCTCGAGTGATCATGACCGAGCTCGATGAGGCTCGAATTGGCATGACCCAGACTTGAAGCAACTCAAGTAGCCTAAGGATCATGGCTGCAAGCTCGTAGAAGCTCCAAAGCTTGAGCTTCAACGTCCAAACTCAAAATTCTACGTCAATAAAAACTGATTGGCAATTAAAAAAAATAACCGATCAGAGGTGGAACATTTTAAAAAGTAGAGAAATACTTTTGAATCGAAGAAAAGTAGATGGATGGTTTTGATTTTCGAGAAAAATACAGGATTACATTACAAATAAACATGTTAACCCCACAAGAGTTCACCAAAAGCGAGGTATGCTTGAGTTGTTGCTATAATCATCTTGTTTCTTGATAATGATGCCTGGTTGAACTAAATAACAAGCAAACTAGCAAGGGAACTTCGGTTGACGGGTCCAAAATTTCTTATCTAGACATTTGCTAAAGCGGTGAAATAATCTTTTTTGAAGCAAATTTAATATTCTTGCGAAGTCCCTCTCAAATGGCCTATTTTCTCATAAATTCTCTATATTGTCGACCATGTCTCTAGGTAGCACAAATCAATCGCACAATGTCATTTCCCTGCCTGCAAGAAAAGAGTATCTCTCGTGAAGATCATATTCGATGACGAGCCGGAAATGGGTTAATCTCTTTACCTTATTAATGTGGATGAAGCATCGCTAGTGTTACATGGATAGAACGTCAACAACTCGAACTATATGCAGCTATTCGCTCAAATGTAATGCTAGAGACATTAATAAACAGTTTCAATAGATTCTTTTAATTACTTTGCTCATTTCTTGATATCTATGCAACAGCTTAATTTTCACTCGCAGTTTAAGAAAGATGACCTTAGATTAATGACGGCGTTTGTCTTGCGCAAATCCGGACTCGAAATTGTAAACTTTTTTTGTTCCTTGTATTACTCGAAATTGTAAATCCCATTGAACATAGGGACCAAATGGTCATCATGTTACAGTTTTTTTTTTTAGCTTAACTAAGATTAAGATTGCACTGCTGGTTTACAACAAATTGAAAGAGATCTATCTCCTGGTGGGGGATAAGTACAAGAGATCTTACCCCTTTTTTGGGGGTGTGATTTCACGTTTTGGATAACTACTACGCATTTAAAATAGTGGACTCCCCAAAAATAGAAATAAAAAAAATGAAAATTATTTAAAGGCCATGACGTGAACGTAGGCACCAATCCAATGCCCGACCCCACGATGAACTGTCCTTTACCAACACTAATGAGATGGAAATGGGAAGGAAGGTTCGTAGGGGCAACTTAATTTAGGGTCTTGCCACCCTATGATTCCGTGATAGACGTCGGTCTCTCTTTATTCCGTGGAGAGAGAGAGAGAGAGAGAGAGATTTTTTCCATAAAAATGTAATATATTTATGAATTGGCATGATTCCCCAAAACCAAATTGAGTTCAGTTTCAACATTTTTTTTCAAACTTTTTTTATCTAAAAAAATCTTTAACTTTCATTCTAACTTCAAATCTACCCATGAGTTCAAAAATCACTTTTAATTTCTTTAAAATTATCAACATCAACATCAGTTAAAGATTCATTATCAGAACTTGCATTTTTCATCAATACCATCACCTTCATATGGAATAATAGCACATTCCCAATATAGATAAACTTGGGAAAAAAAACCAGTGGTAATTTTTGGATACATGGGCATATTTAAGACTAAAGTAGAAGTTGTGTTCAAGGTAAAATTGGGTTCGGACATAAAGTGGTGGGGGGTTTAGAACAAAATTGCCCTATATTTATGTGAGTCTTTTTAAAGAGCAACAAAATTTTCAATTTTTAAAATATTGATTGTACATGACAGAAGGGCTATCGGTGTCTGTCCATTGGGTTTCACAATAGTTCTTTAATTTTGCTCAACAAGACCGAGTAAATTTTTTTACAAAGTCTTGTTTGTACATGGGAATTGAAGTGATCCACATTTTGGGGCACGAAGTTATGTTAATGAAGGTACCTTCCAACTACTAAGGTTACTTCATATTTATGGCCATCCTCACTCTTAAGGGAACTGCACTTGCCAAGAGCAGGTACAATGACGTCAATTAATGGGTGTGTGATCCCATTCGCAATGAGCAGTATGAAATTTCTTTCTTGTGCGCTTCTTGAGAAAACAAAAGGTTGATAAATTAAAAGGGAAGGATTTATAATATATCCATCATCTTAAAAATTTGGTAGCTTTTTTCAATTTAGCCCTCCGTCTTTGAAAATTAAGAGAGTTAGTCCTTGCCTTTTATTTTTTATGCTTCTTGGTCTATGTTGTCATTTATGTATCACTACGCACTACAAATTTTTGCATTCGATTGATCGAAGTTGCAGCATACTAACATAATTAATGACTAAAAAGTGCTGGAAATTTAGGTTTATGTTGATACAAATTTTTTGACTAACAATTAATATATAGTGACTAAACTGAATCACCACATAAGCAAATCATCCACATAGACAGTCCCGAAAAACCCCAAAATTTTTCTTATATCGCAGATAATGTGCAAGATCATTTAAGGGAACTGGAGACCATGATCACACAAAAATGAAAGTCAGATATTGAAACATCATTTTCTAGTGATTCTCCTTCTCTTTACGAATTTTAAATAGTGAGATAATTAGAAAACAAGTGCTAAAACTTATTAACTCATGCATTTAAGTCCTAAGAATTTATTTAGTTCATTAAGTCTTTTAACTTGCAATTTTCAGTGTATTTTGAGTTCTTCTTCAGTTGATGGCACTTCTCAATTGGACCAAAATTCATAAGTTTTAGGATTCAAAAGTACGAAATGAAACTTATAGGACTTTAGTGCACAAAATCAATAAGTTTTAAAGTCTGGCCAGTATATACCTCTTAAATGGTTGGGCGAGTTTATGATTCTTTCCATTAATTTTAATTGTATTATGGACATGCGAAGTTATTTTAAGTTAATGAATATTATTTACAAGCACGAACTAGGGTCAAATTGACATGTTCCTTTAGATCTATAGATATTGGTGGAATTTATGGAATTTACCTTACTCTTATTAATGACGCTTCATCCTAGTTTGTCAGGGTTGAAAAAATAGAAAAAAGAGATTGTATGGGGCGGTTCAACCCGGTATTGAAACGATGGGTCCAATTTTTTATATAATTTTCCCTCATAAAAATACAAAAATAATGATATCATTTTTACCTAAAAATTAAGGATGCATCGACATTGCAATTTTAGTCCCTCCACCTTTTTTTCTCCCCTTTTGCGGCCGAAGATACTTACATTGCTTTCAAGAAGGTTTGCCATTGCAATCCTCATCTATCGAGAATTTGCAAAATTGCAACAACTAGGCAAGATCTTGATATCAAATTGAAAGTAGACTAGACTCTTCAAACTTTTGTTTGTATGATATGGCAGATGTTCACAGAGTCTGACCAAAGCCCATGTCAATTTGGATATCTTCGAAGCTTACTGTGAATGATTTGCTTGACCCTTCATTAATTTTGAGTACAGAAATCCTTTATAAAGTAGATATAGTAGTTATATTTATATATAAAAAATTGAGATCCAGGATATAATGCATGGTATTTCATTAGTGGACCAAGTGTTAAAAGTGCATCCAATTGATTCAATATTGACAAAACTAGAAAAAAGAATTAAGGGATGGAACGAGCATATGGCAAAAATTATTGAAATTTCTTGGGGATTCTTGATTGGAGTTGAGCTAACTTTAGGGCAAAGTTGTATATCTTTATTTACTAAAACCCAAAAGGTTTATCGATCCAGAGGATGCAAATCCGTAATAAGCACATATAAATTTTTGTGTGCCAAATAACCTCAAAGTTGTTTGTTTCAATAAGATTCTTTGCCTTCAATCTCTTCTCTACCACTTGATCTGCACCAAATGTCTTCTGATCCCTGGATTTACACTAGCTTTTTCTCCATTTTCCCCCTCCTATTCCTGTCACTTATTCACAGATTACAAATTAAAATAATTGAAATATTATCATTAATGCTTTTACAAACTGCTCATATGATTGAATTGTGATTAACGACAACCTAATCGAAGTGGTCAAGTCAATTTTGATATTAATGTTCATATGATGTTATCTCTTGTAATCAAATTTTCATGCCATGCCATGGTTTGGAACATACCCCTATGTCATGTCAGAAATTGAAACCCTAATCTAGATTACATGCATAAAAGCATCATATTGTTAGGTGCCGACATACCAAAAATGGCGCAACCTTGCTTTTTCTTTGGATATGATGACTTGTGGGACCTTAATGCAAAGACACAGTAGCTTTTTCTTTGGTTAAGTAACGGTAGGCCTAGGGGTCAATTCCAAAAAAAACCCCAAACTTTAGGTCTAGTCCCAAATATACCCCGAACTTTTTTTTGTCTCAAGAAAAACCCCAAACTTTAGGTTTAGTCCCAAATCTGCCCTGAACTTTTTTTTGTCTCAGAAAAAACCCCAAACTTTAGGTTTAGTCCCAAATCTGCCCCAAACTTTTCTTTTGTCTCAGAAAAAACCCCAAACTCTTAGTCCATTCCCAAATCTATCCCAATTTTTTTGTCAAAAAGAAAATCATCAAAATTTACTTTAATCCTAAATTTGTCCTCGTTAGCCTTTGTCCAAAAGCCATATTAGTAATCCCTAATATATCCTAAAATGGTTTTACTTTGAAAATAATTTTCTATGACATATTGCTTATTTGTATTTATTATCTATGTGGAAATGCCATGCTAAGTTGGGACTAGACCATGGGGTATATTTGAGAATAGGTCAAAAATTGATGATTTTTTTAGTACAAACGGTAGGTAAAACCCCAAATTAGTATACCCGTAAATTGCGACGCGTTATTTAATTTAGCAATTTGATAATAAAATTTAACAAAAACTAATAGATGGTAATTTGTTTTGGTGATCAAAAATTAATTTTGGGTAAATTTGTCATATATGTACCAATTTGGGAATTTTCATAATATTGACTCTCTTTTTTTTAGACAAAACCAAATTCGGGGTAGATTTGGGATTAAAATTAAAGTTTAGGGTTTTTTTGAGACAAAAGAAAAGTTCGGGGTAGATTTGGGACTAAACCTAAAGTTTGGGGTTTTTCTTGAGACAAAAAAAAGTTTGGGGTATTTTTGGGACTGGACCTAAAGTTTGGGGTTTTTTTTGGAATTAACCCGTAGGCCTAGAGAATGGACTTTTTAGCTACTTTTAGTATCATTTCCTTTTTGAACTTTTAAAAAGAGAGAACATTATATGCTTGGTGCCCGGTGGAGCCTAATATTGACTTTCCTTCCTATTTCCAGTTAGACACAGCAATTATTTTAGTGGGTAAAATTGTTTTGTTCCTTAATTTGTGAGGAATGAGATCGAGGGTATGGAGGAAAAAGTGCACTGCATTCTAAAGTTTGTATAAGGAATGAAACGAGCCATGAGCCTTTTAATACTGATTCAATTAAGTGCCGAAACATTTTTAAAAGGTGCAAAGTCATTTTGACAAACATTGCCTAAATTGCCTACATAACAATCTTAATTTGCACTTTCAACATAAGTTCTATGACTTAATTGTATCTTTCATTAAAGGTTTATGACCTAATTGAATTAATTAATAGGTTTAAGCCTCAACTACAAGCTTGCTAGTGAGGGTCTAGGACTTGATTAAATTAATTGAAAATTTTAGGACTTGATTGCATCATGTACGTAAAGTTTAGGACTTATCATGCAATATTCAATGGACATATACATATATAATCCAATCTCGTGTTTAGTTCATATAGGATAAGATTGATGAAAATGCAAAAGTACATGTCAGCGTTATTTAGTAATGCGGAGATTGATTAATATAGCAATGCTTAGTAATGTGGAGATCAATTAATAATCTTATCAAACTAGTTAACAAAAATTCATACCAGCATTGATTTTGCCACTGCCAACATTGATTGTGCCACGTAGGACGGTTGGTATTCACGTTAGTGATTTCCAACTCAAATTCCTAGGACTATATTGGCAAATTGTCAAAAGATTTAAGACTAAATTTACTAAATTAAAAAGTTTAGGACTGAATTGACATCTTTATAATATGTTTATAATTTTTTTAGTAATTTTCTCTAATTGTGAGATTGATGTCACAATAATATCGCTTTCAATCAAATTGTTAGTGTCCTCCCATGTTGGGAACATCTTTCTATGTCATGTTAGAAATTGAAACCCTAGTCTACATTACGTGCATTAAAGCATTCTATCGTCCCGTACCGACAAACAAAAAGCGGCGTAATCTTCATTAGATTTGGATGATAAAATAATGTAATCTTAATGCTCAGGCACTGTCATTAATCACTGATAGAAGCAATGTTGGTTATGAAACGGTAGTCCTGAAGAGTAGAGGCTGTAGCTTGCTTTATTGTTGGAATCACTTTTTGGTCTAACTTTTGAAACGAGGGGGAGGGTGGTGGTAGGTGGAGCCCAATTTTGACTTTCCCTTAAATTTCCAGCGAGCCACAGCTTTTGTTTTAGTGGGCAAAATGTTTTCCCCTTAATTTGTGAGGAATAGATTGTAGATATGGAGGAAAAAGTGCATTGGAATTCTTGAATTTTGCGTAATTAATTCAATTAACTTTTAAATTCTTTAATTGATTCAATTAAGTGCATTGGAATTCTTGAATTTTGCGTAATTAATTCAATTAACTTTTAAATTCTTTAATTGATTCAATTAAGTCCTAAACCTCCAATTAAAAAATCCTAAACTTTTTTTTTGGAAAAATAATCTAAAAAGTTTAAACCTATTATATAGCAGCCAATTCAATTTTAAACATTTCAATTATGCTAATTTATTCTCAAATTTTTAACAATTTACTAATTTAGTCCTATACTTTTAATGATCTACTAAGATAGTTCTTCTAGCTAATTTTGTTTGGAACTCACTAATGTGGATGTCTAGTTAGCATTGATTGTCCTACGCGATGTCGTTGGTCCTGATGTGCACAATTGTGAGTTATTTTTAAATAAAAATCCAAATCTTTAGTTAATTTTTTTTTTTTTTTTTTTTTTTTCTTTTTAAATAAATTCAAATATTTTGGGGACATGCTTAGTGGCCATAGGCCACTAAGTGAGATTTTGTGACCCATGTTGACTCATAAGCGAGGACCACAAAACCCTCACCAGATATGGTGATGGCTCGTAAGCCCTCGTTGTGGCCGGCAAGAGTAGGTAAGGACCACAACAACCTCCCCAGATCTGGTGAGATTAAGCAAGGTTTGCAACACCTCGTTGTGGCCTGCAAGGGCTTAGGTGAGAGCTTGCAGCACCCTCACTAGGCACAATGAGGACTCTTGTGCTCTTACTTAGGGCTGGTGGAGGTTGCGAGTCCTCGGCAAAGCTAATAGCCTAGCACTCATCGACCTTGTGTAAAAAGAAAGGGAAAGAAATAAAGAAATGAAAAGAATTTCTAAAAATTACAAGAACGGTCCATGTCTAGGATGGCGAGCATGGATTATATTGCCATGTTAACAGTTTCGACCAAGATTAGCTATAAGAACTATTGGCAATTCGTTAAAAGATTTAGGACTAAATTAAATTGACAAGTTATTAAAATGATTAGAACTAAATTGACATGAAAAATGACAATTCGCAATTCTTTTTTTTCTTTTGACAAAAACATTGACATACTTGAAAAGTTTAGTACTGAATTTACTATCGTATAACAAGTATAAGACTTTTTGGACAATTTTCCTAAACCCTTTTCAAAAGATGCAATCAAGTCAATTTGATGAATAATACCTAAATTTGCCTATGTGTCACTTAAAAATTATCTACATAACAACCTTAATTTGCACTTCTTAACATAAGTTTTACAATTCAATTACATCTTTCTATTTCATTGAAAATGTTTGTTGACGAAATACTTTTCACTAAAGGTTGGATTTTTGGTTTTTTTTAGTGAACTGGGTTTGTGGTAACTCCAGTGGGAAGCAATGTGTATGAATGAATTACTAATGCAAACGGAACAAATCGAGTGGAAATAATAAATAATTGCGAATAAGAATGATAAATCGATAAATTGAACTACAAAAATTAGTTAAAGTGCCATTGATTGTGGATCATTTACAATTGATTCTACTTGGGATTATATAGCTTTGTAAAAAGTATAACCGTCAATGTGCGATTATCTTATCAATCATGAACTTCAATTGTCTCCGAAATTCTCAGCGCCGCCCTTCACGATCTTTAACTGCATATTCTTATCCGTAGGTAGTTACAATCTTCAAGGTTTCTTCCAGTTTGACTTTCTCTGGATGTGTTTGACCACCGTAGTTTTATGTTGACAACTGCTCTGGTATCTTTTCATTAATATTGTCATAATCTCGTGCGAGATTGGGCACTTGTCAATATGCAATCAATTCACATGACCTTTTCCTCGATAACTCAACACCTTTCGCTAAGTCTGTATCATTTTTGGGTGTCAACACTTTCACTAAAAGTTTATGACTTCACTGAACTAATTGATAGGTTTAAAATCGATTGCAAGCTTATTAGCAAAGGTCGAGGACTTTTTAAATTCATTGGCAGGTTTAGGACTTGATCAGACTCTATACCTAAAGTTAAGGTCATATTGTGCAATTTTTCATGGATATAGAATATCTAATCCCATTATGTGTTTGGTTCAATTAGGATAAGATTGAAAAAAATTGAATAAATTCAGTCAAGTATGGAAAATTTATTGAACTAATTGATAGGTTTAAAATTGATTGCAAGCTTATTAGTAAAGGCAAGGACTTGATTAAATTCATTGGCAAGTTTAGGACTCGCTTGGACTCTATACCTAAAGTTAAGGTCATATTGTGTAATTATCCATGAATATAGAATATCCAGTCCCATTATGTGTTTCGTTCAATTAGGATAAGATTTTAAAAAATCAAATAAATTCAGTCAAAATATGGAAAAAGCAACTTAGACTTAAAGCTTCAGTCTGTAAGATATAGAGAAACTACATTATAATCTTCAATATCCTACGTATAAATGTCTATTATATTGAAAAATGAATTCTTTTCGACCTAAAGAAAACAAATGAATTTGTCAAATCAATTTTACCATTTTGGCAACGTCTTTTAGGTGCAAACGAAATCTACGCACGTAATTCTTCAGAATTCGCCGTTGTTAGAATCATCATAGCTTTAGAAGTAAATTTCATAATATCACGGAGTGACAAAGCCGTTGTCTTTCTCATAAAAAGCCGAAAGAGACGTTTCACAACGTCTCTCATCTCTCTCTCTCTCTCTCTCTCTCGATCGTCGGCAGAGAGTTTTTTCAGAACTTCCTACGTGCATGCAGCCACTGTCGTTTGCGAAAATATCGTAACAACAACGATCCAACCGTGTAATTTATTAGCAGCCCAAATGACAAAAAGCAAGAAGAAATAACAAAAAATGTCATCATTCGAAGAACGGTACTTTCGCATTTACCGTTCGATGAGTTACATGTATTTTATAGTTAGTCTGCCGAACAAGTTCTTCCTCACCTCGACCATCCAACTGTGATTGCGTAGCTTATTTTTACGCCAACGTCGGACCTAAAAAAATCCAAAAACAAAACTGTCAAAGTCTTCTTTTTCTGCTCAACGGTGCATGAAGTCGCAGGAGTAGAATTCTTTCTACACGGGCGGTGATTTGATCAAGTTTTTTTTTTTCCCATAAAAAGGCAAACATGATCTAGTAAATAAGTGTTATTTAAAAAACATCACTCCATAGTAACATGAGCTGTGCCCCAGTCGATTTAAATAAGTAAAAGTTGTTACTCCAATTTTGGTATAAGATGCCACTAGGAGAAATTGAGTAAGTTTCCGTTGGCGTTTCCCAAATCCGTTTTGGATTAAGAATAGAATGTAGAATCCGAAGCTATCATGTAATAATGTTAGAGATACAATGCATTTACTTAAACTTGAAAGAATTACAAGTAAAATTGTCTATCTTTTTACATATTGTACTTGTGTTCTTCTGATAGGTTTTACATAACTCACGTCCAATAATAATCATAAAGACTGCAACATTTGAAGACGGTAAAAAAAATGAAAATGAAGTAAATAAAGTTGCTCCAAATGGATCCTTCGTACCAATTATAGTACCGGCTGATACTTTTAATATATGACTTTGGATTGAATATGAAAGTAGAGGACTCACTATTAACATACGTATGGATTATCACGATGAGATAACTTTGTATTTTTCTATCTTGTATGGGTCGCATCCTATATTGATTATTCAGTGACATCATAGTGCTCTTGTAGAACTTTTTCAAGCTCTCGGAGTGAGAAACTAAGCCAATCTCAAAGGATTAGGATGCCATCTATCTAAGAGATGTGGACCTTTGATTCCTCAAAATCTCCTTTTCAATGTTCCCCTAGCTCATTGTTTTCTGGGATTGTAAGTCTCATAGGTCACACCCACTTGGGAATTAAACAAGCCTTTCGGGTCATTTCACCAAAAAAAGCATGAGTGCTTATAAGTCAAGAAAGTGTTGATAATGTCTACCAGCAATTTAAAGGGAAAAATGGAGGGGTCAAGAAGTGCAATGATTCTAATACAACTGGTTCTCTCTGATCAGCATGACTGGTGCTAGCGGCAAGATATGTAATGATTAATAACACAACCATTTAATTTATTTTATATTATGCCCTACGATATAGTTTTCATTCGCGTCATATCTACTATAATGAAATTAATAAAATGTATCATGAATATTCTAAAAATTATCTAGTGAAGAAGTAGATTCATGGAGAAAATTTGAAGTCTTTTTTCTAAAATTGATACTTTCAAAATCTCCTGAAACATATTCAAATTTTTTAGAAGAAAAGTACCATACATTGTAATAGATTTAGGAATGTTTACGCTTCTTCCCGTCCCTTGTTTTAGGAGTACTGAACATTTTCTCTGATAAAAGTAGAGAACAAGTCGCCAAAGTAGACATCAATTCCTTCTCTGGCTCATAACCAAGAATCGCCTTCCCACACAGGTCTATCTCATGACATTTGGCAGGATTCCTAATTCTGTTTGTGCCTTATGCAACACTAGGCCTGATTCTGTTAACCACCTCTTTTTTGACTGTAGTATCTCTAATACTCTGTCAAACTTTTGGGCTGCTAAGTGTAATCTTCCATGGACCAACTCTAATTGGTCGGATAATCTTCACTGGGCTATAAATTCTATGACTGGAAAAGGATTTTATCGAGAGATAGCTCGATTCTCTTTTGGTGCTTTGTGCTATATCATTTGGAAGACCAGGAATGATATCCTCTTTCGTGGCCATAACCTTTATGCTCCTTCTATGAAGCTATATCTCATTAAGATGGTTAAGGATAAAGGCCTCACCTTCAAGTCGGTGGAAGACAACCACGTAAATGAAGGATGCAACGGAGTGGGGGATAGACCCTCGGATTTTTGATATGGAGCCGCCCTAGGCTTATTGTAGGATGTATCGGGTTCTCTTGTAACCTCGTTGACCATGTCTTTTGGTTTTTTCTATATTTTTGGTGACCGTGGTACCCCTCCCTACTCCAGTGACATGTTGTCCAAAGTGAGTATTTGTCGGTACCATGTTTCCCCACGGTGTACTGATTCTCTGGTTGATTTATTACAATATTACCTTACCAAAAAAAAAAAAAAAAAAAGTCGCCAAGGTTTACTTTCCACATTTGCCCAATTTGTTTTCAGCTCTTTTTTCTTCATTTTCATTTTCTTCACCCAACTAATGTTTAAGCTAAGAAGGAAATTAAGAAAATGACAAATGAAAATGATGAATGCAAGTTTTGAAAACCCAGACTTACGTTTCAAAAATAAAAAGTTATTAAACAACTATATAACCATCATTGATCCGTTATCAACGAGGGAGAAATTATCGCATGATTTATAATTTACATGGCCCAAGTCATGTAAACAGTCAATTATTTGAGTCCTACCATAAAGTTTACATGATCAACGATCAAGATCAGTTTGATTTACCAGATATGTAGATCACACAATATTTTTTCTTGAGGATTATATTTTCTTTGAAGCGAAAAAGAATGCTGTTCTTGCAAATTTCATTTCAAGAGGACTTATTTAGAGTGTGTGTATGTGAATCCATCTATTATCTAAGTTAATTGAAGACTTAGGATTTAAAAAGAAAAACCACAATCAGGTCTCATACTTGCGTTGATGAAATTTGGGCATCGGAAATTAAACGCTGCATATGACAAAAATATTCTTCAAAATTTTGATGCCTAAATCTCACCAAGACGAGCTCAACACCCGATGGTCTTTTTGTAAACCTTAAGTTTTCAACTGGTCAAAATAAAACCACAACTCCTCAATTATGATTAACAAAATTTGAAGTCATGTTTCTACACTTATGTCAATTACGAAATGATGGTTATCTTCAAAGAAATAAACTCTTTTGAGAGAATTACACCCATTAAAAAAGGTAATTGACTAGAGATCTTCCCACTCCATTGATAACAAGTAAAAAGTTTATTGAGGCCAATGCCTAGTAAAATATTTAATGGATTTAAGATTTACTTACGTAGTGGAATATTTCATCAGAACTTCAACTCAACTCAAAGTAGGAGAAGCGTGACATCTTATGGATAGAAATCACCAAGAGAGAGCCTAATCCGAGCTCATTAACAAATCTAATTGAACACACATTTACTCAAAAACTTTAGTTAATGTGTTGTAAGTCAACTAGGATAGATTAATTGGTTTAAATCCCATCCATTTCTTGATGTTGGATTTGTCTAACATACCTCATATGTGCACCTCAACACTTCTATAATGTGTGGTGAAAGAATAATGTGCTGACCTGGTGATCTCAAGGATGGTAGCAAGTTGGGTTTAATCAGATTCCTAAACCGCTCAAACCTTTATAAGATTATCTATAATATTACCGCAGGATTTGTTGACGATTCTTGTTTTTTAAGAAAAGAAAACTATATTGTTGAGTATGGGATTTAGTTTATAGATATCCCAAAATCCAGAACCCGGCTAAGATATTACTATATAGAAATTGTATAAAATATATTAGGTTATTGAGGTGTGTATGTTAATAATTTTTCATAGTAATAATAATTTAATCCAATGCTCATAAAATTAATATTGTGTATGTGGGTATCGCGTAGGTTTCATGCTCTATGTACGTAATGAAGTCAAGTATGTTATTTACTTTGCAATTAGTGGAAAGATGCTTGAAATATTAAGTGCATATCTACCCGCAGAATTGTAGAGGCCTAGAAAGATATTTCAGACGATTTTATGCTTCAGTTTGCTCATATACTATTCGTGAGAATGCACTTTAGATTGAGTTTCGAATGATTTCATTTTCATGCTATTTAGAGTCTTCTAGTGAAAGTTAAGCCAGAAATTTTAAGTTGCTACTCCAGAAAATGGAGGAGTATTTTAGTATTTCCATTTGCTTCTTGAATCCTATGCATTCTATATAGTTTCTGAATTCATGCCAAGTCAAGAGTTAGATGTTAGTATTCATATTTTGACGTGGGAAGGTTAATTTTATCTTGAAATGATCTTATCATATTAAGTCCATATAAACCCCTCTAAACTATTGTGAGGGCTAAGAGTGTTTTTACTTAATTGAAATTTTTGACAATGACCAATTAGGTTTCATGCTATTGAAATCTCACCTAAACCCGACTGAATGTTCATCTCTTCACTTATAAAAAGGGAAAACTAGGGCAATTTAGTTAACTCAAAAATTAAATATTATTTGATACCTAATTTGATCGATGGAAAGATTAAGAATCACATGATTTTTCCAAGAAAGTTCCTCTCGTCGACAAAGACAGAAACATTCACACGGAATAAATTGGCTCTTTGAATGTCGATCCTGGCAGTTCGACACCGAGCAAGAGTTGACTGCCCTATCCTATTCCGATTTTGGAATCGGGAGGTCCAATGACAATACCTATGGATTGGGTGTACGGTAGGGCAATATATCAACGCCAGCTAACAGTGCACGACAGAAAATTAGGCAGCCGACAGGACCAAGTTGTGTGAAAAATGATTTTCTTTTTTTACAGATGTTACGTGTATTCTTATAATATTCTTATTATAGGACCCAGCTAGATCTCACTTCATCTTTGTACATGTCTTATCTTGCCTCACAGTACGACTCTTTGGTTATAATTTGTCCCAACCTAAAGTACTGAAGGCTTTATGACCAAAGAAAAAGAAAAAAGTACTGAAAGTCTCCAAGTCGGGACATGGACCCTCTAGACGTGGGTTATAATTTGTCCCAACCTAAAGTACTGAAGGCTTTATGACCAAAAAAAAAAAAGTACTGAAAGTCTCCAAGTCGGGACATGGACCCTCTAGACGTGGAGGTGCTTATCGAAAGGAAACGATAAGACGAGGGTGAAATCCGATTGATTGTGATTGAATTTAATGTAGCGGGACATTGGCATCTGGGTCAAAGTTGCCCCTGTTTCGATCCTATCATTTCGCATTTACTCAAAATATCTCTGATCTCCGTTCTGGCAAAGTTGGCTTGCTTTGCCCCAATCATTCACGGCAGTGGTCAGAAAGCATGTTGCTCTGCAGCCCCTGCAAGACGGGCATGCCCTAAATTTCCATCCAATAACTAAATTTATTTTTAGGTTAGTGTTTTCCATAATCCAGGGATAGGCTTAGCGAGGGAATAACCACGATACCGTTGTGCTGTCTATTTTAACATCATAAATTTTCAATGATAGTCTAAATAACAAATTTAAAAAAAAAAATCATTCAAATAACTTTAGCAATTTAGCTTGCTAAAAAATCCAATGTGGTAATATTACTAACAAAACCTTCACCCGAAATCATTTAAATAGACAATTTGAAAAAGGTTATGATACTAAGGTGATTATTCACAAAGTTTGGAACTAACGTTTGAGTATTGAACATATTAAAATTACGATGTGCAAATTTTGTACCGAACAAAACATTTTCATCACAGTTTTATCTCATGATATTATAGGCAATGATGGTTTATACGTAATCTTCATATTATATTGTTATTAACAAGTCCGCATAATATTGATTGTAAAGACTTGTCCATGTTATGTGGAGGCTATTAGTATCGAATGTTAATCTCAACCCTTGATCTCAAGAGATTTTAGAATGAAGCCATCAATAAAGTATAAAAATTTATAAACATGCATATCAAGTATTAAACCATAGCAAGCGCCATCTAAGTCTCATTTGAAATGAATTTTGTCCTTTATTGTCATAGGAAATAAGTTGCAGACTAATTGTGTCACGAATACATATATGGAACAAAACTCAAAATCGGAAAATATCACAACAAGCTTCATTTATTTTGCAAAAATTGAATGGTTGTGAATATATATATTTTAAAATGATCGCTTATATCATTTAAAATAATTAGTTAATGAAAAATATTTTCATCATCAATAATAATTTATATCTAAATTATTTATTTTTGTTAGCTATATAAATGATTATTTTTAGGAAGATGTATTTTAAATTGTTCTATTTTTGTAAAGCAAGCGCATTCTAATTTTCGTAATTTCCTTATGTTTTTGTGTGGTGGGTTGTTTTTTTCCAACATTCAATAATAAAATTATATTATATGATATTTTCTCCTCGAAAATGAGACCATACCTTACATAATGGGATACCTCCATGGCCTATGGCTTTGTAGCTACTTGGCCGGAGAGTGGGCGGAAGCACGTCATGATCGGTCTTCTCCATACATTGAATTTTGTGTGAAGGGAGTCCTCCTTTGATTTACACGAAAAGTATAGCCTTGAATCAGGCATATGAAATTTCTCCAACATCATTCGCACCACCTTCCTTCTTATTACAAATAAGATGGTTGTGACGTACGACAGTCCATTGGGATGGCAATGTGGTCGGTTTCGTAGCACCTCGAGGTTCCTAAGATCTTTCCAAATCCCAAGTTCAGGTCATCTATGAAAATTGATTTTCGAGTTTTGAAATTAGAGGAGTCCCGACATTTGGTTTTATTACCCACACTGATTGGACCTTAGAGTCGTAAGTATTCTTAGGAAAAACGGAACTATCTGGGGGTCGCTGGAAGGTGATGACCTATTTCAAAGAAAAAAACAGAAATCTAAGATATGGAGATTCAGTTATGCATGGTGAAGGTTACTAGAGACACGATGCCTTTTCATATCACATTGTCCGTTTTTTTTTTTCTTTTTTATCAGATCATATCACATTGTCGAATAAGTCCTTCTATACAAATTATTTATCATATAATATCATGAAGTATGAATGCGATTTTATCTTTTATGGAGACGTAATTGGCAACATATCCACATCACTTTACGCCTAATGACTCGTGTGTGTCGCATGGTTGTGTATTTTGAAAATATGTATGAGTCACGGTTCATGATTCTCCCGTATTCATGAACTCTTATGGTTATCGAGTAAAGAGTGAGTGATGCAGATGGGAAGAATAAAACTAGTCCATGAAATTGGCATTAGGATGATTGGTGCTAGGAGTTCAATGATAGAAAGAATATATTACTTATAAGTTCTGAACACGAGGTTAGCCTCCCATTCACAAACTAGTCAGGAGATAATGACATTCTCGTGATGAGGCCATGACAAGCCGAAACCAATTGTAAACCCTAAAGTGATCTATTGTTCTTACTCAATGAACTAGACGCTTGAGCTAAGCTTGGCGTAGTATGGATTCAATATGAGGAAGGAATTTATTTGCTGTACTGTTCTCTAGAACAATTATAGAAGGAAAGCTGATCTAGTGTTACCCCCTCACTAGATACTGCACGGGCTATATCACAGCCAAAGAACTATTGGCCTATGATAGATAGTATTAGAGAAGAATCCCTCCAATGAATGAGTTGAGTTGGAGAAAACCTATAGTCTACCTAAACATACGAGGAATGAGAGTAAATTGATGGGGTAAAAGATGCTCAAACAATGCATAGCTATCAACCAACTCCTACAATGGCAATGGGGGCACAAGAAATATTAATTCCTCACTAAATAAGAGAAAACATTTCTAGATCAATCGATGAATCTCAAGAAGAGGTCTATTGCCACATTTTCAACAAGGAGATAAAACCTCTATTGGTCTATTGGATAAAAAAAATAAACTTAGTAGGCAAAATAGGGTGCTACCAAAAGATGCGGTCAGCGAAAAATACCACATTTGCTGGGGAAAGCACAAGTGATTGAAGGGGCAAAATAACCGTGATCAAAAGAAGTTGCCAATGGAGTGACTTGTTTTGTTAGTTGAGTGTTGCCATTCAATGTATAATCCAAAGTGGCACATCAAGTGGTTAAGGAAATGCAAGGAAGTGACAAAACAACTCGCAGCAAAATTGAGTGGGAGAGAATATCACGGACTATGATTTCCCCGTACTTGTGAATTCTTATAAATGAAGTTTGGGGTTATGAGTGAAGAGTGAGTGATGCAAAAAGGGAAGAATTCAAATGGTCTATAAAGGCGTTAAGACAGTTGGTGTTAGGAGTTATGAGATAGAAAGATTATAATATTTAGGAGCATTAAAGGTAGAATAGGCGTCTTGTGCGCAAACTGGTGAGGAACCAATATTGCTTTTTTGATTAACCACTTGTGAAACCTAAAGTGATATTGTCTCTCGCTCAATGGATTAGATGTTCGAGCTAAGTCGGACATAAAATAGATCGATACTATGTCTAATACTTTTGCTTTCTAGTCAAATCACACTTTGCACATAATATGTCTATTACTTTTCATCTTCAAAATGTAAGTTTTCATACTAAAAAAAGAGATAAGATCACTCACTTGAAAATGCCCATACCAAAGCACGTAACTAAATAAGCCAACTATCTTGCAATCCTATCAATTAAATGAGAATTTACATTGAGATCTAATAAAATACAACAATTACGAACCGGCTAAACTATGTTTAAATGCAAACAAAACAATTCCTACGTGCTAACAAATTGCTCACTAGAGCAATTATACAAATCTAGACGCAACGTGGAACTCACACATGAAATCCTAAAATTCTCACTTTAATTAAATTGCTGCTCTAACCAACTTCCGTCAAGCTCCACGGTTCCACAACGCTATAATCTACCATTTCCATGAAATCTTATTGCTCAATAACTCAAAAAGCGGGTTTAGTTACTTCATTTTCACAAAACCTTTAATGTAAATCCTAATTTCGAAAACCATTCCGATTGAATGAATGAAGAGCGTGAGCACTTACTAAGCATCACGATGAGTAGTAAATCTAGCTTGCCTAGGTCCATGAGACGTTTACACACAAGTTTTTTTTTTCTCTCTTTCTTTTTCCCTCTCCCTTCTTTCTTTTCTTCTCCCCTTTTCTTTCTGTCCATCTTAGCCGAACATCCCTTTCCCCTTTTGCTCACCAGTCAACTTTTTCTTTTTCTCTTTCTTTTTTCGCTACCTTCTTTTCTACTTAGTCAAACAGCCAAATGCCACACTACCAACAATTAGCCTACAAAGCTGGCACCTCGATCTACACGCGAATAGTAACTGGGAGGGAGGGATACAGCGAAAACTCCAGCGGACGAGAGGCTGGTGTCGGAGGCGGATGGAGGCGGGATGGCAAGGACTTATGGCGGCAATTGTTGGGCGGTGGGTGAGTGGCGAATCTATATGCAATAAAGAAGAAAAGAAAGTGGAAAAATATAAAGCACATCTCAACCATAGTTGTTCGACCATTGAGATGTTTTCCGAAATTTTTTTATCATTTTTCAAAAAGAAATTCAAATACCGAAAGATATTTTTGATGTATCAAAAAATAAAGAAAAACTAACTATTTTCTATCGAAAAGCATTTTGCTTTCCGTATGTAATACTTACATTTTGAAAAAAAAAAACCTTTTACTTTATCATGGAGTTTTCCCCAAACAAGCACAACCATAAATATGTTTAGTTGGGGGCACTTGATTCACCTTGAGTCATATGAATCAGATCCTCTAATGTGGCATCTCCTGATTTGTCATCGAATTTTGCATATTATTACCTAGATTATATCTTCGTCGTTCAACGTTGGATTTGTGTAATTCTCATGACTTTGAAAAGCTAGTGACACCTAGTTTTCAAGTATATGTTCAAATCACGTATTCAACATAAGAGTTTTAAACACATACTCAGGTCGTTTTTTGACGACTTAGGCCATCGAACTACGCTTGATCATCAATAACTCAAAACAAGGTCTTGGGAGTTAATAATTGATATGGCCGGCTTGATCTTAGTTCCTTTTGAGTTTATTCTCTCTCAGAGTTCTTGTCAAGTCCCGAAGTTTTGTCTCAAAACAGCTCGTTTTTTTACTTATTTTCTTCAATCCTTCTCATTATTAATTTGTGATTTTGTGATTCTTAAGATAACTTAACCAATATTCTGACCCACGATTTCTCTCTTGTTTTAAACCAGATGGCCCGATTCTTAATGTGTTGGAAAGTTCACGACTTGAGTTCTATAAAAATGACCTTCAACCAGGAAAATCACTAATTATGCTGACATCATTAAGATCGGACAGCTTAAATAAAAAGACATGATATTTCATGATCTGAGTATCAGATTGAGGAATGGTACGTACTGTTTGAAAGATCTCAATGAACACTATCTAATTGCACCATATGCTAGGTTTTCGATGAAGTTTAACCTCGGATTGAAGTGCTCAAACTTGAAAAGTCAAAGGTAAAAATGAGATCTTTATAGTATTAATAGAGAGGTCACTATTGACATTGATTCGAAGTGTTATAGATCATAATTGGATTTCGAATGGTGAATTGAGCTTAAAGTCTCATACCAAACTTGTTAAGGGAGGATTTTGGGATTTATTTAGCAATGAGACGCTAACTAGTGTAGGTCAACTACGGTAATGTTTCGATAATGATTAGCTACGACTATCACTTCTAAAAAGTCACAAAAGTATAAGGCATTATATATGAATCCACGTATGTCAATGCTATATATAATGAAAGCTTAAGTGGTTTTTTTTTTCTAAAGAAAAAGTCAAAATGGGTATTTTTCTTCTTTTTATCTTATCCCATCCTATATTCATTCTACAATCCATTTTGTGTTCTATGTGCTTTGTGCATATTGTTAAACCCGGCTCCCTTATCTATGCATCCTCGCCTTAATTTTCCGAGAAAGTAGGGAATCGAACTCCCTATCTCTCACTTCACAAGTGAGAAGGGTAGCCACTTGTGTAACTCTCAGTGATTATAAAAATGGGTACATCATGAGATCTGAAAAAGAATAAGTAAAATGTAACAATTAAAAGTGACTTTAGACATGTCCCACATCTTTATAATCTTCATTTTAGGAATATATAATTAAGCAGATGTTAAGCCAAAATGAATTATCTTCTTATAATCGCACTAATGGCAAATCAAACATAACCTAACAAATTCATCTCCTCCACTTACTTAATCAATATTTTTAGGGAAAATGACATAAATGATCCATGAACTTTAATCCAATATGCGATATAGTCCCTAAAACTTTTAGTGCATATTCAAATCAATGATCTTGAATTAATGGAATGATTACGTTGTATATTTTCATATAATTTAGGGAATACATTAAATATATGCAAAAAGTCTAAGGATCAAACTTTAGGGCCACATTATGTATTAGACCAAAATTCATGAACTATTTATATCATTATCTCAAATTTATCCTCATCTAGATTCACTCATGGCTGGTAATGGATGGAGGCGGCGTTGGCTGTGGCCAGAGGTGGATATGGCGTGGATGGAAAAGTCTTGAAAAAGAAGAACAATCACTCAAGATAGATAAAATAGACATCTAAGAGGCTGATGTGTTAACCTAGTAGGGAGAATAATTTTCTAGAATCCATATTTTCAAGATCGCCTAAGCCGGTGGGTCGATCGAGTAAAGAGTACAACTTTCCGATATGAATGTAACCTCATCATCTGCATCTTTTTCCAGCATGCCCAACCACTAAAATGGCCGACAAACGCACCGCGGAAAAGAAGAGAAAAAGAAGAGGGGTTCATTTTTCGCGCCATCATTGAAAGAAAACCTCGTTGGGTGTGGACGCATTGCTCATCATGGGCAGGCAATGAAAGCAAGAATATCGATTTGGACTCATCACGTTGGTTACCTTTCTGCCATGTTATGCAACCTTTATGCAAGTGCATAACGTACCATCCTCTCTTTCGGTCTCCTACTTTAGGTTTGCAATCTTGTAGACCCAAATGGGGATGTCTACGTCTTGGTCTCCAAAGGCCATGTGCTCTTCCATGTGCTGTGTTCGCTTGTCGTTTTCAGTTGATTTTGATTGCAACCCTGAAATCCGGACGTCCATCATCCCGCCATGTGTACGACTAATTAGCAAAGAAGCACCATCCCCTCTTAATCAATTGACCATGTTTGGATGAAAGTGACCTGCCGTGTCAACAATCAACACCGATTCTAGATTTTTTGTCCAAATAACATGACACCACAAAATTCTTTTTTATGTATTTATTGATTTTAATTATTGCCTAGTCCCGCAATTTCCTTCCAACCACTTTGATAACTCCCTTTAGGTTTTCTAGTTAGAGTCGAATCATTTGGCCTTGCTTATTTCGTATAATCTTTACAATGAGATTTTCTTCGTTTCTCCATATCACTAAGCAAATTAGGAAATCGGGTCATGATTCCACTAATGAATTTACAGTTCTTTAAGTTGAAGCTCAATACTGCAAAATCGTAAATAACAGTTATTTGGTGGGCTTAAAAATAAATGAAAGAAAATCAAGACATTTTATCCCTGTTTTGCTTTCAATCAGAAAGTGTTAAAAGGCGAATTTTCTTCTTGTTCCCCACGGATTATTTACCAATTTTGTACTTCCTGACGTCATATCTTCATTTGATTTACACATTGCAAACACAATCGTACCTAATTCGATTCTCTGAGGTTAGGGTAATACTTTGCCTTTGGTAATCTCCTTCCTTCACCCTTTTTTTTTTCCTCTAATGTGGCTGGATACGGACAACGCACCAAAAAGCAAATGCAACTTCATTAGTGTCGGTCCAGTAAATCGGCAATGAGAATGCCAATAATTGATGATCGATTCTCCAGTAGACAAGACAGGGCCCACCAAGTTGCCCGTAGAATCACCAAAGCCCCTAAAGTTAATGTGTCCACATTTAGTAGTACTGGACCACCTTATGGACTTAGGAGCCCTATGGAACCGACAGGCTGGGATAAGTTCCGCCGCCGATATAGTAACATGTCATATTTACGGTTCTATCCAAGACACTCGTTATGTACACCAAATGAAGGGTATATTTGCTTGATTATAAGAATTTTCGCATATTAATTTTTGAACTTTTATGGATTTCATTTACTTAAAATGATAAGTGTACGAAAACCATTTACAGTCAAAGACAAAATCGAATTGCAACATTTCACCTAGATGCAGTATATCGATAATAACTCAGTCTACTCAAATTTCACTACTTAGTAAGTTTCCGATCAGTGATGGGTCAAATTTTGGTTTCGAAGCTCATCCTATTCCTTATAGACAATATACAAAGAAAGAACCCAGACGTCCCAAATCTCGAACTCCACTTAGACAATTCTTACAAGGCAATACAATGAGTTCGGCCTTCCTCTCTTTTTCATGGAGAGAGATATATATTGGAACATGGACCGACAATTCTAGAGCCGGCCATCTTACCTTCGTTCCAACTCTAGTAAAAGGAGTCACTTCACACTGAACTAGGGCCAATATGTGTGGGACGAAGCACTTCTCAATCACGAGCATTTAGTAACGCACTTGGTTTAGTACTTTATTGCTCAGAAGGGAAGAACCATGTGGACCGCGCAATTTCTTGTGACTCCCCTGCTTTTACAACCTGTTATTGTCCCCACAGCATAAAATCGGACTGAAGGATGAGAAGGACGTAAGCGACACCTCGTTCAGATGCTAGGCTATCTTCAGTCAGCAAAAACAAAAGAAGAAGAGTACTTTTGCCCTAACATCAGAAGAGTGGCACGTATATTTTGTTTTGTATGTTGGCACGTTCGGCATGAGTAAGCGAAGCAGATTTTCCTAACCGAGGGTGAACATACAATAACACAACTAATGATCAAGTCCGTCAAATCACATTTCCCCAGAATAAATACCTTGATGCATTTAAAATTAGCATCGTCACTAGAAGATTGCCAAGCAGTGGCATAAATTATGTGAACGCAGCATAAGATGTGTTCAACTGTTTTAACCAAGATGCAATTATGACAAAAGAAAACAAAACGCAATGCTCCCATCTCTGTTTGATTCACCGGAACAAAATCTGGAACCAATCTTGAACAATTTCTTCTTCTTCTTCTTTTTTTTTCCTTTTCCAATATTAACGACCTTAAGTTTCCAGACAAGGAACTTGGGGTCAGACTGTTAAAACAGCCATTATTGCACGCACTGAGTTTGTGTGAACCCAGTGCCAGATCATGTGGATCCTCATGGGACCTGCCTAAAACAACCGTTATTATGCACCTAGGCTCACATGAAGCTAGCGCATGCGACAATTTCCTGTTGAAGAGATGGCCAGAAACTTTAGAACTCAATTTAAGACTATCAGCAGTGTCAAGGCCAAGCAAGAGTTGCAGCTTTTTGTTTGTTAGTGACTCAACAATAGAACGAGTAGCGACTGCAATTATTAATTATTCACTCTGGCCGAAGTTCAGAACAAGCCTGTGCTGCTTCTTGCTTGATTAGTCAGTTAGAAATTTTGGAGAAGAGGGTACCACAAGCAGGTAAATTGATAAGCAATATCGTTTTGAGCCGTGTAATAATCAAGCCAAGAAACTTCCAAAAGGATATCAGAAAACGATTGCAATCTTGGACATGATCGAGAGATAAAACAGATGCTGCAAGCCATAAGCTTTTTAGGCCCTGGACTTAATGCTTGTATTCCTAAATCTGCTCCTAGTTCTAAACCCATGAATTAAAAATTACCACTGATTTCTTTAAAATTGTCAACATTAGGGCTAGGTAGAGGTTGATTATCAGGAATTGCATTTTAATCAATACCATCACCTTCGTATGGAGCAAAAGCAGCCTCTCAATATTGCAAAACACAAAGAAGTCCATGGCAATTTTTTGATGCGTGGGCAGATTTAGCTCTAGAGTGGAAGTCGTAACTTTTAGACAAAAAAATGTTTTGAGGGAGAAGTGGATTTGGACCTAAAAATGTGGGTTTTTTTTTTTTTTCAAATAGCCCCTGTACTTATGTGAGTCTTTTTAAAGAGAAACTCAAAAATACTTGTTAATTATGTTTAATACAAAAATTTCAATTTTTAAAATAGTGATCGTGTATGACATGAGGGCTGTCGGTGTCTGTGTGTTGGATTTCACTGTATATCTCTATTTGGTTGCTTAATAAGACTGAGGAAATTTGTAACAAAGTCTTGTTTATACATGGGAACGGAAGTGATCCACATTTTGGGGCATGAAGATGTGTTAATCCAACTAGGGTTACTTCATATTTATGGCCTTCCGCATTCTTGAGGGAACTGCATTTGCTAAGAGCAAGTGTAATGATGTCAATTAATGGGTACAGGATTCAATTTGCAAATGAGCAACATGAAATTTCTTTCTTGTGCACTTCTTGAGAAAACAAAAGGTTGATAAATTAAAAAAAAGAAAAATTAATAATATATCCATTATCTTAAAATTCGATAGATTTTTCAATTTAGCCATCTATTTATATAAATTAAGAGATTTAGTCCCCTGCCTTATCTTTTTATGCTCCTTGGTCTATGCTGTCATTTACGTATTACTATGCGCTACAAATTTTTGCATTCGATTGATCAAAGTTACAGCATACTAACATAATTGATGACTAAAAAGTGCTGGAAATTAGCAACAATTCTTATATATTGACTAAACTGAATGACAATATAAGTAGATCATCGACATAGACGGTCCCAAAAAAAGCCAAAAAAATTATATTGCAAATGATGTGCAAGATCATTTAAGGCAACTGGAGACCATGATCTCGCAAAATGGAAGTCATATATGGAAGCATCATTTTCTAGTAATTCTTTTTCTCTTTAAGCATTTTAAATAGTGGGACAATTAGAAAACAAATGCTAAAACTTGTTAACTCTTGCACTTATATCCTAAAAATTTATTTAGTTCATTTAAGTCCTTGAACTTGTAATTTTGGTGCACTTTGAGTCCTTCCTTCTGTTGATGGCATTACTCAATTGGACCAAAAGTTACAAGTTTTAGGATTCAAAAGTACGAAATGACATTTTTAGGACTTTAGTGCACGAAATCAATAAGTTTTAAAGACTAGCCCATACATGCCTAATATATAGTTGAGTGAATTTGCAATTTTTTTCCATCCTTTTTAATTGTACTATGGACATGTTAAGTTATTTCAAGCCTATGAATATTATTTACAATAATAAAATAGTAGGGTCAATTTGATATATACCTTTAAATCTATAGATATTGGTGGAAATTTTTGGACTCTACCTTTTACTCATATTAATGACGCTTCACCCTAGTTTGTCAGGGTTGCAAAAAAAAAAAAAAAACATTTACATCAAGTGGGACAGTTCCATTTGGTAGTATAACGATAGGTCCAATTTCTTTATATAATTTTCCCTCATACGAATTCGGAAATACTGTTATCATTTTACCTAAAAATTAAGGATACATCAACATTTAGAAATTAAGTCCCTCGACTATTTCTAACCTCCCATTTTGTGGCCGAAAATGCTTACATTGCAACCCTCATCCATCAACAATTTGCAAAATTGAAACAATTAGGGCGAGATATAGGCAAGATCTTGATGTAAAATTGAAAGTATACTAAAGATGCACATGATAGCTATTCTGTTCCAGAAATCAATTTTTGGCAAAAAATTGATTTTTCTACTTACTACTCAGATGAATTTCTAAAGCAAAATAGACACTTGATAATCATACAAAATTTTTGTTCCCGAAATATAAATGACACAAAATTTCTCCCTTCTAAGTGATAGTGGGAAGTGAGGTGGCAGTAGGAGGCCGACGGGCAGGTGGGAGGCGGGCAATGACGAGAGTGAGTGATGTAAATAGTTTTTATTTCTTACTTTTGTTCTAGAAATACAAAAGCAAAAAAGTTTTACTTCTGATTTATATTTCAAACCTATTTCTAGAATAAATATTTATTCCAAAACTAGAAAAATGAAATTGAGTTATCAAACCGATTTCTATTTTAAACTCATTCCCGAGAACATAAAAATAGGAAAATAGATAAATAAAATGGTTATCATGCGTGCCCTAAGACTCTAGCTCTTTAGATATCTTCCAAATTTTTGTTTGCCCTGCTTAAGTTAGAGGACAACATAAATGCCCGAAAAATCTTAAACATATTGTACGAGGACCAGTTTAGTCCTAAACCTTTTAATTATGTTAATTGAGTCTTAAACTTATTGACGATTTGCCAATGTAGTCCTAAACATTTTAATGATTTGCCAATTTAGTTCTAGATTTTTGATGATTTATCAATTTAGTCATAAGCCTATTGTTTGGGTATTTGGCCTGAAGGACTATACTGGTATTGTCAAAAGGTTTGACACTAAATTAGGAAATTGTCGAAATATTAATGAATAAATTGATACAATTGAAAGGTTTAAAATTAAATTGATCATCGTATAATAATAGATTTAGGTCTCTTTGGACAATTTTCCAATTAGAGGAGTTATATATTCATATGCAAATGTTCACAGAGTCTGACCGAAGCTGGCGTGAAATTTGGATACCTTCAAAGCTTATTGTGAATGATTTGCTTGACCCTTCATTAATTTTGCCAAGTACAGCAATCCTCTACGAAGGAGATATATAGTTACATATTATCTATGAAAAATCGAAATCTGGCTCTATAATGCAGGGTCTTCCAAAAGTGGAATAAGTGTTACAAGTACGTTCAATTCATTCAATATTGATAAATCTAGAAAAAATAATTGGGTGTTGGAACAAGCATATAAAAAGAATCTCGGAATTTTTTTGAAATTCTTGATTAGGGTTGAGCTAATTATAGTGCAAAGTTGTATATCTTTTATTAATAAGATCAAAATGGTTATTGATCCCAGGGGATGCAAATCCGTACTATCACATGGAAATTGTTGCACACAAATAACGTCAAAGGTGTTCGTTTCAGTAAGGTCCTTTGCCTTCAATCTCTTCTCTAGCACTTTAGCTGCACCAGATGTCTTCTGGTTCCTCGATTTATACAAGCTTTTTCCCTTTTTTTTCCCATCCAAATCCAGTCACTAATCCCCAGATTACAAATTAAAATAATTGAAATATTTTCAATAATGATTTTATAAACTGCCCATATGATTGATCGTGATTTTCACAACCTAATTGAAATTGTCATGTCAATTTGATATTACTGTTTACAATGCTATCTCTTTCAATCAAATTTTCATGCCATGCCATGTTTGGTGATGCGGAAGCATCCAACTTAACTCCATCAACAAAATTCACGACATTGATGTTCATTCAAGTCAAGGTAGATTTCGGTCACAACTTGCTTTGGTGAGTCGAGAATGAAGTTAACAATGAAAAATACTATTAATCATGATACAACTATCAATCATGAAGCTGATTATTAATTTACCATTCCACCATATTGATTGTCGGTTTCAAAGCCGATGGAGAAGATATCGATGGAAGGCAATTCTGGGCAATTTCCTTAAATATTTGATGAGCTTTGAAGGTGGTTGTTTGCTGGTCAAGGAAGATGTACATTGGATGAATTGCAAGGCTGAAGAATCAAGAATGCAAGTTCTCATGTCATTAATTGCATCTCTATGTAATTACTTTCTAGCTCCCATGTTGTCGTCTCTCCTATAAACAAAGAAAAGCTCTTCATTGTATTGCATATTGGGCTAATGAATAGAATTCCTCTTTATCAGTTGAATTATTTATCCGATTCTTTATCCACATTTCTTGGTGGTGAATCAAACTTTATTCTTAGCCAGCGAAGCAATCCTTTATGTTTTGTTAGTTAGGGGTGAGCATGGTTCTAGGGTAAAACCTAGAACTTGAGAACCACGCGGATAGGAACCTATACGTTCTAGGTTTCAAGGTATGTAAGGTAAGTTCTAGGTTATAAAATTGGGAAACTTATTTCGACGAGTAGATTCTAGGTTCTAAGTTGGTAGAACCTTAAACCTGTAATCTAAATATTTTAACAAGTTTTTGTGTTTTTCTTAGTCTATGTCTTTATGTTATCCAATCTAAATTTCCATTTTATGACAAGGAATTTTATTTTTGTAGACTATGAAATCAGTGAAAGCTCTAATTACTTTTTTGATGCAGTTATGTTCGAGCAATTGTTTTTTTCAAGATAATGATTCTATATAACACAAAAACAATCGGTGCATTGAAAACCATAAAATTTCCTTCATACTATTCAACAGGTGTATATGGACACTCGTTCTTAGTAATCGATAATAAAAACTTTGTTCAATTTTATTATTGCGTTTATTTTCGTTTTACTTAATTAACGATGAAAAAAGAACCTGTTAGAACCTACAACCAACCTTGGAACCTTAAGAGGGTAGGTTCCAAGTTCTAGGTTTCGATGGATAGGTTCTGGATTTCAAAAAATGAGGAACTTATATTCAAGGGTAGGTTCCAAGTTCCAAGCGGAACCTATAAGAAATCTGGAACCATTCACCCCTATTGATGGTGAGCTACCATCGATCCAATTCTTTATCCTAGGCTTGTGGCTTGTGTCTTTATATTTCGATGGTGAACCTCCATATCCTCTGTCCTTCATACATCATTTCCATTAACACCTATCACTCTCTTTCCATACACTTATTTAGAAAATTTCCTTATTCTGGATTACTAGCCCATGCACGCATCATTTGGAACATACCCTTATGTCATATTAGAAATTGAAACCCTAGTCTAGATTACATGCATAAAAGCATCATATAGTTAGGTAACGACATACCAAAAATGGCGCAACCTTACTTTTACTTTGGATATGATAACTCATGTGACCTTAATGCAAAGACACCGTGGCATTAATCCCCGCTATAAACAGTGTCGGTTCTTTAACGGTAGGCCTATGGAATAGACTTTTTAGTTTGCATTATTCTTCGTATCATTTTCTTTTTGAACTTTTGAAAAGAGAGAAGACCATATGACTGGTGCCTGGTGGAGCCTAATATTGACTTTCCTTCCCATTTCCAATGAGGCACAGCCTTTATTTTAGTGGGTAAAAGTATTTTATTTCTTAACCTGTGAGGTATAAGATTGGAGGACGGAGGAAAAAGTGCACTACAAGTTCTAAACTTTGCATAAGGAATCGAACAAGTCATGAACCTTTTAATATTGATTCAGTTAAGTCTTAAACCTTTTTCAAAAAGTGCAATCAACGTCATTTTCATGAACATTATCTAAATTACCTACATAACAACCTTAATTTGCACTTCTTCAAATAAGTTTTATGACTTAATTGTATCTTTCATTAAAGGTTTATGACCTAATTGAACCAATCGATAGGTTTAAGATTTGATTGTAAGCTTACTAGTAAAAGTCTAGGACTTGATTAACTTAATCGAAAAGTTTAGGGTTTGATTGCATTTTATGGATAAAGTTTAGGACTTATTGTGCAATATTTTATGGATATCGACATATCTAATCCCTTCATATGTCTTGTTCATATAGGATTGGATTGAGAAAAATGTAGTGCATGTTAGCATTACTTAGTAATTTAGAGATCAATTAGTAATCTTATCAAACTATTTTCTTTTTGTATAGACTTAGTACCAAAAATTCACATTAAACGCCAATCGTGCCACGGATAACGGTTGGCATTCACGTCATAAATTCCAACCAAAATTACTGAAAGCATTATATTGACAAATTGTTAAAAAGGCTTATAATTAACTTGACTAAATTGAAAGGTTTAGGACTAAATTAGTATCAATGCAATAAATTTATGACCTTTTTAGTAATTTTCTCTAATTTCAAGATTAATATTACAATCAGATTTCTTTCAATTAAAATTTTCATGCCTTGCCATGTTGGGAACACACCTTTTATGTCGTGTTAGAAATTGAAAGCCTAATCTACATTACATTAAATCATCGCGTCCCGACATACCAAAAGTGCGTAATCTTCTTTTGATTTGGATGAGAAAATAATGTAACCTTAATGATCAGACACTGTGGTAGCATTAATCACTGATAGAAACAATGTTGCTTATTGAACGGTAGGCCTAAAGAATAGGCTTTGTAGCTTGCATTATTATTGGAATGACCATTTCTTTTTGTCTGGCTTTTGTAACGAGACAAAATGTATGATTGGCACCTCTAAAACAAATCTTAAACTTATTATACAAATATCAATTTAGTTATAAGCCTTTTAATTTGGTCAATTTAGTTTTAAATCTTTTGACGATTTACCAATTCAATCCTAAACTTTTAAAGATACCAATATAATCCTTCATAGGATTAAAAATCATTTACGTCAGCATTGATCATACCACGTAAGATTGCAAGCATTGCTTTCAAGAAGGTTGGCCATTGCAACCCTCATCTATCAAGAATTTGCAAAATCGGATCAACAAGGGAAGATCTTGAAATAAAATTGAAACTAGACTAGACTCTTCCAAATTTTGTTTGTATATATTCATATGGCAAATGTTCACAGAGTCTGACAAAAGCCCACGTCAAATTTGGATATCTTCGAAGCTTATCGTGAATGATTTGCTTGAACCTTCATTAATTTTGCCAAGTACAGAAATCCTTTACAATGGAGATATTGTAGTTATATTTATATATGAAAAATCGAGATTTAAGAATATAATGCAGGGTGTACTATAAGTGGAACAAGTGTTAGAAGTGTGTCCAATCAATTCAATATTGACGAACCTAAAAAAAGAATTGAGAGATGGAAAGAGCATATAGGAAAAAATTCTTGAAATTTCTTGGGGATTCTTGATTGGGGCTGAGCTAACTTTAGTGCAAAGTTGTATATCTTTGTTTACTAAGATCTAAAAGTTTATTGATCCCAAAGGATGCATATCCGTAGTAGGCACATAGAAATTTTTGTATGCCATATAATATTGAGGGGTTTGTTTCAGTAAGATTTTTTTCCCCTTCCTTCTCCAAATGCTGTCGGTAATCCACAAATTGAAAATTAAAATAATCGGAATATCATCAATAATGCTTTTACAAACTGCTCATATGTTAATTTATGATTTTCACGACAACTTAATCAAAATTGTCATGTCAATTATAACGTTAAAGTTCATATGGTGGTATCTCTTTCAATCAAATCTTCATGCCATGCCATGTTTGGAACACAACTTTATGTCCTGTTAAAAATTGAAACCCTAATCTAGATTACATGCATAAAAGCAATATAATGTTGGGTACCGACACACCAAAACTGGCGCAACCTTACTTTTTCTTTGGATATGATAACTTCTTCGACCTTAATGCAAAGACACGGTGGCATCAATCTCTGCCATAAACAATGTCGGCTATGTGACTGTCGGCCTATGGAATAGACTTTTTTTTAGTTTGCATTATTCTTAGTATCATTTTCTTTTTGAACTTTTGAAAAGAGAGAAGACCATATGCTTGGTGCCCGGTGGAGCCTAATATTGACTTTCCTTCCCATTTCCAGTGAGGCGCAGCATTTAATTAGTGGGTAAAAGTGTTTTATTCCTTAATTCGTGAGGGATAAGATTGGGGTACGGAGGCAAAGGTAAAAGTGCGCTGCAAAATCTAAATTTTGCATAAGGAATCAAATGAGTCATGAGCCTTTTAATATTAATTCAATTAAGTCCTCCACCTTTTTCTAAAGGTGCAATCAAAGTCATTTTGACGAATATTACCTAAATTGCCTACATGACAACCTTAATTAGTATTTCTTAAAATAATATTTACGACTTAATTGTATCTTTTATTAAAGGTTTATGACTTAATTGATTAATTGATAAGTTTTAAAACTTGATTGCAAGCTTGCTATTAAAGGTCTAGGACTTGGTAACTGAAAAGTTTAGGACTTGACTACATTCTATACATAAAGTCTAAGACTTATCGTGCAATATTTATGGATATAAACATGTCTAATCCCTTCATGTGTTCAGTTCATATAGGATAAGATTGACAAAAATGTAAAAGTACATGTTGGCATTACTTAGTAATGCGGAGATCAATTAATAATCTTATCAAACTATTTTCTTTTTGTATAGAATTTCATGTCGAATGTTGATTGTGCCATATAAAACTATCAGTGTCCACATTAGATATTCCCATTCCAAGATCTTGTAAGGATTATATTGGCAAATTTTCCAAATATTTGGAACTAAATTAGTCAAATTAAAAGATTTATGACTAAATTAATATATGTATAATAGGTTAATGATTTTTTTTTGATAATTTTCTCTAATTTTTAGATTAATGTTACAATCATATCTCTTTCAATCAAGTTTTTCGTGCCCTGCCATGCTAGGGACATCCCTTTATGTCATGTTAGAAATTGCAACCCTAGTCTACATTATGTGCATTAAAGCATTATATCATCCCGTACCGACATGCCAAAAGTATCGTAATCTTCTTTTGATTTGGATGATAAAATAATGTAACCTTAATGCTCGGATACTGTGGCATTAATCTCTGGTAGAATCAATGTTCGTTATGCAATGGTGGGCCTAAAGAGTAGGCTTTCTAGCTTGCATTATTGTTGGAATCCCCTTTTTTTTGTCTGACTTTTGAAACGATAGAAGACATATGGTTGGTGCCAGTTGGAGCCCAATTTTTATTTTCGTTCCTGTTTCCAGAGAGGCACAGCATTTGTTTTAATGGGAAAAAGTGTTTTTCTCCTTAATTTGTGAGGAATAAGACTGTAGATATGGAGGAGAAAGCGCATTGAAATTCTTGAATTTTGCATAATAAATTCAATTAATTCCTATACCTTTTGATTAATTCAATTAAGTCCTTAAAGCCAGACTAAAAAAATATTATTTCCTAAATCATTTTGGGAAATTGTCCAAAAAATTTTAAACTTATTGTACAGTTGCCAATTCAATCTTAAAATTTTCAATTATGTCAATTTAATTCTAAAACTTTTGGCTATTTTTCAATTTAACCTTCAACCTTTTAATGATCTTCCAATATAGTTATTTCAAGTGATTTTGGTCGAAAATTGCTAACATAAAGGTCTAGTTAATGTAGCTCAATTGACACTTACGTGGAATATTAGTTTCAATTTCTTTAAAAAAAATTCAATTTTTTTCTTTTCTTTTTTTATTCTTTTTTTACACAGGGTTGGCAAGGTCATAGGCAATAAGGCAAGGCCTAGCAACCCCTAGGTGAGGGCCACAAAACCCTTGTCAATTGTACATGAGGGTTGTAGCCCTTGCGAGATCTAGCGATGGCTTGCAAGCCCTCATTATAGTCGATGAGAGTGGGTGAGGGCTATGATGCTCTCATTATGGCTTGTGAAGACATGGGCGAGGGCTTGCAATGCCCTCACCCAGCAGTTAGCAAGGTTGCTGGCCTTAGGTGAAAAGAAAGGGACAAAAAGCAAGAAAAGAAAAGAAAAGAAAGGAAAAGAAAATTACAAAAACCATATACGTCAATGTCGGCCGTACCATATAGGACAACTAACATTAATTGTACTGCCATGTCAGCGATTTTTGGTAAAATTTGTTGAAAGAACTACATTGGCTATTTTTAAAAAGGTTTGATTAAATTAACAAATCGTTAAAATGTTTAGAGCTTAATTGGTACGATTGCAAAATTGATGATTAACCACTGGGGTTTCCCTAGTGGCCACCCTTTTCATATGAGAAAGGGGAGGTGAAGGCGAGGGGTTGGAGTGGAGGCGATTTAATTTCAAGAGTGGGTTTCGACTCTCACGCCCGCAAAGTGGCAGGGCAAAAGTCTATTCTTGGCCATCGATTGCTGGTCGTCAGCCGTAGTCGATCACTGGTCGCCGGTTGCCGGTCACTGCTGGCCACCGCTGCCATTGCCCACTGCCACCATCAAGGAAAAAGGAAATGAATTTTTTTTTTATCGATACCAAATGCATTTCAATTCTTTTTCTATTCCGAGAATAAGAAATTTTTGTAGTTACCAAACGCATTGTTTTACTCAGAAATTATTTTCGGGAGTAGAAATAGAAAATAATTATTTCTCAAAAGAAATTGTTCATATAAGTAGAAAAGTTACCAAATACATCCCATGTTTCCGTTGGCGTTTTCCAAATCCGTTTTGGATAAGAATAGAATGTAGAATTTGAAGCTATCATATCAGAGATACAATGTATTTACTTAAACTTGAAAGGATTACAAATAAAATTATCTATATTTTTACATATCACATACATGTATTCTTTTGATAGGTTTTATGTATCTTGCATCAATTTATAATTATAAAGACTGCGACAATTGAAGATGGTAAAAAATGAAAACAAAGTAAATTAAAGTTGCTCCAAACGGATTGCCCATACCAATTAAAGTACCGATTGATACTTTTGACATACGACGCCAGTCGAATATGAAAGCGGAGGACTCACTTTTAACGGACGTACGAGTTACCACAAGGGGACGAGTTTGTATTGTCCTATCTTGTACTGGTCGCTGCTCTATTTTGATTACTTGGCGACATCATATCACTATTCTATAACTTTTTCAGGCTCTAAGAGTGAGAAACAAAGCCAATCTCAAAGGATTATGGGAGTAATGGTCCATTGCCACCCATGGCATAATTGCTTGGTTGGGTATTTTGTTGGGAAGAAACTCCCATTTAAATTAGTTGAGACGGCCCTCAAACACCTTTAAGTCAAAGATGAGGGGACCCCGAGTTTAGGCGAAGGGTAATTGAGGGTCCATTGAGGTGGCACGTGTGCCCTTAATCCTTCAACAATTGCTTGAATTGAAACAAGGAGAGTTTGGATTAGGCTTAAAAATCTCCTTTTCAATGTTCCACTAGTACAATAGACCAACGCACGGAAAATCTGAAAATGATATCTTTCGCTAGGGTTTGTGTCGAATTAGCTACCTCAAAACCCAGCTGTGATTCTATTACGGTCTTCATAAATAAGCAACCTCGCATTGTAAATGTGGAATATGAATGGGACATCTTGCCATATCTCGTGGTACCTTTCTCAAACTCAGCAAACCAAGTTTGCGCTTAAGGAGGTACAAGGCCCGTAGAGAGGGTGGCAACGTGGAGGTAGCAAACATAATCGCCCCGAGCGGAATCAAGAACAAGCAGTTGCAAGTTGTCACCTTGGGAATTAATGACTTGGATGAGGAGCCGGCACCTTGGAAGATCATTTCACTAACCAGCAAAGAACTAAAAAGCATGAGTTCTTAAAAGTCGTGAGGAAAGGAAGCGTTGAGTGTAGACAATGTCTACCAGCGTGAGTGAAGAACTTGGAGAGGATAGGGTTGGAAGGAAAACGGATGGGGGAGGTCCAGATGAGGAATGACTCGAGATGAAAATAAAACAACTGGTTCTCATGAAGAAACTCACTGAGGTGAGAGTTGAGCAAGCTAATAATCTGGGGATTACCTCGGGTTCTCCTTCTAGCAAATACAAATCATCTGAGCAGGTTAATAGATCGGGCCTTCATTTAATTATTATCCTTTGTACATACTTTCTCATGTCTTTTGGTTTTTGGAATATTATTTGAAATTAAAAGGTTTTATGTTGTTGGTCTTTTGGAAACTAAAGTCCCTGTTGCTAGATTTCCCATTATCTCTTCTAGTTTACTTCCTGGTTGGATGTGGGCTGCTAATTATGAGTCCTCTCCAAGAGGACGTATTTGGGTCGGTTGGAACCCGCTTTTGGTATGTTTTACTACTTTAACCAGTACTAACCAGATTATTCATGGTGATGCAAAATTTTTGAGCTCAGGGACTACCTTATCTTTAACGGTGGTCTATGGGGAACATACCTTCGGTGCTCGAAGACCCCTTTGGAGTGAACTTATCAGGATGAGCTATCTTCTGAAGGAAAGTCCTTGGATGGTGGCTGGTGACTTCAATGCCATCCGAGATTCTTCAGACCATGTGGGGAGCCCGGATATTTGGTGTCCCGCTTTTGATGATTTTAAAGATTGCTTGGATCAAGCTGAACTATTTGACCTCCGATACGTAGGCTTCCGGTTTACATGGTCCACTTCCTTTGGCCCTCGTAGGAAACAACGGAAAATTGACCGAGTGTTGGTTAACAATCATTGGTGCTCCTCCTTTTCCTTCTCTGAAGCATCCTTCCTGGCCCCGGGCATATCTGACCATACTCCGATGGCTGTGAGAATTCTTTCACTTGGTTCCCGGCGAACTCCATTTAAATTCTTCAACTTATGGATGTGCCATCCAGACTTCCTCATGCTAGTATCCCAGTCTTGGGAGGCCCAAGTGTTAGGTTCTCCTATGTACAGACTTTATGCTAGACTCAAGCTCTTGAAGGGTCGGCTTAAATGTCTCAACAGAGATGCTTATTCAGACATCTCTATGCGGGCAGCAACGGCTAAAAGCATCTTATCATCTACTCAAGAAGCTCTTCACCTAGACCCTCAAAATAGCTCATTGGCGGTTGAGGAACATTCTCAACGCAAAGAATATTTCGAACTTCGCTCTCTTGAGGAATCTTTCTTCAGGCAAAAGTCTAGAATTCGTTGGCTCAAGGAAGGGGATCATAATACCAAGTTCTTCCATCAATCAGTCAATCACCGGCACCTCCGGAATCGTATTATCTCTGTCATGGATAACTCAGGACAAATGGTATCGGATATGAAGGAAGTTCAGAGGGTGTTTGTCTCTTATTTCCAGGACCTTCTTACCCCGGCTGGTATGACTATGAGGCCTTCTATACAGGAGCTATCTGATATCATCCGTTCCCCACTCAAGGAAGAACATGTTACATTTCTATCCCAACCTTTCCTCCCGTCAGAAATTCGCAATGCCATGTTCTCGATGGCTGGCAATAAGGCCCGTGGACCGGATGGCTACAATGCTGATTTCTTTAAGAAGAATTGGGACAAGGTTGGCCCTTCAGTTACAGAAGCGGTTATGGATTTCCTTGTTTCTGGCTCCTTGCTCAAGGAAGCCAACAATACTATCATTGCCCTGGTGCCAAAGATACCCAATGCAACATCAGTGTCGGATTTTCGTCCTATTGCCTGTTGTAATACCATTTACAAGTGTATCGCCAAGGTACTCTCTGCTAGAATTGCCACTGTTCTTCCTAACCTAATCAGTCCGGTTCAAACTGCTTTTGTAAGAGGTAGGAGAATAAGTGACAATATCCTCCTTGCCCAAGAACTCTTCAGCGGGTTTCATAATAAACCTTATATTCCGAAGTGTGCCATTAAGGTGGATTTCCGGAAGGCTTATGATACCCTCAACTGGGACTTTCTAGAGAAGACTCTTCAAGCGTTTGGATTTCCCACCCATCTCACAAAACTTATCATGGTTTGCGTCCGTACCCCAAAATTCTCTATCTCTATAAATGGCGAACTCCATGGTTTTTTCGCTAGTGGACGTGGTATAAGGCAAGGTGACCCTATGTCACCATACCTTTTCACCTTGATCATGGAAGTCTTCACTGGAATCCTTGACACTCATACTCGATGCCCGGAATTCCGATACCACTGGAGATGTAAGGCTACACGTCTATCCCACCTATTCTTTGCGGATGATGTGTTCCTCTTCAGTGAAGCAAAGCCTGCTTCTGTTTCCTGCCTCCAAGATGGGCTTACTCTATTCTCTACCTGGAGTGGATTAACCCCCAACACTAATAAAAGTGAAGTCTTTATTTCAGGAGGTTCTGAGACCACTAATGAGCAAATTGTACAAGCTCTTGGCTTCAATCGCGGCTCCCTTCCTGTGCGTTACTTGGGTGTACCCATCATCACATCAAGACTAAGCAAAGTGGACTGCAACGCCCTAGTTTGCCGTCTCCTTTGCCGAGTCCAATCGTGGACCCACCGCTTCCTCTCTTTTGCAGGCCGTCTACAGCTTATTAAGTCAGTACTCCATGCCATCCAAGCCTATTGGGCCTCCATTTTTTGGCTCCCATCGGCGGTAGTGGACAAGATAGAGCAAACATGCAGACAATTCCTTTGGAAAGGCCCAAATATGGGTCCAGGAGGTGCAAAGGTGTCTTGGGTTGATATCTGCCTTCCCCGTCAGGAAGGCGGCCTTGGCATACGAAGGATCAGGGATAGCAATAAGGCAGCCATGGCTAAACACATCTGGTTGCTATTCACTGATAAAGAATTGCTCTGGTGCAAATGGATTCATGCAACACACCTTAAAAGGAAGAATTTTTGGGATGCTTCCACTCCTACTCATTGTTCTTGGGCTTGGCGGAAGATCCTTACTCTAAGGGAAGACTTCCTACCCCACTTCAGGTGGAAGATAGGAGATGGTGAATTAACATCACTTTGGTTCGACCCATGGCTTCAAGTGGGTCCTCTTAACTCAATCTTCTCAAATAGCTATATCTACCAATCGGAGCTTCTTAGACATGCGAGAGTAAAGGACTTATTTTCTCCAGAAGGAACTCAATTACTCTAAGAGCTGGCCTTATGGCAAATACCGATTCCCCATCTCTCAAGTGGCCAAGACACCTTCACTTGGTTAGAAGGTTCCTCTGGAACTTTTTCAACAGCTTCGGCATGGCATACAATTCGGCGCAAATGCAACCCGGTCCTCTGGTCCTCTTTTGTCTGGAATAAGGTGCTGACCCCTAGACACCAATTCCTCCTCTGGCTTATTACCAAAAATCGCCTACCCACTCAGATTTATATCATGTCCTTCGGCAGGATTCCTAACTCAGTTTGCGCCTTCTGCAACTCTACTCCGGACTCAATCAACCATCTCTTTTTTGACTGCTATATTTCCAACGCCCTGGCTAACTTTTGGGCTGCCAGGTGCAACCTCCCTTGGTCCAACTCCACTTGGACGGATAATCTCATTTGGGCCATTAATCTTTTGTTTGGGAAAGGTTTCCACCGGGAGATAGCACTATTCTCCTTTGGCTCTCTCGCTATATAATATGGAAAACCGGGAATGACATCCTTTTCAATGGCCACAACCCTTGCATTCCCTCCATGAAGAAATGCCTTTATAAGGCGGTCAAAGACAAAGCTTTAACTTTCAAATCGGTTGAAGACAACACCGAAAAACGAAGGATGCAACGTAGTTGGGGATAGACCCTCAGATTTTTGGAGCGGAGTCGCCCAATACCTAGTTCAGGATGGCATAGCCCTCTTAGTTTCTTTGGGGTTATATACTAATTGTATTTCTTTTGGTGACCGCGGTACCCTTCTACTCTGGTGACAGTTTGTCCAAATGAGTGGTTGTTGATACCGTGGTTTTCCCCCCCTCTGTTGTACAGTTTCGTTGGTTGCTTATAAAAATTCTTACCTTACCAAAAAAAAAAAAAAAAACAATCTCAAAGGATTAGGATGCCACCCATCTAAGAGATGAGGACCTTTGATTCCTCAAAATCTCCTTTTCAATGTTCCACTAGTACAATGTTTTCTGGGATTGTAAGTCTCATGGGTCACTCACAAGTTTCCCCACTTGGGAATTAAACAAGCTTTTCAGATCATTTCACCAAAAAAGCATGAGTTCTTAAAAGTCAAGGAAGCGTTGATAATGTCTACCAGCAACTTATAGAGGAAAACGGAGGGGTCCAGATGAGGAATGACTCTAAAACAACTGGTTCTCAAGGATCAGCATTTAATTATTAGCACAGCTATTTAATTAAAATTTTATGTTATTTCCTACACTTTGGTTTCACTCATGTCATATCTACTATAATGGAATTAATAAAATATATCATGAATAGTCTAAGATTTTTCTAGTGAAGAAGTAGATCTAATGGCGAAAAATTGATATCTCTTTCTAAAATTGATACTTGTAATTGCTCTTGAAATACAACCAAATATTTTAGGAAAAAAGTACCATACAATATAATAGGTTTATGACTTTTTTTGATACTTTTTCTTGTCTCCTAATTTAGGGATACCGAATATTTATTCTAATGAAAGTAGAGAATAAGTCGCTAAGGTTTATTTTCCACAATTGCCCAATTTAGCTTCAGCTCTTTTTTCTTCATTTTCATTTCTCCATCTTCATTTTCTTCACCCAACCAATGTATAAGCTAAGAAGGAAATTAAGAAAATGATAAATGAAAATGATGAATGCGAGTTTTGAAAATCCGGATTCACGTTTCGAAAAAAAAGGTTATTAACCAACTATATAACCATTTATATTGTTATCAATAAGGGAGAAATTATTGCCTGTTCTATAAATTATGTGGACTAAGTCATTTGAACAATTCATTTTTCGAGTTTTACCATGGAGTCCACATGATTAACAATCGAGATAAGCTTAATTTACGGGATTTGTAGATCATGCAATATTTTTTATCAAGGATTATATTTTCGATGAAGCAAAAAAGAATGCTCTTTTTGCAAATTTCATTTTGAGACCAACCTATATGGAGTGTGTGTATACGAATTCATCTACTATCAAGTTAATTGAAAACTTCAAAATTGAAAAAAAAAAAAAAAAAACCACAATCGAGTCTTATACTTGTCGTTGATGAAATTTGGGCATAGGAAATTACACATTTCAAATGACAAAAATATTCCATGTTATATAGCCACATCGGAATTTTGATACCTAAATTCCACCAAGACAGGCGCAACACTCGATTGTGTTCTTTTTGTAAACCTTAAGTTTTCAATTGGCCAAAATAAAACAGTAACTCCTCAATTGATCAATCACCAAATTTTTAAGTCATGCTTATGCACTTTACCTCAATCATGAAATGATGGTCACCTTCAAAATAATTTACTCTTCACAGAGGATTACATCAATAAAAAAGGTAATTGGCTAGAGATTTCCCCACTCCATTGATAAAAAGTAAAGAAGTTTGGTGAGGCCAATGCCTAGTGGAATATCTAATGGATTCTAGATTTACTCACCTAGTGGGCTACCTTGATATTTCACAATAATAAACAATCAATAATTCCCCGCTACTGGGAATTGACCCTCAAATTTTTGGCGAGGAAACGTGAGAGGGGCGGACCCATCCGTCCCGGTTTATTTTGTATAGTCTGTTGGTTGTAGCCATTAGGTTTATATAGTGAACTTAGCACCCTCCCACTCTAGTGACATGTTGTCCCGTTGAGTGTGTATTGGTGCCAGGTCTCACCCCCTTGTATAGTTGTTTGGCTGATAGTCTTATAATACTTACCTTTACCTAAAAAAAAAATATTCCAGCGACCAAGTTAAACACTAAACATAGTCTCTCGATATCAACTAATTCGGAAATCCATTTGCTCCCTACCGTCACACTACCGTGTCAATGGTGATCTCTCCCTCCATCCCTTCCCACTATATTTCATCAGAACTTCAACTCAACTCAACGTGGAAGAAGCGCCATATCTTATACGATAGAAACCATTAAGAGAGAGCCCAATTCAAGCTTGTTAATAGATTTAATTGGATGCAACATTCACTCAAAAACTTAATTCAACTAGGATAGATTTAACCGTTTTAAATTACATCTATTCCTTGATGTTGGATTTGTCTAACATACCTCATAAGGGCACCTCAACACTTCTATAATGGATGGTGAAAAGAATAATGTGCTGACCTGGTGATCTCAAGGATGGTAGCAAGTTGGGTTTAATTAGATTCCTAACCCGCTCAAACCTTTTTAAGATTATTGATAATATTATCTCAGATATTTTATTGGGAGATTTGTTCATGATTCTTGTTTTAAGAAAAGAAAACTATATTGTTGAGTATAGGATTTTTTTTTTTTTGGTAAGGGTAAGTAATATTAATCAGCGAAATAACTTTACAAAAGGGTGGGACCCGGCACCAACACACACTCGACAGGACAACAAATCACTAGAGTGGGGGGTGCCAAGTTCACTATGAAGAACCAACCGTTACAAGCAACAGCTTTACAAAAGATCCAAAACGGATGGATCCACTCCTGTCACGTCTCCTCACAAAAAATTTGAGGATCAAATCCCCAGCAACGCTGTAGTCTTCTGTCCCTAGGAGAGGCTACTATTGCTTTAAAAGATAGTGCTTTGTCCTTGACCACTTTGATTAGTAGAAGCTTCATGGACGGCACGCATAAGTTGGTAGCCCGAAATATAATATCATTCCTGATCTTCCATATGACATATCAAAGGGCAGCAAAGGAATACCGGATCATATCAAAATAAAAGCCTTTTCCATCAAAGGTGTGTATGGCCCATTGTAGATTTTCTGACCAACCACGGTTCCTCCAAGGAAAATTACATTTTGCAGCCCAAAAATTAGCAAGGGAATTTGTGACATGACATTCAAAAAATAAGTAATCAATAGAGTTAGGACATAAATTATAAAAGGCACACTACACTGAAGGAAGTCTGCCATGAGACATGAGAAAAACCTGGGTAGGAAGCCTATTCCGTAAGATCAACCAAAGAAGAAATTGGTGTCTCGAGAGTGTAGCTCTATTCCAGACAAAAGAAGCCCAGGGTACTCTAGTTGCTTGCTTCCGGATGACTGACCAAGCTGAGGAACTGGAAAAGGTTCCTGAGGGGTGAGGCACCCAAGTGAGAGAATCCGGTAGTTGGTTAAGTGGAGGGATAGAAACCTGCCATGCCTGGTGCTCCTGAAGGAAATCTTGCCCAGCCAGAGTCCATAGATCAGCAACTTTTGCATCTCTTGAGAGACCTGATTGATAAATATTAGTGTCCGAAAAGACTAAGTTAAGGGGGCCCATATCCAGCCATGGATCAAACCACAAGGAAGTAGTCTCACCATTTCCAATCTTCCATTTGAAAAAACCTATGACAGCTTCTCTCACTGCAAGGATTTTCCTCCAAGTCCAAGAACAGAAGGTCGGAGTGGCAACTATCCAAAACTTCCTCTTTTTAAGGTGCGTGTTGTGAATCCATTTGCACTACAGAGATTCTTTATCAGTGGATAGAATCCATATGTGCTTAACCATAGCAGCCTTATTGCTATCCCGAATTCTCCTAAGCCCAAGGCTGCCTTCTTGTTTTGGGTGGCACACATCCTCCCAGGATACTTTTGCACCTCCCGAGCCAAGAGTCGGTCCCTTCCAAAGGAATTGCCTGCAAATTTGCTCAATTTTGTATACTACAGCAGAAGGTAGCCAGAAGATGGACGTCCAGTAAACTTGAATAGCATGCAAAACGGTCCTGATAAGTTGGAGATGTCCTATAAAGGAGAGAAAGCGATGTGTCCAAGATTGGACACATGCCGTAAGAATACATACCAGGGACTGACAGTCCGATTTGGTGAGTCTTGAAGTAATAATAGGGACACCGAGGTATTTGACTGGAAAAGACCCACTTCTGAAATTTAACAGTTGCAAGATCTATGTTCTTAATTCCTCATGACCACTAGATAGGAAAGCTTCACTCTTGTTAACATTAGGAATTAACCCACTCCATCGGGAAAAAGTATCAAGTCCATTTTTCATGCAAGAAACTGAATCAACAGAAGCTTCACTGAATAAGAAAACATCATCCGCAAAAAATAAATGGGAGAGCCTAGAAGCTTTACATCTCCAATAAAACCGGTATTCCGGCCAATGAGACTGAATCTCAAGGATCCTTGAAAAGACTTCCATCGCCAGCGTGAAAAGGTAAGGGGAAATCAGGTCTCCTTGTCTTAACCCAAGACCACTAGAGAAAAACCCATGCATTTCTCCATTTAGTGAAATAGAAAATTTGGGTGTATGGACACATACCATAATTAGTCGAATAAACTAATAAGGGAACCCAAAAGCTTCAAGGGTTGTCTCCAGGAAATCCCAATCCAAAGTGTCATATGCCTTCCGAAAATCAACTTTTATAGCACACTTAGGAGACTGGTTGTCCAAATGGAATCCACTAAATAGTTCCTGTGCGAGGAGGATATTGTCGCTAATCCTTCTTCCTTTCACAAAGGCCGTTTGAGCTGGGCTTATGATGTAGGGAAGGATAGCTGCAAGTTTATTAGATAGGATCTTGGAAATACATTTGTAAACCGTATTGCAGCAGGCTATAGGCCGAAAATCAGAAACAGAAGAAGCATTTGGAGTTTTGGGAACCAGTGTAAGGATAGTGCAATTAATTTCCCGAAGTAGTTGACCAGTGTTAAAGAAGTCAAGTATTGCCTCAGTAATTGAGAGCCCTACAATGTCCCAGTTCTTTTTAAAGAAATCAGCATTATAACCATCCGGACCCAGGGCTTTCCCTCCTACCAAAGAGAACATGGCCAACCTAACATCCTAGGGGGTTATAGGCTCAGATAGGAGACGAACTTGGTCCTCACTCAGAGTGTGACGAATAGTTCCTCTAACCTGCATAGTAGAAGGCCGCATAGAAGAATAAACTGGAGCCAGAAGATCCTAAAAATATGAGACAAAAACTTGTTGTACTTCTCTTGGATCCAAGATTAGATTACCTGCGCCATCCATAATCGAGATGATCCTATTGCATTGATGATGATTTTTGACCAATTGATGAAAGAATCTAGTATTCTGGTCACCTTCTTTAAGCCAGCGTATCCGTGATTTTTGTTTAAAGAAAGATTCCTCCAAGGATCGGAGAACATAATAGGACCGAGCGTGGGCATGTTCAGCAGTCGCCAAGTCACTATTATAAGGATCTCTATGTAGAGCTTCTTGAGAAGAGTGAAGGACCCTCTTGGCTTTCGCCACTCGGAGGGAGATGTCAGAAAACACTTGTTTGTTGAGAAGCTTGAGCCTAACTTTCAAGAGTTTAAGCCTAGAATACAATTTAAACATTGATGTACCTGATACATAGCTATCCCGGACCTGAGACACAATCAAAGAAAAATCTGGATGGGTCATCCAGAAGTTAAAGAATTTAAATTGTATCCTGTGGGGACAGGGGGCCAAGACTCTTACTAACATTGGCAAGTGATCAGAGATACCAGGAGCTAGGAAAGTGGCTTCAGAGAATGAGTGATCCATTATCCATTTATTGTTGACCAGAACGCGATCAATTTTCCTTTGCTTCCTTTGAACACCAGAAGAAGTTGACCATGTGAATCTAAAGCCCACATACTGGAGATCTTCCAATTCAGCTTGGTCAAGGCACTCTCGAAACTCATCAAAAGATGGGATCCAGTTATCGGTGCCGCCCAGCCAGTCAGACAGATCCCTGATTGCATTGAAATCCCCTGCTACAATCCATGAACTATTCTTGAGTAGGACACTTAGTTGAATGAGGTCATTCCAAAGTGGTCGATGGGCAACAAAGGTATGTTCTCCATAAATGGCGGAAAAGAAGAGGGTTTCCCCTGATTGAAGAATCTTCAACTTGCCATGAATAATCTGACTTGTAAAAAGAAGGGCAGTAAACTCTATTAGGCCCGGGTTCCATCCCACCCAAAGGCGGCCCCGTGCAAAGTGCTCGTAATTGGCAACCCATTGCCAGCTTGGAACCAAATTATAAGATATAAAACTAAAATGATGAGAAGGAACCTTGGTCTCCATAAGCCCAATATAGCATATTTGATTATCACGAACAAAATTTCTCACCTCTGATTGTTTCACGGGGTTCAACATGCCCCGGACATTCCAAATTTCTCACCTCTGATTGTTGAGTATAGGATTTAGTTTGTGGATATTCCAAAATCCAGACCTGGCTAAACAAATTAGTTTAGAGAAATTATATAGAATTTATTGGGTTATACACGTGAGTATGTTATTTATTGTTGCATAGTAATAGTAATTTAATCCAACTATGTGGGTGCCAACTAGGTTTCATGTTCTATGTACATAATGAAGATGCGTTTGAGACTATTTAGAAACCCTTATTGAGTTTGAGATAGGTTCAAATTCAGACCGCGGCTAATTGATGAAGGATTATCTCAAGAGAGTTAAGATTTATCTAGCAATTAATGGAAAGTTGCTTGAAAAATTAAATGCATATTTCCGTGCGGAATTGTAGGGGTCTAGAAAGATATTTGAGAGGGTTTTGTGCTTCAATCTAGTCATATAATATTCGTGAGAAAGCACTATAGAATGATTTCATTTTGATACATTTTAGAGTCTTGTAGCGAAAGTTACGCTGAAAATTATAAGTTGATACTCAGAAAAATGGAGGAGTATTTTAGTATTTCCATTTGTTTCTCGAGTCCTATGCATACTGTTTAGTTTTTAAATTCATGCCGAGTCAAGAGTCGATGTTAGTACTCACATTTTGATGTGGGAGTGTTAGTTTTATCTTGAAATGATCTTATCATATTAAATCCATTTAAAACCCTCTAAATTATTTGCGAGGGTTGAGTGTTTTTACTTGAATGAAAATTTCAGATTTGATCATTTCAAAGCCCGACAACGACCAATTAGGTTTCATGCTAGTGAGACCCCCGGCTAATCCCAACTGAATGTTGATCTCTTAACTTATGAAAAGGAAAAACTAGAGCGATTTAGTTAACTCGAAAATTAAATATTATCTGATGCCTAGTTTGATCGATAGAAAGATCAAGAATCAGAAGGCTTCTCCAAGAAAGTTCCTCTCATCTACAAAGACAGATTCATTCTCACGGAATAAATTGACTCGTAGAATGTCGATTCTGGCAGTTTGACATCTAGCGAGAGATGACAGCCCTACCCAATTCCGATTTTGGAATAGGGATGGCCGATGGCACTATCTATAGATAAGTCTACGGTAGGGCATGTATATCAGCACTAGCTGAGAGAACACGACAGAAAATTAGGCAGCCGACAGGACCAATTTGTGGGAAAAATAATTAATCAAATTATTTAAAAAAAAAGAGATGGGAGGTCTTTTTCTGTCTTCAACTCGTGGACCCAAAGTACTGAAGTCTTCAACTCGGGGACATAGAACCTTTAGACGGCCCTTATCCGGAAGAAAGGATAAGATGAAGGTGAAATCCGATTGAATGGGATTGAATTGAATGCAGGTCGACATCGTCATCTGTGTCAGAGTTGCCTCTCTTTTGAGATTCCCTATTATTTCGCACTTCCTCAAAAAATTGTCTGGTCTGCTCTAGCAAAATTGGCTTGCTTGGCCCCCAATCATTCACGGCAGTGGCCAGAGACTCAGAGGGGAAGTTGCTCTGCAACCCCTGCAAGAAGGGCATGCCATAAAATTCTATCCAGTAACAAAATTTGATTTAATGAATAGTGTTTTCCATATTCCATGTATAGGCTTAGGTAGGAGATAACCACGGTATCAATCTCAAAATTATTATACAATGCCTATTATGGTATAATTTTTTGTCAAATGATCATCTAATTATAGCAAATTCTAAAAAATATCATTTAAGCGACTTTGGCAATTTAGTTTACCCAAAAATCTGGCGTGATAATGTTACAAGCGAAAAATTTGCTTGGAATCACTTAAATAGAGAAATTTTAAAAATTTGATGCTAAAGTGATCCTTTGTAAATGTAGGAAGAAGGGTTGATGGAAAAAACAACTAACCTCTTTGATGCACAACAAAAGAATTACCCAAGAACATATGTTGAATTACTAGTGAATAATGGATGATACGGCTTCACGTTGGTCCGAATACAATCACAAAGAAAGTATTCATGTTCCATAGCTTTAATGCCGATCGTTTCTCAAATTAGCAACAAAAATCTTTTTGTGTGTTGTCTTTAATAAAGAGAGAACAATGTTCATTTTTTTAGAACATTCTATTATGTATATTGTGTTATGAGGAAGTTACTCTAACTTCCCTTAAGAGATTACCATTCGCACCTCTTCAAAGGGTGCCTTTTAAATAAACCACTTCAGAGCAAATTGGTGTCAACACATACACCCATCATGGGTGAACCATTGCAATATAACATCTTCCACTCAAACATGATGGGCTTGATTATTCGCTATCAATGAAATAAGGCATTTAATATTCATCTACTTTTGAAACAATTCATACTAGCAAGAAAACCGTGTGACCAGTCAGTACACTTGTACTTAGGAACTCAAATTATGCACATGTTAAGGATAATATAATGGCTACAACCTCAAAACAAATAAACAATTGGTGTCCCATAGTGCCACAGACATATTTTGTTACATCAATTCAAGTATAGTTATCCCTTAAAGGCTATACTTGACTATTCTAAAAAACATCATGTATTTATAATTATATTTAAAACCCTAGAAGACGATATAATTGATTGACTAGTAAATACACGTGATAGATGTAAAACAACAATAGTCTTCATTCGCACTCATGTTTCTTTTCATTTCAAAACAACTGCTTTCCTAGATAAGTCCCACAAAGCCATATCTATTCATGACTACTAGTAATATTATAAAGTAGCAACATTGGTCTTCTACTTCAAGAATATAGTTAGAAGTAACATATGGCATAAAACGAGGTAAATTATAAATTACCTCAGGAACTCACACAATGAGTAAATAGGGATAGATTTTACTCATCTCCTTTATTGGTTGTACAATGCATATGTAGTATGAATCACATGCTATAGTGAATTTCTCTTTCTATAAAAGCGTGTGTTATTTATTAAACATATTCACTATACAGATATTAGCCTAAACGCAATTACATGCTTCTTATGTATTTATGTTTAGCACGAGTGTCATATCAACTCACTTTCTACAAAGCACAATTAAGTACTTGTATCCAACTTTCTTCAGACATACATGATTGTGGGACTATTATGTTCGATCTCATCACATAGACATCACAAACCTCATCTTGACTCCAATCAAGATGATGTAAATTATTTTATGTATTAAACTTGCTCTTCCGGCATCTATAGTATATAACGTCTTATCTCAATATGCTAACTATAGTACTTGAGGTGACTGCTTGTGTGAGTGAGTCAATCCTTACCTGTTGACATACTTTTTAACAATATATATATATATAAATGTTTGTATTAGTTTCATAATGAATTTGTACTTATCGATGGAATATCAATTCATTGAAAAACAAACAAGTACAATTTATATGTTCACATATACATAAACTAATGATCCTCAACAATTCTTCATATCACATTTTATGTAACCCTAAAGATATCTTATAGGTTAAGAAAACGTCTCTAGGAATAGGCTTCATAAATGGATTAACAACTATCTTGTTGATTGAAACATATTGTAGGACCACTTTTTTTGCGCTATTATATCTTTGATGAAGTTATTTTTTATGTCAATGTGTTTTGTTCTACCATGATACTTGAGATGTTTCACATAGGTAATGACTACTTGACTATCACAGTAAACTGTCACTAGTCTTGTAACCAGATTAGCTGTATCTACTGACATAGTCACTGGATAATGCTATCCAAATCGTTCATATGTATTTTATTGGCAAGCCAGAAGATTCGAAGGAACTCAAGTGAAAAGAGTTCTTCGAAAGAAAATGTTGTTCCCTAAAAAGAAAAGATCTCAATCGACACTTCCAAGCAATGATCAAGCTCTTTTATCTTATAGGAGCTGATTGGAACCCGAAACCAATCTTCTTGGCATCCTTTCCTAAGGAAGTCAGTCAAGTTGTAAAAAAGACCCTCCAGGCAAGATAGAAAAATCTGACATAAGCCACTCTTGGGGAAATTCAACAAGCTGTCTATATCACTCTAGAAAAACTTTGTCTTCGATGAGAAGCTTTTTGAAGCTATCTCCAAGAAAATAAGCATCTTGACAGGACATGCTTGAAACCAAGAAGAAGAAAAGGCAAGTGGAAATTTCTTCATAAAAGCCGCCATTGTTCTTCAAAGAAATGCCGCAAGGACAGTTGTTATATTTATAACAAGAAAGGACACTTTGCCAAAGATTGTCCGAAAGCCAAACAACGTGGAAGCCATCTGATTGATAAAATCATGAAAAGCACTGGAATCTCTCTCAGCTATTCTGATGTTGAATCTGTCTTCTCCTTAGAAGACCAGCCCTGTGGAGATATTCTATGTGCTATTCAAACATATAGTTTCAACTCAGCTTCAAACTCTGACAATGAAGTATTCACATTCTTTCCAGACAAACCATTGAATTATCTTACAAAATATTGAAAGATTTCCAGAAGAGGCTTCATCTGCTGAAAACCAAGCATATACCCCCCAATCACTACCTAGAAGACCAGACTCCTGAAATTGAGAAACTCACGCATCGGATCCAAATCCTTAAAAGGACATAAGCCATTTGTTCTTTCAGGACCCACCTTTTTTCCATCCCTATCACCACCACTAAAACCTTAATCATCCCCTTTGGGATCATCCTCATCATTTGTAGCCATTTTAAGTTCAGTAGCACCTCACCTCAAAATAATTTCTTAACTCTATGAGACAAGCTTCGAGAGCTATGAAAACATACCAACATGGATATGTGACACGCGATACGATACAATACAACACGTTGACATATTGTTTCTCAAAAATAAAGAATTCTAGCACGTTAAGACACGTTGTTTATTAAATATATATTTTAATATATTCATGATAAATTATCACTTTTATGATTATTTGAATCAAATTAATTTGATTCAATTTCACAAATAAACAAACAACTAAAATAACCTAGAATGAATTTACATTAAAAATATTAATCCACCATTTATTAATATCATTCATTATTTTAATTTAACAATTTCAACTCAATTTCAATAATCCATGAAACTTGGAGGAGAAAAAAAAAGCAATCCACATTCTAGATGCTTGTGTCAAAGCATGTTGGAAGAAAAGAAGGAAAAAACAAATTTGAATAGGTGAATTGTGTGTTACAGGAAGTGAAAGTCAAATTATTTTGATATGAAGAATAGGTTTTTCTTTTTTTCCCATTTAATTATTTTTATTATTATATACTCATTTACATATTTACATTTTGACCTATCACTTATTGAAATTTTTTAAAATTGACCCTGTGCGTGTCGAAATCACGTCTCAGAATTCCACCATGGGTGTTGAAGAGTGTCGGGAAAAGTTGACCGAGTGTCGGATTTTTTGACACGTACTGACCAAGTGTTAGAGAGTATTGGAGAGTACATGACACGTGTCGGAGTGTTCGACATGACACGAAGGCTTCCAGAGAGTGTCGATGCTTCTTAGCCCTCTAGAACAGCAGAACATCCTCCGGGTGAGCAACCCCCCAAAACTCTGACTATTTTCTAAGAAATATTTTAGCCATATTGTTTCTTGCACTGTGATAGAACATGCAATAAATTATGCTTCCATCGTAGATAGGGCTAGTCATATCCGTTTCTTACCATTCTAAGAAATTGCATCTTCATTAAACAAAAACACATAGCTAGACGTCGATTTACGCTCATCTAGATTGCCTCCCTAATCAGCATCAAAGTAGTCTAATAAGTATAAATTGTTCTCTTGATAATAAAGTCGATAGTCATGGTGTCTTTCAAGTATCTTAGGATTCTCTTAGTTGCTTTCTAGTGTGCTTGACCAGGATTTGATTGGTATCGGCTCATTAACCCTAAAACTTGACATATGTCGGGTTGAGTACTCATCATAGTATACATCAAACTTCCAACTACACTAGTGTAAGGAATAGTTTCCATTTCTTTATTTTCCTCTAGAGTCTTAGGACACATCTTAATACTTAGACCTTCGCCTTACATGATAGGGGTATCAATGGTATTACAATAAAACAAATTGAAGAGTTTAAAAATCTTCATTATATAAGACTCTTGTAACATAGTAATGAGTTTTTTTGATCGATTTTTTTTAATCTTAACTCTCAATATATAAACAACTTCTCTCATGTCATTCATTTCAAATTTGGAGGATAATCATTTTTTTATGGTTATAACCAAACCCCTGTCATTCTCAGCCAATAGAATATCGTCCACATAAAGTGATAAAATTACAAATTTATCATCGGACTGTTTAATATATACATAACGATCTTCTTCGATCATCATGAACCCAAAAGAAGTTATGGCTTGATGAAAATGAAAATACCACTGTCTGGATGATTACTTAAGGCCATATATTGAGTGATTAAGCTTGTAAACATTTTACTCCAAACCTTTATCTAGAAACCTATCGATTGCTTCATATAGATTTCTTCATCTAGCTCTCCATTGAGAAATGCTATTTTTATAACCATTTAATGTAATTCTAGGTCCAAATGTGCAATGATAACTAGGATAAGGCGTATAAAGGCAAACCTTACAACTGATGAAAATGTTTTCTCATAGTCTATACCCTTTTGTTTGATATAACCTTTTGCTACAAGGCGAGCTTTATACTTTTCAATGGATTCATCCATCTTTCGCTTGATTTTGAAAACCCATTTATTTCCAATAGTCTTGCAATTGGGTAGCAGATCAACCAAGTCTCAAACGTGGTTTACCTTCATTGACTTCATTTCTTCTTCCAAAACTTTTCTCCATTTTTTCTTGTCAGGAGATGAGAGAGCCTCTTAAACTATCTGAGGCTCTACATTGTCTTGTGGAGCAATCATAAATACTTTCCCTTTAATCTCAAAACGGCAACGAAAAATACTTTTATGATTAGTTTTACTCAACTGAACTTCTCATGAATTCAGTTCACCATGCAATGAACACACCCACTAGGTCTTTATGTGGAGGTAAATCTTCATTTCTCTCCACAACATTAGTGGATGTGTTATCAGGATCTTCCATGTCATATAATTAGAAGTCATTATTGATCTTACCTTTACTAGGAAAATCATTCTCCAAGAATGTGATATTTCATGGCTCTATTTCAGTTTCACTTCTATTAGATTGTTCACCTATGAACATATACTCTTTAGAGTGTTCAAAGTATCTTATAAATATAATTTTCTCTCTACGACCTAATTTGCCATATTTATGGGAAGAATCATGAACATATGCTGCACACCCCTAAGGTCGTAGATTACTTAAATCTGGTTTCTATCAATCCACAATTCATAAAGAGTGGAAGCGGCTGACTTAGAGAGCACACAGTTCAGTACATTGGCAGCAATCAATAACGCATCTCCCCAATTTGAAATGGGTAGATTTGCTTGAGCCATCGTAGATCTAACCATTTCTAATAGGGTTATATTCTTTCTCTTGAGAACCCCATTTTGTTGCAGAGTACCAAGAATAGTCAATCGTCTTAAAATTCCCTTTTCATCACAAAGAGCCTTGAAATGCTTAGATAGATACTCACACCCACAATCGGCTCTTAATTCCTTTATTGTTTTGTTCAACTAATTCTCTACGAAAGTTATATATCATCTAAAACAATCCAATGCTTCAGATTTATGAGAGATCAAAAAAACATAACAAAAGCACATAAAGTCATCTATAAAAGTGATAACATGAGGCCGCATGCCTTGCCCTCACATTTAATGAACTACAAATATCATAATATATGAGTTGCAATGAAAGTTTAGCTTTGGCTTCTTTACCAAATGGTTTTCTAATTGCTTCTTATCGCTAGACAATGTTCACAAACTGGTAGATCAGCATTAGCAAGTGACTCTAAAAGGCTTTTTTTTTGCTAATTGTTTCATTCTTTGTAATCCAATGTAACTTATTCTAGCATGTCAAGTACTAACATCAATCTCGACATTACTAAAATATGCAATTAAAGAAAAACAACCATTAAAATTAATATTGTATTTATTATAGTCAATGTCTAACACTATAAAATCATTCAATACATAATCAAAACCATAATAAATCGTTCCAGATAAAATATCAACACAATTACCATGGAAATTCAATATACAACCCAAGTTTAGAAGAACAACTTGAAGTACAGAGGATTGTTGATGTTGTCTTGAATTCTACAAAATTTTGATCGATTGGAAATTCGAAATGAAAAAGTCAATCGGGAAATCTAGGAAAGCTTGAAGATTGCATGCTATTTGTTTTCAAATATATTTCCTATATTTGGACCTATCTATAAGAGATTTTCATGGGAAATAGTCATGATTCAAGATTCAAAACTTGCCAAAACTTCAAGCGCGATGGAACACTTAAGTGTCAAAAGTTTGGAAAGGTACACTTAAGTGCCAAAATCGAAGAAAAAATGATCAGTTAAGTACCAACAGCAAACAAATCCAGCCAAATTGCCATGTGTCCATTTTCCGGCGATTTTATTTGCTAACGGAGCATTTTTTCATAATAAAATATCCATGTGGCAATTTCAAGAAAAAAAATTGTCTAAGTCGACAAAAAAAATTTTTTAAATCGATTTTATTTATAAAAAAATGGGAAGGGGAGGGGAGGGTTCGGCGGCCCTCGCCGGATCCTCCCCTTCCTCCTCTTTTTTTTTTTTTAAAAATTAATCAATTTTATAATAATATATTTTTAATTATTTAATATTATTTAATCAATACATTTTTAAAATGCCATGTTAGCGCAAAACGATGTCGTTTTGGCTGAGTTTTCGCCGACTCAGTTTCCAGCGAGCCATGTAAGTAATGTCTATTATTTAAATAAGCCACGTCTAATTTCTAGTAGCCTTCGCCGGAGTTGGCACTTAAGTGATCCAATTTTTTTTTAAAAAATGGCACTTAAGTGTCCCCTCGTACCAAGTTTTGGCACTTGGGTTGTACTTATGCCCATGATTCAATGTAACTCGAGATATATCATGATATCTCTAATATATAGGGGATAATCACTGAAGATTTATTAGTTAGTTTCAAATATGATAATATCTTTAGGGTATAATTCCTTTCCTACTAGGATTAGAAAAGTGGTGAGATTTGAAGATCTATTTATTTCAGTATTGTACCTTGTACTCAGGAGATAGGCTCAAATAAGAAATCTTCTCTCTCTCTCTCTCGTGGACGTAGGCGGATTTTCGCCAAACAATGCGTATCTCTGTGTTCTTGATTATTCTTGCTTTCTTTCTCATCTAGTTAGGATGTTCTTCCATACAACAATTGGTATCAGAGTGATCTAGGTTCTTCGTTCCTATATTGCGACTTCTAACTAGATGGTTGGAAAAGGTTCAACTGTTCGATTTGATATTGAACGATTCATCCAAAAGAATAATTTTACACTATGGCGGAGAATGATGAAAGATCTGTTAATTCAATAAGGTTTTTCAAAGGTTCTTCTAGGAAGATCGAATAAGCTGAACACCATCACTGACGATAACTGGGCCGACATGGAGGAGAGGGCATGCAGCGCAATCTGACTGAATCTATTGGATGAGGCCCTTCAATATGTAGCGGAAATCAAATCTACTTCGGAGGTATGGCTCAAACTCGAAAGCATTTACATGATAAAATCTCTTACGAACAAGTTGCTCTTGAAGAAGAGATTGTATTCATTTAAGATGAGTGAAGGAGGAGATTTGTTAAAACACCTCATTGTATTCAATCAGATGATTAGTGAACTTACAAGCTTAGAGGTAAGGTTCGAGGATGAAGACATAGTGCTTCTACTACTGGCATCGTTGCTGGATTCATTTGACCACTTGGTGACTACTCTCCTTTATGGCAAGGAAACCCTGGAGATCGAAGAGGGATTGCTGCCCTAATTTCAAACGACACTCGGAAAAAGGGCAAGTAATTCAAAATATTCAGGAGAGGGACTCTTTGCAAAGGAGAAAAGCAATCAAAGAAGAGGAAGATCAATGGATCGAGGATCGAGCAGTAAGGGTCGATCAAAATCCAAGGGAAAGTTCAAAGGAATATGCTACGGGTGCAATCAAGAAGGGCATACCAAGAGATTCTATTCAATTAAGGACAAGAAAAAGAATAAGAGCTCGGATGAGGCAAGTGTAACCGACAACACTAAGACCAATGATGGGGACGTCTTGTCCATATCGTTAGTAAAAGGACACCTTTGAAGATTCATGGATCTTGGACTCAAAATGCACTTATCATATGTGTCCTCATCGAGAAGCCTTGGATGAGTACAAGGCATATAATGGTGGTTCAGTTCTCATGGGGAATGACACTTTGTGCAAGATTGTGGGAGTTGGAACCATGAAAATCAAGATGTTTGATGGCATGATTAAAACCTTAACAGATGTGCGTCATGTATCGGGTCTAAGGAAGAATTTGATCTCATTGGGAGCACTTGAATCCAATGGATGCAAGTACATGGCTCAAGGTGAAGTCTTGAAGGTGATTAAGGGAACTTTGGTTGTTCTTAAGGGATAGAGGCACGGGAACCTATATTGACTTATAGGAACCATAATGCAAGGTGGAGCATCTATGTCCACGGATGCTAGCATGGAGATAGATAACACCTATCTATGACATATGCGTCTAGGGCATATAAGAGAAAGAGGTTGATAGAGCTTCACAAGAGGAATGCACTCCAAGATATGAAAACATGCAAATTAGATTTCTGCAAATTTTGTGTGTTTGGAAAACAATGCAAAGTACGATTCAATGCTGCAACTCATACAAGCAAGGGCGTGCTTGAGTATGTACACACAGATGTATGGGGCCCTTCACTGGTAAAGTCAAAAGGTGGGAAGGAATACTTCGCGACATTCATTGACGATTTCTCTTGCAATGTTTGGGTTTACTTCACTCATGCGACACAAAAGTGAAGTCTTTGATAAGTTCAAAGAATGGAAAGCTGAAGTTGAGACTTCAACGGGGAAGAAGGTTAAGTGCTTGAGATCAGACAATGGAGAAAAGTACAAATCGACGCCATTCATGGAGCTTTGCAAGAATGAAGGTATTAAACGTTACTTCACAGCCCCGAATACGCCCCAAGAGAATGGCGTAGCAGAAAGGATGAATCGGACCTTATTAGAGAGAGCTCGAAGCATGAGGCTACATGCGGGACTGGGCAAGGAGTTTTGTACAAAAGCTGTCTGCATGGCATATTATCTTCTGAATTAGTCTCTATCAACTACAATTGAATGCAAAATTCCTGAAGAGGTATGGACTGGTAAAATTGTCGATTATTCTAATTTAAGAATATTTGGTTGTCTTACTTTTGTACATGTGCAGAGTTCGAAGTGCTCAAAGTTGGATCCAAAATCAAAACAATGCATATTTCTTGGTTACGAGAAATGAGTGAAATGCTACAAATTATGGGTACCAAGTGAGAAGAAAGTTCTGACGAGTAGGGATGTTATGTTTGATGAATCTGCAATGTTGAAGTCAAGCTGCATGCCACATGTTGCTACTGAAGAGGAGAGTGACAAATCTATCGTTAAGGTAGAGCTTGAAACTAGAGAATCTACAAAGAATGGCGAGTCATCCAATGAAACTCCGGAAGTCAAAGAAATGATAGAAGTTCCTCATACCATTGTGACGGGTCAAGGAAGGTGCACTCTCAAAGCACTGGAGAGGTACGGTTTTGAGGATATGGTTGCTTATACTTTTACCGTAGGCTCTGGCGATCCAAGCTCCTACCATGAAGCTTTGAAAACTGATCATAAAGAAAAGTGGATGACCGCAATGATGGAGGAGATGTAGTTATTACAAAAGAATGAGACATGGGAACTTGTGAAGAAGCCCAAGGATTGGAATGTCATTGGTTGCAAATGGGTTCTTCGAAAAAAGGAAGCAACAATGGAGAAAGAGCAAGAAAGATACAAGGCCCGACTTGTTGCTAAGGGCAATTGGACCTTAGAGTCATGCGTGTTCTTAGGGAAAATGGAACTATTAAGTCCCTTTCTACAAATTATTTCTTAGTTACTATCTTGAGATATGAACGTGATTTTGTTTTTTTACCAAGACATAATCATGCAAGAGATTCGCATCACTTTACGTCCGATGACCTCGTGGGTGTCGTGTACCTTGAAAATATGAATGCATGTATGTGTGACAATGGTATGGCAAATATGGTGAGTCTCGATACCATGGATCCATCGAGAGGTATTGTCATGTAGTGAAGAGTAGTTGAAGGCTACTCCACTGGCCTATCTTCCTCAAGAGGTATTGTCACCTACGAGGGCCACCGCAATAGTCTCTCTAGCGATGGTGTTCAACCAGACTGTGGTCCTTATTTTAATGTGCTAGTGCCTGTAAGTCTCGCACTCCTTACTAGTAACATAATATTTTTCTTCTCCTCTAACATGGAAATACTCTCGCATTTTACATCTTAGAGTTTAGACAAAATAGTTTAAAAACTTATTTAGATCTGTATTTTTTGCTCTATTCGGATGCATAAATTGTCCTGAAAGATCGCGTGATCCCTTTCAGCTAATTTGATCTAATATGGGGTTAGGAAAGTCGAAAATATTTTTCATTGAAAATATAAACATGAAAGGGCCCTCAAGTCTTGTCCCTCGGTGATTTCACCAATTCCCTCGGTATAACTTCTAGATTCGGGCTCTTATTTAATGGGGATTTTCCGAATGCAATGATTCAAATCCACATAACAAGAACTAGAGGTGAGCGGCTCCAGATTCTTTACAGGTTCCGCCTAGAATCTAGAACCTACCCTCAAGTACAGGTTTCTCATTTTTTGGAACCTGAAACCTACCCATCAGAATATGGAACCTAGAACCTACCCTATTACAGGTTCAAAGGTCGGTTCCAGGTTCCAACAGATTCTTTTCTTCATCTTTAGTTAAGCAACATGAAAATAAACACAACAATAAAAATGAATAAAGATTTATTATCGATTGCTTGAGAAGGAGTGTCTAAACACAACCTACCCTATTAAGGAAATTTTGTGATTTTAATGTACTAGTTACTCTTGTATTATGTAGAATCATTATCTTAAAAGAAGCAATTGGAGTTTTCACTAGTCTGATAGTCTACAAAAATAAAATTCTCAATCATAAAATGGAAGTTTAGACTAGTGGTTTCGGATTATACACTTATCATCAAACACCATGGAATACCTCAGAATCGCATGAAGACATAGATTAAGAAAAACATAAAAACTTGTACTAAATTCTAGGTTCTAGGTTACAAGTTATAAATTCTAGGTTCCACCAATCGAGAACCTAGAACCTACCATTGGGTATAGGTTCTCTAAATTTTGGAACCTAGAACCTACAGGTTCCCACCGGTGCGGTTCTCAAGTTCTAGGTTCTACCCTAGAACTATACTCACCCCTAACAAGAACCTACTTGGATATGAGATTTGTAAAATTATAATCTAGTACAACAATAGCTATTTATTTATGATTTTCTATCTCCATTTTAGTACAATGATCATGTATTCAATTATTCTAATATCAATCTAGCCATTATAACGACATTATTATTTACAAAAGAAAGAAATTAGAATTAGCATTTTGTCTCGATATTGCTGTTGCACTCAAAGACCATCGATGCCTCCTCCTCCTCTTCCTTGAAGCCCCCCAAAAGCCAAATCGCCATTTCGCGAGCCCTCGCACTTCCATGGATAGCTACTTGTTCCCTCTCTTGCGATGGTGAGGTTGAGGCTGGCATCCACCGCGATGCTAATGTGGGAGCATCTTACTTAGGTCTATCGACGAATTTGACATCAGCACAATTGATGGTGACCCAAGCCAAGATAGAATTTGAGTATAACATGCTTCAATGAATTGAGACGAAAGTTTCTGAATAAAGCGACACCGAATCATTCCCTGCTAAAATTATCGATACCAATGATTAAAGAGTTTTCGATGAATAAAGAGTTACCATTATTCTCGAAATGCCACATTTGTAGCTGATTTCAGAGTTTATAAACAACTTACCAATAGGAGGCCATTCTAGACAATTTCCTTGGTTATTTGAAGTTGTTTTGAAGTGTTTATTTTCTAGTCAAAGTGGAAGTATGAGTTTTGCAAGGCTAAAGAGTCAAGAATGCAAGTTCCCAAGACAATTAATTGCATCTCTAATTTCCTAGGAGTCTTAATGTTTTTATAAGTTTCAAAAGTCAATGTGTTTAATCCCTAGGTTGTTAATTAGGACAGGCATGGTAACCATTCTGTTTCTGTTTCTGGAATAGATTTCTATTCCAAACCTATTTCTGGAATAGAAATCCATTTGGTAAAAAATTTTACTTTTTTATTTTTGGAACAAATTTCTATTCCAGAAATAGGTTTGGAATAGAAATCAGAAACAAAATTTTTTTATTTTTCTATTTTTGGAATAGAAATCAAAAATGATTTCTCTCTTTCTTCTTCTTACTTGAAGGAATTTTGTGTCGTCCGCCGCTCACCATCACCACCGCCCACCCCCGGCCGCCGCTGGTCGCTAGCCGCTGCCGTCGGCCCTCCCATTACCGCCACTACTTGGGAAAAAAAAAATTTATTATCAAACGAATTTCTATTCCAATAGTAGAAATTTTTTGTCGTTATCAAACGGGTTTTTTGGCTTAGAAACTCAATTAGAAATAGAAATAGAAAAATCTATTTCTGTTCCAGAAATGTTATCATTCGCGCCCTTACTATCTAATACCCAATGTCTTTAATGCTTTAGAGTTCCATACATGTTATTTCTCCTATAAATGGAGAAAGACTCTATTGTAATGTAGATGATTTTGATGAATGAAAATTGGTGAAATTTTCACTATATGAGTGAATATTTTTAGAGAGTGGATAACTTCTATATCGATCTCTTTATCCTTGGAGAGTGGATTACTCCTTAGTGACGAGTCAAGAAGTTCTTCATCCTTGGCTGGTGGATTTTCTTTTAGGCTCTGGTAGTGAGCTTTTCTTATTTCGAAATCCTTATCCTTCATGGGCAGTTCGTCCTTTAAGCCTTGGTAGTGAATTTCATTGATCCTGATCCTCATCCTCGATTGGTGACACATCCTTCCGATACACTTAATCACAAATTGCCCTCGCACGCATCAAATGCAGATTCCCCACTCGTGCTAATCATCGATCTCCATCCTCTACCTACATTTGACATCTTTCTCACTCTGTTCCTGGCCCTCAACAAAAGCATTCTCTACCGATCACACTCTGAATCCTACCGGAATGGGGGAGTAATATGACTGTTCTTTCATCCGAAAGATGCAACTTCAAACCATACCAAAAAATCCATTTCCAAAAGTCCCTACACGCTATTACCCTATTGACCACTAACTAAGGAACTTGAAAAGATTGGGAAGGAAAAGGATAGGCAACCACAATTTAGTGAATAGAGCGTATCTCTCTTAAGCAGATTGCACATCTACTGTGGATGTTTAAGACATAAAAACATACATAATTACACCAAATTTTAGGATATGACAAACTTATAAGAAGAGAGTGACTTATATTTGCTTCAACACAACTATATTTATAGCATAACTATCTATTTCAAAATTGTTATGAATGATGTGGAAATTATAACGAAATTAAAATTAAGAAGAATAAAAGAACACCATATATACGTGGAAAACCATTGCATGAAAATCACAAGGAGAGAATAAGCAAAATCCATTATAGGAATTTAAGGATTAAAAAAGGTGGGTAAAAAAACTAAGACTCTTTCCGTCTTAACTTCTTAACCTAATAATTTGAGAAAAATAATAACCATACTGCTCTCAAGCCTAACATTGGCCCATAAATAATTCAAGACATACTCAACAAATATCTACCTTGGCTTGAATTCTACATGAGCAACAAACAATCTTCTCCTCCCAATAGAGTAAAATTCAATTGTAGCAAACATTAACCAATGCCTAGATTTGGCAATAAGCAAGGGCTTCGTCAGCATCATTGTTGAATTATTTTCTGTACCAATCTTCAAGACCTTAATATAGCCATCAACAAGAATATTTCGAATAAAATGATATCGTACATCAATATGTTTTGTCCTCTCATCATACATCTGATTTTTAGTAAAATATATAACCCTTTGACTATCACAAGGAACAACAATCACACCATGATCCACACCTAGCACTCCAAATAAACCTCTTAATCATATGGCCTCTTTAACTGCCTCTACAATAGCCATATACTCCGCTTTTAAAGTAGACAAATTAATTATATGCTGTAAAGTAGTTTTTTAACTAACTGCACAACTTCAATAATAAAGATGTACCCAATCAAAGGCCTCCTCTTGTCAAGGTCACCAGCATAATTAAAATCAACATATCTCATAAGAGTGTCACTAGTTTTCCCAAACTCTAAACCAAAATCAAAGGCACCTTTTAAATATTTGAAAATCCACTTCATAACTTGCTGATGAACTTTTTCTAGGCATGATAAATATCTACTTACCACACTAACAACAAGTAAAATATCAAGTCAAGTACAAATCATGGCATACACAAGGCTACCAACTGCACTAAAGTATTGGAAGATATGACATACATTTTATATTATCTATATATGGACATAAACTAGCTAATAATTTAAAATGAACAACAAGAAGAGTACTTACTAGTTTGGCATCTTTCATGCCAAAATTATCTAACACCTTTTCAATGTAGTTTTTTGGGAGAGATACAATTTTTCCTTTTTCGATCACACCGAATTCCCATGCCTAGGGTTTTGTTTACAAGACCTAAATCCTTCATGTCAAATTCAACGCTCAATTGTGTGTTCAAGTTTTGTATATTAGATTTATCTTTTACTGCAATCAACATTTTGTCAACATATGATAACTGATAAATGAAAGAGCCACTTGGAAGTTTGCATAGATATACGCAACTATCATATTTGCTCCTACAATAGCAAAGTTGCATCATAAATGAATCAAACTTTTTATACCATTGTCTAGGCAATTACTTCAAGTCATATATAGACTTTTTCAATAGACAAACATGATTTTTTTACCTTCAAACTGAGAACTCTCTGGTTGATCCATATAAATATTCTCTTTAAGTTCATCATGCAAGAAAGCCATTTTAACACCAAGTTGTTCCAACTATAATCATGCATAGCAACTAACGCAAGAAAAACCTAAATGGAGCTATGTTGAACAATAAAAGGAAACACATAATTAAAGTCAACTCTCTCAATTTGACCATAGCCTTTAGCAATTAGACGAGCTTTGTACCTAATGTCTTCAACTATAGAAATACCTTCCTTTCCTTTAAAAAATCATTTGTAGCCCACAATTTTCTTCTCTTTTGGTGGTTTGACAAGTTCCCAAGTTTGATTCTTTTCAAGAGATTTCATCTCTTCATTTATAGTAACAAACCACTTTGTTGAATCTTTTAAAGACAGCTTCTTTGTAGGTTTTAAACTCACTATACTCTACTAACTTTGAAAACTAAAAGAGTCTAAGCAACAAAATCTAAGAATCCATATTTCCGTGGAGGCTTTATTGTTGTTCTTGGTCTATATTTGGCAATAGAATATTGTTACTCTTTAGGTTCTTCAAACTCCATATTATCAATAGACGAATGAACTAGTTGTGAAGAAATTACTTCAAGTTACACCTTCTCTGCAACACTTCCTGATTTTCATCATAAGGAACAAATGATTCCTTCTTAGGATGAAGCATAGCAAACTCATCAAAAGTGACATATCTATTGATAATAATCTTAGATGAATTAGCACACCAAAGTCTAACATTTTGCACCATAAGCATAACCAATAAATTTTTTTTTTTTTTTTTGCTCTAGGCTCTAGTTTGCCTTCACTAGCATGTGTATATGTTAGGCATCCAAATAGTTGAAGATAAGAATAATCAGCAAGTTTACCTAGCCATGTCTCCTCAAGTGTCTAGCACTTAATAGAGGTGTAAGGAGAACGATTTATCAACCAACATGTTATATTGACGACTATAGCCCAAAACTCCTTACCTAAACCATGTTAAACAATAGACACCAAATCCTTTCTAATAAAGTTTTGTTCATGCATTCTGCAATATCATTATACTGTGTTGTATTCACTATAGTATGATGCCTCACAATGCCTTCAATTTTGTAGAACTCATTCAACTCACCTCTACAAAATTTCAACCCATTATCTGTTCTTAGCTGCTTGATCTCCTCACCATTTTGCTTCTCAATTAAAGTTCTCCATTGCTTAATGTAACGAAAACATCACTTTTCTATTTTAGAAAATAGACCCAAACCTTTCTTGAAAAATCATCAATGAAAGTGAGTACATACCTCGAACCAATGCCTTTCAAAGGAACTTTCGTAGGCCCCCAAAGATTAGAGTGAATATAAACCAAAGTGTCATTTCTTGTGTGAATTCCTATCTCGAAACTAACTATTTTTTGTTTTCCAAAGACATGATGTTCACAAAAATCCAATTTTTCAATTTTTTGACCACACAAAAGACTTCTCTTACTCATATCCTCCACCCCTCTAATACTTATATGGCCTAATCTTATATGACATAATTTAGTGTTGTCTAATTCTAACATAGCGAATGAGACCATAGCTAAGCCAATAGTTGTAATGTCTCGCAGCTGATACAAAGTACCAGTTTTTAGCCCTGTCATTAATAAGAGTGAACCACTCATAATATTCATAAGTCCACCCTCAATTGTAAATCTATAACCGTTAGCATCAACTGTACCCAAAGTGATGCAATTTTTCTTCAAATCCAAAACATGTCTGACATTATCCGAAATTCTAATCATGTTGGCGTGCATCTTAATGCTAACCGTCCCTATTCCAACTACTTTGCATTTAGCATTGTTTCTCATCAGAATAACTCCACCATTATATTCCTTGTACGTGGAGAACCAATCACAATCAAGGCACATGTGACATAAACAACCTGAATCAAGAATCCAGCTATTACTGAATTTGTTTTTATCATCTACAACCAACAACCAATCTTCATTTTCTTCTTCAAAAACACCAACTTGAGCCGGATTTTTGTTTCCTTGATTATACCTGTTTTGGTAGTTTTGATTGTCCTACCAATTTGCATTCCCTTGATTTTGCTTATTCATATTATTTTCTCTTTGCTACTTTGCCTTTAGTTTCAAATAATTTATCTTAATATGTCCCTTAGACATACAATAGTTGCCATCATTGTTTCTCTCAATAGACATTCCTCTAGGAACTTCATTGGTCCCATGATTATTATTGCCTTCAAAAGTCAATTTTGTATCTCACTTTTCCTTATTTAGAAGACTAGTCTTGACATCTTCAATATTGATAGTTTCTCTACTATCAATCATGGTCTCCCTAAAATTATAAGAGGGAGGTAGTGAAACTAATTATAAAAGAGCTTGATCCTCACCATCAACCTTAACATCAACACTTCTTAATTCAGAGATAACAGTATTGAACTCATACATTTGAGACTTAAGTGAAGAACCTTCAGCATAAGATTAAAAGTTACTTCAGACTCATCCCACATATTCTAATTTTCATTTTTGGAATATAATTGAGCATATGTCAAGCCAAAACGAGTTATCTTCTTATAATCGCACTCATGGAAAATCAAATAGAACTTAAAAAATTCATCTCCTCCATCTTACTAAATCAATATTTTTACCCTGATCTAGATTCACTCGTGGCTGGTAATGGATGGAGGCAGCGTTGGCTGGGGTCGGAGGTGGATCTGGCGTGGGTGGAAAAGTTTCAAAAACAAGAAGAACAATCACTTAAGATGGATGAAATAACATATAAAAGGCGGATGTGTCAACCTAGTAGAGATTTCCGATATAAATGTAACCTTTGAATTTCCGAGAATCCGCGTCTTTCAAGATCACCTAAGCCAGCGGGTCAACTCAGTAAAGAGCACAACTTTCCGATACGAATGTAATCTCCTCACCGTGCATCTTTTTTCACTCCATCATAGTAAGGAAACCGTCGATGATGTGGAAACGATACACGACAACGGCTGGCAATGGAAGCAAAACTATTGATTCGGACTCATTTAAGTTGATTTTACCTTTCATGCATGTTACGCAACCTCTTTGCAATTGCATTTCGTACCATCCTCTCTTTTGGTCCCTTTCTTTAGGTTTGCAATCGCGGAGACCCTAACGAACATGTCGATGTCTGTCTCCAAAGACCATGTGCTCTTCCCATGTGCCGTGTTCGCTTTTCGTTTTCAGTCGATTTTGATTGCAACCCGGAAATCCGGACGTCCATCATACCGCCATGTGTACGACTAATTAGAAAAGAAGCACGATCCCCCCTTAATCAATTGACCTGTCGTGTCAACAATCAAAACCGATTCTAGATTTTTTGCCCAAATGATGTGAAACCACAAAATTCTATTATGCATATATTGATTTTATTTATTGCCTAGTACCTGAAATTTCCTCCCAACCACGAGATTTTCTTTATTTCTTCATGTCAATAAGCAAATTAGGAAATCAGGTTTATGATTCGACTTGCGAATAATTTACAGTTTTTAAGCTGATAAGTTGCTGGGCTCAATGCCGTGAACTCGTAACTAGCAGTCATTTAGTAGATTTAAAAATAAATGAAAAAAATCAATATATTTTCTTTTCTTTTACTTCCAACAAACAATATTGAAGGAGAATTTTCTCATTGTTCCCCACGGCTTATTTACCAATTATGTACTTATCAACATCATGTCTACATTTGATTTACAATGGCAAACATAATTGTGCCTAATTCGATTCTCTTAGATTAGGTTAACCTTTTGTCTGTATTAATCTCACTCCTTAACCTTTTTCTTCTTCTTCTTTTTATCTAATCTGGCCCAACAAGGACAAAGGACAAAAGAGCAGATGCAACTTCAATAATGTCGGTCCAGTACATTAGCAATGAGAATGCCAATAATTGATGATCTATACTCCTATAGACAAGACCGGGCCCACGAAGTGCCCTTGGGACCTACTTTTAGCAAAAAGCACTAAAGTTAATGTGTCCTCGTTTCGTAAATTTGTTCATGGTACATCTCTTGATTACCACTGCCGCCTGTACTGGACCACGTTCTGAACTTGTGAACCCCGCTGAATCGACCCGATCGAATAAGTTCCACAGCCAATACATCTCTTGATGACCACTGTCTCCTGTACTAGACCACCTTCTGAACCTATGAACCCCGCTGAATCGACCCAATCGAATAAATTCCACAGCTAATATGATTACAAGTCATATTTACAATTGCATCTGAGACACTAGTTAGATACACCAATTGAAGGGTATGTTTGCTTAAATGAGAATTTTCACAAACTAGCTTTTATAACTTATACGAGTTTAATTGACTGAAGATGGACAGTCAATGGAAAGATATTTACGGTCTAAGAAAATAAGAATTAAGAAAATCAAATTCTTTAATCTGAAAAAGTGTTAAAACTGTTTTATATTTACGTGCAATCATTGCTTTGAATGTGAGATTACCCTTCGGGTGTGTTTCTCCGTAGTAAAACTTTACTTTTTAAATAATATACATAATAAGTACCTCTAGATGTTAACCAAATATATATATGATTACACTGAGGGTACTAAGTCCAGTATGCGAGATGATATTACACAGTAATATGATAAGAAATACAGACATTTAAATAAGTTAGCCATAGTCGATACTTGATAAAAAAACCTATTACATAATTTTATAACATCAGTATCGCAAATCGATCCTAACATACCTAACAATATTCTTTTCAAAGAATTGAAGCGAGGCAGAAAGCTTTAACCAAATCGGGTAGATAAGACTCCTACTTCTACTGGAGAATAGAGATCACTTGGGCACCCAAACCTGAAAATTATGAATAGAGATCACTTGGGCACCCAGAGCTGAAGATTATTGCACTTATACGATGGGGCCTTGTACTGGTTTTACTCATTGATCCTCTACTAACCGAGTCGGGAACAATTGTTTCGAAATCCGGCTGCACACTCGCGTCACAACTTACAACAGGACTGAATTGAATTGCCACATTTCACATAGATGCAATATACCAGTAGGGACTCATTATACTCAAAGTTGACTAATTGAGTAAGTCTCCAATCAGTGACCAGCCTAATTTTGGTTTCAAGGCTCATCTTATTTCTTATAGACATTATATAAAGAAAGAAAGAACCCAGACGTCCAAAATTTCCAAACTCCAATTAACCAATTCTTACATGGCAATACAATAAGTTTGGCCCTACTCTCTTTTTCATGGAGAGAGATATATATCGGAACATGGAGCCGGTCATCTTACCTTTGTTCCAACTCCAGTGAAAGGAGACACTTCACACTGAATTGGGCCAATATCTGTGGGACAAAGCACTTCCCATCCATCATGAACGTATAACGAACTTGGTCCAGTACTTTATTGCTCAGAAGGGAAAAACAATATGGACTGCAATTTGCCATGACTCCCCTGCTTCCACAATCTGTTCTTGTCCCCACAGCATGAAATCGGACTGAAGGATGAGAAAGAGGTCGGCAACACCTTGTTCAGATTGTTGCTCAGATGCTAGGCTATCTTCAGTCAGCAAAAAGAAAAGAAGAAACTTAAATCAGGGTCTCACCATGCCCTAACAGACTGAAGATCCACATAACCAATTGATAAAATTCAAGTATCACTAAGTTTGCAATACTAACTCCTGCCCTAACATCAGAAGAGAGGTATATACACATGTTTCGATCACCCAAAAAGCTATCTTGTTTTGTATGTCGGCACATTCAGCATGAGTAAATGAAGCAGATTTTCGTAACTGAGGGCGAACATACAATAACACAACAAATGATCAAGTCTGTCAATCGCATTTCTCCAGAATACACACCTCCATGCATTTAAAATTGGCATAATCACTAGTAGATTGCTAAGAAATGGCATACATTATGTGAACACAGCATAAGATATGTTTGATTGTTTTAACCAGGATGCAATTATGATAAAAGAAACCCAAACACAATGCTCCAATCTATGTTTGATTCATTGGAACAAAATCTGGAACCAATCTTGAACTATTTCGTTTTTTTCCTTTTACAATAATGACGGCCTTATGTTTCCAGACAAGGAACTTGGAAGTCAGACTGTTGAAACAGGCCATTATTGCATGCACTGAGTTTGTGTGAGCCCAGCACAGATCATGTGGATCCCTCATGGGACCTGCCAAAAATAACGGTTATTATGCATTTTGACTCACACGAAGCTAGTGCATGCTACAGTTTTTCCTGTTGAAAAAGTCAAAGACACTTCAAAACTCACTTCAAGACTATCAGCAATGTCAGGGCCAAGCAAGAGTTGCATTTTGTCTGTTAGTGTGACTCAACAATAGAGCAAATAGCAACTGCAGTGATTAATTATTCACTCTGGCTGACCAACATGACAGTTCAGAACAAGCCCATGTTGCCTGCTTCTTGCTTGCTTACTTAGAAAGTTTGGAGAAGAGGGTACCACAAGCAGGTACAATAAAAAAATAAGCGATATCAGTCGAGTCCAGTGATGATTAAAGCCAAGAACCTTTCAAAGAGATCAGAAACAATAGCATTCTTGTACATGATCGAAAGATACAAACAGATGCTGATAGACATAAGCTTTTTAGGCCCTGGACTTAATGCACAGATTCCTAAATCTGCTCTTCATTCTAAACCCATGAATCATATTGAAAACTACATAGGGAGAGGGAAGGAGCATGGGAAAAATGCTCCACCAGGGTCACACCAAATAGATGATTTTGAGAAGAAACAATGAGTAAAACAACACTGCGATGCCAAGATTGAAACTACCTCAGAGGTAATTATGGCAGTGCAACAGTAAGTTTCTCTTTGTTATTCTCAATGTTGTTCCTCTCTGCATCTGGCAGGCTCTTTAAGACCTGCATGTGATGCCAAATTATGCAACCAGGCAACACAAGATTTATGTGCCCTGTGGCATTACAACAAAATCAAACACACCTCATAATTTTTTCAAAGTCCTATTTGAAGGGCTCTTTAAGACCAGGATTCAGTCAAAAAGGAGGCATTTTAAATTTTAATTTTGGACGTTGATTCAGCGACTAGCTTATTCCAATTTTTTGAAAAATTCCAACATATCTTGGAATCAAAAGCAGGCAGCCAATTTATCTTATTCTTTTTTTTGCTTTTTTTTCTCTGGTAATTGTGAAAATATGCTTACACACACCTAAAATTCATGAAAAGGTGCATTGCTGTTTTTCTCTTCTAATAGTTAGCTGAAGCATGAAATTTAAAGAAGATATCCTTGGACTAAACTGTGCACATGCACCAAGTTATAAACAGTTAGATGCTTTTACAAGTACTTTTGTTGAAGTTGAACCTAAAGACAATTGTGACGAACCTGACTTTTTTTTTTTTTTTTTGATATCCAGGATCCGGCCTGGTTCAACCTTATGAGAGCACACGGCCACCGCGGACCCGACAGGCCCAACGACGACCACCAACTATACCTGGAGGGGAGCTAGCCCAAGAACCCCCCACTTAAATAGCTAGCAACTGGGTGATTCAAACCCAAGACCTTGTGCGGGAGGTCCCAAGCGCAAACCACAGCAGCTGCCTGCTGGTGGGTTCGAACCTGAATTTGTTTATACTTAAGAGAACACAAAAAATGCCTTTAAGTGTTATGATTGAGATCCTGGTGGAGAGATGTGCAAAATACACGATATATAAACAGCTATCCTCAGAATATAACAAAATAGCACTCCAAGTACATCTCTTGATATAAAGCATATCCTAGACTTCTTTAATCCTCAACCCTAATTGACCGACATAAATATTTCGTTTCATTAGAATCAGCACTCCAATGCACAAGATTATAGAGGCAAATCCAGCTTGCCTTTTAATTAAGTAAAGAAAAGTAACCATGAGAGTGATGATCCAATTTCAAAGCAACAGATTTAAAACCTGATATAGATGCCAAGAAGCAAATGCATCGGTGGCAGCATAAAGTTGTTGTTCTTTTGATAAAAAAGCAGCCTCCCAATTTCCACACCTAATTTTCATGAATTTCTGCAGCTGCAAGACATAAAAACTCTGATTAATTCCAGCTCAAATCTTCCATGGACATTCAATTTCACTAATTTTAGGAGGGTAGCTTTTAAGGAGAAGCAGTCTTCAGCATGCAGTCTTATGCTGGAACCACATTTGATCCCCATTGATCCTTTTAATTCAACCATCACATGAATAAGCTCATAAAACATCTTGTAAACCAATCAAGATAGAAGCTACCTTTCAACTTATTTCACAGCTTATTCATCATATTTGTCGACGCAAAGCATTGACATCGACGACGAAGCAAAATAAAAATTAATCGCTTTGCAATTTTAAATGTAAGTCATGATGCAGAAGTTCTTTTGGCCCGAATTTGTTCATATAATTGACAGTTTCATCTAGAGGAGATCTACAAGGAAAACTTAAGTACCACCAAAAGGATTTTCCAACAACTTGCTAGAACTATAGGCTTTGATAAAGATGAGATGTAAATAATTTATAACTTCAATTATGTATTGACAATCTCAAGTTCTTGAATGGGAAACAAGTTGTTTGAAAGAAACTGAGAACTGAATGCTTAATATCTACGAAATGCACAATTGCAAACGCTATTGACATGTTGAATGATTCTAACGTCCCAGAAAGATTTGTACTTTAAACAAATGAAAAAACCTATTCCTTACTTAATGTATTAAGTATATTTTTAGCTTAATTTGTTTAAGCCAAAATTAGTAAAAATGGGTTTAATCTTATGAAGTATTCAATGTTCAAATTATTGGTACTTAATTGAGCCATCAAACAGAATCTAAGATATGGCAAATGTAAAAGAAATTAACTAGCACCTAAACCATACTATGCACAATTATGTAGCTTTAATTTCACACTGTAAATCTAAAGGTACATATCAACAAGCTGATGTTCAAAAAGAAATAAAAACAGCCATTGAGATTTTTAATCTACTTTCTACCCCATTTTGAAAAGTAAGCAAAGTTGCACTAAGACTCATACTCACTCCTTTTGGTTTTATTTTGGGCACCTTTGCCATCTTTGTCACACTCAAGATAAACATGTCGGGTGTGGTACTTCATATATGAGAGCTACTTAATGAACTCAGCTAAAATAAAACCAAGTGACATAATTGGTTCGACCAATTAAACTGTGTATTATCAATCTGGTTTGGTCTTTTGTATGGTTTTAAGACCATTGATATGTACAGAAATAGAAGTTTATGGCTTTTGCTAGAGCAAGTCATAGCCAGGTTCTATGAACATGGCAGAACAACAGATCTCGATTTGAAATTCAAGAAGGCTTTAGTCACTGTAGGAGTAATATTTGCGATAAGATTACTTTTTATGCTTCAAGAAATATATTCTTAAGACAGCAGAAAAAAACACTGCAGATAAAATTTGATTACACTTGCCAAATCCTCTCCCATTTATAGCATTAGCCCTCATTAACTATACTCCATCAAATAAGTAGAGATACTACTGTAAAAATAGTTGATTCAACAAATACATGATGGTCAAATAACCTATACCTAGCAAAGGATCAAAGAAGCCTTTCATTGTCAAAGGGACTTTGTCACTGAAGTCCAGAATTTAAGGGCAGTGAGAAAATTACTCAGGAGTGGCCATGATGATTGCAAAAGAAATTGAAGTATACCTGCTTATTTAAAAGCACCTCACTTAGAGATGCAAGACCCCACCTATAACGAGGCAGAGGAAGCTTTTGATTAGCAAGTTCTGAAAGATCCTGAAAAGCATTGACAGATACATTGTAATCCTTAAGCACCTTCGTAGCATCACCAGCTATGCCTGCTCCAACCTGTACATGCAAGCATAACATCATCTTTTAGTCAAGTTATACATTTTCCCAAAATCAACCAGACATATACCAATACCCACTAAAAACTAGACATATGCTGACCTTTAATAAAGTGGTATCCTCTAAAATAAGCTTCAAACTATGAGGGACACCAGAATGAATAACATGCATCACATAGCAGTGGTCATTGTCACCGCAAATCTGCATTACTGCTGTCTTCCGAGGTGGAACACCTGCAAGTCTTGCATCAAGATAATGACTGAGCAATAAAATGTGGTGATTTTAATCTCTATTTCTACTTCCTTTTTCTTCCTTGAGAGAAAAATGCAAGTTTATTTCTAGAGCATGCACGCAAGACCATAAAAATAAAAATATATAAAATTAGAAGAAAAGAAAGAAGATGAGGGAAAAAAAAGAAGAGAAAATTCGTTTATACCACTCAAAAATCTTAACTACCTATTTGAAACTTAAAATAATTCCTTTTAGCTTTTTCCCTTTAAAATGTTAAAAACGCAAAATGATGTACATTCCTAGGGAAATTCAGGAAAAAGAGTTAATCGACTCTTCGTTGTCCATACTTTTATGTTTTCCAGGGTGTTAGGCATCTGACATAAGCTAAAGATCAAATTTCAGACACTAAAAGAAAATGACACTGCAAAATTAAAAGTTACTCCAAAAGGCCTCGTTTACCAACACCAGAAGCAAGGAACAAGAAACAGGCACAATACTGAAAAACATCAAGTTAAAAACAAATCTATGTAGATCTACAAAGTGAAATATAGATTTGTACATGTGACTAGAACCAAGAAACCGCATCACAATTGAAAGAAATGAAGCTAATATTTCAGAAGATCAGGGCAAAAACTCATCAATTTGTAAATGAAATTGTTGTCATTTTGCTGCTATACAGTGAAAGAATAGCTCGCAATAATAATTTCCTAAAGGGAAAGAACTGTCAACAGACCACTCAAGTGCAGGAGTTTGTACCATTTCATTAAAGTAGTTGCAAGAAAATCAAGTCTTACCGCTGAAAGAAATCAACAAACAATCACAGAGATGTAAATTCAATCTAAACACAGAACCAAAGCACTACTAAGCCAACCTCAAACCATTAAACATAACACGGAAGCAAAGCTAACCAAACCTTTTTGAAATGTAGGCCTATACTCGATGTCAAAACCAATAATGACTTGATCCATTACACTTTTCATGGCATCAATTTTCTTCAAAAGTTCTGCTGCAGCTCTCTCTACACCAGTAGTACTCCGGCTGTAGGTAATCTGACCTCCGAATGTCATCACAGGGAGTTTAATCCGCATACTATCTGTCATGGGAAAGATGGCGCATAACGATTCCATCACAATTTGCACATAAATACCCCCAAGTCTCCAAATCCAATTCCTCCCCATTTTCAATTAAAAGGGGGACAAGCCTTTAACTAAGCTGAAACCGCAGAATCAGGAGAGTGAATTATAGAACAAACTCATCAAAGATACTAACCAAAATCTTGTCTTGCAATAAAACCCAGAATTGTTCCAACAAAATGCAGCTAAAGTAAATTCCTATCCCATCTGAAACCCCTTCACAGCCCCACTGGCACTGGCAGACAATTTCTCGCTCACGGAAAAGAGAGGAGGAGAAAACCCAAAAGAAACTGTGCCTTCCTACGGCAATCATCTAAGGAACAGGAAACGAGAGTGAGACGGGTCTCGTACTTACGTTGCGAAGAAAATGAACCGGGCAAACGCCGTTGGGGCCCGCCGGGGCGATCCTCGCCGTCGCTCCTGGCGCTGGCGACGGGGCGCCGCTTCTTGGAGACGGCGGTCTCGACGACGGCTTCGATGGCGTCGAGTTCTTGGTCGGTGAAGGGCTGGTCCCAACCCGGGACGAGCTCGGGGCCGATTGAGCGAGCGTCGGTAACGGTGGTGGGAGTGTCGCCGCCGGCGTTCGTGATTTCCATCTACGATCGGCTCGAAGTCAAGGAGGAGGGAGCTCGAATTCAAAAAAATATGTAGTATAAATTGTATAAATAATAGTTTCGGGAAGGATTTTTTTTTTTTTTTTTTTTTTTGGGTGGAAGAAAATTTTAGACTGATTCATTGATTTATTTCGCAAAAAATAAATAATTTATAAGATAATTCTTAAGAAGAGTTGCATATATTGCTTACAAAATAAACAAATGAAAAAAAATTCATTATTCATAAAATTATTTAAATATAAATTATAATCACTAGTAAAATACTTTTCATTAATAAATTATTTAAAAAATATTTTTCGCATCATTCATTTTTTACAAAATAAATGAAGCATCTATTTATTTAGAAAATCAATTATTTGAATTTTTCTCTAATTTCAAACATTTAGAGTTTTTAGAAAAGAGATAACGAAAAATTATGCCATTCAATAAAATTGGTTAGGCATTATTATTAATAATGAAAATATTTCTCATAAACTCATTTTTGTAAGTAATAATAATGATTAAATTTATGAAAATATTTTTTAAAATTATTGATTTTTTTATAACAAAATGAGCTCTATTTATTATCTAAGATATGAAAACATAGAAATTTCACCGCCCACCCTGAGATGATATCGTAGTAGCATCATGAGATAGACAAACAACTTTGTCATGCCAATTGCGACCCATGTTTTTTCTAAAGTACGTAATGCATACTCACAAATCGACCGAATTGAGAACCGTCTCAATAGCTTTTCTTTTTCCCAGTTTGATATGTACTACATATCGCAAAAGCAAGAAACCCTTTTTTTCTCAATCTATTTGGAGTTCACTATGGGAAAAGCAATCACCTCTTCTTCTTTTTTTATTTTTTTGCTAGGTGGGTTTAGTGAAATTCGAGAGGAGAGGCGGTGAAAGAAATTTAATGCTTCCTCTTTGGTATGAGTGATTGTTTTCAATCAGTCTTATCATAACGAGAGGGAATTGAGAGGGAAAATTATCAAAACAGTTATAAACCTATTATAATTTTTTCAATTAAGTCATAAACCTTTTTTTGTGTTAATTTAATCCTAAATCTTTCGTAATTATGTCAATTTAGTCCATCCAGCCAAATTTGGCTACCTGGTACTAACGTGAATGCTGACTGGTGCTAATGCGGCAATTTTTTAATAATATTTTATTTTGTCAAATTTTTATTGATTTTGTTAATTTTCCTTTTTTCCTTTTCTTCTTTTTCTTCTTCTTGCTGGTTGCCGAACCAACCAAAGGCTAGGCCAATGAGGTCAAACTTGTTGGCCATTGGCAAGGCCTCACCATCGTGGCATTGGGCAAGACCTCGCCATCGCAATGCCGAGCGAGAGCTCGCCCTCACTTAGATCTGGCAAAGGCCAGCCTCACTGTCGCAACACTGGGCGAGACCTTGCCATCGTGGTCGAGCCATGGCTAGGACGACGAGGGGGAGCTCGCCCAGCGCCACGATGACGAGGTTGACCCTTGCTAGATCTAGGTGAGGGCTGGCCTCGTTATGGCTCAGTGAGACCTCGCCTAGCGTCGCGACAACGAGGGTAAGCTCGCCCAACAACACTACAGCAAGGCCTCACCAGCTAGAAGAAGACGAGGAAGAAAAAAGGAAAATAAAGAAAACAAAAAATTAATAAAATATTTGAATAAAATAAAATAAAATATTATTCAAAAATTGCCATGTCAACATTAGTCGAACGCCTCACACCGATCGATGTCCATGTCAACACCGACTGGTCAAATTTGGCCGGATTGACTGAATTGACACAATTATAAAAAGATTTATGACTAAACTGGTATTAAATAAAAAGGTTTAAGACTGAACTAGAAAAATTACAATAGGTTTAGTTTTGGTAATTTTCCCTATATAAATAGCACAATATGAGTTGCCTCTTTTCAATTCATCGAGAACTTGTCTCATTTACTTTTTGTGGTGACTTTATTGGTGACATAAGTACAGCGGGAGTACCAAAACTTGGCATGGAGAGACACTTAAGTGCCAAAACTTACAAACAGTATACTTAAGTGTCAAAATGGGAGCAAAAGAGATCACTTAAGTGCCAACGGCAAGAGAATCCGGCCAAAATGCTGACGTGGCATTTTTCCGGCGATCTAGGGTCGAAACGGCGTCGTTTTTGTTACTGATGTGGTGAAGTAAACCCAAAATAGTGTCATTTGGGTGCTGATGTGGCCACGGCACCCAAAACGACATTGTTTTGACTAATATTTATTTTTTAATAAATATTAATTTAAATAATATTAAAAGAGCAAAAAAAAAAAAAAAGAGAGAGGAGGGGGAGCAACTTGTCGCCGTCACCCCATCGCCGGTGGGGCGGCGGCGGCGGACGCGAGAGCCGTCCGGCCCTCACCAAACGCCGGGAGAGGGCAGCGACCCTCTCCTAAATCTGGGCGAGGATCGCGCCCTCGCCCGGCCTAAGCAAGGGTCGCCGGCCCTCGCGCCGGCGTCGGTGGCCCTCACCCAGCACCGCTGAGTTTCTAGCAGTGCTGGGGCGAGGGTCGACCGCCCTCGCCCGACGCCACCGAGTTTCCAGTGGTGTTGGGCGAGGCCACCGACGCCAAGGCAAGGGCCGGCCGACCTCGCCCAGCCGGGGCGAGGGCGGCCAACCCTTGCCTAGATCTGGGAGAGGGTCGCCGCCCTCTCCTAGCGTTTGGCGAGGGCCGTCCGGCCCTCCCCGTCACTCCACCAGCGATGAGGCAACGGTGATAGGCTACGCCCCCTCCTTTTTAAAATTTTTTTTTTTGTTCTTTTAATATTATTTAATTAATATTTATTTTTTGGGTACCATGGCCACATCAGCACTCAAACGACACCATTTTGGGTTTATTCGCCAAATCAACAACAAAAACGACGCCGTTTCGATCCCCAGATCACCGAAAAAATGCCACGTCAACATTTTGTTCAGATTTTCTTACTGTTAGCACTTAAGTGATCCATTTTGCTCCGATTTTAACACTTAAGTATATTGTTTGTAAGTTTTGGCACTTAAGTGTCCCCCGTGCCAAGTTTTGGCACTCCCGAGGTCTGTACCTCCTTTATTGGTCAAAAGTGCTATAGTTAGTAATTGGGTGTTGTCAAATCGGGACATAATCACAAAATACTCATACGAGTTTGATAGAGGTTTTCAGGTATCAAATGGTGGCTATCAAAGTGTTCTACGGCTCATCGAAAAGCTTATTGAGTTTATTTCAAAAGTCATAGAGGCCTCAAACTCATTTGACCAAGTTTCAAGCTCAAACGAAGATGTTTCTTAGATCAATCCTTTTATAATCCGATTTTCACATATTAAACACAAATACCTAATCAAGCCAAATCATCCAAGCAAAACCATCCACAATCATCGTGATTCATCACAAAAGCTATATTATCCATATATTCGAACCTAAACTTGAGCTCTAGCCCGGCTAGCACGTGCAGCCCCCAGAGTTTACTCCCTCGGCTGTCGGCGGGGTGCAGGGTTCCCTGGGTCATCAAAAAAAAAAAAAAAAACTTGAGCTCTAGCCCCGATTACCTATTGCGATCTTGCTTCATCGAGCTTGAGATTATGAGGCCTATCTTGGTTGATGTTTCCTGTCGAAATTGAGCTTAAGCAAATGTGAACTGAACACCACAGTGCAAGTGAACACTGGAGGGATACCGAGGAAGCCTCTCGTCGCTGGAGGAGAGAAAACCAGCACTGAAATGGCGCCAGTTTACTACTGTACAAAACCGATCTCAAAATGGACCGGTTTGGAGACAGAGGGATTGAGCCAAACGGCTCAATCCGAGGGCCGCTTGAAGGGATGTTGACCACCAGCTGGTCAGAGGGACAAGGAGGATCACCGACAAAGGAGGATTGGGCAGCATCAGCCCTTGCAAAGGTCTGGCCAAGGCAATGAACGGCGGTAATTGAGGCGATTCAACCGCCTGAACCGGCTGAAAAAAGAGAGAGAAAAGGTGGGAGAGAGGAGAGGGAAAAAAGAGAATCAAGTGTAGAGAGAGAGTTTAGATGTGAAAATGGCCTTCTTTTGAAAAAATGGAGGGAAATGTTATTATAGTCCCCTTTAATCGCTAAATCCTAACTGTTGAATTAATCTGACGGCTATGGATTAACTCATGTACCTAACTAGCTCTCTAGTCTTCTAATAATGTTTAGCACATTTAATATGTGCTAATTTCAATGGCTAAAATTTAATGTGATCAATGACTCAAAAAGATTTTTGCAATTAAGGACACTAATTATGGGCAATTTTTGTAATTTTGCCAAAACTAAGGACTATTTTGCAAATTCTGAAAATATAAGGGCATGGAGGGGTCGGATTTGGGTTGGGCCACCACATGGTGGTGGTCACCGGCCAAAAACCGATTGAATGAGGGCCAAACCAGCCTCTTCCGTTGGTGGCCAATCTAACCGATTGGAATGATTTTGGATCGGTTTGATCGGTTTAGCCGGTTCTTGGGTTGTTCAATCCAATTTTATTATAGGTTTATGCAATTAAGTACCAAATCGTCTAAATTGAAAAGAAAATTTGCATAATTGGAAAGAAAACAGCTCAATTTTGAAGAGAAATGTTCCAATTTCAATTGATTTGGCAAAAGTACAGCTCAAGTGCTAAAACTTAACACAAGAGGACACTTAAGTGTCAAAAGTTATGAAATGTATACTTAAGTGTCATTTTTTTTGAAAATTGGATCATTTAAGTGCTAACTTTGGCGAATGTCGCCAGAAATCTGACATGGCTTATTTTAATAATATAACTCACTTACGTGGCTCGCTGGAAGCTGAGTTAACAAAAACTTAGCCAAAACAACGTCGTTTTTGTGTTGACGTGGCATTTAAAAAATTGTATTAATTAAATAATATTATAAATATATTATTATAAATTTGATTAATTAAAAAAGAAAGAGGAATGGGAGGGTTCGGGCGAGGGCTGTGCAGCCCTTGCCGCCGTCGCCATCACCACCCCACCATCACCGAGAAGGGTCGGCCGAGGTCGCCGAGCCCTAGCTAGTGGCCGGCAACCTCGGCCAACCTATAGCGAGAATCGCCGACCCTCGCCGGCCGGCCTAAGGGTCATCGGCTGCCTAGTTAGGGTCGCTTAGCTAGGTGGCCAACAGCCCTTAGCCCGGCTTGGTGAGAGCCAGCAACCCTTGCCAAATCTGGGGGAGGGTCGTGACCCTCGCCCAAATCTTGAGCAACGGCCGCAAGCCCTCGTCGCAGGTCAACCGGGGTCGTCAACTACTAGCCAGGGCCCGGCAACCTCGATCGACCCATCCCCCCACCGTCGTCGGCCCTTCTCAGCGATGTTGGGGTGGTGAGGGTGCGCTTGAACCCTCCCCTTCCCTTTAAAAAAAAAAAATCGATTTTTTTAATTTTTTTTTCTAGTATGACTTGGACAATTTTTTTTTTAAATTGCCATGTGGATATTTTATTTTGAAAAAAATTCATTTGTCAGCAAATGAAATCGTCGGAAAATGACACGTGACAGTTTGGATGTATTTTTTCGCCGTTAGCACTTAATTGATCCTTTTTGCTTTGATTTTGGCACTTAAGTGTACATTTCCGAACTTTTGGCACTTAAGTGTCCCCCCGTGCCAAGTACTGGCACTCCAGGGGTCCGCACGTCCAATTGAATTCAGTTAATCAAACTACATAAATTCAATTTTGTGATTTTTTATTAACTTAATTATCTAATTGCCATGGGAATTATTGGACCCATACTCTAGGCCCACCAAATTAGACTTTCTAGGCCTTAAATTGGGCAATTCCATTTAATTGTTGGTTATAATTCGCAAATTAATTGAAATTGAATCCATTTAAAATTGCGAGACACCTATTAGTCTAATTATCTATGCCTAGGGGAACTTATTGCATCCAAATTGACCTTTAATTGATGACATGACATTTTTGCCAAAATTAAATTGAAGGCTAATGTCAAAATTGAACCTCAATTCATCAAAATAAACTATAGCCATGAATGGGTCAACTCAAATTTCTTGAATCGAAACTCAACAACCCTATCTTCTTAAGGCCCAGTAAGCTAAATCTCCTAAATCAATGAGTTGACAAGTGAATTTGCTAAAATCGACCATAAAAATTTGGATTTAACTCACAAAATTGAGTAGGATGGAAGTGTTCACTCACAAATCATGAAGAATAGATTCGGACCCCTAATTAAAGGCAAAAATGTTCATTCACATTTTGCTTTACCCGATCTCAAAATTTATTAAACAAGCGAATAGGTAATTATCTTTAGATTAGATGTCGTAAATGGAATTAAGCCTAATTATGACTAGAAAGAAAGTGATTTTATTTTTAGTTGTTTCTAAACCTAAAATCGAAAAATTCGAAAAATGAGGTTCTTAATCAATTTTCACAAAATTCTTGATACTAAAGTAAAATTGAAGCTAAAATAAAATGATTTTGTGATTTTTGTATTTTTCAATTTTTTTGGTCAAATGTTTGACCAAAAGTCAAACCCTAATTGACTTTTTAGTAAGAGTTTGATTTTGTGGTCAATTGTTTTGAATGTTTCCAAAATCACCACTTCTAAAGTGAAATTGGACTCAAAAGGAATATTTTGGTGCAAAAAACCAAAACTTGACCTGAGTTGACTTTTGGTCAAAGGGTTGGTCAAAAGGTCAATCCAAAAGTCAACTGTTCGACTTGTCAGAGTGGGATGAATAGGAAATTATTTTCTAAAAGGCAATGAATAGAATTGAAAAATAACACTTTTTGCTCAAAAAAGGGGCCCCGTCAAGATTGAAAACCTCTAATTCGGTTTTTCTACATTGATCGATGTGTCAATTAAAAATCAAGTGTCAATAGCTACCCCGCTTTGAAGAGTTTCCACTCAAAGACAAATTAATACTTGCAATTTTTAGTTGACTCTATTTGGGGAAATAAAGAAAAGATGAAGGAAATGACATTTGATTAAAAATATATCTGCGTACTTACCGTCATTCATTGGAAACATTCAGTCCATTCATAAGGGTTGTTCCTCTTTACTCTCCCATGGGATGAAGTGAAAGAAAGAAAGATGGGATAGAATGGAATGAAGGAAAGAAATAAGGAAATTTCAAATGAAGAGTATGATTTAAGGATGATTGCTAACCTAAAGACAAGGTTTAAGGATAACCTAGAACCTAAGGATAGGGTTTAAGGATGACCTAAAACAAGGTTTTAGTTAACAAATAACTGAAGATGAGGTTTAAGGTGGACTAGGAACCGAAGACAAGGTTTGAGGTGAACCGGGGACTGAAGGCAAGGTTTAAGGTGGACCAATAACCGAAGGCGAGGTTTTGCTGACCAGGAATCGAAGATGAGGTTTTTGACTAACTAGGAACCAACTCACTGGGAAATATATCATTTTTTAAAAAGAGGTTTGAGGTTGTTTTACAATAATCATCAATTTCCTTGCGAGGAAGCTTTAACAAAAAGATTTTTTATCAACCAATTAATAGTTAATTCAAATAGACCAAATTGGAGATAATTTAATCAAAAATGTCTTTCTCACAAGCTCTCATAAAAGGTTTTCGTTCCTATCCATTGACGTGGGAAACATGCATATTTTCACTCTTAAAGTCTCACATAACTTAAGTCATAGGTTTTTAGAAACATTCATAGTAAATACAAATTGATTGATCAAAAAGACTTTTTGCAAGGACCATAATGTAGGTTTGGTCATGGGCTTACATAAAGGGTATTCGCTTTGATGCCAAAAAAAGAATATTTAATTGGTTTCTTCATCGAGCCTACAAGTCAAGAACCTTGAAGACAAGATAAAATAGGATTGCTTCTACTCCTTCCAGTGGTAGCTCCTATGTGAAATTATAACTCTAACTCGAACCATCCTAATCGGAAAATGCTTTGGATATGGGTTGTAATGTCGGTTCAGGTGAGACTCAAAAGGCTTGAAATGTTTTGAACAAAGGAGAAACTTTGAAAAGTTGGAGATTATCTTAGCATTATTACCATCACGCAATCTTCTTAATGATTTGACTCTTGAAATATGACTTATCTCGAGAGTCTTTGATTATATGTTTTTGACATGAGAGCTTTGCTCTTCCTAAATGATGAATTGTGCTTATAATGAGTGTTTTTTGTAACACAAATTTTCTTGTTTTTTATAGGCTTTGGCCTTACTTTTACTAGGCACACTACTTTTGTTAGCTCTTTTTATCTTCATTCTCTTTTGAGTATCTAAGACTCTCAAGACATCTTTCAGGTTTTTATCAACAGTTCTATTTTATTAGTAAATCACATGCATTGCTTAGTATGAGAAGATAATCACCACTCAAGTTTTGAAAAGGATTGCATTAAGCTCAAATCGGCTAAGTAAAGGATATTTATGTTTGGGGTACTGAAATGAACGCTATTCCTCATTTTGGAATGTTTCAAGCTTCCGTTAGAATCTACTTGGAACTATCACAAGAAGATTGATGCAAATGAAAGCAATACAATCTATCTTGATCTTTTACTCCAATTTTCAATCATAATCTCCTAAGATTCCTCATTGTGAGGTTGTTTTTGACAGGGTTGTTTTGAGAAAATCTCTCTATTAGGCTTAATGTGGCTTGCAAGGGGAAAAATCAGGGTTTAGGATTGAAAAAGAAATGTTTTCTATCATTTCAATCCATGTATTCAATATGAACAAATCCTTCATCCCAAGACATGGTTTTTTCACTCATTTCTCTCGAAAAGTGTATAGGGACGTGTTTGGTCAAAGGTTTGCCTTTCACAATTTTAGGCATTACCATTTGGCATTTTTGAAAATCCTTTTTTGGTTTCTCAAAACATCAATTAATTAAAAGTCCCATTTATGGGGAATTGAGATTTGAGATATTTTCATGGACTTCCTTAGGGAAAAAAGTTTTTGACGATAGGATTTTCAAATTAATAAATCTTTTTGGACAAAGATTAACTTTTGCAAAAGATTTCACTTGACAAGATCACCAAGACATCTAAACTCTGGGGAAAGTAATTGATATTGAGTGATTGTTCTGTCAATTCCTTGCAAGTTGAAGTCATTCTCCTTGAGGAACATTTCAATACCTACAAAATGAACAAACATGCAAATGTGTATGCATGAGATACATGGGATGCATGATGCATGTGCCCTAAAGTGGCTCGGATTCGATCTAAAAGCGGCTCAAAGGCTTTTCACTTTATTCATGAGAAATATTTCTTGACAGCATCAACATTATAGGTTTTGGCAACTCATAACCATCCATTTTTACAAGGATAAGTGCCCCGCTATACAGCACTTTCTTGACAACACATGGTCCCTCATAGTTTGGGTTGAACTTTCCACGAGGGTCTAGGATAATTGGTAGAACTTTCCGAAGTACAAGATCTTCAACTTCGAAATGTCTTGATCAAATCTTGCAATTGAATGACTTAGCTACTTCAAAATGTCTTGTCCATGACATATGGCTTTTAGTCTCTTTTCATCAATCATATTCAATTGTTCAAACCTTTGTCAACACTCAGCTTTGGTGAGTTTTGCTTGAGAAAATACCCTCAGTGATGGGATTTCCACTTCTACTAGTAGAACTATTTCCATTCCATACACCAATGAAAATGGTGTTGCCCCAATTGAAGTGCGAATAAAAATTTGGTATGCCATTAATGTATATCAGCAAGTTGTGGAATTCAATAATCGGTTGTTCAATAGCCGAATAAGTTGGAGGGCCGTTACGAGCAACCAATCTAATACTTAAAATGAAAGGTCAAGCATCTATGATCTTTTTCAAGAACAAGGTCCTTGAAGTAATTACTTCCACTAATCAAGTCATTCTCAAGAAATTTAGTGTTTCTTGATTTCACAATCCTAGTGGTGTGAGATGGACAATAAAATCTATACCCCTTGAACTTTTTGGCATATCCAATGAAATACTTAATTATAGTCCTTGAGTCTAATTTCTTTTCTTGTGGATTGTAGACTCTCACTTCAAACGGGCATCCTCAAACGCATAAATGTCACACACTCAGTTTTCAGCCTTTAAATAACTCAAAAGGTACCTTCAGGATAGCCTTGGTTGGAACTCAATTCAATATATACGCTGTCGTGTTAAGAGCTTCAGTCCACAAGAATTTAGGAAGTTTAGAGTTGCTAAGCATATTCACAACCATGCCCAATAAAGTTTGGTTTCTTCCTTTTGCTACACCATTTTGGTCCGTAAAACCAACCATAGTGTATTGAGCTATTATTCCATGCTCTTGAAGAAACTTTGCAAATGACCCAAGTGCTTGTCACAAAAGGTAAATTTAGCGAAAATTAATATTTTGACTATAAAATACACCCATGATGCAAATTTATCCCAAACTAATTTTCTAATCGCCAAAAATCATAAACTGATACACTTATGATAAATTTACATTCTATTAATAATTAGTATAGAAGTACTTGGTCAGTTTGCGAAGTTACTAGGGTGCTTGTCACACTTTAAGCAAGCTAGCAATTACTCGACCCTATTTACCAGGTTCTTGGTTTTCCCGCCGAACTAATTCCTAGGTGTGAATTCCTAAATAGACCTATTGCTGGTACTTGGGGTTCACCGGCTCTTGGGTTTGCCTGTTGAATGACTATGGACTCCTCAAGTTGGACACCCTTGATTTCTTATGTTCCTTCGCAATGCAATAGTCCATCTAGTGTTCAGCCATAGCTTGCGCCGAAGGCACATCCCTTACTTGCCATCTCTACAGCTCAGTCTTGGCCCGTGGCTTTAGGCCTTCTAAGAAGTAACAACCTATTCAGGTCAGACATATCATGAATGTCAAGCGTTAGTGGCAACAACTGTCAAACATACTTTCGAATGTCATCACTATGTTTGAGCTCATGTAATGCCCTAGAGTGTTATACCTCACCTTCTTAGGAAAGAACGGATGCCTAAGTAGTTACTCCGATTCTATAAATAAACAAACTACGAGGTGCCTTGTCGGGCCTCCACATTGTTAAAAAAAATTTAAGTATGCGACATGCCATTTCAAATAACACATATGTCACTAGATATTACGCTAATCAACTATAATTATTATTTTTATTTATTAAAATTTGAATTTATAATTATAAAAACAATTGTGTTTTATTGAAACTATGTGATATTCATAATAGAGTTATGATTTTTTTTTGCCAACGGGTTATTAGAAAAAAACAGCAGAAATGGAAGAGAAAGGAAGAGAAAAAGGGAGAGAGAGTATGGCTGGGCTGGTGCACGAATTTTGGGGGAGAAAGAGGGAGAGAGAAGGAGCTGCTGGAGGCTTGGATAAGGGCCAAGGCAAGTGGGCAAGCCACTTGTTGAAGAACCAATCAAAAACAAAGAATAACAAAGATAAACTAAGCCCACTTGGGCACAAAAGAAAAGCCAAAGAGAGAAGCCCATGGGCTGGAAATGGAGGAACTTGGGCCAACTTGGGCCCCTTGGCCTGGGCCTGAATGGGTGCAAGGCACTCTTACAGCCTTTGAAATAATTATAAAAACAATTGTGTTTTATTGAAACTATGTGATATTCATAATAGAGTTATGATTTTTTTTTGCCAACGGTTATTAGGCACTCTTACAGCCTTTGAAAGGTCGTATTCGCATAAAAATATTTATTGGCTATTATGTACTCAACATTTTTGTTCAATACTTTTAACTTCCATTTTTGTTTCTTTCAAAAGATATAGATATATCATTGTTTTCAATTCTTTCCTTTTGAGAGTTATTGGAAATATACAAAAATTACTATCTAGTATTCTCATTTGAGACTTTATTATATCTTGAAGGATTTTTGCTAGTATTCATTGACAGCATTATAGGGTAAATATTTCCTTAAAGAGAGTGAATTTATGCCTCAAAATCTGATTCCATTTATTCTGATTGATTATTTCCCAACAATTTTAAGAAATCATTGTGCAACATGGAGTCGGAATCAATCAAAGTCATGAATCAAGATTGGTAAAGTTCCAAGAGCTGCTGCTCCCAAGGATGGTGATTGTGCAAGCAAAGCTCGACAACAGTATGGATCCGATGACCCTGGGAAAAGAAGATAGTAGTTGGGACATAAACGTATCGTTGGTGGGTTGTAAAATAGCATCAGAAGAAGTCACTAAAACCGTGGATAATTCCACGACACCGGATGAGAGTTGTGCCTTCCCTCTATCTGAGAAGTCGACGATCTCATTGATCAGATAAAGAAAGGAAGAGAGAGAGAGAGTGTGTGTGAATGATGATAGTGGACAGGTGGACGGAGAAGCTAATACCTTAAGGAAAATCGTGTTCTCCTTTAGCCCAAACTCAACAAATGCTTGATATTCTTGAGAATATCTTGATTTCTGGTGAATATAAGTACCAAAGAATGGATGGTCTCACTCCCGTAAAACAAAAAATGGCTGTGATAGATTAGTTCAACAATTCGGATGACGTCTTTATATTTATCCTAACGAGGAAGTTTAGGGACAAATCTCAATGGGGCTACCACGGTGATCATAGTTTATTTTTATCCTAACCGCTCTCTCTCTCTCTCTCTCTCTCTCTGAGAAAAATAAGCAAAAAGAAGGTTAGGGCTTACTCTATTGGCGCGCAAGCGAAGGGCTCGGAGATCATGGTCCCAAGGTTCTCGATTTGCACACTTGGGATTTTGGTTCTCTTGGATTTTCCGAGTCCCTTGGCTCGTGTGGCCAGTTAGGCTTTTGGGAATTTTTCTATTTGTGGAGCTTACTCGGGATTCATTTTTGAGGCAATCATTTACCACAAGATCTAATGTGGTTTCTGAGCCAATGAGAAATGACAAGCCAGAAAAGTTCCCACTAGTGTTCTCATTCGGAACGAATTGGGAAGTTGCGCGCTTTTGGGATTTTTGGGATCCTAAACCTTTTTTTTTTTCGACAATATTTTAATTATTTTTTGATTTTTTAATTATTTTTTTGATTTTTAATTATTTTCTGAATTTTTATTGTTTTTTTAATTTTTCTGTTTCTTTTCTTTTCTTTTTTTTTTTTCCTCCCCCCCTCCCCTCCCCCCGCCGGCGGCAGTGGCAGCGCCGACGAGGCTGCGCCGGCCCGCTGCGCGAGGGCCGCGCCCTCGCCGGCGACCTCGCCTGCACTGGGGCCGCCGGCGAGGGTCGCGCCCCGGCCGCCCGGATCCGGGCGAGGCCGGCCGCGGCGAGGCGGCTATTGGTATTGGCATCCTATCGGTGGGGGGGGGGGGGGGGAAAAAAAGAAAAATAAAAAAGGAAAAATAAAAAAAAACAATAAAAAATTCGGAAAAAATAAAAAAATTCGGAAAAAATAAAAAATTATTAAAATATTGTTGGCGTCCACGTCGCCTCCGGCCGGCCAAATTTCGCCTGATGGCAGATTTATTTCTTGAGTCGAGCTGGCTTATCCAGTGAACAGATTTATTTCTTGAGTCGAGCTGGCTTATCCAGTGAACTCTTGCTGGTAGAAAAGGAAGGACGGCTTGTGCTTGCGGGCGGGGGGCAGGTAAAGAGGCACCGGGCGCAGGTTAATTAATTATTCGAGCCTTGTTGACCAAAACCAGGGCTCTCAAGTTTTTACTGGATTGATATCATAACTGATCCACTTGGAAAACAAGGTACTCTTGTCGTTGACATGTGCACTTACTGGGTGCTGATTTTATGGCCCCAGCTTTTCCCATAGAGTTTAAAGGACAGAGAGAGTCAGTAAGGTGTTGTCCCTCACAATTGATGGGAAAGTCACGGAAGTTCTCTTAAAAAGGACCTTCAAGTGGTTTTGTACCGGATTATCGGCATGCTGTTGAGACCATTGAAACCGAGGGATTCGGGCATTGGCACTGTAATGACAGCTTCCGCTGATTCACCTGCCCCGAAAAGGAAATGCATTAAGCTTGAATGTAGAAGTAAAGATAATTTCGGGTCGTCTTTGGCTAAGTTGTCAAGCTTGAGAGGCAGAGCAGTAAGGTACGAATAGATATTTGATTGCAAAATATTTTAGTTTTAAATTTTCTGATTCAAAATCCTTGACGGAGCAAGTTCATAAATTGCAAGTGCTTGTCAATAAAATTCGTGCCCTCAGGATTAATATTCTGAAATCCTTTCACGTTGGAGCATTTATTGCAAAATTGCCTCCAAGTTGGAAATATTATGGAAAAAGGATATTGTACAAGTCAGAAGACATTACTTTGGAACGAATTCAGAAACATGTTCAAATTGAGGAATAATCACATTTACGTAATAATTCTGATTTATATGAGACCAAGGTGAATGTTATGGAGGGTGATTTCAATCCAAAAACCACCGGAACTTGAATGGAGATTTAAATGAGGAACATGGAACAACCAGGGGTTTTGTTCTTCCTAGAAATGAAAAGAATGTAAATTGATTAAATCTCTATATGGGATTAAGCGAGCACCTAAGCAGTGACATAAAAAAGAAGACTCAGTTATATTATTAAATGGTTTCAAACATAATAGTGTTAATAAAGGTGCGCATGGTAACGCTTCTGTTCCTGGGAACAATTTCTGATCAGAAATGATTTCTTTTTTGTTCTGCTCCCAAGAACAAATTCTGAGTATTTAAGGTATTTGATAAAATGTTTAAATTTTTTACTTCGGGAACATAAATGCGTTTGGTAAAAATTTCCAATCTTTTGATTCTTTTAATTTTTAATATTTTTTGTTATAATTTTCTTTTTTTCTTTTTTCTTTTTCTTTTTCTTTTTCTCCCCTTCTTCCTCTTGGCCGTCACCCTTGGGCTGCCACCGATGAGGCTTGGCCTCGCAGATCTGGGTGAAGCCGAGCCTCGCCGATGGCGGCTGGGCGAGGCTTGCCCGGCCGCTCGCTGGTGGCGGCCCAGGGGCGGCGATGGGGCAGTGATGGGGTGTGAGGAGGAAGAGGAAGAAGAAGAAGAAAGGGAAGGGAAAAAAAAAGAAAAAGAAAAAAGAGAGAAAAAAATTGATTCTCAAAATTATTCTCATGAACGAGAAGCAACTTTTTTTTTATTCTGAATTCTACTCTTAACTTGTTCCGGGGAACAAAAAATTTACCAAACGCATTTATGTTCCAAATCCACTCCCAGGGAACAAAAGAACATAATTAGTTATTTAGGGAGCGTTATCATGCAGGCCCTAAGTGTATTTATTTTAAATTCACTAAATACTATGGTGCTTTAATGCACTCATACATTGATGATATACTTAATTTTGGAACCAATATGACTAGAATCATTGAGACTAATATCCAAATTCCATTTTTGAAATAAAAAGGGTGAAGTGGATTCTATCTTCCTTATTAAAGCCAAAAATCATAGTGGGAATTATTCTTTGAGCCAATGTTAAATAAATTTAAATATCCTAGTTTCAAAAATATGAGCACTCCATTTGATTCAAGTGTTAAATTAAATTATAATACTAATAAGGTAGTAGCACAACCTGAATATGCAAGTGTTATAGGGTCTTTAATGTATGCAATGCATTGTACCAGACCTTTTGCCTTTTCTTTGTGAAAGTTGAGTAGATATACTAGTAATCCAAGTATAGAACATTAGAATATTGTTACCAAAATTTTTTGTTATCTTAAAAGAACTAAAAATTTGGGATTGTTCTATAATGATTATCCAACTGTATAAGAAGGATACATCAATGCTAATTAGATTACATGTGTGGAGGATAAGTGTTCCACTTCTGGATGGATTTTCATATTAGGTGGATACGTTGTATCTTGGGCAAGCAAGAGATAAACATGTATAACTCACTCAACGATGACATATGAATTCATTACTTTAATAGCTATAGGGAAAGAGGATAAATGGATTAGATATTTGTTGTCGAACATCGAATTATGATCTAGTCGTATACATCCCATTTCTATTGATTGTAACAATCACATTACTTTGGCAAGGTTTTATAGCAACACTTATAATGGAAAGTTTAGACATATGAGTCTAAGACATAAGTAAGTGAGACAATTGATTGAGGATGGTACCATAACAATTGTCTATGTGATGACAACCAAGATTCTATTTGATCCCTCCACAAAGGCTTTACCAAGAGATGTGGTAAAGATGACCTCAAAAGAAATGGGGTTAAAACCCTCTAACTAAAATCACCAGTAATGGTAACTCAATACTAGTATCTTACTAGTTATAAATTTTAATGGGTAAAAACAAGTTATTGAAAGTGATTGTTTGATACTAACATTAACCCAAAAATGAGAAGTCAATATCATCTATTATGTTTTGTATGCTAAATTATATTTTTAATGAAGAATAATACAAATTAGTAATGTGTTCATTAATAACAGAATCACATCTAAATACTTAACCTATATGAGCTTAGAAGTAAGGTCACTACTTACGAAATTTAAGGTTGCTTTCTAAAGAGCTCATGAAATAAGAACAAGCATAAGGTCATAACAATGCTGAGTAAATTATAGAACTTCTTTGCCCGAAAAAAAATTATAAAACTTTCTATTGAAACAAGAGGTTAGTATATGGGTAGTATGTCAGATTTTATTATTAAAGTAACAAGTTTAAAGCTACAGCTACTTGTAACTTTTACAAAATTTTGAGCTACTTGTACTAACTAAAGGTTTAACTCAAAATAGACCTTTATGCATGTATATTAATCTTATGAAAATTTTGGTTGTACATTCTTCTCAATCAAATATCAAATTCTTCTCAAAGGAGTGTTTTTTCCCCACATCCAAAAGTTGTGAGTGTACACATGGACTAGATTTGGCATTATTTAGTGATTATTTTTTATTGATTAAAATTATTTATAATTAAAATTTGAATTTATAATTTAAAGAGAGTGAATTCATGTCTCACAGTTCGATTCTTCCCGATCAAATATTTAACAACAAACTCATCCCATGTATTGACTTGTGCACAACATTATTGGATCTTGTCATGCTTGGTCCGCCACCAAAGCCTCGTATGACCCGAGAGAAACATAGAAGTCATCGCTACCTTGGTCTGTTCTGAGTATGGATGTGCGATCCAAAGTATTGCTCCATGTCGAACGGAACATTCTCAAGATGAGCATCCTAAACCAAAATAAGTCCTTGCAACTATCACCTTCATGCAACCCATCTCAAAGTTGGGTGCATTGCCCGCTGCACTAGTGAGCACAACAACTCGTGTGGTCAAGTTGCGTTATCCCCTCACGCTGTACGCGTATAGTCTCTTGGACATCGTCCTCAAAGATACCAATTCGATTGTTCACGGCATCATGCAATCCCTTAATGTACTCGACCCACTCCTTGAGTTTGAATGTTGCCATCGAGGCCATTTAGGGCATCCAACTTAGTTTTCAAATCCCCAATCTATTTCTAATATTGGGTTGTTCACATGTCAACCATGACTCCGAAGTCTTTCGCTATAACTCAAGCTCTAATATTAAATGTCACGATCCAAGTTGGTGGCCAAATTCAAATGATTGTTCGGCATGTACTATCCTCGCCCACGAGTAGTATACTTGTCGACTCAATAGCGCAACACATCGAATCTGAAGGGTGCACGCACAACTCTCAGATCGTTTGTAAGTAAGAAAGAAAGCGGGTCATGAGAAAATGTTATACAACAATGGTACAAGCAATGTACATTAAGCGATCATTTGTACGTGAGAGTTTAAATGGTTGAACCCCCTAAAGAGCTTTACAAACATTATTTATTGTAGCACTTATAAGTGCTTGAGATGGCACCATCTAGAAAACGAAAATGAGAAGTCTAAAAATTCCCCATTTACGCGTGCTCAACGCTAAATGGTCATAGACAAAGCGCCCTGGACGAGCCCAGATCAAGGCACTCTCAAATGACTTATGACGATGAACGACTAATTGTCGGCAATTGGGTCGCGCCAGCCGACATGACTTGCCGAAGATCCAGTCGGGGTGGTAGCTTTCTGGATAATTGTAGCAACGTGATGATCTTCGATTCATATGTTTAGAGTTATGATCATCTGAATTTGAGGGAAGTAATTAAACACTAATCTCTTGAAGAGAAAGCCACGTGGGTCCATAAAATATTCACTTACTAGGGTAAGAAAAGGGGGCAAAGCCCAAAATTATATCATTACGCTCTCAATAAAACATGATCCAATCTGATCCCTTAATAATAAAAGATGCAAATTTATTGATGGCCTATCTAATATATGAGTATTACTCACAATGTTGGGTCGGAGAACTCATTTTGCTAGCCAATTTGCAACACACATTTCGACATTTTCTTGAGCCTACCATGGGGATAGAGTTGCCAACAATCAACCATCATCCTTGTCTATAGGTGATATAATGGCCCTACAATAAGTTTGTCCGTGTTGTTAACAATAGAATATGTTTCTTTTGTTTAATTTAACTAGTTGATATTTGAGTCAAAAATATTTTTTAGTGATGAAATGAAAAAGTAAAACTAACAACTTAGATATGAGAAAAATTGTTTAATGAAAATAATGTAAATAAACAAGTATTATTAGACATTACCAAACATTGCAGACAAGATTGATGTAGAAAAGAAAAATGTGAAACTTCTATATTTTTTCAATGTTATAATCAAGAGCACATGAGCCTCTTTATATGTTTTATTAGATGACTATCTAAGATAAAAAAATAATTATTATTATACAATCAACTAACATTTTCTCAAACTCAATTTGACTTAGAAGAAGTAAACTAGAGTTTCTTTGGAGAAAAGTTAGGGAAAAAAAAAACCCGAGCGATTAACCAAATGGTTCGACGCTAAAGAGAGAACTAGCTTACGGTTGACGTCACTATTATCGTGGCTATTGTGTGTTGTCATGGTAGCTGTGCAGGCTCCGAATAGAAGCCGTTGTTACAACAGGAGGTTGCCGTTGTGCGGGAGGTTGTTGTTGTGGCAACTATAGAGACTGCATGACAACTAAACAAGCTGACATGATCATTGGAGAGTCAAACAATGTTAAGAATCAACAATGAGGGAAGGATATTAGGTGTTATTGAAAAAAAAAAACAATACACGGGATAAGAGGTGTGTTTCAAGTGCGTACTTGGTTGTGCATGGGCACCAAAGATTAATGTAGAAAAGAAAATTATGAAATTTCTATATGTTTTATGTGTTGCAATGGAGAGCCCATGTAACAATATAATCATTTTATCAGTTAAAATCAATCCGTGATATGCACAATCAAGAGAGATAGATAAGCAATTGAGAGAAACGTACAATCAAGGAAAATATTATAATTATCTTCAATGTGGAGAAATATCCTAATAATCCCTAATAATTACTTTTAATAAAGAAACATTAAAATAAAATAAAAATAAGTTTATATATTGTTTTAAATGAAAACAAAAATAATTGTATCCAAAGATCACGTTTATAAATGAGAGAGTGACTTGGTGGCAAATCTCGGCTGCAAACATAGACTGAATAGGCATTAACTTCGGGAGATTTTCAAGATTTCATGTGGTCATGTCCAGATTTTGTCGGCGGACGGAAACCTACAAACCTGTTGATGGATCTACACGTTAAGACACAAAGAAAGAGGCAAGAATCATACTAAAAATATAAAGATAGATTTATAAATGATTTATGAGAAACTTCCTGATTCTTTTGCCTAATTTATATGCTTTTTGTAAGTGGATCTTCGAATTTATAATGTGCAATCAATTTCTTTTCCATCATTTTCCAGTGTCATATCTTGCCACCGACAACTATAAATGCTCGCAAAAATGATGACGTAGACTCATCTAGAAGGAAAAACCTAGAGACTCGGTTATTGGTATAGAGCCTTTATGATCATCTAAACTTGAATGGCATGGACCATTGCCCGATAGGCAACTGCAACAATCGAGCTGACGTGGACAATGCTCCTCCACGTCAGCTCTCCTGGTGATAGTCTCACCCAAAGGTGGTTCTAGATTTTTCTCGTGGCGGTGGCAAAATTGATCAGGTGAAATATACTATAACAAAGTTTTTGTTTTCAATAGATATGTTTCATGATTCTTGCCTTGTTTTGTTCTTCTTTTTTTATAAATTTGTGAGGGTAAATTTATAAATACAATATATGATTTTGACTTAGTATGTGTGTATTTTTTTTTTGTCGGTGAAATTTTTAATGAGGGTGAGAATTGTTTTTTAGGCCAAAATTACTTTAGCAATAGTTTAAGAATCTTGACATATTCTCAACCTTTGGAAAGATGAGTTGGAAAGATTAATAAAATGAAGAGTTTTGAAATCTAAATACAAAAAATGAATGAAATGCCCTTTTGCCCTAGGCAACATTGGGGATTGTTTATGCCATATCATCCGAGTGACCCATATATAGAATATTTTCTTGTTTTGTGTCATGTCCCAACCCTCGAGTTCGCAACAACCCACGTTCACTTGCGGTCAAAAGCATGCACCACCTCAAGTTTTGCCACCAACCAATTTATTTTAGCTTGCCATTAAGCATATGAGAAAGTGATACTAACCACACCCAGTCAAACATCAAGTAGGGATAGCAGAAAGACAATTTAGTAAAATAACAGCATCACATTTTATTCATCTACTGAGGTTAGCCTGAGAAAACATTCATAGACAAGCCCTTCCTTGGGCACTTTCCATTGGCCTACACAAAAATGGACCAGGCCTAGCTAACCTACGTCTTGCACAAAAGGGGAGGGGATTAGTCAAAAAGATCAAGCGTTAGGTGCCTAATCACTAGCCTTTGAGAGATCAAACTTGCCAGTCGAGGGATCCTCCAACACGCCATCCAAAGGTCCATGGGACCCCACACCTTGTCACCCAGACCTTGTGAGATGGTGGTCCACCAAAGCTCTTGAGAAGCTCATAAACAAATTTGCAACCCAACAAATTTACCTAACAAATCACACCTTGAACACGTAAGGCGTATAGTGATCCCTCTCCCCCTCGTCCACCCATATCGTCGTAACATGAAGCTCATAAACAAATTTGCAACCCGAGATAAGTCGCGTGGTGACAACAGTGCTCATATCCATGAGAACACCGAATCTCACTAGGTATAGTGTCATACTAAGATCTTGAAAAATGTTTAACCACAACGGGTGAGATATACTCAGTAAGTCATAATCATAAGCCTTAGCTAGGAAATTCGCTTGCCTCAGATGCAACATAACCATGCAACCTATTATCGATGGTAGATCAATTGTAAAGCGACCCCTGCTTTGCCTTATCTATTAACATGCAAAGAATCTCAACCACGGTATAAACCATCAACCATCAAATACAACAACGGACAATCCCATCTTGCCTTGGCATGCATACCCTACACGATACAATATAATCCATACCACAACAACTTCAACAAGCAGTTCACATAACCATAACACATATCAAACTTTCTCATACATCAGCATCTACATATGTTCTAATTATTAAAACCCTTGGGCTTTGGAAAAACCTTATAGTTGGCGGTTTACTGGTCCACAAACTCGCATTATCCCCCTTGTGAGCACGGCTACGTCATGAGCCTTCCCCTAGATGGCAACTAAGGAGCATTAGTCCAGCCTTTGCCGCAACACGGCATCTAACCACTGCTAGGCAACTGATAAAAATTAAGCAACCTCAACAGCCACGACACAACTCGAAGGTTGGCGGTCTTCTAGTAGTGCCAATATCCCTTTATGTAACCATGCAACACAACCATCAACCATACAATTTCTTTCTTTTTTCTATCGTCAATGCAACCATGGTTCGTGCTCACGTAACATGCTATTGCAATTAACACACATATAATGCAATGCACCAATTAACAATGGTCACATGAAGTTGCATAATTCAACAGTTCCAAATATAGCCAACAAATAGTAGTTCAAGTCGTAATCCAACAATCAGTCTCAACCAACTAACACCATGATATTCTCATAATACCCAAGATAGTAATAACTATTAACTATTTTCGTAATAAACAACAAATACCAATAACTTGTCTACAAGTATTTACTTCGATAAACGATCGCGTACATCAATTATTTAATCAAAATCAATTATTCCCATAAATAATTGACTATAGCCAAAAAATTATATACTTCCATTATTCCCATAATACTTATTACTAATAAAGAAAGTACTTTAGTTAATTATCCAAATAAATAACTAACTCTCACAAAATAGTCATAATTATTCCCCATTCTCTTAAATAATTACTTAATAATAAGCAATTTACTTTAATAAAATACTTCCATAAATATTTAAAGGCCATGTCAACCTTTAACAAATAAGCAATAATCAAATAAGTATAAATATTTCTCAATTTAATCAATTATCCATAAATAATCATAATTAATTATTTCTCCAAAATAATTAATTATTCATAATAAACTAATAATTCGAAATTAATTAATATTATAATTAATTAATTAATTTCCACAAAATAATTTAATATTTCATAAATAAATAATTTTCATAACATAATATAATTATAATTAATTATTCCCATAAATAATTGATCATAATTAACTAATACTAATCCTTCATTAACCAATTTAATTAACCATAAACAAGATTAGTATAATAAAATAGTGCTGATTATTCATAATTCAATTTAATTAGCAATAAGCATATTTAAGCTATCATTAGCTTATCTTAATCAAACTTAGGGCACCTAAACCATATTTAGGCATAAGCAAACCATCATTAACCACTAAACAAACTTGAACTAATTAAACCCTCCTAACACAAGATTATCCCATAATTAAGGATTAGGAAAATAACTCAGGGATTAAGTTAACTGGGGGCACCAGGACGACGGCGACTTTAGTATAGCCTAAACTTTCGAGGGGCTTTTAAGATTTTTCTCACATTTGGCCCGTAGTTGATAGCTTTTCGATTCACGTTTAAGCCAAATTTCAAATTTGGGGCGATTCTCTATTGTCATGTAATCTCTGGAGTTTAATTGGTCATCCTGAGTACAAAGTCAAAAAGGGAATTGGTTTAATGTCATTCATAGTTCATATCGAAGTTGTGCGGAATCACCTGCAATTCGATTACGTGCCTCTGCCGAATCGATTTATTTCCGTTCACTAATTGACTGATAATAGGAGGTATTGTCCCTTATAGATCCTTATGGTTGAACAGTCTATTCTTGATTGAATTTGCTGGCCTTATGTGTATTAATCCCTAATTGTGCTTCCGAATTGTCAGTTAACTCATGAATAATTAGTTCAGAGTAATTGCACTAACAAAATATTGATTAATATAAACATTTCATATAATCCCCAAAATATGGTCAAAATTCGGGATGTCACATTTTGTGTAGACTCGAGTCCACTAGAGTTGATCCAACTCAGTCATTGATCATGTAGGCAAGGCTATGGTAGGCTCAGCTAAGGCGAGTTATGATCTAGGCAAGAATGTCCCGATATCTTACAAAAATTAGGCAATTTTGCTAGTTTATTTTTGAATGGAGGTTATTTGGCTTAGTTTTAATTTGATAAAATTAATTATGTTTTTCAAGGTGACTCCAATATTATCGGGATAGTGGGTTGGGTAAAATTTTAAGGTGTTATTAACATTAAGACTCTGTTCTTTTCGTAGAAAATATAGCGTTTCTAAAAAATGATTTCGAAGAAGCCATTTTCCAAGACAATGACAATATTTTTTAGGTGTTTAGTTGAAACATGAAATTGAAGTGGAAAATATTTTTTGCCATTCAGTATCTTATTTGATTTTTTTTCTCTATATACTTCTTTTGATCATTTTTTTACTTTTGATTTTATTTTTTCTATACTTTATTATTATTATTTTATTTAAAAATTTGAAATTTTAATTATTTTTATTTTTATTTTCTTCTTTTCTTTCCTTTTTTTTTTTTTTTTGATTTCTCCAGCCAGTCACTACCACAACGACGAGATCAAAGACACTCGAGCGTCACTAGACACGGTGAGGCTCGCAATTTGTCAATCGGCAACACCAAGTTGGCGAGCTCGACTTGCCTGTGATGGCCAGCGACCAATCAAAAAAGAAGAAGAGCACAAAGAAAAAAATAAATAAATAATAAAAAATAGATTTAATCATAATAATAAAAAATTCAATTTTTTAAAAAAATAAAAAACTTCGAATTTAAAAAAAAATAGAAAAAAGAAGTGGGGGCTAGTAGGGGTGTGAAATAAGAAAGAATGAGTGTGAAAAATGTTTTTCCTAACTTGAAAAATGTAAAATATTTTCCCCAATTTTAAAAGACTTTTTCCGTTCATGGAAAATATTTTCCATAATCAGTGCATTTTCCGTGAAATGAACACTAGGAAATCCGGATAATGTTTTTTTGGAAGTTGTTTTCCATGAAACGAATATGGCCTATGTATATTTATACAATTAAGTTCTCTACCTTACTTTGATATATACAATCAAGTCACGTAACCTAGTATGTACGTTTATACAATTAAGTTCTCCACCTTACTTGATCAATACAATCGGGTCAAGTCACCTAGTATGAGCAGCTTTGTCATTTTTTCTTTAGTTGGTCCTACTCTACTCCTATTCTAATGCTTAAATTTTTGCCCCGCCTCTTTGCATAGCGTGAGAGTCGAAACCTACTTCTAAAACTAAAACTAACATGTCCAATAAATTTTGGAGGTTTCCATGAAAAGAGCCCAAAGGCAAGTCCTTCATATTGAGCAATACTAATACTTCTAATATCAATGTCTATCTAAGGGATAATAGCAAAAATAATCCCTGGAACTTTAGTCCAATGTAAACGGTTGTCCCTAAGCTTTTAATTTGAACAATGTGGTCTATGAATTTTTGCCCAATATGTAATGTTATCCCTATATTTTTTATTTGTTTAATATGGTACATGACTGATTAATATTCAATGTAGTCCCTAGATTATATGAAAATATTTTACAAAAAAAATTCATGGACCACCTTGAATAGATTCAAAGTTCATGAGCAACATTATACATTGAATCAAAGTTTATCATCATTGATGTCTTTTTTCCTCTATCTAAAAGAAAGCGGATATGTATCACTAGCAAAAGATATTCCCGAATGAGTAGCTTGTCCCCTTGCATTCTATCTTACTTTGCTATATATTAGCACAATGGTTGGCCTCTCAATAGATATGCTCCATAGTGTACAAGGGAATCAAGTTTTCATTCAAGCAATCGTCAGACACAAACATGTCCAAGAAATTTTGGCATCAGGTTTTACTGCGGTAGCAAATGACACCCGGTTCGTTTAGCAAGAAGAGGCCCATGCAAGGCCCAAAAGTTCAGTCATTAGTGTAGTAGAAAACCCCAAAAGAACACGACACGACCCATCCCAATTGCCATTGGGTCGGGCGGCATCGCACCACCTCCAGGCTCTCCGGCTACGCCCGAATCCACCCACGGAACCAGGGAGGGGCAAGCAAGGGCTTAGGGATGGCAATCTTACCGACCCGCCGCCTCAAATGGGGCGGATAAAACCTGCAACTAATAGGTTTTGGTGTGGGGGACGGGGCGGATCTTCCCCTCCGCAGGTGAGGTGGAGTGGATGTCGATATGCTTGGTTCCGCTTCACGAACCCGCCTCGCCTGTAAAGATGGCAACGATATTGAGCATGGCACAAAAGCCGGAATCCAATTCGCCTTTTGTAGCATACTATTAAGTATTGGCTCCACTCATATTTCTGATATGCAGTGCACCAAATTGATGACTGGCATAACAAGGTTTTCATAATACGAAATATTTGGCGAAGGTGGGTGTGTGGTGCTTGGGGCATAATATCGTTGATACTGTAAGCTATGGTTCAAGGGTCCGTTTCGTTATGATCCACTTTAACACGTCATTTACCGATTAATAATTTACATGCTTTATTATTAGATGAGACTTAGATAACCTAGCGTTCAATTTAGGGAAAATGACAAAAAATCCTTGAAATTTGGCCAAATGTGTAATGTTGTTACTAAACTTTCAATTTATCCAATGTAGTCTCTTAACTTTTAATATATGTTCAATCTAGTTCTCAGACTATATGAAAATATTTAATGCTATCCATCTCTACATTTGAATTAATGAATAACAATATTGAACATATTCATATAGTTTATAGACTAATTTGAATATATACAAAAAGTTTAGATATCACATTAAGTAAATAAAAAGTTCTAGGATGCTATTACACATTGGACTAAAGTTCATAAACCATTTGTATCATTATCTCTTTAATTTATATCAATGTGCATTTAGTGAAAAAAAGAACTTATTTATGATGGTATTCGACTAAGGGTTTGTTTGGTAATTGGCCAAACAGTACCCAATTCTTTTTTTTTTATTCCTTGGAACAAAAATAGAACAGAAATTCGTTTGGTAAACATTAAAAAAGTAGAAAAAAGTTGTCTTTTTATTCTTGGGGACAATTCCATAATCAAGCCAACCATTTTCTCTTTTTCTCTTTTTCCTTCTCTCTTCTTCTTCTTCCCAAATGGTTGCGGACAACCAACTAAGTGAGGTCTAACGAGTTCGTTGGAGGCTCGCTAGGCTAAGGTGACGTCTAGACCTCACCTAGTCAATCGTCAGCCATTGGCCTATCATGAGGAAGGAGGAAAAAGAAAAAAGAAAAAAGAAAGAAAGATATAATAAAAAATATTAAGAAATTAAAAGAAACAAAAAAATTTAAGTGTTGTACTAAACGCATTTTTGTTCCAATAATAGAAATTTTGAGCAATTATCAAGCGTCTTCAAATATTCAAAATCTTGTTTAAGGAATAGAATAAAAAAGAATCGTTTTGAGCAGAAATTGTTTTCGAGAATGTAATGGTTAACAAACGCACCCTAAGAGTCCATTGCTCTAGTGTCACGACCCTAAGATTTTCTAGCTATAAGAGCAAAATTATAGAGGAAAAGTTGGTCTTGCATCTTGGCTTATCAGCCATTGCACGGGTTTATTCTTAGCCTATGACAATTCGGGCATCATAAAATTTGGAATTAATACTACAAAAAAATCTTAAATTGTTATACCTTAACAAATTTCTCAAAAACTAATTTTTTAATCACAAAAAACCATTATACCCGCGACAAATTTACCTTTTACTAGTTTTCATTAAATTTTACCGTGAAAATTGCTAAGTTAGATGATATGTGGCAATTGATAAGTATAATAATTTGAGATTTGACTCTCCATTCATCACAGGTGTACCAATTTATGCTATTTTTTAGTATTAATTCAATTTAACAAAAACTAATATAAGGCAAATTTATTACAAACATATCAATTTGGTAGTTTTTGATGGTCAAAAAATTAGTTTGGGATAAATTTATCACAAACATACTACTTAAAAATTTTTATCGATTAAAATAATAGTTTAAGATAAATTTGTTATAAATATATTGGCGTGAGATTTTTTTTCAGTAAATTAACTCAAAAAAATTACAAATTACTCGAGGTTTTCGGCAGAGGAAAAGTCAGTCAAAGTGAGTAAAAAAAGAAATGAAAAGAAAGAAAGAAAAAAAATAGCAGGTAATTCGGTGCTCACCAACCCTGGGGAAGGGAGTAGTGTGGACCACCACTTCAACAACACCCACCTAAAATCAAGCAATAGCCTCCCAAGATCTCTCTTGCTCTCTCTCTCTCTGTCCCCTCATCACCCCCACCCCCCCCCCCCCCCGCCGCCCCCACCCCCAGCCCTTTTTAACACCCCCCACAATCTCCACCACCCACTTGACCTCTCCTCTCCTTCCTCCATTCCCCTCCTCCTCCTCCTCCTCCTCCCATCTTCAACCTCCCTTTCTCTCTCTCTCTGTTTCTCTCAATTCTCTCTCTCAAATTCCTGCTGCCGCCATGGATCCGGTGACAGTGTGGGGCAACTCGCCGCTGCAGACGGTGGATGCGGAGATCCACGACCTGATCGAGAAGGAGAAGCGGCGGCAGTGCCGTGGGATCGAGCTGATCGCGTCGGAGAACTTCACCTCCTTCGCCGTCATCGAGGCCCTCGGCTCCGCCCTCACCAACAAGTACTCCGAGGGCATGCCCGGCAACCGCTACTACGGCGGCAACGAGTTCATCGACCAGATCGAGAACCTCTGCCGCTCCCGCGCCCTCCAGACCTACCGCCTCGAACCCACCTCCTGGGGCGTCAACGTCCAGCCCTACTCCGGCTCCCCCGCCAACTTCGCCGCCTACACCGCCGTCCTCCAGCCCCACGACCGCATCATGGGCCTCGACCTCCCCTCCGGCGGCCACCTCACCCACGGCTACTACACCTCCGGCGGCAAAAAGATCTCCGCCACCTCCATCTACTTCGAGAGCCTCCCCTACAAGGTTAACTCCACCACCGGCTACATCGACTACGACAAGCTCGAGGAGAAGGCCCTCGACTTCCGCCCCCGCCTCATCATCTGCGGCGGCAGCGCCTACCCCCGCGACTGGGATTACGCCCGCTTCCGCTCCATCGCCGACAAGTGCGGCGCCCTCCTCCTCTGCGACATGGCCCACATCAGCGGCCTCGTCGCCGCTCAGGTTTATAATAATGCCCCCTCTCGTTTCATTGGGTTCTCGAATTGGGTCTGCCCGAATGGTGTTCGATGTTTTGTTTGCATGCAAGTTTTTTGTTGTCGGTGTTGGATCTGCATTTTCGTCGATGCGGTGCGATGTGTACGAGGCCCGATCTGGGGTCTCCGCGAGTTGACTGTGTCCTTAACTCGTTGGATCTCGCTTGGGCGTTCATTTATGTGAATTAAGTATTAACTGACTGCATTCCATTTATTGTGCTTGAGTTTGCATCGATCCAATCATGCTTGATCTATTCATGCAGCTTGTGGGATTGTGATCTAATGTTCAATCTTTTGTAGATCTTTGGGGATTATATTCTATGCCTTTCGATATACTCGAGATCTCTGCATTGCAGGCCCTGATTCGTGTCTTGTTATATGAATGTGATCTCCGGATGTTTTGCAATAGCAGTTGAATGAAATGAAGTGTGTTTTTTGTCCTGCTCATGATTCTGTTTCTTCTCAAATCAAATGATTTCGATTTGGACATTCTTCTTTGCTGCATTTGCAGTACATTTGCTTTGATGATGTGAATTGAGTTTTCCAGTGTTCTTATTGTCGGTGCGATTTTGCTTCTGGCTGTAGGAAGCTGCGAACCCATTTGAGTACTGCGACATCGTCACAACCACAACCCACAAGAGCTTGAGGGGTCCAAGAGCCGGGATGATATTCTACAGGAAGGGCCCTAAGCCTGCCAAGAAGGGCCAGCCGCGGATGCAGTTTACGACTTTGAGGACAAGATCAACTTTGCGGTTTTCCCCTCTCTTCAGGGCGGCCCGCACAACCACCAGATTGGTGCTCTGGCTGTTGCCCTGAAGCAGGCCATGTCCCCTGGGTTCAAGGCCTACGCTAAGCAAGTCAGGGCCAATGCTGTTGCTCTTGGGAACTACCTCATGAGCAAAGGTTACAAGCTTGTGACTGGTGGAACTGAGAACCACCTTGTTCTTTGGGACCTTCGTCCTCTTGGATTGACCGGTAAGGTTGCATTGGTCTGGTTGAGTGAGTTGATGATGCTGACCGCAACATTACATATAGATTCTAATCACTTCGAATACTGCTCTTGCAGGCAATAAGGTCGAGAAACTTTGCGATCTCTGCAATATTACCGTGAACAAGAATGCTGTTTTTGGTGACAGCAGTGCCTTGGCACCTGGAGGTGTTCGAATTGGTAATGAAAAGCTCTGCATGACTTCATTCCTTTTCCCCTTTTGTTCCATGCTCGAATTGGGAGCAATATCTATTGAGCCCAAGTTGTACCGAGCACGTTTAGGCCAGCAACAGCCATAACCCATGATTATTGCAAAGTCTGATCTAAGAGGCTTGTCTTGTTTCAGGAACTCCTGCCATGACTTCTAGGGGCTTGGTCGAGAAGGACTTCGAGCAAATCGGGGAGTTCCTCCACCGGGCTGTGACGATCACCTTGGACATCCAGAAGCAGCATGGGAAGCTGCTGAAGGACTTCAACAAGGGTCTGGTCAACAACAAGGACATGGAGGCCCTCACGGCCGATGTCGAGAAGTTCTCCAGCTCCTTCGACATGCCCGGTTTCCTCATGTCCGAGATGAAGTACAAGGATTAGATCCCCAAGAGAATCACCCCCATCATCCTTTAGTATTACTGCAAGTATCATCAATTTTTTCTTCTTCCTGAATTGTAAAATTTTCCTTTCATAAAAGCGCCCCCTCTCCCTACATTTCCCTCTGTGGAAAACGAGAGATGTTACAAGCTCTGTTTTTCATTCACGCGGTGGTTTGGTAATTTCTGATTAATTCAATGGTCCTGTTGTTTTTCTTTCCAACTCCACCTTTTGACTTTCGCAAGTTTAGTTGGTGTTTGTATTGTTTGAGCTCTTGCTGATCTATGCCATGGTACGTCACGGGCATGTCTTAAGTCAGGTATACGACATCTGATGGTCCGAGGTACATGAGAAATTAATAAATGATTATTCAGGAACAATTTTCCACTGCATCCAATGAGAAAATTAGAGTTTGCTGAGAAAACAAATAAAAAAATGGGCATTCGATTTGACAAATACGAGGAGCTTCTAAATCCTTAATTTCGGTAAGCTTTCCTCTCTCTATGCTTAGAAAAAGGGAAAAAAGAAGTTTTTTGGCTTCTTGTAATTGAGGCCGGTCCCATTTTGGCTAACTTGATATTCCACCACATGAGTTTTAGGTGACTATAAGATCCAGAATCATTAAATATCGTTCTGCTGGTCAGCTTCATTATCAACAATTTGCCCTTCAAGAATTTTCATAAATTGTTTTAGGAAAAATGACATAAATGGCCGTTGCAATTTGGCTTAATGTGTAATGTGATTTATGGACTTTTAATTTGTTCAATATGATCCATGAATTTTTGATACATATTAAATTTAGCTCTTGAACTATATGAAAATGTTCAATGTTATTTTTCCAATAATTTAAATTTAAGGATAATATTGAATATATTCATATAGTCCAGGGATTAATTTGAACACGCACAAAAATTTTAGGGATTGCATTGAATAAATCAAGAGTTCAATGATTACATTACATATTTGGTTAAATTTAGGAACTATTTGTGTTATAATATCATTGTTTGGCGATGATATCCAAATTAATTTTTAGAAGAAGAGGAGCTAGCATATTGTTTTAGGTGCCAACAGTAGTCTTCCCTTAAAAGTGGCTCATATTAATACTCAACAAAATATCATTGCTTTACTTTACATTCAATTATTCTAGGGATTTTGAATTGAGTCCTCTAACTTACACTTTTTATGCATTTTGGGTCATTTGATATATAATATTTGCAATTAAATGATCATAAACTTTTATAAGTTTAGTGTCATCCTTCCTGCGCCGATGATCGCCGATTCCCGTTAAAGCAATATCGTGGACTCATTCTATTTGGACAGTTAAGGAATAATGATATGGCTTGAACTTTTTTCCATTTTTACAATGGCGTAATACCACAAAAATTTTAAAATAATACATCTCTACTACATTTATCCTAAATTAATTTCCGTATCACAAAAAATTTCAAATCAATACACTATCACATTAACTTCAAGCTAATTTATGTATCATGAAAAATCTTAAATTGATACATTTGTGACAATTTTACTCACACACTTTCTCTTCTCTTTATTTGCTAAAACCTCTCTAAAAATTTGCACTGTCCTTCACTACCACCTTTTCAATTACACCAATCTTCATGATCTCAAGCAGCTCGAGTTTTTTCTCGTTTTGGTACTTTGACGATGGAGATTAGGTTCACGTCCAAGAGCTCGCTGAACTTCAACTCGATCGACATCACATATGACCAACCTTCTATTTAAGTCGGTAATCTCAAATCTAGGATTTGTGGTTTGAAGAACTTGAATATTTCCTCCAATTATGATGTTTGATGCCATCAACGGCGAAGGTATGTGCCTTTATGTCAATTTGTTTTCATAAAATCACGATCTTGTATAAACACTTTGAAATGGAACCATATTCTCAGATGAAAGGAGAATTGATGTCAACCCCTCTTGTATGTGTGGAAAAACTGTATATAAATGGAATAAGAATGACAAATCTGGGGCAAATGTAGCATTGATGTGCAAGTTTGGATTTTTCGTGATATAAAAATTAATTTGAATTAAATGTGATATGAGTATATCAATTTTAATTTTTTTGTGACATGAAAATTAATTTATGGTAAATATAACTAGAATTTACTAGTTTGATATTTTTGGTGATATAAATTCTTTTACAATCTAGTGCCTAAATTTTTTTTTTTTTTGTTGAATCACATATCCCAAACTTTTCAGATTTAAGTGAGTACTATCTTAGGATACACGTGTGAGTTGTGTTAGAGAAGTAGTCCCACATCGGAAAATTAATATTGTGTGGAGCAGTTAATATATACTAGTTGGCTCATAACTCACTAGTTTAAGCTTTTAAGTTGAGGTTGGTCTAACTGGATATATTGATAGGCTCAGATTTGGGTTTCCCCGTATCAGACTTCTGTTGCGCGTTTCAAACAACTGGTATCAAAGCTGATGGTTATGGGCAGGTGGGCATTGTGGTGTAACCAACAACTGGTATCAAAGCTGATGGTTATGGGCAGGTGGGCATTGTGGTGTAACCAACAACTGGTATCAAAGCTGATGGTTATGGGCAGGTGGGCATTATGGTGTAACCAACAACTAGTATCAAAGCTGATGGTTATGAGGGCAGGTGGGCATTGTGGTGTAACCGGTATCAAAGCTGATGATTATGGTTTTCGGGCAGGTGGTTATCAAAGCCGATGGTTATGGGCATGTGGGCATTGTGGTGTAACCAACAATTGGTATCAAAGATGATGGTTATGGTTTTCGAGCAGGTGGTTATGGGCAGGTGGGCATTGTGGTGTAACCAAACAATTGGTATCAAAGCTAATGGTTATGGTTTTCGGGCAGGTGGGCGTTGTGGTGTAACAACACATGCGAAGGTATCAGACTTCTGCTGCACGTTCTCAACAACTGGTATCAAAGCTAATGGTTATGGTTTTTGGGCAGGTGGGCGTTGTGGTGTAACAACGCAAGCCTATGAGGTATCACAGCCGATGATTACGGTTTCCGGGCAGATGGGCGTTGTGGTGTAACAACGCGGGCCTGTGAGAATGAATCGATGCACATCGGAAAAATGATGTGGTGTGGAGCAGTTAATATATATATACTAGTTGGCCCATAACTCACTAGTTTAAACTTTTGAGTTGAGTTGAGTCTAATTGGATTTATTGACGAGCTCAGATTTGGACTTCCCATTGGAGATCTCCCCATGCGAAGGTATCAGACTTCTACTGCGCGTTCCTAACAACATACTAGACTTTTTCAGATTTAAGCAAGTATTAGACTTTAGAAAACGTATGTGGTGGTTGAAGAGCTTATGAGGGGCTATGGAATGAGCGGCAAGGTGGATTTTCATTATAGAGATCCATCGTAGAGTGGTGCTATGTAATAGGTGCAACTAGACTACAAAGCATTAAAGGTGGAGATGTAGGGAAATTTTGTTTGGAAATCATTGAGAGTGTTTGAATGATTAAGTGTGCTTCTTATTTATGTTGTATCACTTAGTTACATAGTGAACTTTTTTTTTTCTATCCTCGTGGATGTAGATGCATTGCTCAAACCACATAAACTGTTTCTGTGATTTATTTCCCAATTTCTATTTAATTGTGTATATAGGGTCACAAGTTAAAAAATATTTATACCTTTTTTTTTTGTCTTACTCATCTTTTCTATATATATATATATGTGTGCATGCGATGTTCACAAAAATCGAACCACGAATTTAATACTATTCGACCTCACACCCCCAATGTCTTTACTAGTAGAGCCACATGCCTATTCGCTGGATAAAATTACAAGGCGGTGGAAATTACTATTTATGGGCAAATTGTGGTTTCGTGTATTATTTTAAGAAGTTAGCCCATAATCTTTGCGAGTTGTGTTGGGAGTGCACGCAGCAGAAGTCTAATACCTTCACTTAGGGAGATCTCCAAGGGGGAAGCCCAAGTTTGAGCCCGTAAATATATCCAGTTGGACCCACCTTAACTCAAAAGGTTAAACTAGTGAGTTATAGGCCAATTATGATATATTAATTGCTCACGAGCCGCGTTGTTACACCACAACGCCTACCTGCTCGGGAACCGTAACCATCAGCTTTGATACCAGTTGTTGGGAGTGCGCACAGCAAAAGTCTGATACCTTCAGATGGGGAGATCTCAAAGAAGGAAGCCCAAGTTCGAGCCCATTAATATATCCAGTTGGACCCATTTTAACTCAAAGTTTTAAGCTAGTGAGTTATGGGTCAATTAAGATATATTAACTGTTCAACACCACATTCTCCGATGTTGGACTACTTCTCTAACACAACTCACACATGTATCTTAATAAATTGAACCCAAAATGTGATCTCTTGTTGACTAGAGTCATTTAGGCCCTTGAGTGCCGTACAATCTCCAAGCAAAAATCTCTTCCCCAAGTTGTGTCATTCTTTAATACTAGCAAAAGAAGATGTGCCCATGTATAGAAAATTTCTAAAAAGAAAAAGTTTTAAATTATATAAGGTAGAGGAAGTTTACATGTCTGAGTCATTTTACGAATCCTTTTTCTTGTTTTTTTGGTTTATCTCATTTTACGAATCTAAATGTTTAAAAAATGAAAAGAACTGCATTTGAAATTTGAGATGCGAGAAATGTACAGATTATTTGATTATTTCATTTTAAATTACTAGTTATCTGTTACATGAAAATGACGTTGCATTCTATCACATAATGTATGTGGGTCTTATAGAATTTATTCTTGTCGTATAATGAACTTTTGATATTGTAATATGATGATGTGTTTTCTTAGATTTGCCGCATTCCATTTTTGCAACTTATCATAATGATTATGCAAAGCTTCTTTCGTGCTGGGATGTACACTCCGGCCCCCCAAAGTTTAAGGGGCTCGCCGAGCCTAACCCTTGAATTTACATTGAATATCTATGTTATTTCCTTTTTTTTTCCTTCTATACAAGTTTATGAGAAGTTTCTATTGATTAATTTATCACATGAATAAAAGAGAGAAAGCATTTATTTTTTACTTTGATCATTTATAATTTTTACAATTAAGAAGATGACCTTAGATAAATTTTAATTCTTTATTTATTTTAAGAAGTATTGTAAGAATTAACTTTTGATGTCTCAAAAAATCTTAATCGTTGATTTACAAATTAGATTATTCACAACTTGTGATTTATCAAAACACTAAACAGAAAACCGTGGTGGGGCAAAGAATCTTCATCCATCTCAAGCATAACAAAGGACACCTACCTTGTGCGATCCTAGATTTGTGGCTTGTAAAAAGTCCGGTGAGCCCCGTGACCACGAGATTGCGATCTCCATAGCGACTAATAACCTAGGCTAGTGAAGAGGGTGCCATTGTCAGCGGATGGAGGTGCGATGACAAGAGCACTAAAGGTGACGATCAGCGGATGGAGGTGGTGAGGAGCGGGCCTAGATTGTAGGGTCGGGTGGGGAAGATGGATGGACGGGGAAAAAAGAGAAAGGAAAAAATTTACGAACACATTTTAATCATTAACCGTGTAATAGTTGAGATGCATTTCCACGTGAACATTAATACATTTAACCATCCAAACAACATGAAAGAAGTACAATTCCAAATAACGAAATCCTTCATTGATTTCTCCTCAATGGAACCAAGCGAGGTCTACAGACATTCCTATTCCGCAAAAGAAGAGGAGCAACCACACGTAGCCCGCTCTATCCACATTAGGCAAGAGTCCGGAAGTTGGTCAAAATCTCCATTTCGAGCGATTTTGGCAGCTTTTGCGGCTGCAAATTCTATTTTCCACTGAACTCGTTCGAGACCCCTTGATAAACCCTACCAACCGCGATGAACGAGATGCCAAAAATCAACTGGTGTTGTCGCCATCATGTCGCCATTTTTGGGTTGGTGGACATGAAAAAACAAAGTGGGGGTAAACATGAATTAAAAAGAAAGTTGAGCCTGGGGGTTGGTATTCGGAAGGTGGGAGATCCGTTTGAATCATTTCCAGAGCACCAACTCCACTGATGTCGACACTTCCGTGCTCACCTCCCGCAGCCTAATGACATTTGAGGGTGTCTAAGAATGCTTTGAAGAATTGATTCCTTCCAGCAGAAATTCATTTGTCAGATACGAATCTCGAAATATTTATGACATGCAATACCTTATGATGAGAGAACGTTCTCCCGAGAACCTATTTCCATCAAGAAATTTTTTGATAATTTCAAAATATCATCTCGTCACACATTGTATATTATCCCATAGTGTCAATTATTGTAAAAAAAAAAGAAAAGGGAATAAAAATGTACTAGAGGACAAATAAAGAAAAAAAAATCAAAGCATTCGCACTTGGAGATTTGTTGAATGGACAATAATCCATGGTTGGTGGATTCTCGGTAGGATTTTTCCCGAAGGTCTTCGGGCCAATTGAAATTTGTGGCATGTCACATTAAAATAAGCCATGCATCAAAATATGTCACAAGCTGCAAACTTGATGGGTCCGCTAAGGTTTTTATGTTGATGTGACGTGGGTGACATTCCATCTCCCTAAATGAAAATGTTAATCCCAAATATTCTTCCATCAATCCACCTACTAAGGCACCAAACTCGATCCGCGAGAGTGGCGGATCATGTCAAAGCCAAGGCTCCACCTTATTGGCTAGAAGAGATGGCGCGGTTGGTATTGATTTTCCATGCTCACCTATTTTATTTTATTTTATTTTTACAATTTTCAAGAATTTCTATTCATTTCTCTTTTGCTTGACTTGGTCAAATTGACGTTGATTTGCCCCATGATGTTCTTATTAAAGTCCTAACAGCTCACCAACCGCCTTGCCACTATAAAGAGATCATGGAGTCAGTGGAGATATAGAGAAAGTCAAACGTAAGTTATGGCTTTTGCTATTGTACTTTTCTGTGCAAATACGCTTCCACGTAGCTTGTTTCCACACTGCATCTACCTACCTTAGTATGAGTTAAAAAGAATCTACGACAATGGAGAGGGTTTTAATCCGCAGAATGCTTTGAGATTTAGTTAGCTTCAAGAAAAATAAATAATTTTAAATTTTTTTTTTTATATATGATCACTTACAAAAATAAATAAATTAATAATATTTTTATCATTCATGAAAATATTTAAACATAAATTTGTCGTTAATAATGAAAATATTTTTTATTTACTAATTATTCCAAGCGATATAATTAATTATTTTTAAGAAATTTTTTTTTGAAATTATTTATTTTCGCGAAACAAATGGAACCTAAGACTTGAACATGTGAAATGGAGAACTTGTTGGTGTGTGGGAATTGGGAAGTTGTGCGTCCCCACCAACACGCACGGTGCAACCCTTCTAATTTTTTATTTTCTTGGGTTGGTAAGTCTTGGACAGGCTTATGCACATGGATTTAAGCACATCGTGACCATTGATCATGTGAGATTCGCGTGTATCGCCCGTGCTCGGCAGCCATGATGCATATCTAGGCAAGTATTTGCTCCCCTTGGACCACACAACAGCACTTGGGTCTGTGCTGCTAATTAATACATCAAATCCCACCTTCCAAGATATGCTCTACCTTGGGAAATATGTTCAATTCTGTGAAACAAAACTAAGTTGTCCCACCCTCCCTCAGATATTTCGTTCTTATAATGTTTTCCCCTTCCACACCGACGGATCTGTATGATTCCAAATCCCAACTCCAATTTCCTTGATTTTATTTATTAGAAAGCTAGCCAAAAATGGAAGCCCATTTAATTCACCCACAAGCCCTCGAAGTAAAACACAATGGCATTGAAAATTAAGCACTCAAGATTCCGTCGGCGTTGTGCATCAAAGAAGAAAATTTAAGCACAACCCACCTCTTATGGGGAAAAGGTACAAGATATCCTCTATGATACAATATCAAGTTGACAAAATTAATTCGAATGAAATGTTAAAAGTGTATGCGACAAACGAGCTATTCTAGCGTTGTCTAACTCACGTGAATTAATGAACATTAAAGCGAATGGGGCTTCGACATGTGACATTGCAGCCTAAGATCAAGGTAACATGCCCGAGGTGTGTGACCGCTCATTCTGGGCACACGATGCACTTAGTGGGTGAGTGTGACTTGTGCTAGGTAGAGCCCACTGTTGTTTTTCTCCCTTCTAGTATGCTTAGACAAGCAATGTGTAAATGGAATTTTATTACCCATTCAAAATTAATTTCTTTATGCTGTTATCAATTGTGAAGACAAATGTAGATATATCTGTTTGATTTTCCTCTTTAACATTTTTTATTTAAAATGATAAAAGGAAAAGAAAAAATATAGATAATAAAAATTAATGGTAATTGTGTGGACATATCTATTTTATTTTCTTTTTCAAAAGATTTAAAATTTACATTTTTGTCCATAATTGATATAACATATCTCTCTCTCTCGACCCCTTTCTAGGGTCCGAGCTGCGGGTTATTTTCGCGACATCCCAGGCTTGTCGCCGTCCTAATTCATTTTATCTTGTTTATACGCACATGCGGAAGCATAACATATCACCACATCAACATCCCCGACAAACATCACTGGAAGAACATGGGACGTAAGCATATATAATACACTACTAATTTCATTAGTAGCTCGTGTACAACTTTCATATTACACAATATAAAAGGCTTGGGTATCCCTATCTCCGCTACCACCATAGCTTCCAAAATTGGGAACCCGTCCCGTTACGAGCCGATATTACTAATTCATCCCGTCGGACGTTGACCCTCCACTTGGGTTCATCGGGCCTCTAAAGCCACGAATAGGCCCGATCATTTCACCGTCCGACCAGACGAACCATGTCTCGTAATGGCAAGGGACCAACTTGATTTGTCCATCGTGAACCCATACAGTTGAGGTATATCTCCGGTATGTTATCCCTGCTTCAATGTGTATGACGTCTACGGTTGACCATTCTATTCTCATCGATAGACCAAAACGTACAGGAGGAGGGTTAGCCATCTTATCAACCTGTAAAGGTAAATGGATGAGTTTTGGGGAAACTCAGTAAGTAAAACCTCTACCTTCAGCTAGCGTGACATCCCTTCATCAATGACTAGCCAAAGCAATTCATGCAAACAGTGTCGATGGCAGATCAATTGCAACTCACATACAATGTCATGACTAATGCAGGGGCTTTACTTACTCAACCATCGACTAACACATAAACATATATCACCCATACTCGAGCACATATACAAGGGTTTCACTTACTCACGTGTTGGCTAACACATAACACATCTCATCCATACTTAAGCATAACCGGCATTCGTGTAGATCACTTTACATCGTCCTGGCTCAATCAGGCCCTCTCGACTCTTGTCGAGGCTTCTCGGGGCCAGCTTCCCGAGGCTTCCGGGGGTTACCCGGGACATCCCGTTGCAGGGGTACCAGTTGACGTTATCCTGGCTCAATCAGGCCCTCTCGACTCTTGTCGAGGCTTCTCGGGGCCAGCTTCCCGAGGCTTCCGGGGGTTACCCGGGACATCCCGTTGCAGGGGTACCAGTTGACGTTATCCTGGCTCAACCAGGCCCTCTCGACTCTTGCCGAGGTTTCTCGGGGCTAGTTTTCCGAGGCTTCCAGGTGTTACCCGGGACATCCCGTTGCGGGGGTATCATCATCTTTCCCATCTTCCATGGGGTGATTTCACAAATGCATCACTTTTGCCGGTTCTTATCCTTTCCTTAAGCTGATTCATTCACGACTCAACGACAACATCATGCTCATATAGAATCATGCGTGTCGTGTTTTCTACGACCCGAGTCTAATGACGCCATGATAATTCTAAGTCCGAGGTTTGGCTCAAACGCTAAGTAATAAGGATCCCGCACCAATCCAAGACATGAGCTCGGCATACTTCGATGCCAACCAAGACCTTATGGGCTTGAGCGATCCCCGTACCGAACGAGACTAGGAGCCAACATGTCTTGATGCCGATCCAAGACCTCGTGGCCTTGGGTGATCCTCATACCGCACAAGACTTGAGTTTCGACACTTCGTTACCGACTCAAGCCTTATGGCTTTGGTGTTCCCAACTTACGTTGAACACTAACGATGAACCATGGCATCATCTCGGTCGTGAAATAATCACGCGCATGCATAAGATTCACGTATGAATCAACGTACACATAATCTTCCATACAATCACGATTCAACAAGAGAAGACCGTCTAGTCCTCATGATAGAAATGATCATACTAGGGAGAAGTAAAAGATTCTACTTACCTGGACGAACCTCATGAAACTAGAGAAATCGACTTGAGAAGGAGGGCGGCTTGCTTGTGGCCGGAAGGAGAGAGAAACGTGAGAATGAGGAGAGGGCGACCAAGATAGTAGGAATGAGGAAAATGGTGCAAATGGTGAGGGAGGAGGAGAGGCTTCTACTATTTATAGTCCCCGAGCTCATCATTGCATTTCTAACCATCCAATCCTCTCTTTCCAAGTGGCCCGCCTAGAATCCTTAAGTGGCAAGCCTATTTCTTCAATAATTGCACCTAAGGGATGACTAGGCATGGCTAAAGGTTCTACTTGGCGGTCAAGTAAGTAGACGTCATCGACGACGGCCCGCCTTTCGCTTTCCTATTGGTCCACTTGTTTTCCCTCATTTATTGGCATTTATGAAAGTTTGACTAGGAAGTCACCTAACTTGCCAACTAAGTTTCTAAAATTCTATAGGCTCATAATGAGGGTTCGGGTGTCTCTTTCCGATTGGGCCATGTGTAATCCGTCTCCATCATAGCCCCCGAGATATTTTTGACCATAATCATAAACTTTGAAAAGTAAAAGATAAGGCTTATCCAATAAGGTTTCTAGAGAATTCTTCTCTTTTGACCTTTTCTTAACCAAGAAAGCGGTCCGGAGAATTCCACCATCCGAGTCGGTTTTGGGACCAGAAAAGGGATCATATGACATGTCTCGGAAAACCAATTTACACGTGCCCAAGGTCCGGGCCACATACCCCAAATTTGCCCAAACCGCTTCCTTGGGTAGTGGGTTGGCCATGAAGTTTCCCTCATAATTCGATCATTAATCCTCGGATCGGTTCAAGGTCAATTCCAAGGCTATACATGGCCTAGCACTAAGCCAAGGCACTTATGGACCTTAGGAATTATGACAGAATAATCGGGTCTATCCTGAGGCTCATTCCGATCGGCGCCCGATCCATCCACATGGTTCATGGCCGGTGCATTACCGATCCATGATCGGACATAACCAATTCGAGATTCATTTCCGATCACTAAGAATTAAATAGGGAATGAGGCATTTTTGGTCGGAAGACGATCACTTTTGATCAAGTTGGATTGTCCGTGTATCGGTGCATAGCCGGGCGGAATCACCCGCGGCCAGGCGCTATGACCGGTTGGATCGACCCATGACCATCCGCTGATCCAAAATCGTTCCATGACCAATTCTCGTGACCGAAAAGTCATCTTATGAGCTGGTAATCCGGCCCCATCGGTATGGTCAGTATGCCTTTCATGGCCGACGTCTCGACCAGTTCATGACCAGTCGGTCGATCGGACCACGACCGATCCTTAATCCTTGTCGATCGAACCAATCGATCCGTGGCCAACGGCCTATGGTCGACTCATTCAAGACCTTATGGCTAATCCTTACGAGGTCGATTTTCGAGGATGTTACACACTCTCTCTCTCTCTCTCTCTCTCTCTCTCTCTCTCTCTCTCTCTCTCTCACACACACACATCTAAAACATGATATTAAGGATAATTAAGAGGAAAAAGCGATCATCGGTTATTCAAAGAAAAGAGGAAAAAGCGATCATCGATTATTCAAAGAAAATCATGTTTAGTTATTTTCACGACCACAAAAGGCACTTGGAGAAATTACCAAAAAATCCTAAATCTATTTTACTTGTGCCAATTCAGTCTCAAATATTTTAATTTGACCAATTTAGTCACAAACATTTTAACGATTTCCCAATGTAGCTTTCAACCAATCTTGTTCTGAAATTGCTGATGTGGAGATTAACTGTACAATGTGGATAATTTTTATAATTTTTTAAAAATTTCTAAATTTATTATAATTTTAATATTTTTTCCCTTTTCTTTCTCTTCTTTCCTCTTTCTATCAAGTCCGGTGGATTTTTGCCAAAATTGCCTAAAAGGACTACATGGACAAATCATCAAAAGGTTTATAACTAAATTGGCTAAATTGAAAAGGTTAATACTAAATTGATACAATAGTATAGAACTTTAGTATTAAATAAGAGTCTATATGGGTGAGTCATCTTGTGTCATTGTCATTAAGATATATAGGGATAGACCTCGAGAGATATTAGAACTATGTCAAGAAACCTATATTACTAAGGTTTTAGAGGGATTTCGAATGAAAAATTGTTCATGTGACGTCATGAAATTCGAGCCCATTTGAGGGATGAATGAATGTGGATTTTGCCAATGCATTGTTGGTTGATCTCACTTGGAACTGATCATTCCTGAAATACTAACCTTGAGGGGAAAGGCTAATGAGGACAAAACTCGTGCGACTAAAGAACTTGACCTAGGAAAACGACTCAACCATGAGACTTGCGTAAGGACGATCCTGTAGTTATGCAAGCCAATTTCAGGGACAACTAGAAGTTGATTCGCGGACAAAATATAATGGGACGACAGGTGATTCCATTTACTGTTATCGAGCTCGCGAACAACCCTATGTTGATCCTTGGTAATCGTGTATTTTGAAATAAGAATTTACCTTCGCAATTTCATGTAGTCAAGGACGTCCATGTCGAGATGTCTTGAATGTGATTCGGCACAAGTCAATTACACGTGAATCATCGAAGCCGTTTGTTAGTCTGAGTTGTACCAAAATGATGTTCGTGCGAAATTGACAAGGCATGGGAATCTAGTATTGGACTTCGAATCGGAAACATCCGGGACGGACTTTTGGACGATGCTTCTTCGACAATCGACAGTGTCAATTAAGCCGAGTTTTGGAAAATAGATTTACGGACGGAGGAAACAGGCCTACGAGGACGTGGGCCAGGCAAGACCAATGTGAGCCTCATGCCCAAGGTGGGACAGCCACCATGGTAGGCCCGAGACAAACAAGTGAGCCCGTTGGACCAAACCGACCAATTTACCCTTCTAAGCCCATTGTTTAACCTCGAGCCGTTTCGAGCCCAACAAATTTCCGAGCCCATTCTTATTCATTTTCTAGCCTGTTTCTTAGGCCTGCTCTTCATTTTCAGCCCAAGGCCAAATTGGGAAATGTGCAAGGTGGAAATGACCATTTTGCCCCTAGATATTTTAAAGAAAGGATAAAAGAAGAGAGCGAAGATGAGGTCACTTGCTTGGAGAGTTGAAGCAAACCTTCAATGGCCTTAATGAGGCTTGTCTATCAGCTCTCATTTCACTCTCTCTTGTCCTTTTCAACCCAAGCAAACCGCACACCTCTCTTCCTTGTTTCCCTTTCCTTCATTCTGCTTTTCCTTCTGACCTTTCTCCAAAAACTTGAGTTGTTCATGGCCTTCCCGTGCTGATCATCGCCCGTGCCACCACCACCGTGCTCAGGAGGGCTAATCCGTACGGCCCACGTCGGCCGTTCGCCGGTCAAAGCCACCGGCCGACCGGAAGTCACTGCTCCTCTGACCGCCTACCGTAGCACCGTTTCTATCCAATTTTGCTTTTTCAGCCATTTTTCTCCTGTTTCGACCCAACCTATCACGCCCCGAACCCCGAGCATGCAACAACCCCTTACCATGGTCTAATGAAAGCAACATCCCAAGACTCGTCGATACCATTCATTTTAATCTTTCATTATGCACAAGCAGAAGACGAACCATCCTTAGTCTAACAGACAATCAAACAGGGATAGTGGAATGAACAGTAAGATAACATCAACTACTCATTTATACATTCTTACTGGATAAACCAATGGATGATCATTTCCGATTTACAAGCCTAACAAAGGGGGCCGATCCATCCACTAAGTCAGACAAAAAAAAAACTAGGTTCGGCTAATCCATTTATACAAAAGAACCCTCGGGTTCTGCACCACCATCACTCGGACCCATCGGACTTAGGCTCTGTCGGATCGATCACTGGAGGAGCGGGGGCAAGATTCTCCACTACGCCAGTCTAGGGGTTTGAAAGTGGTTATACAATAACCAGTGAGATAAAATCTCAGCGAGTTCTTCCCTTATGCCCCTATTAGTACACCAACTCAACTCGGGGTATCTCTCCAGAACCACCCCTCACACAACCCAACAACAAACAACCAACAATCAGCAACCAAACAACAGACAGGGTCAACCAACAATCATATAGTCGGTTCGTATGCAATCTTACCCGGCATGCCATACCCTGCACATTACAAGTCAGCACAATACACGCAATGCACATGGCCGTTAGATGATGTAGTTCATCAATCACATGCGAGTCACGTCACAAGAGATCTCACATGGCCATTGCCACACCTTGAACGTTATCAATTCATGCGTGCATACCATAAATAATGTGATCACTTATGCATAATCGGAACCAATGATGCCATGTTTTTCATATGCTCTTGCATCCACACGTATTCCGATTACTATTGCTCCACAGGGCTACAACTTGGACCGAGGTGCTACGGTATTACGGCGTCCTTCCTTCGCAAAGGCGCAACCGTGCCCTTCCGTGTCCTTCCTCTCCATAATCTCTGATAAATTGGATTATCACCCCCCGAACTACAACTAGGGCGGCGGGTTCAACTTAGTGATCACGTAAGCATACCATCACAACCCACTTATTATCTTTGAGCATAAGTCAATCCACACATGCTTGCATATAAAACATCAAATCCTTTCTCATAAGAGTAATTCATTTCCGGTGTCTCTCGAACAAATCATTTTCCCCTTTCTTTTGTGAAAGTCACACGATTCAAGCGGATGTTCATGCAATGACACATCCAATTCATCTCATAAAATCAAGACATATGAAATTATGCACATTTTCACTTTCAGATGAGCAATGTTCGTGAACAGTAATTGTGAACAGTGTTCGTGAATAGTGTAATTATAGAATTCAATAATTAAAACATTAAATTCAGAAATTAGACAAATCATTAATTAAAACAATTAATCAATTAAGCAAGCTAAACATGCTTAATTAACACGTAAAACACAATTAAGCACAATCAAGCATAATTAAGCACAATCAAGCAAGATTAAGCTAAGTTAATCTTAACCATCTATCTAACCACCTATCTTAGGGCTAATACAACTTAATTAAACCACCTAACTCAGCATTACCACTAATTAACCCAACCTTAAGCAAGTTTAGGCACTAACAAAGGATTAGGGGCTAAACTCACCCGTTAAGCGAGCCGGCGACACGGACGCGGCGGCAAAGACGAAGGCGACACCTAAGGACCTCAACCACGACACTCCAAGGTGGTCTTGAGGCTAAAACAACAACAACAACCTCTACTCACTCACTGAACTTCTAAAAACTACATTGCCGGAGGAGGAAAGTGGCTGACTGGAGCAAAATGGAGCCCAAGCTCCAGTGAGCGGTTGGCAGGCGACCGGCGACACCTGGGGGTCGAGAGGGAACGACTGGTGGCTGGGTTGGGCGGAGATCGGGCCAAAGCAGGAGGAAAAAGGCTGAAACAGGCGATATTGGATAGGGACAGGCGGTCAGGGGTTGGCTGGCTTCAAGCCAGCCGGCGGGTCGGCCGACGGCTCCGATCGGCGAAAGGCCGACGTGGGCCATACGGATTGCCTCTCTTGAGCACAGTGGTGGATGACACGGGCTGTAATTAGCACGGGAAGGCCATGAACAACTTGATTTTCGGAGAAAGGTCAGAAGCAGAAGTAGAAGGAAATGAGAGAAACAAGGGGAGAGAGAGGTGTGTGGTTTTGGGAGGCTAAAGGGGAGAGAAAGAGTGAAGTGAGGGTTGCTAGACAAGCCCTATTAAGGCCATTAAATGTTGCTTCAACTCCCCATGCAACATGACATCATCTTCTCTCTCTTCTTTTGTCCTTTCTTCAAAATATCTAGGAGCAAAATGGTCATTTCCACTTTGCACATTTCCCAAATTGCCCTTAGGTTGAAAATGAAGGGCGGGCCTAAGAAACGGACTAGAAAATGAATAGGAACAGACTTGGGAATTTGTTGGGTTCGAATCGGCTCAAGTTTAAACAATGCGCTCGGAAGAGTAAATGGTCGGTTTGGTCCAACGGGCTCACTTGCTTGCCTCGGCGAAAGGCCCACACTGGTCTTGCTCGACCCACGTCCTCGTAGGCTCGTTTCCTTGGTCCGTAAATCCCTTTTCCAAAAACTTGGCTTAACTAGCCCTATCGACTGTTAAAGAAGCATTGTCCAAAAGTCCGTCCCGGACGTTCTCGAAAATTCAAAGTCCAATACAGGATTTTCATGCCTTGTCAATTTCGGCCAAATGCCATTTTGGTATAACTCAGACTGACAGGCGGTTTCGAGGATTCATGCGTAATCGACTCGTGCCAAATCACGTTCAAGACTTCTCGACATATGAACATCCTTGACTACATGAAATTGTGAAAGATAGATTCTTATTTCAAAGTACACGATTACCAATGATCGACATAGGGTTGTTCGCGGGCTTGATAATAGTAAACGGAATCATCCATCGTCCTATTGTGTTATGTCCACAAATCGACTTCTAGTCATTCCTGAAATCGACCTGCATAACTACAAGATTGTCCTTATGTAAATCTCACGATCGAGTCATTTTCCCAAGTCAAGTTCTTTAGTCATACGAATTATATTTTCATTAGCCTTTCCCCTCAAGGTCAATATCTCGGGAATGATTAGTTTCGAGTGAAATCAACTAACAATGCATTGACAAAATTCACGTTCATTCGTCCCTCAAAGGGCTCGAATTTCAAGACGTCACACAACCTTCGCCCAGCCCAGCCACTAGTCGCTCCCCCTCGACCCCCAGGTGCCGCCGGTCGCCAGCCAGCCGCTCGCCGGAGTTACGACCAGCCTTTTTTACTTCGGTTAGCCCTTTTCTCCTCCGCTAGTCAATTTTTCAAAAGTTGTAGAGGGAGTTTGAGTTTGTTGCTATTGTTTTAGCCTTGGGATCACCTTGGATCGTCGTGGTAGAGGTCCCCGGGTGTCGCCACCGCATCCATGTCGTCGGCCCGCTTAACGAGTGAGTTTAGCCCCTAATCCTTTGTTAGTGCATAAACTTGTTTAAGGTTGGGTTAATTAGTGGTAATGTTGGTTTAGGAAGTTTAATTAAGTTGTATTACCCTAAGTTTAATTAAATTGTATTAGATGTATTTAAGATTAGTTTTTGCTTAATTGTGCTTAATTTGTGATTAATTATGTTTTGTGGTTAATTAAGCATGTTTAGCTTAAATGGATTGATTAATTATTTTAATTAATGATTTGTTTAATTTCTGAATTTAATGTTTTAATTACTGAATTCTGAAATTACACTGTTCATAGTTACTGTTCACGAGTACTGTTCACGATTACTATTCACAGTACTGTTTATCTGGAAGTGAAAATGTGCATAATTTCATGTGCTTTAATTTTATGAGGTGAATTGGATGTGTCAATGCATGAACATCCGCTTGAATCGTATGGTTTTCACAAAAGAAAGGGGAAAAAGATTTGTCCGAGAGACATGGAAATGGATCGCTTTTATGATAAATGATTTGAGATTTTATATACAAGCATATGTGCATTGGCTAATGTTCAAAGATAATAAGTGGATTGTGATGGTATGCTTGTGTGATCACTAAATTGAACCCGCCGCCTAGGCCGAAGTTTGAGGGGTGATAGTCCGATTTATCGGAAACCCGGTGGGGGTCCAAATGCGGAGTCGTAGTAGAGGTCGAGCCCATCCTCCTTCGGGAATGTTGTCTTGGGAGAGTATTCATTGACGTTCGCCGCGCCTCAAGTGGGAGGGCGATGCGTGGCTATGCCAGCAAACATCGGAGAAAGGGCACGAAAGGGTACGGTTGTGTCTCTATGGAGAAAGAGTGCCGTAGCATCGTAACGCCTCGATTGTAGCCTTGTGGGGCAGTAATAATTGGAACACGTGTGGATGCAAGAGCATATGAGAAACATGGCATCATTGGTTCTGATTATGCATGAGGTGATCACATCATTTATGGCACACACGCTTGAATTGATAACGTGCAGAGTGTGGCAATGGCTAGGTGAGATCGCCTATGATGCGACTCGCATGTGATTGATAAACTGCATCATCTAACGGCCATGTGCATTGTATGTATTGTGCTAACATATAACGTGTAGGGTATGGCATACCGGATAAAGTTGCATGCAAACCGACTATTTGATTGTTGGTTGCATTGCTCGTATTGTGTGAGGTTTAATGTGCAGGATATAACATACCGGGTAAGGTCGCATGCGAACTGATTATTGATTGTTGGTTGACCTTGGCTGTTATTGTTTGTTGGTTGTTGGTTGTGGGTTGTTGGGTTGAGCGAATGGTGGTTCTGGAGAGATATCCTGGGTCGAGTTGGTGTACTAACCGAGACTTAGGGGAAGAACTCACTAAGATTTTATCTCACTGGTTATTGTATAATCACTTTCATGCCCTTAGAATGGCGTAGTGGAGAATCCTGCCCCCGCTCCACCGGTGATCGACCCGACGAGCTTGAGTCCGATGGGTCCGAGTGACCGTGGTGCTAACCCTGATGGTTCATTTTGTATAGTTAGATTAGCCTAGCCTAATTTGTTTTTTGACTGGCTTAGAGGATGGATTAGCCCCTTTGTTGGGCTTGTATATCGGAAACGATCCTCCATTGGTTAATCCAATGATGATGTATAAATGAGTAGTGATTGTTGTTCTTGCTATTCATCCATCTATCCCTGTTTGATTGTTTGATTGTCTATTTGGATTGGGGATGGTTCGTCTTCCGCTTGCACATATTGAAAGATTAAAATGAATGGTCGTCGACGAGTCTTATGAATGTTGCTTTCAATTGACCAAGGGAAAGGGTTGTTTCGTGCTCGGGGTTCAGGGCGTGATGGTTCACCGAGTATAGTGCCAATTGTGAAATGTGATAAGTTTAATTTGAACCAATGCCCAAAAAACGATCTAGAAAGAAACAAATGAAAAATGCTCTATATGCTTCTATTGTCGGAAGCTTGATGTATGCTCAAGTTTGCATTCGACTAGACACTGCTTTTGTTGTAGGAATGTTGAGAAGATATCATACTAATCCAGGTATCAACCACTTGAGAACTACAAAGAAGGTAATAAGGTACCTTCAAGCTACAAAATGTTATATGCTTATATATAGCCGAAGTGAGTTCGTATTTTGTTTTGAGGTCACCTCGTAGGTGTTTGGTTGAAGAGTTTCATAAAGGGCATAATTGTGGATTCTATTACTAAGTTATTGAGAATATTGTGACAATTTAGTTGAGTTTTTCTTGGCTAAAAACCACAAAAGTGGTAGTTGAAGTAAGCACATCGACATTAAGTATTTAGCCATATAGGAATGTTTCAAAGAAAACAAAGTAGTCATCGAATACGTTTGCATTGAATTGATATTAGTTGATCCTTTAATTGAAGGCATGCCACCAATGATTTTTAAGGATAATGTAGTCAGAATGGGCATTGGTCCAATTATGAAATTTTCTTTATATGGAAGAATTTGTGAGACTTTTATTCTTTTGTGATTTTTTTTTTTTTTCAATACATTTAGCTATTATGAGAAAAACAATCATGTTTGACCTAGAATGAACATAAAATTTATTCATCAAGTTTGTTATCACATATGGGCTGATGAAATGCATTGTGATACACAGAAGATAATATTTGCTCTAAAAGGACTTATTGCCATGATTCGTGTGTTTTATTTCAACATGAAGTTTATGTGGGTTTGGATTGATATTTCATTTGATGGATTGTTCGGAATCAAATGGGAGAATGTTATAATATTTATTAATTAGTATATGATCCCACATTCAGTATTTCCCAATGATTCCGATTTATTGCCCGATTTATTACCCACATTGATTCCATGATTATTGCCTATTTTAATTGTTACCATAACAGTCTTGATGGAAGACGTCAGTGACGTAAGAAACGGAATATATATGTCAGATCGTCAAGACCAAACCTAATCACTACAAAAAACACACCATCGAGTTTTAAGGGGTATTGGCTAGTAGAACATGATGTTTAGATTTGGTGATTCCATATTTGCAGACTTGACAAATATAAGCTTCACGCATCCATTCAAGGTTTGGGATTTCCACGTTCATAGAATTTCATCAATGGCTAGAGGTTTTCAACCAATTCTTTACGTTTCTACAAATCGTTCCTGATTTTACACGAATTTTTTCGTGAATGATAAATCAAGATCGTCAATTTTTCTTTAAATTTAGTCTAACAGCTAGTGTAGGCATTCTCTCTCGAACAGCAAGACCATTCTCGATGACTTCCCACTTCTTAAGATCAGTTGCTTCTATATAAGCTTGCATGCCTTGATTCCGATAGCTATAATTTGTTCCGTCAAAATAATCAAAGAAAATCATGTTTGCACATCTGATATGGGGCATTATTTGTTGCCGATTACGACCTATGTACAACACAATCTATTATCTTGATTATAATCAAGGTTTGCACAATTTATCATCTTCACTATGATAAAAGAAAATCATGTTTTATTTGATCATATGTCAAAACCTAGCCTTCTGCATTGTTGACATGCAATGTTCGGTTCTCATTTCGTCCAACGAACAAGAGTGATCCACGCTCCATGTAACCTAGATTCGATCCCGACTAGGTTTATCTCGATTTGAATCACCATAAGTCTGCAAAGTCCACGATGGATTGGTTTCCTGGAAGATCCTTGTGAACTGCTTGTACCATCTCTATAATTTGTTTCATTACTCATCTTAGGCTATAGATGTAGGGTTGGATTCATGGTGATGTCTAATTTTCAGAACTCATTGCTTTAAAAATCTCTCTTTAGCAAAATATAAAGGTAAATTAGAATCTTGGTCTCCACCCCCCAATCGAGATCCATCTAATGGACGGAGGGCAAAGCTTCTCATTTTTATGGGCTGGATCCATTGGGATTAGAACACTAGGAGTGCCATAACTTTTGTATGGCGCTCACTTTGGTGCCAAAACTTTTTTTTCGCTTACTTGAGTGCCAAATCGGAGTGAAATCGTTCAGTTAAGTGCCACTTCCGGCCAAAATGCATACATTAATGATTTTCCATTTTTTTTAATAATTTTCGACGCCGACGTGGTTTCCGGCGATGACCCTCACCGGCCAACGTGGATTCTTCATGCAAAACGACACCATTTCTCCTCTTTTTGGAATTTTTCGATATTTTTTTGCTTTTTTTGTTTTTTTTAGGGCCGACGAGGGTCATCGGTGACCCTCGTCAGCCCTAAAAAAAAAAAACAAAAATAATTGAAAAAAATCTAAAAAATTCAAAAAATTAACAAATATACTAAAATATATTAAATATTGTTCACAAGAATCGTCAACTTTTTCGACGCGCCACATCACTTTTCCCACCGCCACGTCCGAAGTGGCATCAAGATACAAGTGAACGTTTTTTTGAACTGTGGCGTTAGTGAGCCGAAAAAAAAGTTTTGCACCAAAGTGAGTCTGCAAAAGCTTATAACTCCTAAGTATTCTAACCCCTTATGCATGCTTAGAACAAGAAAGTGTGGGGAGTTCTTGCACGACATGGGTCCTTGGATCCAATCTTGACCGTTCATCATTTGTAATCCACATGTAAATTTTCAACGGCCATGATGCAGATCTAGGACAATTATTTGCCCCCGTTAGGACCACGCAAGGTTTGCCGCGTCTTGGGAATATGATTATTTTTATGCACCAAAACCAAAAGGTCCCCACCTTCCCACGGATATTTTTAATAATGGTTTCGCCTTGAAGCACCGACGGATCTGTACAATTCCGAGTCCCAACTCCAATTTCCTCTTTTGTTTATTTGTTATGATGTCAACCAAAAAGAGGAAGCGCATTTAATTTATTTAAAAGCCCTTAAAGAAAAACATAGTGCCGTTGAATGCCCACCGGTCCCGACTCTCTACTAAAAACCACGAACAATATGTTTCCAATGTGCAGATGTGATTTGAAGGCACCCCACATGCCGTCGGCGTTATACAGTTGACTAAATAAATTCGAATGAAATGTTAAAAATACATGCTATGTGGGAGCTATTCTAGTGACATATAACTCACGTGAATTGATAAAACAACTGTGTTTGGGAGAGGTTTGGGAAATTGACTTCCCAAAAATCTTACTCATATTTCATTTGTTCAAAGCAATTATTATTTGGATGACTTTTAGTATATTTTTTACAAAATAACTTTGAAGTTAAAAAAATGTGAGAGAGGAAAAAACAAAGGATATGATACTTCAAAAATGGAGTAATGAAGGCATTGCAAAAGCACACTTGGTCTAAGTAAATCCATTGGGAGCGAAAGTCAAATCATCGAAGAGGTTAGGCGACGTGACCCTGAGGTCATGCGATCTCAAGGAGTCGAAATGGGGCAACATCGAGGGTTGTGCAACCTCGACAACCCAAACTCACCCATTGTTGACCTAGATGTGTGGGCTGAAGCCATCAGCCACCATCGGCGATTATTGACAAGCAAGCATGACCATCAATGAGGTAGCAAACTAGTGACCAAATCTAGATCTAGAACTCAGATGTAGAACCCTAAATTGGATCTAGAACTCACATATAAAATCTTTGGTTTAGTGACGGAGAAGATGAATAGTGGTTTGGAGGACAAAATTGGAATATGAAAATATTTTTATGACAAAATTAAAAGAAAAAATCATTAACCCCAAAAGCAGCATTCTAAAAACGCTAAAGGCCATGGGACTTTCATTGAATTAAGGCTATTTGAAAATACTAGTTTTGCCTCAAGTCCATTGCAATTTTATCGCTAAACATAATATTTTGTTAAAGGCTTTTGTGGGCCCCAAATCCTTTGATAAAGCTGTGCCAATCGCACTGGAAAGCGAATCGAGCATCAGACCAAAAAGGCGCATGAAAATCAAAAGTCGACCGGATTTTAGTTACTGGCACGTCCTGTCGGCACGTGATGTGCAGCCTCAGATCGAGGTTAGACCCCCAAGTTGAGGGATCACCGACTCGAGGCACATGATGCCCTCAGTAGGGAGAATGCGACTTGTGCTGTGCAGGGCGGAGTCCATTGTCGTTGCTTTCCCTACAAAGTTTGATTTTTTTGATGTTGTTATCAATTTATTCAAAATAAATGTAGATGGAGCGATGCTTAAAGGACAGTACTGTCACTTTTCATAAAGTGTGGTATCATCTCGAGTACACTTTTCAAATTGACAATTGACAAAATCTCTTGTCATACAATACAAAATCTATTGCCAAACTATGCATTTGGGAATGTGTGGTTGGGAGGGTACGTCCCAAAGCAACATGGTACCATCCTCTAAACATTTCTCAAGTAGGTATATCTATTTGGTTTTCTTTTTTTATAGTTTAGAGAGTCCTAAAATTTTTAACATATTCGTCCATGAATTATATGTATCTAAAATATGATATCAAGGAGACTTAAGAAAGAAAATTGAGCGTCGGTCACCTAAATAGTAGGATTCCTCTTCCGTATAGGTAGTGGTAAAGGTTAGTAGGGTTATCTATTGGCCTTCCAAACCATAACAATCTTTTTCATCTCGTTCTCTCCATTTAGTCTCTCCAATGTGCCGGATCTCTCCTTTGTGAATAATATATAACAATCTTGGGGGTGTCGACAGCGCTTTTAGATCATTTTGCATTATCAAAAGTACATGGTCACCCTTGTCCAGTGAAATATTCTTCAGATGTAGTTTTCGTATAATTGTTTCAATGGCTAAGTTAAGATCATATATATCATTTTTGTCCTGTTATTTTAACCTGAACTACAAGTTTTAGATATATGAAATTAAAGTAAGTACATCAACTATCATATAAATTAAGTATATCTTAGGAGGCGTTTGTTTGTAAAAAATTGAATGATATAGGAAAACGCTTTCCAATAAAACATTTTCCAAAAATATGGTTAATTTTCTTTTATTTGGTAATATATGATCAAAAATATTTTCTGACATTTGAATATTATTGGAAAATGATTTCAATCTAATGACTTTATTTTATAAAAAAATTCAAATTTATCATTTTATTTTTAAAATTTTAAAATTTTGAAAAATTTTAAAAAAAAATTTTTAATTATTTTTAATTTTTCTCTTTTTCTCTTTTCTTTTCTTTCCTCTTCTTTTTCTCCATTCCTTCACCACTACCAGCCGGCGACGGTAATAAGCAAGCCCTACCTCACTAAGATTGGGCGAGCTAAGGTGTGTTTGGTAACATTTCTACTTCTGGGAACAGTTTCTTTTGAGAAATAGTTCTTTTCTATTTCTACTCCCTGGAACAATTTTTGAGTAAAATAGGGCGTTTGGTAACTACAAGAATTTCTTATTCTTGAAAAGAAAAAGAATAGAAATACGTTTGGTATCACTAAATTTTTTTATTTCTTTATCTCCCAGCGACGAAGACCGACGAGCGGGGGCCGCCGAACGTCGGTTGGTGGCCGTCGGTCACCGGTTGCTGGCGGCCCCTGCCCACCAGCCCCTGGTAACTAGTTGCCGCCGCCACAGCGGTCGCCGCGGCCGCGGCCGCGGTTGCCACCACCGGTTGCCCGTCGGTCGTCACCGGTCACTAACCCCCACCGCCTGCCGGTCGCCAGCTGCAGGGCGAAGGATGACGGCGAGAGGTCGGCGACTGGCAGTCAGCGGGTGGCGGTGGCCGGCGACCAGCGGTCGGCCGGTGGCGAGCAGGTGGCGACGGCCGGCGATCGGTGGTGGCGGCGGTAGGCGGCGGGCGGCGGTAGGTGGGTGGCGGTGAGTAGTCCCCAAGAAATAGTTTCTAGAAATATTTTCTAGAAACAAGAAGTTACTTTTTTCTATTTCTCATTTCTACTCCAAATCTATTCCTAGGAACAACTTTCTATTACCGGGAATAGAAAAATCAGTTGGCGTTACCAAACGCATTTCTATTCTTTTTCTATTCCAGGGAACAAAAGAACAAAAAAATAGAAAAATTGGCAAGATTACAAACAGACCCCTAGTCTCAATGTAGCCTGAACTCATACGCTTCAATGGAGCTTGAGCTCACTTGGATCTAGCGAGTCCCGAGCCCAACAACCTTGGTTGAGCATGGGCTCACTTGGACCTGGAGAGCTGCGAGCTCGTGGCCTCGATGGAGCTCGGCCTAGCGAGCTCGAGCTTGCTAGGATGGGTCGAGCCTCAAGCTTGCTAGCTCACATCTTGGCAACTTGCCGGGTTACCGATAGTCATTGAGGCATGTAGTCAGTGGAGGAAGAAGGAGAGAGGAAAAGAAAGAAAAAGAAAAGAATAATAATAAAAATAATAATAATAAATCAATCAATTTTTTTAAAATTTTAAAATTTTTATAAGAATAAAATTATCATTAACCAAATACCTTAAGACAAGGAAATCATTTTGAAAAAAGTTTTTCGATTCTTTCAAAGGAGATCGTTTTCCTGAATTTAAGATTTGGTAAGAAAATATTTTATGTTGACTTATTTTCCTAAGCAAACCATCATTAGAAAATGAGGAAAATATTTTCTGCAAAACAAATGCACTCTTAAGCTACATTTGTTTCGCAAAAAATGAATGATTAATGTTTAGACATGTTAATAATGATAACATTTCCTATTAGCAAATTATTTCAAAAGATACAAATGATCATCTTTTGGAAAATATTTTTGAATCATTTATTGTGCACAAAAAATAGAGAGAGCCTTAACTTAATATGGTTATCAAAGTAATAGCAAATATGTAAGCTATATTATAATTTGCTACACTTACATTATTTTACTTTTTGTGACTCGTCATTTTTAAAAATTGAGGTTTTTTCTTTATTTAGTGAAATATATTATCGAACTAAATGATTTATATAAGTCATAATTTAATTTATCAGTAATTTAGTCAGTTTATTCTTAGTTAGATAAATTTTGCCAAATAATAAAATTTTCATTCGGAGAAAAATAGATAAGAAACTATCGTCTCTTTATCCATTTGAAGAATGTTTTTGATATATTTCGAATTAAGCTACATGAAAAATATGGACGTGATTCCTCTTTATTCATTTTCTGAAATTTATTCCAGACCGGTTACAATTGGAACCAGCCTGGGATTGAACTAGCCATGTTCCCGATTCTACTTAAGAACCAGGTTTGTTTTGTAAAATTCAATTTATAAGTATCATGTATTCCCTTTATCGTGCTTTATTACCTGTTGAGTTTGACCGTATTTTTTCATGTAGTTTAGCCAAAGAAATTTAGAACAAACTACAGGTCACTTTTGAAAGAACTAACAAAGTCAAGGAAACCATGTTCGCCAAAGTAAGTAGAAGATTTTGTATCTAAACATTGTATTTCATACATCATATTTTTCTGAAGATATTATGCGAACATGAGTTGAATTGCATATTCTCTATATAATACCCTTCACATTATTATCATTTTTTATTAATATAAATATGCATATGTATTGATTGGTTGATTATATTTTCATTTTTTATTTCCATTTTTGTTTGGTGCATAGTATTGAGCTGCGATTATATTTCCATATATTGTTATGTTCAGTTTATTTATCTGCTAATCTTGATTATATTCTTTAAATATCTTAAAATTTGGAAATTGCACTACATGCTCATTATGCCTAGATTTGAATTCATCTCTTTGAAAAGATAAGCAAATTACTTTTACTTTTCACAAAGTTCAATACCTTTGATAGCGTGATTACTCATATGCATATTCAGATATTGTTTTGTTATTATAAAAAATGGAGAGATTTTTGGAAAAATTCCTTGTTATGTTTTGAAGATAACAAAATGTGTTTAATGATTGAGTAACGAGATGAAAGATGCATAGGTTGTTATGCATATGGTGTCCTAAATATATGTTTAAAGGTCATGAGTTCTCTATTGATGGTGAACAAGGCATTGGGCATAGAGGTGTCCAAAAGCTGGAGGAATTTGAGCAAAAAGTGAACAAGCCTAGAACGGGGAGTTCGGTAAAGAATGGAAGTACCATGAATAGGTGAATGAGGTAGAGCCACAATTGCCAATATACTTGAAAGAACCAGAAAATAGAAGCTAGATTGAAGTTAATATATTTTGCCAATATCAAAGGTATTCGAAGAATGAAGCGAAAGATTGATGAAAACTAGATGGACCTTCATGGAGGTGAACAAATCATGAAGAATGGGAAATTCATGAAGACTTAGAGGTACCAGATAAGGTGAACAATTTATATAGCCTTGGATCACTGAAATACTAAGGTAGGCCGATGGCAGTTTGTAGGAAGCACTTAATATTACCAAGAAACATGATATAACCAAGAAGCTTGACATAATTGGGTGGTCTGCTTAAAAGGAGTATGATATCAAGCAAGCAAGAGCTTGATCTAAGCGGGAACCTGATTTAAGCAAAAGTCTAATATCACCGAGAAGTTGGATTTAACTACGAACTTCTGATATAAGTGGAGGCGCTTATATTACCTATTCACAAATGTATATCACAAGCTTATGAAGATTTGGATAAAGATATCCCATGATGATCTTTATCTAAATATTTTTAGCAGCTAGTCATAAGTTTAAAAATCTAGAAGATTATTCGAGGAAGAATCCAATCATTATCAATCATTTAGTGACAAGGATTATTTCCTAATATGGCAACTCTATTCATGAAAGCAACAAGATTGCTAGAAATCGGAGAAAAATGGGTCACTTTAGTGTCAACAACAAGAAATTCCAGTTAAATTGCCTATGTGACATTTTCCGACGACTTTTTTACTAACATGGCAATTCTTTAAAAAAAATTATCCAAATTTAAAAAAAAAAAAAATGTCTACATGGCATTTTTAAAAAAAAATTGACCGTGTGGCATTTTTCTAAAAAAATTACCACATTAGCAATAAACCCCCAAAATTGATTAAAAAATAAAAATAAATAAAGGGGAAGGGGAGAGGGTTTAGTGAGGGTTACACAGCTCTCGCCACCGTCACCTAACCATCACTAGGAAGAGCCGATGATGATGGAGCAAGGGTCGGCCGAGATCACCTAACCCCGGCTAGTAGCCGGCATCCCTGGTCGACCGCCAATGAGGGCTTTCGAGCCCTCACCTAGATTTACGGCCGTTGGCTGTAACGACCCTTTGTGGTTGGCTAAGGTTCCAACGACCCCAGCCAACCCTCGTTGAACCTTGTCCCTTCCCCTTTTTTTTGAATAAGTTTAGTTTTTAATATAATTTAATTAATATTTATATTAAAAGCCACGTTAGCATCAAAACGACGTTGTTTTGACTTTTTTTTTGTTGACTTAGCTTTCCAATGAGCTACATATACAAATTATTTTTAAAAAAATAAGCCACATTGGATTTCCAATACTTTTTGCCAGACTTGGCACTTAAATGTATCTTTTAGAATTTTTAGCACTTAAGGGACTGCATGGTAACACTCCCGAGAACAATTAATTTTGTTCTTTTGTTCCCGGAGCGGATTTGGAATAGAAATGCGTTTGGTAAATTTTTTGTTCTTGAGAATAGATTTGGAGTAGAATCAAGAAGCAAAAAAAAGTTGATTCTCACTCTCGGGAACAATTATGAGAATCATTTTTTTTTCTCTCTTTTCTCTCCTCTTTTTTTCCCTTCCCTTTCTTCTTCTTCTTCCTCTTCCTCCTCCCACCCCATCACCGCCCCATCGCCACCATCGGCGAGCGGCCGGGCAAGGCGAGCCTCACCCAGGCGGTGTGAGGCCGGGCCTCACGCCGGCTAGCGCGAAACAACGCCGTTTCAACCTCAGATCGCCGGAAAAATGCCATGTCAGTATTTTGATCGGATTTTCTTGCCATTGGCACTTAAGTGATCTTTTTTGCTCCGATTTTGGCACTTAAATGTACCTTTTGTAATTTTTGGCACTTAGGTGTCCATTCGTGCCAAATTTTGGCACTTTAGCTGTACTTATGCCGAGTTGTCTATACTTCGTACAAACCCAAACTTCATAAATGCACCAGTGAGCTTGCCGTACCATGCTCAAGGAGACTGCTTGAGTTCGTAGATGGACTTCCCTAATTTGCAAACCATCCTTTCTTCGTTTTGCAAGGCATGCCCCAGGGGAAGATCCATATACACTTCTTCTTCAATGTCTCCATGAAGAAATGCGTTCTTCACGTCCATTTGACAAAGAGACCATCCATGATTTACTGCTACGGATAGGGCTGAGCACGGTTCCCGGGTAGAATCGGGAACCGGAGGGTCCGGTTCGGTTCCCGGTTCTAGGGAGTCCCGGTTCCAATTCCGGTTCCATTTTTTCGTAACTGGCAGTTCCCAGTTCGGTTCTCGGTTCCTTTAGGAACCGGAACCGGAACCAGAGCTGGACCGAAACCGGTTCCCTAAACTCAAAAACTAAAGCACAGTCTGTTCTTTCTTTCTCCCCCTCCATCCCTGACCCTGACTCCCGTCCCCAACCATTTTCCCCTCTATCATCTCGGCGACTTGCCCCCGACCGGTGATAGCTAGGATTCTCTCCCTGCTCGCCGCGAATCGTGCTCGGAATCTTCTTCCCCCTGGTTAGTCTTCTTCTCTCACTTCTCCATACATGATTTATGGACATGCATTCGGAAACGACAAACCCTAATCGTGGGCAGCGATTGCCAAGCATCGATCCCTCTCTCTCCTTGACGATTTGGATGCGTACGTTTGTTTTGCTTTTCCATTTGCCCGCGTGAATTTGATGAATCGATGACAAGATTGTGAATGCCCAAACCGACATCACTCCTCGCCACCGTCCGCCTGTGACCAGAATTGCACAGTGGAGATCATGGACGAGAATGAGAGGCTGAGGAGAGAACGCTTCCTCATGAGCTTGTTCTCTTTTTGCATTAGCCACCGAAAGAGGTGGCATCTCCAAAACTAAGTCAGAAGATAATGATGCATTGTTGCTTTACCTCTGTTAGAAGATAAGGCTCTTCTAGATTTGTATGAATCTTGCCCTTCTTTTGGCTCATCGAAAGTGCCATTTGAGAAAGTGAATAAGCATGTGGAACAGCCAAAGTAACTGCCCTCTTCAAAGCAGCCTTGTATAGTTGTACTCCTCTATGTGTTCTTTGACTATTGTTTCCTGTAGCTCCATCCGTTGCTTTACTATCTAGCAGTCTTTTTTCCCTTTTTAATGCCGTGCAAGTACCAATGAGCTGATTTTCTGCAGTAGAAGGAGCATTACGTTCTTAAAAGAAGTAGAGACAGACAGAGAGAGGGTGGGAGGGAGAGTGAGGAGAAGAAGGAGACTGAAAATATCAGGGTTTTCACAGGTTTTCCCCTTCCCTTCTGGCGTGGTTGAGTTAACTTAGTTCCTTTCTTCAATAGCTGCTGTCATAAGGAATCTTTTGCTAATGGAAACCTGATGCTTCCCCTTTTTCCTTAATCCGATCTTGTCATCTCATTGTCATCCCATCCTGCAGGTGCCACCTACTGAATTGGAGCATTTACTTCAATCTCATTAGCAAATTGCGGAAGCTGTGGTGATACCGTACACTCCAGTGCTTGTGTTATGACCTTCATAGATGCATTGAGTGTTTTTTCCCTTTTCTTTTGGTCCAACATAGATGCGTTAGGTTTGCATGAGCCAAAGTTTGTCCATCTTATTTTATTCACCATTCACCGATCTTTAGATTACTTGGAGGACATGCAAAGTATTAGTGAGTATGTGTTTAAAAGGTTGAGAGTTATCCCATTGTGTGAAATGATGATTGACAGATGTCTTGTTGTGATTGCGTTTACTTTTGAGGCACATCTTTATCTACTTAAAATGTACTCGTCAAACTTTGGAGTGTTCTGAGATCCATGAATGTGCTTTCTTTTTGGCTAAGTGCATTGCGTAAGTAACCAACAAGACTAATCCAAGTGTATTGCTTGGAATTAGGTATCTTGATGAAGAGGCAGGGCAGGTTCCAATGGCTTTTGTGGTGAGGAAGCCTAGTGCATATATTACAAAATCTGAAATCATAAATTTCATTGTTGAACAGGTATGGTCCTCCTGGATTCATCTGTTTTGGAAGACTCTTCAGTTTTTAGATTCCCAGGGAGGTAGAGGAGTTGATGTCCTGATATGCTAAATGCAAATGCCGAGGCATCTATTCATTGGCTGTGAGAACAACTAGGGGACACTATTTGATTCCCAATCACTAACTTGCCGGGCACCTGGCAATCTTAATAGCCTGCAGGGTGATCGATCGAGTACCCCAACGAGTTTTATTATCACCTAAAAAAGCATCTGGTCCAACTCTAGTTCTATTCCATGTTGCTAATGTTTTTCTTTTCTCCCCTTTAACTTGTCATGTAACTCTTCGGCGAGCAGTCAATGCTACTAGGTCTATCCAAAAAATAGGCGTGTTCTGGTGTAAGATACCTTTGTTTCACTTGCTAAAGCTTACTTAGATAACATAGCTCAATCAGATGACTTGTTCCTTTTGAATAGCAAATGTGAATTTGCAGGGTGTTTAGCCCGGTCCGAACCCATAGACAACCCAACTCTTTTCTCTGATTATGTTAAATTGATTGCAGGTCACTCCTTACAAGAAGATAAGGCGTGTTGGAAGGGATGATCACGGTTCCCGGTTCTAGGGAGGGAGGTTCCGGTTCCCAATTCCTCATTTTTCGGAATTGGAACTGGAACCGGTTCCACTTAAATGAAACAAAAAAGAAGAAGAACCTGTTGGACCCTGGAACCTGTGAGAGGGTAGGTTCTAGGTTCCAAATTTCGATGGGTAGGTTCCAGGTTCCAAAAAATGAGGAATCTATACCCGATGGTAGGTTCCAGGTTCCACGCGGAACCTGTAAGGAACCTGGAACCGCTCATCCCTAGCTACGGACATAAGAACATGAAACATATTCATCTTTATAATTGGAGCAAATGTCTCCTTGTAATCAATGCCATAGGTCTGGGTGTAGCCTTTAGCTACAAAGCGGGCTTTATACCTTTCGACTAAGCCATCACTATTGTATTTAATCTTGTAAATCCAACGATAACCAACAGGATGCTTTCGATTAAGTAATCCCACCACATCCCAAGTGTGATTTTTAATAAGTGCCTGGAGTTCCTCCTTCATAGCTATAATCCACACTGATTGATGTTTGGCTTCTTCATAACTGCCAGGTTCTTTTGAACTTTAAAGAGCAAATAGGAAACTTCAAAATTGATGAGAATTATTTTCATAATTGACACGGCCTTGATGGTATACTGTACCGTGTGATATATAGTAAAATCCAAAGTCTAATAGAGGGCCTAGAAATCCTCATAGTGAACTGGTTGTGAAGATGCTCCAAGAAATTTTTCTGTCATGGTTTCTTCCCCAAAGTGAGTTTTAGCCATTGGCTCTGGATGTTGCTATAGCTCGATGTCAGGTTCTAATCATCCTTCATCCTTTATTTCTGAAGTGGATACATTCATGGGTACCACAGGTGAAGTGGCAATAGGAATAGGGGCAACTTCTCCATAATCTGTTGAAAATTCAATGTACTACCCTAAAGTTAGTTCATGTCAAAGTAATACATATTAGTCACATCAAAGTGAACATCACAGGATATATAGAGGTGCTTTATGGTGGGCTGGTAACACTTGTATCCCTTTTAGTTGAAGAATAACCAATGAACACACACTTCCAAGCACGAGGATTGAGTTTACCATCGTTGAGTGAACATAGCATGTATTGCAAAAAACCCTCAAATGTGAGACATTGAATTTCTTCCCATATAAAATTTCTATCGGAATCTTGTATACAAGCATTCAACTAGGGAGCCAATTGATAATATAGCAACCGATGAGAATAGCATCACTCCAATATGTTTTGGATATATTCCCCCAAAAAAGTAAGGCACAAGTAACTTCCAAAAGATGATAATTTTTCCTTTCTGCTATGCTATTTTGGTGGGGTGTCCCAACACAGGGAAGTCTAATAAATAATACCCAAAAGTTGCACAAATAAGCTTGAAATGCTTTACTGGTGTATTCCATCCCATTATCCGTGCGCAACACTTTCATGTTAGTATTAAATTGATTTTATATCATTGCACAAAATTCCTGAAAAACAATAAAAATCTCATTTTTGGTTTTGAGTAGATACAACTATGTAGCGCTAGACTTATCATCAATAAAAGAGATGAAATATATATAGCCATCCCGAGACTCAATGGGAGCACTCCACACATCAAAATGAATTAAATCAAATAATTATGAAGAAAAATGTGTACTCTTAGGAAAAGGAAGCCTATGTTGTTTAGCGAAATAATAACAATCACATGAACTAGAATCATGAGATAAAGAATTATCAAGGGTATGTAAAATCTGATCAAACGGGTGACCCATGCGTCTATGCCATAGTTCCGATGTCTTTTTAGCATTCTGGATTGCACTCAATGCCTTAGGGTATTGATCTATGACATAAATTCCATTATGTAGCCTCCCTTCACCAATCGTCCTCTTGGTTGGTCCAGTTGCCTTAATGTTGTACCCTTGGCCTTGCAAAAGTTGTTGAAATTGATTTGCAAGACTCTCAAGTCTGGCCCTAAATTCAACCGAGTTAATTAGGTCATTTTGAGCAGCCAGTTTTGCTTATGGCCCCTTCTATATGCTGGACCACAAGTGAAGATAAAGGACCCAACATCGGTCCTTGGTGTGACCGTCATGGTCACAATATTAGTAGTGGAAGCGATTAGTTTTCTTCATCTTTCCCTTGGCAAATCTGGTGACAACCTCCACCAATTTGTTGGTCACAACGTTGTGGGCCGAAATTTCATCAATTCCTCTCTTAGTTGTTGGTGCTGATTCATGACTCGACACTTGGTTTCTTCTCCTTAGATCATGGCACAGACTTCGATGAGGGACGGTAAGAATGGGTTCATGAGGATCTATCATTTGAGATCATTGTATTTAGCCAAAGGCAAGCCAGAATTTGAAAAATCCTAATCATCCTCTTCTTTGCGAATATAATTAGTAACGGATTGAGTGGCGAGGCGATATTGTCGGAGCTCGTCTCACCTCCTCTTGAAATTTCCGAAGTGCAAGGTAAATGATTGATTCTCTTCTTGCCTTGACTTTGCCAATTCTTGGTGGATTTCATAAATCTAAGAGGCATTTCTGAGATGCCCATAGTGCTTGAGCTGAATTGGAGTATGCAAAAATCTCATCTTTGGGGCTCGATGGAGTTGAAAATCCAAGACATGATGGAGTTGTCATTGGCAAGCCACTCTTCATATCCGGAATCATTTTCTAGAGGAGCTTTGATCTTACCATTGATGTGGCCAAGTTTCGAATGGCCACCGAGAGCTATGGTTACAACTCGTGACCAATGAAGGAAATTCTTTTCATTCGAAAGCATATTGGTGAGATGTTGTATCACACCCCGACCCTCGAGCATGCAACAATCCCTTTCCTTAGGTCATATAGTTGCAACTTCCTATGACATGTTGCCAATCCATTCATTTTATCTTTCAATTAAACACAAGCGAAAGCATATCATCTCTATTCCAACAACAATAATAGGGATAACAACAAAAACATATTAACAACACATTTCATTAACATTAGCAACATACATCGGAAGTTAATATTTACAAATCCGCTACACAAACCTTTTCCAATTCACAATACAAAATGATTGAGGGTTAGCCTAGCTCCTCCACACAATGAGGGCGACTACAAAAAGTGATGCACTCAATGATTATCACAGCATGTAGTACTCTAGGTTGGGCTTAGGATTAGACTCTATGTTGGGATCCTCCTCTAGGTCAGTGACAGCAACATCAAGGGTGTCTACTGTTAAATTATGCCTCGAGTTTGAATTTTCACGAACTCGATCCATAGAAAGATTTTGATTTGATCAAAATATTTGTTATCCAAATCAAATTTGGTTTTCTTGTCCTTTATAAGATTCCAAGTTTGACTTGGATTACTTTTGCACAAAATGACAAAAGTAAGGGTTTCCTCTTTTACCTATAGAAGAAACCTAGTAGTGCTTGGTTTTCTTCCTCTACGTGAGTTGCCCATGGTGGGCCCAGGTCAAAGTTATGACTTGGACACACACACACACACACACACACACACACATAAAAAGCAAATGTTTCTTCAACGTACAGAGAAGAGAGCTGCGCAAGAATAAAACCCAAGCCAAGAAGCTACAATTGTTATACGAAGCATAAAAGAAAGAATGGAGTTCTTGTTTTTCGTATGTACGTGAGCAAATTGCTGGGGCTTGAATACTAGGTGATTTTGTGCTGTGAGTTTACATTATTTATTTGTAAACACTTTGGGTTTGGGTTTAAATCTAGGTGTGGGAAAACTCGAGCATGTAAGCGATTGTAACTTTGATTCTCCGATTATGGTGGATTATTTGCTACTAGCTCTCCCTATAGATGTTGATACTCGGACCGAATCACCTAAATTTCCGAGTGTCCTTATTATTTCTCGTTTATTTCTCTAGTATTTTCATGTTTACGTAAATTACAAGTTCCTCTCGTTTTTGCATATTATTATATTTCAACATCTATGTCTATGGGGTCCCAAACAGCTTCCCTAAGAACTCTACCAAGCGGCTCATCAAAGCCCCAAAGTGGTCCAAAAAGATCTTCGCCGACCCATACAAACCATGTCTTAAACGGTAGGGCACCAAGTGCATCAGCCCTCATCCACCTAGACTATCGTCACGTAGTGCTCATAAACACGATTGGTCCTCTCAACTGAATATGGGGTCACTTCTAGGTCATGATTTACAGGCATCTCGAATCTCACGTGGCGGTTCTCCATCTAAAGGCTTGAAAATATTTAAATAATAAGGAGTGAGATAACTCAGTAAGTAAACTTTCAAAGCTTTTTTAGAAGGATACTTCGCCTTGAATAGCCTTAAATGTGCAACTCATTGTCGATGGTAGATCGATAGCCAAACCTTTGCCTCGCTATACCTATAAACTCGATAGGGCACCTCAACCTCCCAATAGGCCAAAAATACAACTAATAATCACACAAGCATTCTCACCTTGCATTGACACATGAAATTCACATAATTAAATCACATGTGAAGCCATACTTGCAACAATCTTGCGACAAATGCTATTAATAATCTAGAACACAATAATTATCAATTTCATGCACAATGCATTTATACGTGTTCAGATTATTACAACTGTTTAGGATTATGGACAACACTCACATTGGCAATCTTCTGGCGTGATCGAGTGTCGTCTCGGCCCATCGGGCACAACATATTCTTGGCCTCCCCCAAAGACGGTATTCCATTAAGAGTATCGGCCCAACCTCAATCGCAACTCGGCATCCATACCCCTACCGAGCATCCGATGAAAATTGGGCATCATCCCCTGTAGTCGTGCAAGTACGGAATTATTTAGGTGATCACACAAGCACGCAAACCACTCAAGCCAATTTTTATCTTTCTCATTTAGCCAATGGAAGAGTGTTTAGTGCTCACACAATAAACTATTACAAATTTCGCACACCAAAATGTAGTAAAATATTTACACTTGATCACCTACAATTGATTAACCCACCAAATTGTACACACTTCAATTTCAATCCTCCTTTATCCACATAACACATAAAACGTGGCATCCAACCTCGACATCTCATGAATTACCCTTAATATGCCCTTAAACACCTTCTTTTAAAGCAATAATTCAAGGGTCTTAATTGTATAATCCCACCTCAAGGTAATTCATACTTAAATCACATAATTCAAGCATAAGTTCACCACTTATCACATATAAAAAAGGCACTTATCACAAGCACTTATATCACATTCGAATGATAACTTATGATGACAACTTGTCACTTTTAACGATAGTTTATCGCGATCACTTATCACAATTTTCGATAATCTATCGTGAGTATTTATCAACTTTAACGATAGCCTATCGCATGCACTTATTAACTATTACGGTAACCTATCACGTGCACTTATTAACTATCGCGATAACCTATCACGTGCACTTATTGATTTTAACAATAACTTATTACATAAACTACTCATTAATTAACATAACCATCATTAACCTTAATCTAATCCTAATCCTAAGTGTAATTATCACCCTAATCAAGGATTAGGAAGATTGCTTGCACTATTCTGACGATTAACTTAACGGTGACTGTGAGACGACGAAGGCATGCAGCGATGAGCAACAAAGCAAATAGCAGTGGTTTAGTGAAGGTGAAGAGGACGATGGTGGTGGCGGTGACGGTGGTGCGGTGATGTGGACGGTGGCATCACAGCATGGCGGTGATGACAACAAGACAGCAACGGCACGGCGGTGAAACAGTATGACGGCAATGATGGCGGCTTAGCATGGCAATGAGAGAGCAAGAGAGAGAGGACATGAGAGGGAGAGGGGCGGTAGTGAATATGGTGGCCGAATGGAGAGGTGAGTGAGGAGAGAGAAAGCTTGAGAGAGTTGAGAGAAATGAGAGACAATTAGTGTTTTCCTCTTACAATATTTTCCATCACGATGAAAATGCATTTATGCACATGAACCACTCTCCTCAAAACCCTATTGTCCATGTTTTTTAGCTTGTCTTCTTTCTCATCAAATCTTCCCATCTCATCTTCATTTAATGCATACTTTCAAGCACATGAATCTCCTTGGAAATGAATTAGATTAGTCAACCAAATGGCTTCCTCTTCCTTCCCTTACAAGAGGCGCCCAACCCCTCCCCCGCCCCCCAAAAAAAATAGACTCCAATTTATCCCATTCAACTAACAATTCTACTAGAATGGGCAATTTAGGGATTTAAGCAAATTATAGTATAAAATACTATACATGTACATGGCCAAATTAATGTATAAGCTTGCAAAAATTAACTTTGGTCTCAATTAGTCTTGATGGGCTTGAATTGGCCTCATTGGGCACCCTTCATGGGCGTGAGGCCCATTGGACCCACCCTGTGGGCTCAGGTCCTCGCGGTTCTTTGTTTGCAGCCTATTTTCATTTTTTGAAAATTTGCAGTCCGTTGATGTTAACTTGAGCGTCAATCCAAAATAGCCCCCTCATAATTGCCCTTAATTCCAAAAATTCAAATCTTAATTCTGCTCCTTCAAATAGGGGTTGAATTGAGGATATCACATGTTGGCTATTCTTGCAAAAGACCTTTGGTTGAAGGAGTTGCAATCGGTAATTTCTTGCTGGCATCTTGTTCTTCCATGGTGACAACATAGCAACAAGGTAATAGAAAATTAGCAGAAACAAACAATAACATGTTAGGCTTGGACCGGCTCTAAAATCATGATAAATTTAGAAACAAAGAATGCAAATGCAATTTAACAAGGTTTGGCTAAGTAAGACTACATCCTTATGAATCCTTTCTTAAAGTTTTGTTATGATTTCTTTGGGAGAAAGACTGCATTTTTATTGATAGAGGTCCATAAATGTTTGTTGAATTACATGGAATATACAAGGTAACAATTGAACAAGGAAAGAACACCTATTCTCTTCCTTTAATAGGAGGATCCAGTCGATTCTATTAACATTTAATTTATTCAATATAGACTTAAAACTATTAGTAAATATTTAATGTAGTTCCTACACAGTATAAAAATATTTAAAAATTCAAAATCTCATGGAACATTGGACTAAAGTATAATGACTATATCAAACAAATTAAAACTTTAGCAATAACATTACACATCAAATCAAAATATAAAGATCACATTGAATAATTAAAAGGTAAAAAACAACACAGACCGATATTCAAAGATCATTAGCGTCATTTTCCCTAATTTTTTTCTTTCTGGGCGGGCCAATCGGGCACTCTATTCGGGTACAACCCGAGAGAAGTGATAATAGTGGGGGCCCGCGGCAGCCGACGATCGCCCTCTAGTTTCACCAGATCTACCTACTCCCAACTCCCAATCCCGACCGTCCATCCCCTCCCTTGCAAACTATTTATAACCCCTCATCCTCATCCCCTACCTTCGCTCACCCCCTGGCCATTCTCTCTTCCCCTGTAACTCTCCCTCTCTGTGTAGCCGCCGTCCTTCGTTTCAGATCTCTGTCCGGAGCCGGAGAAGAAGCAGAGGAGTGAAAGAAATGGCGTTGTCCGTGGAGAAGACCACCGGCGGCCGGGAGTACAAGGTCAAGGACATGTCCCAGGCCGACTTCGGCCGCCTCGAGATCGAGCTCGCCGAGGTCGAGATGCCCGGCCTCATGGCCTGCCGCGCCGAGTTCGGCCCTTCCCAGCCCTTCAAGGGCGCCCGCATCACCGGCTCCCTCCACATGACCATCCAGACCGCCGTCCTCATCGAGACCCTCGCCGCCCTCGGCGCCGAGGTCCGCTGGTGCTCCTGCAACATCTTCTCCACCCAGGACCACGCCGCCGCCGCCATCGCCCGTGACTCCGCCGCCGTCTTCGCCTGGAAGGGCGAGACCCTCCAGGAGTACTGGTGGTGCACCGAGCGGGCCCTCGACTGGGGCCCCGGCGGCGGCCCCGACCTCATCGTCGACGACGGCGGGGACGCCACGCTCCTCATCCACGAGGGGGTCAAGGCCGAGGAGATCTACGAGAAGAACGGGACGCTCCCCGACCCGGCCTCCACCGACAACGCCGAGTTCCAGATCGTGCTCACCATCATCAGGGACGGGTTGAAGACCGATCCCAAGAGGTATCACAAGATGAAGGGCAGGCTCGTCGGCGTTTCGGAGGAGACCACCACCGGTGTCAAGAGGTTGTACCAGATGCAGGCCAACGGCACCCTGTTGTTCCCCGCCATCAATGTCAACGACTCTGTCACCAAGAGCAAGGTGCAGTTTTTCTTTCTTCTGCCGTTTCTGTTTCTACTTTTCGGTCATGGGGGTTCAGATCTAGTAGATCTATACTCTTCTGAGTAGTACTTCGTGAGATTGATCCGTTCGATTTCCTTGAATGTTCTGTTTGCGTTGGATCTGTACGTTTCGCTTGACAAAAAGTAACGTAGAACCCGTTTGATAAAATGTCTCTGGACAAAAGGAAGGAAGCATCTTCAATCTATTAGTGGACTAGACACATGTAAAGTCACTCACGATAGTGAATCTTTAGTTGTCACCGCATTAGAAGTTGTAGATCATGCTTAGAGAGACCCACGGTCTTCTTTCTTGTCGTGGTTGCTGAATAAGATCTGAGACTTGTCTTGTTGTTACAGTTTATTGTCATGAATGCCTGTTTAGATATTCTTGTAACCTGTTCTAAGTAATTAGCAAGACAGTAGAAGGATGAGTCCATCTATAATTATTCATTTTGGCAATATGTAAACTTCGTTATACTAGCTGTAAAGAATCTAGTTATTCCAGTGATGTCTGAGTAGAGTGATGAGTAGCTCTATTTTAATTACTTCTTGTTTGTCAAAAACTAATCATTGAGCTAATGTTCTTGCTTGAAACAGTTTGATAACTTGTATGGCTGCCGCCACTCTCTCCCTGACGGTCTGATGAGGGCCACCGACGTCATGATCGCCGGGAAAGTTGGTGTGGTCTGTGGATACGGAGATGTGGGCAAGGGCTGCGCTGCTGCCCTCAAGCAGGCTGGTGCTCGTGTCATTGTGACTGAGATCGATCCCATCTGTGCTCTCCAAGCTCTCATGGAAGGCCTCCAGGTCCTGCCCCTCGAGGATGTTGTCGCCGAGGCCGACATCTTTGTCACCACCACTGGCAACAAGGACATCATAATGGTCCACCACATGAGGAAGATGAAGAACAACGCCATCGTCTGCAACATCGGTCACTTTGATAACGAGATTGACATGCACGGCCTGGAGACCTTCCCTGGTGTGAAGCGCATCACCATCAAGCCCCAAACGGACAGGTGGGTCTTCCCCGACACCAAGTCGGGCATCATTGTCTTGGCGGAGGGACGCCTCATGAACTTGGGTTGCGCCACTGGCCACCCTAGCTTTGTGATGTCCTGCTCCTTCACAAACCAGGTGATTGCCCAGCTCGAGCTGTGGAAGGAGAAGGCCACTGGCAAGTATAAGAAGGAGGTCTATGTCTTGCCCAAGCACCTGGATGAGAAGGTTGCTGCTCTTCACCTCGGCAAGCTCGGTGCTAAGCTCACCAAGCTTAGCAAGGACCAAGCCGACTATATTAGCGTCCCTGTTGAGGGTCCCTACAAGCCTGCTCACTACAGGTACTAAGCAGGTTCACACGAAGATTTTACAGACAGCTTCCCCATTTCTTTCTCAATTCGATTTCTCAGTAGAATGGTAGGATTTTTGTTATTTGGGAAGTACGATTGGATGTTTTTTGGGGGGAGGAAAGTGAGCTGATAAATCGATGAAGACTATGAGAGGGTCTAAGGGTGGGCCAAGAATAAAGTTTGCAAGGCCTGTAGAATATAATGTTGTAAGTGCTGCAATTTAACTTTGCTGCACATGTTTTACCATTTATCACGAAGCTGAAAGGCTGACTTATTTTCTTTCTTTTTCTTTCATTTTCCTGGGGTGTCTGTGGACAAGATGAAAGAATTTATGATCCAATCCGATCTATCCTTGCTTTGTTTCCATGCATTTCTGCATTCAAGTTTCTTATCCATTCACAAGCTGCAAACCTCGCATCTTCTCCTTTGTTTTTGGTTTCTTCTGGCAATTAAAGGGGTGTGAGCGAGTAGAGCCTAGACACTAAATTGGCTTGACATTGATTTGATTTTGAGCTCGGCTTGCAAAGGTAATTGAAACGCCATAGTTTTACTTGGCTGGTTAGATATTGTTGAATCACGAAGGCTCGAGTTTCCATTCTCTCTTTTGGTATAGTTGCAGGTTTCATTCATGAATAAGTGAAACATGGAACCCATGGAGTTGTTTGTTCATTGTGCCCTCCAATAGATTGAAATGCAGAGGAAATGAAAGTTGAACAATATTCAGCTAATCTTCAAAGTAAACTTAGTTCAGAATCAGAAGGATTTTGAACTTGGTATTTCTCAAATCCATTATACATTTCCCAAATGAACACGCCTCTTTGACGAATGATAAGGCATACGACGATGTAAGAGGTGAAAGTTTTCTTTATTTCGGAAAATGAGTTGGTAAGATAACAAGTAAAGAACGGAAGTGCCGACAAGAGTCCTCTTTTGGACCCACTTCTTATTTTGTTTTATCATTCAAAGGCGAAACGTAATGAACAGGAATAAAGTTCTTCATGCGTGCATCATGTGTTCCTAGTACTGTTCTCCACTTTCGTTTTCCCAATCATTTTCACGGGGTATGACGCTTTTATAATCTTCATTAGTGAATTGAAATGTAACTTATCTCAACCTAAACGAGTGATTTTTTGCTCTTCGATCCGACAGTGAAAATCTGTGAGGGCGTGGTGCCTAGGAGGAACCATAGAAAAGGGCAAGCTATAGTCCCACTGAACACAATATCCTTCAGTCTTTTATTGTTATGTTCAAATGCAACAGATCTCACCCGTTTAGCATTCTCAATTCGGAGAATCGTAAATTTTGCTTTCTAATTGTGAAAATATCCTAAATATTGCTGATTTATTTGACTCCTTCCTCATATTCACCAAGTGAGCCTCTTAACCAAAGAGCATGTTTGGTAGAATACTAATCAAAATGGAAGGAATCTCATCACAACGTTATTTTACTTTTTAACTTTTGGATAAATAAGACAAATTGGCCTAATATGTAATGTAGTCCCTAAACTTTAGTCTAATGTATAATGTTGTCCTTGAATTTTTAATTTGATCAATGTGATCCCTAAACTTTTAATATATGTTCCAATTAGCTAATAAGAAAATGTTCAATATTGTCCTTAGACTTGAATTGATTGAAAAATAATATCGAATATTTTCATACAATTCAATGACTAAATTAAATATTATTTAACAAATTAAAAGTTAAGGGACACATTATACATTTAGCTAAAGTTAAGGGATCACATTGTATATTAAGCCAAAATTCAAAGATAATTTATGTTATTATCCTTAACTATTATCAAGGATATATCAATTGAAATGCCATGCCCAAAAGTCAATTTTGACAACATCAAAAAGTGTACCCCTACTGTCACCTTGTTATTCTTACTTACTTCTAACTTTGCAAAATCCAAAGTATTTGCATAATTGTTATTATTGGACATAGTATTCAAGTTTCAACTAAATGTTTTACTTTAGCAGTTTTGGTGTAACTAGCGGTGATCGGTTTCAGGGTTGATCAGTTCCTACCTTGAAACCTAGAACTAATATATGAGTCGGTTAGCTAGGTATGGTTCCATAAGTGGAACAAGATAAGGAATCGGACTAGTTATTCCCGATTCTATATTTTTGAAATCAGGAAGCAAACCGATTCCTTTGAAAATCACCCACTCCTATCTGAAAATTGGACCGGACTAATGCATGCCCCTAGGTGCAACCATAAGATGATTACTGGTTAGAGAACTTGAGTCCATGAAATCAACGAATCATTGCATGACTTCCCCTTCAATGGATTGTTCCAATTGCATTTTTTTTCTTTTTTATGTTCAAGATCTGAATTTGAATAACGACTCTTTGTGCTTTCACTCGGTTTCTACTCTTCGGCGCCCGCAACCATGGGCTTTAGTAATTATCAGGCCTGCATTGCCACTGGCATTTTCATTGCTTATTTTGATTATCGCAAGAATGCATAATTGAATGCACTACGTTATCTCGAAATAATGCAGCGTATTTACGTTGATACTACAGCTACGTTTATTTCGGGAAAAACTTCATGATCAAGAAAAGTTCTCTAAATAATCATTTTTCAAAAAAAAAATTCTCATTTTCAAATTAGGGAATTCATTTTCCTAAGTTTAAGCATGCATATTTGCTTTAACAATAAATGATTATCCGTTGACTGATTATTTTCAATAAACCAAAAACGTAAAAGCTTAGAAAACTAATTCATGAAAAAACAAATTTACTTAAACAAACACACCCTACATGTCAATGCAATCCTATTCATTTTTCATGGGTAGCTAACTTAGATTATCCCCTCTGATGTGAAATAATCCCAATCCAATCTAATAGAGCTAATTCAAAGACAACTTTAAAGCTCCAACTGTTATCCAAAAGTTTCACAAGAAACTCCGCTGATATAAGAACAATGACATATGTCATAGACTATATGGACAAGACAAAGGCGACAGAGACTATCATGTTATCCCATAAGTCTTCTTTTGTCCAACCCTGTACTTAGATTAAATCTTGTTCATTTAACAAAAATATAATTTTACATTCTAGAATAATTCAAATCTCACTATTCTTTCCTTAATTAATTGTTGTACATTTTTTTCCGTATACACGTTGCATGTTCCTTTTATTTTTCGATCACTTAAAACGTGACCTTTGGCACAACACAATGTGAGTGAGAAGCTCAGCCGGAGATACACCCAAGCTAAAGCCCATCCTTTGCAACTTAACAGGATTTTTTGAGATCGAGGATAGACTCGGGAAGCAAATCTATAAACAAACCTCAAATACCTCGGCCAACCATGCGGCAGTTGTGTGAGCCTTTTCATGAGAATAAGAAAGAAAGATAGCGATAAAATCAGATCCTATAGGATCGAAAGCTCAAAAGGTGTTTTGGGTTTTGGTAAGTGAGGACTTAGGATTTGGAAGTCTAGGTTTTGAAGCCCCCAAATCTTGTGGTAGTTATCTCTAGTTTAGCTACTTGACGAAGCTGTCTATGACTCTAACCCAATTCCTCATCCTCATCACAATATTCATTCAAGATTTAATCAAGAAACAAGGCTGTACCGATTTCTAGAACAACATGGATTTTTATCAAAGCCTAGGAAATGGACCAAAGACTAGATTGTGCGAATCTTCCAACTATGAATAAGGGAGGTTGCTTTTCCCTCTAGGATGACTCTTTATAGGGTTGATATTCAATGTTTAATTGGCATTTTGGAGGCCGTATATTATAGGTGCCTCTTTCAAGTTACTTTGCCTCCCTCTACTTGAAGGGCACCCAAAAACCTAATCTATCTGAGGTTACAATTTAATGAACATGAATTCAGTAAATCGGCAGTTGAGAAGAAAACTTTCATGTTCTACTGTTTGGTTAGCTGCACATGTACGATTTAGGGGAGGCACGGCACCAATGGAGTGAGAACTCTAGATGTGGCCTTAGGCTGGACTTCTGCTTATTCTAGAAGGATGCTTTTGTAGTCTTGGCTGTGTTTGGTTGGAATTTACAAATAGGTTTTTGGGCTCTAAGGTTCTTGAGCAAATACAAGTGGTGTTTGGTAATTTTTTTGGGAAGCTCTGGATTTATGCAATTGCATTTTCAAAGTCCTCCAAAGGCAGTTAACCCAACGCAACTCCTATTCAACTTTGGGCTTTGAGCATTTCCAGAATGCCAATTCATTTTTTTTCTTTTAACTTTGCCCTCATTAAAATTTTTGATATTCCACATTTTCCCTCACCATTTTTAACTTGCGTGGTGTCACCAGCGAACTCAAATTTGACCTCTAGAAAGTTAAATCTAGCACCAACGAGTTTCGCTTGAGGTTGCGCAACCCCAGGCTTGCCGAGGTTGCCTGAGGCAGCCCACGCTATGGTCGCACAACCATGACTTTGGAGTCATTAGGGTCGTGCAACCCTAGCACATTAACCAAAAACCACCAGTGCCAAATCTAGCTTGATAATTGCATGAACCAATGACCTAAGCCCTTCGTTGGTGTGCGTTGAAGGGTTTAAGGGTTTTTTTTTTTTATAAAAACAGTAAAATTATTTTACAAGTATAGTTTTTCAAAACAACATTTAACCAAAATTATTTCTCAACACGCTCTTAAATTACACTTTACAAAATAATATTTACATTTTTTGTTAAAAAGCCCATTATCCTAAAATCCTTAGCATTCCTACAATGACTTCCCCCAAAAGGCAAAGTTGGACATTACTCCAAAATTTGAAAATAAAAAACTTATTGTTTAAAAAATATGGGAAAATTATATATGTAATATTTAAATATCTTGAAAGGTTTCAAGTATTTTGCGTAGTCAAGATCCTAGAACCGCAAGATAAAAAAAAAGTCAAAAGGTCAAAAGTAAAAATTACGCTACATGGGCTAGACATCGAAGATAGCAAAACGATATGATCTGTCACATTCACTATAAATAGCATTCACTCAATTTTCCAATGCTTTTAACTAGTATAGTAACATACCAATGTTTCTCCATATATGTCAATCCGTTTCTATTAATGATTGGGCCACTATCTTTATGACTCCTATATTTAAGGGATAACATTTAAAAGGAAAATAACAATTCATGTACTTTTTTTGAACTTCTAATCGATTTGACATCATGCTAGCCATTCCTACCACATGCGTGCTAGCTGCTGGATGGTGCTCGTCGGTTCCACATGTTTGATCATGATCCTTACGTGGAATTACTCATATGTCACCTTTCTTAATGCCATACAATTGTTAGTGTCATGGCTCCAAAAATGATGTGATCCGCAATATTTTTTATTCTTAATTTACTCAGCTCTAGGCATTTTATGACCCTGAGGTAATTGTACTTGCCTACTTTTAAAAGAAGGTCAAAAAATTTGATCGGCTTCAGAAAATATCAAAAGAAAAGTACTAGCTATTCTTGGCCATTTCTATCCTAAATTCTTCTTCCTCTTCTAAATCGACCATAGTGGGAAAGCATTCCTTAGCTATGCAAAAATGGTAATTTCTTTCATTTTCGTTTAACTGCTCATATTTGGTAACATCAGTGGCATACTCGACCTAAGATAAGGTGGTATAATAATGCTTCATCGCTCATTTGAATCCAGAAAGAAATTGTCCCACCCCCTCGTGACGACTTTGGCGCGTCTTCACCAATTCGACCGTTAAACTTTTGAGTTCAGTCCTATCAAATTGAAAATGGAACTGTTTTCTCCATCCCTTGCCATGTATGGATAGAATTCGACGGCAAGTTCGCATACCAAGAGGAAGGTTGCTTTGGTCAACGACAACGGAAGCAACCTTAATTTCAGGAAATCATTACCACCAGCCTCCCCACACTGTTCCACAAACCTTCAATCTAAGTTTTGGCTTTCACACTAATTGAACATTTCCACAAGAGAAGGCTGCTTTGGTCGGGACTTGTTTTTAGCATACGTACCGGCACTACCTGGCTCATGCCAAACTCGACTCTAAACTGATTATTTACAGAGCCTTCTCCCTCACCTGAACTTAGTAAAGAAGCTTTGATTAACTAATTTTAGATCATTGGATGCATCGGGAACAATGGGTTCTGAACACTTCATCCATGTTTTTAAGAACAACACCTTGCACATCAGATTAGGCTGAAAGTACTCATATCCACATTAGTCATTCTAGCATTCACATTTGAACGTTTTCCTCAACATTTTGCTGGTGATAACCCCAACCCCAGCTTGCGTGGTCCTTCTTGCATTAACTCGGGCATATTCCTACTCCAAAGATTCGTATCAAAAGCAAAGAACGAGTCTTTGCTGCCTCCACTCTAAGTTCCACCGGGCGTGCCAAAATGTGCTTCCCCCAAAATTTGCCAAATAAATGCCAGCCCCTTCAAGGAAGACTCCTCATTAAAGACCAAGCTGAGAACTGGCATGTATGAAACACATGCAGTCCTTGTACTATCGATCAGATGATTTACAGCTTAGAAAATAACACGACTGAGCTTATGTGTCATTAGAGCTAAAGAATGACAACACAAGCTCCAAACAAACTCACAAGAGTGAGAGTTTGGTAAAATGAAAAGAGAACATTAACAAAACACTTGGATATAATAAGTAAAATCTTCCGATTTGATGAAGTGTATATGTCCTTTCCTAAGATATCTTTTCATAGTCCTGAGCTTGTGAAATTTCACTATCTACGTTTTTAGACATATTCTCCTCATTAAAGTTTTAAGGGTCGTTCTCCACGTTTTGGATGTGTTTCCTAAGGTTTTGGACATGAGCCCCATGGGCTGGAGTCGATGTCAAGTATCAGATTTGGTATTCATGCTTGCCGTTTCTCCACGTGGGCCAATTTGCTTCCGCCACATGTTTGGCCATGATCTCGATCATGAACATTTATTGAGCAAATCGGTAGTTGAGAAGAAAACTTTCATTTTCTACTGTTTGGCTAGCTACACATGTACGATTTAGCGGAGGCACCAATGTAGTGAGACCCCCAGTTGTGGCCTTGGGCCGGATTTCTTGTTCTGGAAGGGTGCTTTTATGGTTTCTCTGTGTTTGGTTGGACTCTGCAAATAGGTTTTTGGGCTCTAAAGGTCCTGGGCAATTGCAAGTGGTATCTGGTAATTCTTTTGGAGAGCTTTAGGGTTATGCGACTGCATTTCCAGTCTTCCAAAGGCCATTAATCCAGTGCAACCTCACTCCATTTTAGGCTTTGAGCATTTGCAGAATGCCAATTCATTTTTTTCTTCCAACCTTGTCATTGCTAAACATTTGAAATTCACCCTAGTGGCTACCCTTTCCACATGGGAAGGGGGAAGTGGGGGGTTTGAATTCCCTTATTTTCAGAGGGATTAGGGTGGGGACAATTTTGTTTCAGGCGTGAATTTCAACTCTTACACCCTACAAGGAAGTAGGGAAAAAGTCTGAAAACAAGAACTAGAAGTAGAGTAGAACCGACAAAAAAATGAAATTCCATATTTACCCTCACCTTTTTTTACCTCGTGGGATGTCACTAATTAGCCCAAATCTGACCATAGGTGAGCTAGATTTGGCGCGAACTAGCCTCACTTGTGGTTGCATAACCCCAGGTGAACCTCACCAAGGGTGCACGAGACAGCCCTCGCCAAGGTCGCGTGACCACAACTTTGGGGTTACTTGGGTCATGCTACCTTAGCAAGGGCCACCGGGGTCATGTGATCCCAACAACCTTAGGTAAGAGCCACTAGTGCCAAATTCGACTCGATGTTGATTCAAATTTGGCTCAATGTTGGCATGAATTGGTGGCCTAAGCTGGCATCTTGTGATAGGTTAGAGTTTTTTTTTTTTTCTTTAAATAACAAAGGTCCTTACAAGTATAGTCTTTTCCAAGCAACATTTAACCAAAATTGCTTTCCAAAGTATTCTTAAATTACACTTTACCAAATACTATTTACATTTCGAAAAAATTCCTTTAAGCTAAAGTCTCTTGCATATCCCCATTCACTTTCCCAAAGGTAAAGTTGGTCATTACTTCAAAATTTGAAAATAAAAAACTTATTTTTAGATTTTCAAAAATATGAGAAAATTATATATCTAATATACAAATCATGATCAACCAAGATCAACTATGATATTTATGTGGAAGTACTCATATGTAACCTTTCTTAATGCAATACAATTGTTAGTGTCATGGCTCCAACAATGATGTGATCCACAATATCAGTTTGTTCTTCCTTTCTCAACCCTCAGTATTTTATGACTCTCAGGCAATTGTATTTGCCTAAAAAGGTCAAAGAATTGATCGGCTTTAGAAAATATCAAAAGTAAAGTAGTAGCTATTCTTCGCCATTACTACCAGACATTCTTCTTCCTCTTCTAAATCCACCATAGTGGGAAAGCGTTGTTTCATTTTCTCTCTCTTTAATTAACTGTTCATATTTGGCGACACCAGTCGCAAACTAATACAAAACCCATAACCTTTTGTCCTTCAAGTTTTCTGCAAGCCGTTACATGCTATCTTAGCATACTTGGCCTTAGACAAGGTGGCATACTAACGTTTCGCTGCTTGTTTGAACCTAGGAAGAAGTTATCCCGCTGACTCATTATGGCTTCGGAGCGTCTTCACCAATTCACCTTCCTATGTGTTCTTTGGCAAATTGATCACTTTCGCTAGTAAAAGTAGTGGAGAATTGTGTTATTTGCCCCAACCAATTCAGCAATTTGCTCTATCCCTGCGATATCTCCGCACAATGACCTTTTAACATTAGGTGGATGTTGATTTCGCCCCACGTTTTGTAAAGTATTGTGCCCCCACCAACTTGATTTTTATTTCCAACTGCCCGCTAGCCGTTTTGGGGCATAAATTGGCATTTTGATTGCCCCTGTTGATCTTACACTCAGTATATTGGGATTGGCCTAATTTTCTACATTACCAACCTCTAGCGGAAATAAGGGATTTCCCGGTGGGTTGCACTCCCGTGGATTGAGCTTATTGGTATTTTGGACTTGAGTAGCACCCATCTGAGTAAACGTTTGGGGTGGATCGGTAGCAAGCTCGGTATCGCCATGGTTGGCTAGGTTTAAAGTGGGTTGGCACCATAACTGGCCTCTGAACCAGCCACACCAGGGATCGGTGCCAGCATTGTAGCACATGTGAAAATTTTTATACCGAAAACTGGATCGGTGTTGACTAAGTCAGAGCTGTGGTATAGGGATTGAGATATGATGAGGTTATGGCTGATATCTACCCCCCATCAGGCAACGTGCCCAGCATTGGCATCTGCTAGCAAAGATATAATTAGAGGTTAAACATTAAACATACCCAGATCGACAACCAATGTGTTCATCAAACCAGCCAAACTAAGGTATGTAATCGATGCCAAACCTTGCTCCCTGGCATTCACCCCTTGGCCAAAGTTCTGGTTATGACTTGACTCCCCAAGTAAAGAACTCAGGTCAAGTTTTGGCTTTCACAATAATTGAACATTTCCACACTGGAGGTTGATACTTGTTTTTAGCATACCTACCGGCTCCTCTAGTCTAAATCGATTATTTAAGAAGCCTTTCGCCTTGCCTGAACTTAGTAAAGGAGCTTTGATCAACTATTTAGATCATTGGATGAGTCGGCAATAATGGGTTTTAAACGCTTCATCCATGTTTTTAAGAACAACACCTTGTATATCAGATGAGGCTATGATCTATTTCTTGCTAAAACATGCTCATTATCCACATTAGTCATTCCAGCATTCGCATTTGAACGTTTTCCTCAACATTTTGCTGGGTGGTATCCCCAACCCCAGCTTGCGTGCTCTTTCTTGCCTTCTTGCATTACGCCCAGGCATGTTCCTACTCCAAAGATTCGTATCAAAAGCAAAGGACGAGCCTTTTACTGGCTCCAATCTAAGTTCCGCTGGGCGTGCCCCTAAAATTCGCTAAATGGGATGCCAGCCCCTTCCAGGAACACTCCTCGATGAAGACCGAGCTGAGAATTGCCATAAACACATGTAGTCCTTTATTATCGATCAGATGATTTCCTAAGATATCCTTTCATAGTCAAGAACCTCCAAAATCTCACTTTCCACATTTTAAGACTTAATTTCTACGTTTTGGATGTGTTCCCCAAAGTTTTGGACATGTCCCCATGTTTTGGACATGAGCCCCACGGGCTAAAATTAATATCAAATATCAGATTTTATATTTATGCTAACCATTTCTATACCAATGCCAATCCGCTTCTGCCATATGTTTGGCCATCATATCCATCACTCTTCTACTTTGGAGATGAAATTTACTCCCCCCAAAAAAATAAGCGTTTCTGCAATTTTCTTGGACTTTTAACTGGTTTAGCATTATGCCACATGTTACTCCTACCATGTTGTGTGTAGCCATAATCTTCCTAACTCCTACATTATAAAGATGGCGTTTAATTAAAAATTAACCGTTCTCGCACTTTTCTCAGACTTTTAACCGGGTTGGGATCATGCCAGTCACTTTTGCCTCGTCCGTGCGAGCTGCCTATGCATCATGTTTAGCCATTCTATCCACATCTCAAGATTCTAGCGTCAAGCCTCTCTGCCTCTCCTTCTCTTTTTCCATGTTGATATCGTCATTCGTCACAAATTCTACTGGCTAAACTTATGATAATCACAACATAGTTGGCATAATTTCCTTGCATCTTACATTTACAAAGTATCTTACTTAATCAATGCTTCCCAAAGCCAATTTCTCCCTCAAAATGGCCAATACCTATTTTGGCCATGCTATCCATTAACTCAACTTTTATCGTAAGATGATCTTTTTAAGCGAACAAAATCACTTCTGTGTTGACCATAAGCAACAATCAATCGTTTGATTATATCACACCAAAGGCCATAGTGGTTGCTGTCCTCTTCATTTTGGTATTGAGAATAAGATATATGAGGTTCTTGATGCACAAGTTGATGCCACAAAAATCACACATCTTGAAAATGGGTGCTCTCCTTGTTATGGATTTTCACCTACCAAAAACTTTAACCAAACTTGCAATTTTATTTTCCAGCAAAAGAGGAGGATATCAAATATGCATGCCTATTATTGGTGCGGCATATGTGCTTTTACATATTAATCTGACATCAAATGCCACCTTCGGTAATTTAGATTTGCTATTGTGTTCAGGTCAGCAATAACTTGTGACGCAATTTGTTGACTCACCAGTGACAGCAACTGCAACATCACATTGTCAATCACTAGCTACACCTTATCACCCTCTGCTTTTCTTCTATTTATCAGCTTCAAATACACGATACCACCTGCAAATCAATTTATGTGCTTCCCACGAAATAACTGTCCTGTAAAATAAATACAAGTTTAGTCGTCATGGTTCATCATAACTTCTCTTCCATGAACAGAAAGGTTTCATCGTCTCAGGAGTTCATTCGGTAAGACAATGTAGGGAATATTTTATGTCAAATCGTGTGTCAAAACAAGGTGACTGATGAATTTAGCATTGGTGCAATGTCCCCAAGAAGCACCAACAGAAAAAAGGGAAAAATGGATCCAGGGATACTATAGGATGAACAAGCATGCAAGTGGAGGCTGAAGGAAGTCACCAGTTGTAAGGCATTTATGGCCAGATAAGAAATTTTGAGTAATACATTGCTTTTACATTGAGACACTCATGTTTATTGCCAGAATTTCAAATATGAAAAAAGCAAAAGAAAAAAGGAAAATGTTAGACATGATTAGAACATGAGTTCTTCCAGAGTGAGTGCACTATGAGACAGTTCAATTGGCCGATATTGAAAGACTGGCTTGTTAATTTTTCTGAGGAAGCTGAAATTGTATCAGTCATCCTGTTATAACCGAGTGGCTTCCTTCACTCAGAAATGCAAGCAAGACAGACCAAATGGAACGATCAAGTGTTCTCCTTTCAAGACATTCATACTAAGTGCAATGAACAAGAAGACTTAATTCACTCGTAATACAATTGCTACTTAAGACACTTCCATATACAGGTAGGCAAGCAAGACAGACCAAATGCATGACGCTATACAAAGTGACTACCAAGAATGCTGGCTCAAAAAGAATTGGGACCAGGCAATGAGCAAACAGAGAAGATGCCCAACAAACACAAGACGGCATGCAAGGTTTTCCTTGACCAACAAAAAGAAATACGTTTTCCTCATCTCCAAAGAGTACGAGTTAACAACAAGCTTATATGCACTACTATGGGAAAACAAGTTCAAATGGAGCATCTAACCTTCACATAGATTTTTCAACCACTTGCTTCATATATCAGCAGATCAAATTTTCCCTGCTTCAATTAGAAGTTGCTTGTCTGAGTTGACATTTAAGGACACACAAAACAATCAGCATTTGTGGTAGAGATACTAGGGAAGATTGGACCAAATGTATAGTCATATCAATAGCTGAATTTGTTCTCCAACTACGTGCCTACCTAAGGCAGATCGGCAATTACACAAGTAAGCTATCAAGGTCACATGTAACTAGCACACTGAAGCTCCTTCGACCATATTATTGAAGGAACTTAAGCATTTTCAAGTAGACAATACACTTAGGCAGCCAATATGTAGAAACAAGGACCTAAAGTTGCACTATGATCAGAAACCTTACCCCATGGTTCCAGTTGAGTTCACCCTCTCAAGTCATCAAGCTTCAAGACTGATCAAGAGTTTGCAAGAACTCAGAAAATATCAGGAATTTCTTACTTTGATCACATTTTATTACTCCATTCATCTGTTTGATACCCTGAATATGTGTAGCAACTCAAATTAAGTTCATGAAAACGCCTTCCCAACATGGAACTAGTTCTCTTAAGTTGTGAACTTCCCAAATATGATTTTGGTCCTTCCTCAAATTTTACTAATGGTTACTTTCAAAGATCACTGGTTCTCTCCTCTTCTATGATTTTTCTAAGCTTCATGCTTGATCTGCATACCGGCTGCCACAATTTATAGAACTTCTAGGAAAGACTGAATCATTTTCTCTTGCTTCTTTGGAAGCCCTCAAGTACTCCCAGGTCATATATTGGTCCTATATCCTTCTTTAATAATAACATGGGTATCGAGTCATTTCAACTCAACTAATCTCAATAAATATACACATAATACCCATCTACATGCATTCCAAAAAGGAAGCATTGGGCACTATAGACTCACTTATCCAAAGAAAGAAATTTTACTTGCTATTTTCTGACCACGAGAATCATGCGGATTTCGCCAGACTCACTGGCCTGTTCTGAAGCAATGGGGAGCTCAGAATGTGCTCTTTCACCACCCCCCCCTTTTTTTTTTTTTCCAGCTGATCAAACCACCAGATTTTCTTCTATGTCCCCATTTCTCTCTCCATTTTTCAGTGTCCAGTACTATAATGGGATCTAGCGGGCTATTACAATATAAGAACATCTGCTACAGCGATCACTGAATGCTGTTTCAGGAAGGGATTCTATTCCCACCACTATCAAGCCTAGTTTCATGGCTTTCTAGTGTCAGAGCAATGAAGTTGCATGTGTGATTGATTAAAGCATTTAACTTTCTTTTCTTAAAGAAGACTTGAGAATTTGATGGGTTACTTACATTGATAGTACTCCGTTATTTTTCTCTTTTGCATCTTTTAAGGGGAACATGGACATGGCAAGTGCAATAGACCACCTGTTGATGAACCCACATAGTTTGTACATGACAACATAGAAACTTACAGCACAAGATGTTGTCAGAAGTCCTTTCACTTAGTATATGGGCATTGCATTCCTTCCAACATAATCACCATTTCATTCATTTTGACTATTGATTTCCTCATGAGCATATATGGCTTGTGATTGACGTTGAACTTCTTGTGTTCCAAGAACTTGTTGAACTCATGTTACTTGTATTTGAGACTCTAACCCTCTTAGCCCTCAGTGTAATGGCCACTCGATATTTGTTGCACTTATCCTCCTCTTATTGTCAACTATGAAGTGGATAAAGTGTGATACTTGATGAATTGGATCTCCATGGAAGCTATCCACAAAATGAGCAAATAGATGTCAACAAAAGACTGTTCAACACTAATTCGGTCTTCCCTAAGACCAGCTTCAGCATCAATGATATAAGAAACCATCAGAGGACATGTGGCCATGCATTTAGTGTGTAGAGGAATGAACAATATTATGATAGATAAGGTCATACTATATCATGGTGACATAAAAGTTTCTCAATCGTCAAGCTAATGAACAAGGAGATTGTAAGCACTAGGCAGTTAAAACTGAACCACCTCTAGATTTGATATGTGTACAATGAGATCACTAAGCCAAGCAAATGCTTGATGGTTGCCAATTTTAGGACTCTGCTACTTCAGGAGTAAGAGCAATTAGAGATGCTGGGTACTTTAATAGTCATGTTCTTGACTCTCTAATATACAGCTTGTTGATTCTTGGTCACCCAATTTGTAAGAGGATAAGGATATCAGCTGGTCAAAATGACAAATTCGGACTCAATACATGCTAAATTTCAGGGTAAATAGTATTACTTCCATCAAGCATTCTTTTGGACGACCACATTGTCAATTCTAATTCTGAAGGAGTATAGAAGTTTAGCATCAAACCTCCAGAAACTTAAACCCCAATTCAGCTTAAGTTTTATGGTGAGCAAGTCAATAATTACAATGAGAAGTGCTTCACCAAGCAGACAAATTTTCACATTGCAACTGAAATAGGAAACAGTTACAGTGGCAGAACACCTACAGCTATTCTCATAAGAACTCAAATGAAAAACCCATTCCATCATTCACCAAATCTCGATGTCAAAAGCCCTTTATAAGGGAGGCTGCATCTCATTATCTCCAGCAAAGAATCAACATTATTGAATACTGGTAGTGTACATACTAGACAGGGTCATGTTAACAAGTGGTCAATGAACCTTTGTCGAGCATCATATTTTAATAAAAAGGGTTCGATTTCCAAAGCGCCACTTCTTCTTCGTGTCACGGATCTAGTCGCTATTGGGATCACACCATATTCATGAACAGCGCCACATCGCAGCCACACAACCACCACTCCCAAAAAGGGCAACAACAGTCACACAGAAACTAAGTAAAAATGTGTTTACCCACCGAGACGAGACCCACCATGCAGCCAGTCCAGCCCCTCCCCTCAAGTCTTGATGTCCCTAATGTTCCTGGCGCACCAGGTTATGACCGCGCAGCCCCTGTTGTAGGGGTTCGCCGTCCCGGAGTGGCAGTTGTAGTACGACGCCCCGGCCGTCGTGCAGGGGACCATGTCCCGCCTCAGCGTCTCGTAGCTGATGTACTTCTTCTGCCGCACCAGCAGCACTCTCCGGCTGGCCTCCGCCTCCAATTCCACCGCCTCCGCCTCCGACAAGCATTCCCCGACGCTCTGCCCACACGCCCGCTTCAGCGCCACATCGATCTCGCCGTGAGTAACCAGAACTGGAATGGCATTGCAAATGGCGAGGTGGGTTTGGAAGAGGAAGAGGAGTAGGAGGGCCAAGGACAAGGTGGCGGTTCTTGGGTTGGGGTTGAAGCTGATCTGGAGCAGCATTCTGGGTATGGTTTCTTCTTGGGCTGCTTTTCTTGGTGTTCTTGTGAAGGGCCGACAGAGAGAGAGAGAGAGAGAGAGAGAGAGAGAGAGAAGGGGAGGGGAGTTGTTTTGGGCAATGGTGGTTGGAGGCTAGGGGGAGGGGGCGGGGTGATCATCAATGCAGGACAGGAACAACAGTGGGATCACCTCGTCTTTTTCGTTACTGATAATTGCACTACTGTTTACGCGCCATCGTGTGCTTCGAGCGCAAAATGATCTTTTCTCCTCCCTCTGCCCCCACTTGGAAAAAAGAATGCTGAAAAAACACACGAGAAATAAGACCCTCGCACTCCTTTCACATGGGGTCCCCCAGCTGACCTCCATGATGAGTAGTGAGGATGCAACTATATTTAGGGTAAACATGAAAAAAACTAAAAAAAATTCTTGAATTGCGACGTTAAATTTAATTAATATCACAAAAAAATACAAAGCGATACACATGTCACAAATGGTGGCAAACACTTAAATTGATACACCCATCAACTACTACTTTTCATCTAAGTTAGCAATTTCACAATAAAATTTAAAAAAAACTAATGGAATATAACTTTACCACGGATGTACTAATTTTGAGTTTTTTTAATTAAAAAATTAGCTGGGGGAATATTTGTCATAGATATATTAGACTGGAGTTTTTCGTGATATTAACTCTTATATTTATATTCAAACTTAAGCTCCGTTTGTTATTTTTGAGAAATTATTTTTCGCCTTCTCAATAATTGAATAACGGAAAACGAATCGATCTATAAAAAAAGGTTTTTCATTGACAAAAACAACAAATTTAGTTCAAGGGGTTTCCATAGAAAATATTTTCCTGTATTATGAAGTTTTTAGTGAAATAAATATAGCCTTACATTAAATTTTTTAAAAAGATTGACTCTTCAATATTCTTTAAGACACGTACGTGACTATTGGTTCACGGAGTGAAATAAGGCACATGAATGAAATAGATATTTCTTGAATAAAAATTAGTAAGATTATGGATTCGTTTCTTTCACAAAAAATAGAATTTTTTGAAAAATGTTTTCTCAAAATTAATCTTATATTTTAAAAAATATTTTGAAAAATATTCAACAATTTTTAAATATTTTTGTGGATAATGAAAACATTTTCCTTTATCTATTCAAACGAAGCCTACAATCTTTACTTGGTTTACTAGAATTGCATGGAGAATAAATTAGGAATAATAAAAATTATCAATTATACCCTTTAACAAGATATCATCAAAGTGTATTTTCTTTTATTACCATATTATTAAAATCGTAATTGAAGATTATTGCAATTTATTAATAGTAATATTACTTGTTTTTTCAGTTACTGCAGAATCATTATTCTATTGATATAGGAGCATAGTTGTTTTCCTCTCATCTGAGTTTTGTTATTTTCAGTCTATGAAAAACTCCATAAATTGATTAGTACTTTGTCAGTCAAATACCAAAAAGTTGAAAAACAATTTACCCGAAACATTTTTCTTTCAAACAAATGGGGCCTAACATTTGCCGACAGTAACATGAGAAAATGTTTTGACAGGCTTCTCTTTTGAGTCTACTTTAATGTTGGATTTGTCCCAAAGCGGAAGTCACTTTCTTTGCCCACTTCTTTTCTGCCCTGGACCGACTGGCCAGTGGCGACTCCAACCACCCGTCAATAGCAACTGCTTGTTCCTTCATGATCTTTGATCCAAGGCAGGCAAAAACTAGACCATCCTGCACCATCCATGCGGGAGTATCAACAGCTGGGGAGTTCCTTCTCATTGCGAAATTCACAAGCAGGAGACGGTCCAAGTATTATCTCCTCCACAAGTACATCTGGATTGAGTGTAGATCATGACATGAAATTGACATAAGTTCGCAAAATACATACGACATCGAACAGTCAGCAAGAATTAACTGTAAAATATCTAATTATATTTGGCGCCTCATTAGCCCATCGAGTCCAGTTGAAAAAAAAGTCCCCAAAGCACCTTATGATCGCAATAAAATGCGTGTGCTTGTGTATAGCTACATGCCCCTAAATGAACCAGAGTATGCAAATTCATTTTCTATGGCCTTATTAAATGAGTGATTTCGTCAAAATCCAGAGATACAATCATATTATGAGCATGTTGTACAATGTACAAAGATGGTCAATAAGAAACCCAAAGAAAGCTGTCACCGATCTTCAGCTCCGGCTTTACTGTCACAGCGTGAGCCGCTCCATGCTATTAGAATTTCTGGACATTCCAGGGTCAGGTCTTCGATCACCAAGCACGTCGTACGTGTTTTCCCTGTAACTAGAACCACCCTCCTCATTCTCAAAAGATCCGGGTCTTTCCGTCAAAAACTGTTCCCAAAACACATCATTTACTCTAACGGAAGCAGGAGCTGTAGTTTGATTGTTGTTTTGAGCCTCAGGCAACAAGGAGGAATTTGTGCGCTCTTCATCCGAATTCCTATTCTTCTGGAGAACCCCAAGACCAGATTCTGTGATGCTGGCATTTGATCTCACATCTGGAGACTTGCTAATTTCTGAACCTAACACATTCAAACGATTGAATTGCTGACTGTGGTCAACTTGCAACAGAGAAGATGCAAGAGTCAGATTTAGTTGGCACGAAACATTGTTATCTCCCTCTTCAGGAGTTAGATTCATGGGCAATGAATGCATCCTTGGGCTTTCAGCTACTGGTGGCTTCCTTTGCACAGATGAATCCATCTTGAACGTGAAGGAAGTCCCTGTATCTGAAAGCTCTACTGCTTCAGGTGCACCTAAAAGGCTCTCAGTTCCCATTGGAGCATCTTTAGGCTCACTTTCTGATGTAATTCTCCGTGGGCTTCCCCCATCTTCGTATGAACTCTGTGTGCTGTTGGAAACCAAATTAATATCTGAAACTGCAGGTGACAACTCAAGCCTGAGCTTATTTGAGAAATCTTGCTGGAAAAAATTTCCAAGCTCCAGTCTTGAGCTACCATGAGTATCCAGACTGTTCTCCACCCCTGGCCTTCCATGATCAGTGTGGGGAAGCCTTCTCTTTTTATTATATGCTGATAGATCCAGAGACTTGATTTTCCGAGTCAGATGTTCAACAAAATTAGGATTCTGGAGATTTTTATCCAGGAATGCATGCAAATCCTCCTGCCTCTGTTCCATCCCTCCCACTCGCTGGATAAGTTCCTCCATATGAAGCTTCCCAATAGACTGCTGCTGCCTGACCCTCGCAAGCTTTGCTTCAAGGGCACTTTTATCACGGTTGAGCTTCTCTAGTTTTTCTTCATATGCTGCTCTTTCAGGGTCCACCATTGAACCTTGAGGTTGACTATGGCTATGGATGGGCTTTCTACGATGGATGTTTTTGAGAAGATGCTTTTTGTCCTTCACAAAATCTTCATTAGCAAACTCCCATCGCTCAGGATCAATTTTTCGGAATCCCTGAATATGGTTTTCAGTATAAGACAGGCATGAATTTTCAGCAAATGTTGATCCAACCGCAATAAGACCACACCCAGGCTGTGATATGATTGTGCAAGCAAGGCCATGCAAATGATGGCCAGTCCAAAACTATATTTTAATAGGTTCTTATCTGTTTATTTAATTCCTCAGATTGAAAAAGGCCCCATTGAAGGGCATAAATTTATGTACCCGGAAAGGAACTCAAAGTACAAACGCACTAAAGTTGAAGAAGACCAGAAAACACCACAGCAAAAGAAAGCAAATAAAAAGAAGCAGCTGAATCAGTAAAGGGCCCTATGATCATGGAGTGAGTTTAATTAAGAGACTAAATCCTATAAAGCTCAATGAATATCCAGTATCTGTACCAAATTCAACATGAAGCACATTATTAGTTCCAGATCCAAAAGGTCAGTTGACTCCTGATTTCATAAAAAATTGATTATAGCATCTGTAATTGCCTCCATCTAGAGCTGGCCAGACTGTCAGAAGCTAATTTTCCTAGTGAAAGAACTAACCCTGAAGGACATCCAGCAGAGGAAGCATATAAAAAACTTGCAAGTTATCTTATGAGGCAAAGGCAGTTGACGAATGTTGGAGTCTATATTAAACAAAAAATGTTGCCAATTTTGCCATCAAAGGCGCTTCAACCTTGCAAGTTCTCTTCCATTCTGCCATCATCTCATCTATGGAAAATGTCACAATCTAACATGGAGATTCCTCTGGCTGCAATTTCCAATCAATTCATCTTCACCCTCACAGAAAGCCTAACATAACTGCTGCAATATTAAAACCACAGAACCCTAACACGGGCTCAGACAAGACAATCCACCACTTTTAGAACACTGAACTACTCTCCACACTGCCCCACAGAATGAATGAAGCTCTCCTCTTTTTAGCCATACAGGAAACTGAGGCAGGAAAACCCCCCCACTCATAATCTCATTTCACGTTACCGAATATATAAAACTCTTATTTCCACTGTGACATTGAATTGCTTAAGGTCAAATTCCAATCTCTTATTATTTCGTCTCCCTTCTTCAGAAGTAACTTAATTCAGAGTGCATACCTGCTATTTAAAGAACTTCCCCTGTTTAACAAACTTTTTATAGAACATTGACATGAGATCACCTCATAGCACTTCATCATAAGATATACCCTGGAAAACTCAGTTTTCACTTAGGGTGCATAGGACACAGAATGGACAGAGACTGAGTCAGTGTCGGCCAAAAAATTTCTGAGGGCACCCATCCCCACCTTCCCAAACCTCTGCTATTTTTTAGTCTGATCACTGAAGAAATTTTTTAATGTTTGCCCTTCCCCACCCCCCACAAAAAGAAAAAGAGGAAAAAAAACCAGCAGCAAAAAAAAAAAAAAATCAAATCCTGCATCAATGACTGCCCGAAACCAACCTTGACCTTGTTCCCTTCTAGAATTATCCTGGCATGTCCACCACATAGAATTTAGGATACCCTATACTTTTTTTTGGTCAAATTTTCCAGTATTGATATACAAATAAAAAATAAAGATCATATAAGATAGTCCCTGTTATCAGTATAAGATAGTTAAAACATAAATTATAAAGCTTAATTGATTCATCAAATATGAAGATGAGAGACAGATAAAAGTACTATAAGATAAGCTTATAGCAATGCCTATCCTCCAAATCCAACCTTTCTGGCTTCATAACCCCCAAGACAGATGCTCCCATATGTTTTGAACAAAGATGACCATTCGATATCATAGATTATCTAAAATCATATTTCAGAAGAGGTCAGGTAAGACCCCATTACCTAAAACCTACTTTCTTTTTTTCTTTTCTTTTCTTTTGTTTTTCCAATTTCTCAAATTTTGTATCTTGAAACTAAGTTTCTACTCTCCAATACCCCATCCAATTCCTAACGAACCATTCAGGCTTAGTAGGTTTCCTTGCAAATCTCTAGTTTTCCTAAGGCCTCCCAAAATATTTTCCCTTCCACCTAGGAGGTTTAACTGAATAAAATTGGCCATGAGAGAAGTGATTAATTCAAATTCTAGTCTTGACCAATTCTTGTAGACCTAACAAGCCTCCATCAACATGTTACAAGAAGAGAGAAGAACACTGCCTCCAGGATATCACTGTCATTTTAATCTCACTGGCATATGCAACCGCTCCCAGAGATGAAAGCTCCATCAATCAAACAAACCCACCCAGCAAGCAAGTCGCATTTTTTCAAGCCAAGTATTTTCTTCAAGCTCACTAAACTTCCAGTCTCGAAACTAAAGAAGGCCAATAACCACCATGCATAGGCAACAGGCATATGCAATTATCATGGAATTGACTAAGCAGACCTTCACAAAAGGGCAAACAGCTAGCCTAACGGCTAGGGCTCACCAGATGTATATCCTGCTTTTAGAAAGCTCTAGCTCCAAGAATGAATGATGCAAGAAAGAATGCTCCAACACCAGGTTGATGTAGGAATTCTTGCTCTTAATGCCAAACTGACCGCTGAATTCCAGATACCTAGCTTTGGCATTGTACCCATATAGATGTGTGACATCATGCAAGATCGTAGTTCTTAAACTAGGGAAACCCAAACCAAACCTCAAAATAATCCTTCAAATGATAATTTCTTCTCGGAGTTGCCTTTCCTTATTTGCCTCAACCATATTGAGTATGGCCACACTAGGAAGCAAGGTAACATTGGCAGTGACGAAAGGCTCAGCTCAAGAGACGCCATTATTAATACATAAACGAAGTGATCATCAGTGGAACAGGGGCAACACATGCTCCCAGAAAGCCCCGAATTAATGTAAAACAAAAGGAATTGCAAAGGAACGGGAAACTGGTCCACCAGTTACAATGGTCAATCATTATATATAGTTAAGAAATGACTTCAAGAGAAATAAAACACTGACATGTGCTCAGACTTTCAGATATTATCTTATCCATGGTAGGCATAATGCAATCATATAGCAAAGGATCAGTCATCACGGACCCTTAATAGCAGCATATGAGCTTAAGATGCAGAATTCACATTCCTTTCAATCACAATGCGAGAAGAACCACTGATCAGAAAGAGCAGAACGCATGAAAGGAAGACAAAAGCAAAGAAAAGAAAAAGAAGAGGGCGGATCACAGAAACTTCTAGCTCATATCAAACACCAAGTCTTCAATCCGATAAGAGATTCAATGCCCTCATATCACACACAGGAAAGCAAAGCGCCACAGCATAAACCCAGAAGACTAGAGGACAACAATCATCGCCCCAGCAATCAGAACAAAAAATTCATCATCAATCACGACATAGCGTCCGACGCACGCCTCAACCCCGCGAAACGGGAGCACGACCACTCGAAACAAAGAGCAGCGAAAGATGCCGTCGACTCACATAGGTGTTGAGCTGCCGGATGAAGCTGGAGAAGTTGTTGTGCTTGAAAAAGGTGGGGAGCAGGACGCGGGCGAACTCGGGCGGGTTCCACACGACGAAGCTCGTCTTGCTGGAGTTCCACGACACGATCTCGTCCGTCCCGGCGTCGTCCACCATATCGTACGTCTTCAGGAGGAACGGCGCCGGCCCTCCTCCTCCTCCGCCGCCGCCGCCGCCGCCGCCGGCCCCGGCGGCGCTGCGTCCATTGCGATGGCTGCGGAGTCGATTCGGAGAGGTTCTTCGGGATCGAGCGCGGAGCCGGAGAGGGAGGGAGAGGGCGAGAATCCACCAATTTCGTGGGGAAGGAGAGGAGCTGCGGGTTTGACCAGGTCAGGGTTGGGGGGAGCCACCTTGTATTGACTTTTCGGACGGAGATTGGACTGTAAAAACCTGGCAGGTCGGACCAGAAAGGAACCGACCGAAGAAGTTTCGGGCAACCTGTCATTTGCCATTTGGTAATAACGAGGGAAAACGAGGCGAGTGGTCCATCAACTTTTTACTTTAAAAAATATAAATTCGATTTTTAAAATTTTAATTTATTTAATATAATTATTGAATTCGCGTCTGATGCGCAATATCATCCTTAAACTTAATTTGTGGACCTTCAGTAAATGTTTAATTCTGGTGCCCGCACGCATCACACATCTTGCACCCCTTCTCCAAATTATATATTTTTCTTTCTCAACGAGATGAGAATACTTATGTGCTTTACGTCTTAGAATTCAGATAAAGCGGTTTAAGGACTCACTTGGATCCTAATCCATCATTTGCCATTTGGTAATTAAGAGGAAAAAGACACAAGCGGTTCTTGAACTTTTATTTAAAAATGTGTTAATCCAATCCCTGAATTTTTAATTTATACGATATGATTCGTGGACTTCCAATGTATGTTCAATTATATATCATTGGATAGATCAAACATTTTCGGGTAACTTATAAAACAAATTGAATATGTACCAAAAATTTAGAAATCACATTAAACATATTAAAAATTTGGGGTAATATTTCATATTAGGTTAAAGTTCAAAAATCACATTAAATAAATTAAAAAAATTGAAAATTGCATTGTACATTGGGCTAAGATTTAAAAATTATATGTGTCATTGTTTCGCTAATAAATAACCAAGCAATAATCTTTATTTTCATTATATTATTTTTTATTATAAAATTAGGCAATAAATAAATTAACATATCTTGTAAGAAAAGGTAATTTTAATACAGTGGATTTCCACTGCCTAGGATGAGGGTGAGAATATTGTAGAGGGTCTATAATTAAAAATAACATTACTTTTCTTTTGGAGATTCTTATAAAAGCGAAAGAATAAATAAATAAATAAAATCTAACAAGCATCTTAGATGTTTAATAACATAAACCTTGTTTAGTTACGGTCGGATGGGGAGTCCGGTTATTCGGAGTCGTGACATAATGTTTTTTAATTGAGTGCTATGGAGCAAACCTCGCCAAAAAAAAATTCCAAAAAGTGATAGGATTCGAATAATTTAAGAATGCTTGATAATTTTAATATATTGAGCTATTTTTAGGTCGTTTTCAGTTTAAAAAATCACTACGCATTGCATTACACTCTGTCAAATTCAGGCCTTTCTTTTTTTCAAGGAAATACCCTAAAACCCGATGTATGATGATTAGGTGAGAATGTCTAACGGTTCTTTTTTTTTAAAAGAAAGTCTTTGATGTGTTTTCGAAAAATTAATTTTGGGATAGAAGAGTTCACGGCTAAAGAATAAAAGAATATTCCAATAGCCAATAAAAAAAATTAATATTCACCATCAAGAAATTAGATAAAAAAAAAATCAAATAGATCACTCACTCAAGAGAAATTCTCATATATCATCAACTCAAAATCAGCTTCTTTGCAATTGAGAATGCACATCTTATTTATAGATGTACTAAGATGGCCTAAGACTAGGAAACATTAGATAAGAAAATCAATCAAAGCAAACCTACTTGAACTAGAAATCTAGTCAAGCTGTGAAACAACCCTCTTGCATCAACCTAGTTGAATTAACCTTCGGTCTTCGACTTCTAGAAGCTCCATCTCGGATCCCTATGTGAGATGGGCCCGGTCGATTGACTAGATTTGAGTGGAGCTCTTGAATTGTTTGTCTTTAGTAGAATTTCAAAGCTTGCCTGCCCCACATATCAAAATGTTTCCAAAACTTTTCCTATGTTTGGAGCACAAAAAATGAGTAACTCAATTACAAATATCAATCACTTAGTAATTACTCTTGTATAGGAGAATGGCGAGATATAAGATTCAAATCTTTACATTCTCAAGTGTGGATTTCAACTCCTATATCCTATAAAAAGTAATAAAAATCTAAGAGTGGGTTAATAGTTAGGGTAGGACAGATAAAAAAAAGTATAAATTTTTACTTTTGTTATATAATATCCTTTTCTTAAAGTGAAAAGTCATTTTTGGCTATCCTTCTTTCTAGGTAAAAATTCCAAAAAAGGGCATTAAGTGCCCTCAGTTTCTCGAATAAGGGCTCGAAGTTGACCTTGTTTTATATAAGAGCCTAAAGTGGCCATGATTATTTCAAATGAGAGCCTGACGTTGCCGATCACCGATCGGCAAAATTTTCCAACCGATCATGGGCATTTTTGTCATTTGCCACTTTTTCTCTTTTTTTTTTTTCTTTCCTTTTTTCTTCTGTTTCATCTTCTTCATCATCACCAGTGGTCGGCCGGCCATCAGCGACACCCACAGAAGGCTGGGCGAGGGTCGCCCTCGCTCGATCTAGCAAGGGCCACCCTCGCCGACCACAGGCGAGGGACGGGTGAGACTGTCTCTCGCCCTAAGGAGGCCGCCTCGCGGCCATCCGTGAGGTCGGCCCTCGCCAACCGCGGGCGAGGCTGACCTCGCTAGATCTGGTGAGGGTCGGCCACCCTCGCCGTCCCCAGGCGAGGGATGGGCGAGGTCGTCTCTTGCCCTGAGAGAGGCTGCCCTCGTGGCCGTTTGCGAGGTCGGCCCTCATCGGTCGCGGGCGAGGTCAGCCCTCGTCGACCGCAGGCGAGGCCGACCTCGTGGACGATCACGAGGGGTGGCCTCCCCTAAGGCAAGGGTAGCCTCGCCCATGCGAAGGCGTCCCTCGCCGAATCGGGCAAGGGCAACCCTCGCCCAACCCTGTGTGTGCTTCATCGGTGGCCGACCAACCACCAATGACGGAGAAGAAGATGACTAGAAAAAAAGAAAAAATAGTAAATGGCGAAAATGCTATGATCACCGAAAGTCGGACTCTTATTTCAAAACAAATATAACCACTTTAGGCCTTTATTTGAAACAATATTCATTTTAGGCCCTTATTTGAAATAAAATCAACTTCGAGTCCTTATTTGAGAAATTAAGGGCACTTGGGGCCTTTTTTGGAATTTTCCCTTCTTTTTATGATGCCTCCCCCTAGAGTTCTAGAACCTCTACACCATCTAAGTGTGCACAAAAAAAATTACTTTTTTTTTTTCAAAAAAGTAATATTTAAAAGTGCATTTGTTTCGTGAAATATAAATGTTTCAAATTTTTTTAAACAATTATTTGTATCTCTAATAAAAATGATGAATGAAATCTTTTCATCGTTTATAAAAATGTTTAGACATAAATCATTGTTGATAATGAAAATATTTTTAATTTACTAATTATTTTAAACGATAGAAGCGATCATTTTTAGAAAAGTATTTTCCAAATCACTCATTTTCTGTAAAAGAAAAAAAAAGATTTACATATATAATCTAACTTTCAAAGTGATAACCACAAATTCGAATTTACAAGAGTGAATATCTATTTGCAAATTCACATATACTTTTTTAAAAGTAGTAGTTAATACTGCAGTCTTCACAGCCTATAGGAGGTCCAAAGTCATGCCATGATTTCGTGTGTTCCTTTTCTTTATCAATACTCGTCAGATGGCCGTAATATTCAAAATGCAAGTACTTCCATTTGATATGTCCATGGATTTAGAATTTGTGAGATAACATAAACTTGTAGCAGATCTTTAACTGCGATTATTTTTCTTGTATTCACTCAAAATTGATATCCCAAGTAGCTGGACCTCTACGCCAACGCCTTGGACTTCAAAAGAAGTACATGTTAGTACATTAAGTTGCTATAATTGAAAATGAGACATAATTCCTAATTAAAAAAAGAAGATGAAGCACATAACCCAATCTTGGAGAAGATGCTACGAATCTCGCCAAATTTGATCTTTTTATATAAGTAAAAGTGGGTTTGCAATTGACATTTGTCTTAAAATTGTCCAATCAGGTTATAAACATAATTGCATTTGTCTAACATGGACAACTGATTTTAGGGTGAGTCAATTTCCATCCTAGAACCTAAAATCGAATCGAGAGGGTCAATTCTAGCTTTGTGAAACCAAGAACCAATTCACATAATCCTAGAATTGATAGATAATTTTTTTTCCCTTTTATTCCCTGCAAAGGTGCAAATGTGTCTTGACACCTTGAGTTTTCTCAATTCTAGAATTGTAAGTAGGTTATGGAAATCCCTGTTTCTATTGTTGAGTGAAGGATTCAAATAGAACCATCTATTTTCAAGTTACAAATAATTGCGAAATGAGTTCATGACCAAGGTCGAATAATCACGATCGATAGGACATGACATTAGTTAATAATGTCACGGTTATGTAGTAGGATCGAAACAAATTCTTCTGTTTTCCATTTAGCATTTGATACATTTAATTTTAATGTTTAGCGTTACTATTATTGATCCCATGACTTTAGAAAATTAGGGAACACCATATGACTAATAAGTTCTTAAATGTCACACTACCATGACCACTAGACTAACCCTAGCTAATTGGACACCCTATATCTCTTCATGTAGCCGAATTTCATAGGGGCACAATGGGCATTAGGATAATGTCAGTAGGGGCTAATGATGGTGCATGGAGGAGGATGTTAATGAAACATCCAAATTACTTCATTAGAACCTTCATTTCAAGGCTAATGGTAAGATTAAGCCCTAAACTCAATCAAATTGCATGCAAGAAGAGGAAATCTCTCCTTGGTCTCTCCGGCCACTAGGTTCAAGCAAATAAGATTGCCAAATAGCTTAAGTGTTATTCCACTTGTCTAATTCCATGAAAAGCAAGAGCCCAAAAACCCATATGCTTCCTCATTCTACCTACTTGGCTGCAGCACCCCCTCTTCATCTCTCTCTAATGCTCTCAAAAACGCCACTCTAGGAGCTCTAAGAATTCCAAAACCAGCAAGAAGGTGAAGAGAGGAACTACCTAGACTCACCAGCAGGTAAGGGAAATGGCTAGGTGCTAGGTTATTTCATCCCTTTACTGTTCGATGATGCGACTGGTTCGGCATAGGGTGTTTTAGACCACAGGTGGATGTTTTGAGTAGCAATCCTCCATGCATGCAAGTTAGTTTTGCTAATGGTTCATGCAAGTGAATATTTTGTTGTGTTCTTGACCCATGGACTTGTATGGTGCAAGATTTTGTGATGCTATAGCTGTTTTGCCATAATTAGTTGTATTGGACCCTATAGGTTTGTCAATTTTGTGATGTTTTCTGTGGTTCGATTTTGCAAGAACCTCCCTCACGAAAATTGTGGTAAATATCTTGGTCTATAACATATATTTATTTTATATTTTTTCTGGATTAGGATGTTCAACTCATAGGGCTAGTTTTATACTGGGATTAAATTGCCCAGAACGTGAATCCTGTGACTTCAGAGATTTCCTAAATTTTTATAAAATTTTCTAATTTGAATCTTGACATACTTCCTCACAAAAGTTGTTTAGCATATCCATATGTAGAACTTACTAAAATTTCAGTGTGATTGGTAAGGTTTTGGATGTCGAAATTGATTTTCTTCTACGATTAGTGATTATGTTTGGTGGGACAGTTTTAGTGTCATTTTACGTGAATTACTACTCTTTATACAAAAAGAATTAGACTTGACTTCCTTCGTAAAAAAAATGTTAGATAAGGTATTTTCTGTGACGCACTAAATTTTTAGAATTTTTTTAGTTTTTTTTTGTCGAAAATGAAATTTCATAACTCAACTTAGCCCGTGGGCAAATTACAAGCAAAACCAAATTCGAGACATAAAATAGACCTTAAAGGATAAGGGGGGTTTTGTAGCCAATTGTTAGGAAGTGAACCTTGTCGGTGTGATTTGGCAATCCAATCCGCAGCTCGATTCGTTTCTCGCAACTCAAATCGGAGTGTGGTTCTTGGTTGTTGGCCCAATAATTTCCTACAGTCCAGCATAACAGACCTCGCCACCCATGGTGGTTCTACGCAGCCCATAATTCCGTTGACTGCTTTTGAACTATCGGACACGAGTTCAACTTCCAGTTCCAATTTAGTTTGTACTTGTCTCCCCAGCTCTAAGCATTCACTATTTAACCATGGTAGGGCAATTCGCACAGCTAGGGTTTCCGCCACAAGAGCCGAGGGAGCATGGATTTGGTGGGCGAAGTTGTGTAGAAGTCTACCCTTGCTATTTCTGATGATGCCCGTTGCCGATCCTGCTTCGTTGCACCACACCAGGAAGCATCAACGTTGAATTTCACAACTCGGGGGGGTGGGGGTTTCCACTGTTTTGGAGCAGAAGCCGGCGGTTGTTCCATAGATGTTGATTTTCTATTCCATTTCTCGTAGAGATTTGTTAAAACTTTAGCTTCCTTCACGATCCAACTTGGGTTGGGTACTGTGTTTCGGAAGATCAGCGCATTTTGCGCCTTTCGAAGAGTGTCCCGGCGAACAGAGCCTTGTCTCGCGGTGCAATTCCAAACGTGAGGTATTCACTCACCCACTTATCCATCCGAGTAATTTGTGTCGGGGGAGGAAGTTGTTGAAATTTGGGATTTAACCATACCTGTTTTGTCCAATCGTAGAGAGCGAAGAGGTGTTCAGTAGACTCTAGGGTGTGACCGCAAGAGGGACAAAGCGAATCGAGTAACATATGCCTTCTGTGTAGATTAGTTTTTGTTGGAAGGGCTTCGTTGCATATACTCCATATAAAGAAGCGTATTTTTGGACATATCTAAAGCTTCCAAATCTCTGACCATAATCGTTTGGGATTTTGATATGAGGCTGAAGGTTGAGACTCTGTTTTCCCTATTCTTTGCATGCGCAGTTGATGATAGCCATTTTTTATTTTGTATTCCCCTACATTATTAGCCATCCATATGACTCTGTCTAATGTTGGGTGTATGTTAAGGGGGATAGCTAGTATTTCTTGGATAATTGTGTCATCAAACATTTCGGTTAGAAGTGGAGTGTTCTACTCATTAGAGTTTGGTAGCAATAAGTCATTCACATATTGGGGGTCGTCTTTGTTTTTTGGGCCTCCAATAAGTCTTGAGGGTAGCCATCCGTCTTCTCGGATATGGATCTGTTTACTATCCCCTACTGCCCACCTTATATCCTGTTCAATAGCACCTCTACCCAAAAGAATGCTCTACCACCCCCAGGATGGTTGGGGTCCTCTGTTTGCTTTCCACGGCATACCATTTGGATAGTATAAACCTTTGAAAATTCTGCTCCATAAGGCCTGTCGTGATTGGCTCAATCTCCATGCTTGCTTTCTTAACATAGCTCTATTAAAATCAACTAAGTCTTTAAAACCTAGGCTTCCTTGATCCTATCTATTTTTTAGGAACTCCCATCCTCTCCAATGAATACCCTTTCTATTAACATTTTGTTTCCACCAGAATGCTGAAATCCTTCTCTCAATAGTGCGACATATCAAAATAGGGAGCTTAAATACTGACATAGCATACTGGGGTAAGGCTTGCACCACTTTTTTCACCAAGATCTCTTTGCCCGCCTTGGAAATCAGCTTTTCTTTCTAGCCCTCAAGTTTGCTGTCCACATTTGCAAGAAGCCATGCAAATAGTTGTTTTTTGGTCTGGCCCAAGTTTGAGGGAATACCCAAATATTTTCTTGTTTTCTCCATGATAGGTACTCTTAATTCAGCAACTATATTTCTTTTCAGTTCTTGGGAGCTCCTGTACCCAAAGAAAATACCTTACTTATTTAAGTTAATAGCTTGCCCTGAAGCAAATCAATATTGGTTTAACACATTAGCCATGTTTTGTGCTTCACTAATAGTCCCATTCAGGAAAAATATAGCATCATCAGCGAAAAGCAAATATGATAACATTGGGCAACTAAGATTTAGCTTTATGCCTTTTAGAGTTCCATCCCTCACTACTTTGTTGACTATAGTAGAAAGTGCGTTAACCATGATGATAAATAGATAGGGAGATAGTGGGCCCCTGTCAACGCCCCTTGTTAGATAAAAAATATCACTATAATCCCCGTTGACACTAACCTTAAAAGAAACTAAAGAAATGCAAAATTTAATGAGTGAAACCCATTTTTCATTGAATCCCATCCGCAACATATAGTCACATAGGAAGTCTCATTTAACTTTGTCATAGGCTTTTTGCATGTCTAACTTCAAAACTGCCTGGAGCCTCCTTTTCCTTATGTAGACCCTCAATTGGTGAAAAACCTCTTGGACAATCAAAATATTGTCTTGAATTTGTCGCCCCCCCTCCCCCACTAATGCACTTTGTTCAGGTGATATAATCTCTGGGAGCCAAGGTTTGAGCCTATTAGCCATGACTTTTGCAATAATTTTATAGCTGAAGTTACAAAGACTAATAGGCTTGTACTCGGTTATACTTTCTAGGTTAGTGACTTTGGGAATTAGGGTAATATGTGTCTCATTTAAGGAAGGGTCAAATGTACCTTGTTCGAAGAAACTAGCTACCATTTTGAAAATGTCCTCATGAATGATTGACCAGTTGCTTTGAAAAAATAACCCATTCAGCCCATAGGACTCGGTGCTTTAGTTGCCCACATTTGAAACACAGCTGTTTTCATCTCTTCCCTTGTGATTGGCGTTAAAAGAGTCTCATTCATCTCATTTGTAACCACCATTGGGCATGTATCTAACACTGGTTGATAAGGTCGACTTCCAACGGAGGTGTACAACGAGTTATAAAAAGTCTGTAATATGTTGCTTGAGGGTGGAATGATCCCGAGTCTAGGTATGATCATCAAACCATAGCATTGAAATTTTATTTCGCTGTCTCCTTTGAATGTTAGTAACATGAAAGAACTTCATGTTTTTATCTCCCCATTTCAACTAGCTTATCTGGGATCGCATGCTCCAATACATTTCCTCCTGACGCCATAACATTTCAATTTGATCCCTGATTTCCTGATAGTCCTTCCCCATTGAATCCTGTGCACCCATGTTTGTTAGGTCAATTAGGCTCATTTTGCAGGCTTCAATCTGTCTTGATGCATTCTTAAAGGTTTTATGGCTCCATTTCCCCAGTGCAGCAACCACCCTTTTTGTTTTGTTAGCAATATCCAGTTGGTTAACCATAGTAGGTCCCCAAGCTTCTTTGACTATGTTTTTGCATTATGGATTTTCTAACCAAAATGCTTTAAAAACGAAAATTCCGCTGTTTAGGGACCCTAGTTGAATTTGAGGAGAGTATGATCGGGCTATGATTCGACTCAATAGCTAGTGTTGCAAGTCTCAGCCTTAGGAAAGGACACTCTCCATTCTAAGTTACATAAAGCTCGATCCAGTCTTTTTTTTACCATCTCATCTCCTTCTCTGTTATTTGACCATGTAAATGCGCAGCCTTTGCTTTCGATATCCATTAGGGAGCATGAGTCTACAAAGTCTCGGAAAGCCACAATCCTATATCGGTCGACCTCATGTTTCCCCACCTTTTCCCAATGATATAATACCTCATTAAAGTCTCCAATACACAACTAGGGAGAATTGTGTAAAGGGTTCCTAGTGCACAGGATATTCCATAGATGAAGTCTTTCTTGGAAATTGGTGGGGGCATGTAAAAACGATATCTTCATCCTTATGCCACTCCCTATGTCCAAGCAATTTACTTCAATGAGATTTCCAGAATGGAAGATAACATTGATTGTAACTTCAACATCCCAAAACAGCGCAAGTCCACCTCCTATCCCCACAGGATTTATAGTAAACGAGGAGCTGAACTGTAGATTTACCTTTATACATTCCACCACTTCTTCCCTATTTTTTGTTTCCATAAGAAAAACTAAATTGGGTCTCTCACGAGCCACCAAGGCTCATTTACCATGGTTTCGATTTCAATTTCCAAAATTGCTTGAATCTATTTGGTTTTGCCTATAGCTTGAAGTTTATGAATTTCTATTGGAAGAGGATCAAATCTTAATTTGTGTTCCATGGATGATAGTAACTATATTCATTATGCTATCTCACGATATATGTTCGAGTTTAATATGATGCCAATTACCCGTGGAAATATGGGTGAAAGTATAAGCATATGTTCTGGAACTTTGAGTTTTATGTGGGTGAGTGCTAATTAGTGATTTGTCATGCATCTGGGAGCCGTGAGAATTGGCTCAGTGTTTAATTGTGAATTCCATGAGTGCTGGATGTGTTCGGATTGGTGTGTGTTGAGATTGATCGAAGGCATGGATGTCCACAATGCGTGCCTCTTGCAAATTAGTCTAGGTGTGAGCGTGGCAATTGTGTGTGGTGGATTATATGTGTTCAGGTGATAAAAGATGGTGTGATGTAATTCAAAGAGTTGAAGTGTGAATTGCGTGAAATGAAATAAATTTAAGAGAGATCCGTTGACAAGCAACCCAATGATGTCCTAAGGGAGTCGGGATGCCTAAGGCCAACGACCCTTCGATGCCTCGAATAGTGAACCGAATTAGTTGCGTAAGCATAACAGGTTCTTGAGTTTGTTTCCTATAAACCATTCATATCCAAATGAATGTGGCTTTTGTCTTGGTTTTGAAGCTTTTGCCCCAATCATCTTTTGGGAACTGTAATAATAAAAAAATATCGGTTTAGCCTGCACCTAAAATCGAGAATCACTTAGAATTGATTGATTTGGTCTATTCCTAGATTGGAACCAAATCGCTTACCCCTGTTGTCTAGCGCATCCGGCGCATGTTTGTTCAAGATTGTATAAAACTCTTCCTTTCAAAATTTAAAAATACCATTTCAATTTGAAAAGAAATTAAAAAAAATAATCATATATAAAACTATGTTTCTGTTTTTTTTTTGGTCGGTATATAAACCCATGTTTCAATATTTTAAAATATTATGAAAAATTACAATAAATCTAGTAGCTCATAGGGGTGTGTGCAAAAGAACTGGGAACCGCCCGGACCGCCGGCCGGACCGGGTCGGCCGAACCGTGGTTCCTAAAGGGACCGGCCCGGCCTGGTTCCCAATAAATTGAACTGGTGGGTACCGGTCCGGTTCCCCAGGTTGGTTCCATGGGCGGATCCGCCGCCCACCCATCCGACCGGACCGGTATTATAATAATAATATATATTAATTTTTATTTAAAAAATAATTTTTTTGTTGAAAAAAATTTAAATTTTGAAGCCCATGTTTATAATTTTTATTGTTCTATTTGAGGCAACCTACCAAGAGAGGTAAAAAAAAAAGCGCAAAAACATTTGTGAAATCTCTAAATAGGCCACCATATTTTCGATACGTGTCCAGGTGAAAAGTTTCTTCTTTTCTTCGCCCACTTGAGGCAGGTTCATGGATCCTGGGGAACCGGATCGGACCGCCGGTCCGAGGGTGGATCCATGGAATCAACGGGCGATTCCCGAATCCAATTTTTTTGGAATCGGTCCTCTAGTGGGCGGTTCCGGTTCTAGGTGAGAACCGCCCACCCCGACCATGCACACCCCTAGTAGCTCATCAATCGAAAAGCCTCTTTCCCTCTTTTACCCTTCCCGCTATCTCTCTTCCCCAGTCCACAGTCTTCACTCCATCTTCTCTCTCGCTCGCTCTGAAGAAAAAATGGTGCTTGTGCACAGCATCTGCACGCCCCAAGCTCTCTCCGCTTCCCTTGCTCCGGCGCTCCGGCCACGTCTCCGTCCGCACTCTCTCGCGCCATCTTCTCTCCGCTCCGATCGCAGCCGCCGCCGTCCGGGACCTCTCCCTCTCACGGCCGCCGCCTCCCGGGACTCGCCCGGTCCGAGTCCTGAGCCCCGCGGTGGCGGCGGGCCCGGAGAGACGACGCCGCCGCCGCCTCTCCCGACCACGAAGCCGCGGAAGTCCAGGAGGAGGGGCCGCCGGAGCGAGGCCGAGGCGGTGGAGGACTTCATCAGGGGCTCGCTCGACCGAACGTTCGCGTCCATCAGGGAGCAGGATCCCGAGGCGTTCGATGGAGTCGCGGAGGGTGTGATGAGGAAGGAGAAGATTGAGGATGAGGATGAGGATGAGGAGGAGGGGGAGGGGGAGGAGGCTGCGGAGGTGGAGAAGGGGTTTGTGGTTGAGGAGGAGAGCTCGAGTTGGCCGTTGGATGCGGACGTGGGTTGGGGAATTAGGGCGTCGGAGTATTTCGAGCAGCACCCGATCAAGAATGTGGTTGGGGAAGATGGTTCTGAGATTGACTGGGAAGGGGAGGTGGAGGACAGTTGGGTCAAGGAGATCAATTGTTTGGAGTGGGAAAGCATTGCTTTCCATCCAAGCCCGTTGGTTGTTCTCGTTTTTGAAAGATACAACAGGTTGGATCATGGAAATCCACTCATTCTGGACAAGTTGCTGGTTTCCTGTGGCATTACTATGAGTAGGTTATGATGTTGTATGCAGGAAAATTATACATTGTATATTAATAACAATATTAGGAAACGACAAAGAGCTTTGAGCAATTCAAATGGAAAAAGAAAGAGATAATTTAAGATTATGAATTAAGAGTAATATAGTCTTTGGATACACTGGGGTGGCTGATTACTGAAATTTTAAGAGCTTGGATTTGCATAGCCCATTTTATGCTTATCGTGTGGGATTAGTGCCACATTCTGTCAAGATGAGAGTTCTGATTCACTTGTTAATGTGATAATGTCTTATCCGAGGTATCTATACCTTGGGCTACCTGTTCTCAGCTGTAGTCCATAATCTGGTCCAGATTTTCACTTAGCATATAATATCTTCTTCATTTATGTAATCTTTGGGCTATTGAGAAAATTGAGTGCTCTTTCTTTGTTGTTTCTGATCTTGCAATCAATCGAGGAAGAAATTGTAATCTGTGAATGCTATATTGTATTGCAGGGCATCTGATAACTGGAAGGTTTTGAAAGAGTTAGAAAATGCCATCAAAGTTTACTGGGGAACAAAAGACCGATTACCACCTCGAGTATGCCATAGTCAAACTTCTTAATTACAATGGTTGTATATTCTTCGGTCTTGGAGCATTGCTGGTTCTCGAGTCTTAAACTTTTGTCCTCAGTCTTTTTTACCCTGAAACTTAAAGAATATCTTGGAACAGATCATTACCGATAATCCAGTATAGATGTTGTGAAGCATGGTGTTTCTTCCATCTCTGATTGTCATTGTTCTCATTGTAGGCTGTTAAAGTAGATATGAACATTGAAAGAGATTTGGCATATGCTCTTAAAGTTAAAGAGTGCCCTCAAATACTATTCTTACGTGGAAACAGGATTTTGTACAGGGAGAAAGGTAAGATCTAAAACCTTATCTTTATTCATGAGGATGAAAATTCCTAGTTGCTTTTGATAATCATATCGTGATTAAGTTTTTGAAATAGAATCCTTTTTTTTGTCCATGCAGAGTTTCGAACGGCTGATGAATTGGTTCATATGATTGCACATTTCTACTATAATGCAAAGAAACCTTCATGGGTTGATGGTGCAGCCCTGAATTTACCTTATTAAGTGCAAGTCAGGACCTGGCATTTGTCTTCCAGTACAGGTAGCTGGTTTTGATCCTACTATAAAGAGTATAGTTGCATGCGTTCCTTATATGATTAACCATTGACAATGCCTCTGCTTGATCAGTCAGTATTCCTCTTGATATGATGAAGAGTGTGTCCTAATCAAGACATGGTACATGTCATGCAGATAAGAAAGGAACAAACCTTAATGTAACAGACAAAGCATTCTTTATGGGGGCTTTCTTCTTTCTGAGGATCTGACTAGCACTTGTTCAGATTCGAATAGAAAATACAAGGCAATCAGACTATGGAAGGTGACTGGCTTACTCTTATCCAATGCTTGCTTACCTCCATCATGCACTTGTTGATTCCATTTAGAAAGGCTTAGCAGGATCTGTATTTCGTCTCCTGGAAGTTAGAAAATTGGATGGTTCAGTTCAAAGCTTGGAGCTCATTGCATTCTGTTTTCTTCAGTTTTGGTTTGGCGATAATCTTTCTGTTAGTTCACATGACACTTTTGAATTGAATTTACTTCTACATTGCTAGTCCACTGTATTTAATGTGATAAAAGTCTTGGAGGAAGACAAATGACTTTGACTTATTGGATTGGTTAGTGCACTTTTGTCTAATGGGTGCTTTGTCACTGAACAAAATTTTGCTGGATTAATTTGTCATGGCTTCAACTGTAGCAAAGGTTGCATGTGGTAGATCGTATATAAGACTGTATAGGATAATAGTTATCCTGTTGAATATTTGGCACTTGGCAGTGGCTTTTGAAATGGGTTGGGGGCCTAAGCATTGATTTTCCCACCCCAAACCTTATAAGACTGGATGAGATATATAGCCTATTTGGCCAAAAGCAAAATAAAAAGAAAGAAGGCAGAGATAGACTGATTGTATCACACCTACAGCAATGACGTGCTGCTTTAGGTGTGTTTGCGTCAGAATGAAGTGTGTGAATCCCAGTGGATGGTGCTTTTGATGGTAATATACCATCCATCATGAATTCCTACTTTAGTTTTGTTAAAGTTAGCTGAGGAATTTCCATATGGTTCTATCATCAATCTAACAGAAAACTGCATGAGATGGTGCAAACGTAGAAGTCTTCTTGGCATGCTTGGACAACAATCATACTTTAGACACTTATTTGGTAGTGATCATCCTTCCTGAAGCCTGTTGAATACTTTGGTATTCCTTGTTTTAAGAAAATTCACCACTTTTCTGTTTTCTTTCTCTTTCGAGAACATGGGAAACTTATTTGGTAGAGTTTTGTGACAATATTTGTTTGAAAGCACAGAAACCAGTTTTCCAAATTTAAAGATGAAACTTGTTTGCTTTTGAAGACCACAAATTGTCATTTTGAGAGTTTTCGCCTCTGGTGAAACACAATATTGAGCGAAAGGGGCAAAAAGTCTTTGCCTTTAAAGAAATTGCTCACTTTTCACTGAACCTCTGCCTTTACTGATCGGAGGTCATCTTCAAATCTAAAGCCCAAAAATCATCTCTGCTTCTTAAAATCTCACTCTTCAAATAGTTGCTGACTCGTTCACCCAAACTGTGTGTGTGTGTATCTGATGCTTCAATAAGGTAAGGAACACATTTGATGGAGAATGGAGGTCAAGCTAGACAAGAGGATAAGGATACCAGGGCTTTCTGCACTGGTAGACTCTGGGCAGAGTTGTTTGAAGCACAAAGCTTCAAAGAAGTTCTTCATTTTCTAAAAAAATTCTAAAGGTACCCTTATCAAGTAAGCAACAAATATTAATATTTAAAGAAAATTAGATGATAATGGCCCAAAAAATTAAAATAAATGAGTTAAGGATCAATTTTATAGTCATACCAAACATGTTTTCACAATTTAATTCAATTTTTTTTTTCATTTTGCAACACACAATCTCTGATAAACAGAAGATTGAAAATAGAAAACTGTTTTTGTGTTCATTTTCAATTGAAAACTTTTTGCAAACCAAAAGGCCCTTATTGTGCTTCAAAAGGCTGGAGAACACATGCTTATATCCAAAGCTGGTTAAGGATGGGTAGTTAATTTCCCCAAAGTTCTCTTGCTTTCCATGGAAGAGAAAGAAAGCTGAGGTGAATTTGGTTTTCATGAGGTTGCTTGATACAAGACAGTTTTTCCATTGCCTGCAGAATGAAATGGGCTTCTGATATGTCCTCGTAATTTTACGAGCTGTAACCAAGTTTCTCCTGGTGTTCATTAGTTCTCCTTTGCTGTCTTTACCATTTTATGCTGGTTTAGAAACTACATTAGGTAGGTGGAAATGGGATGCTCATACCACAGTTTCTCTATATTTTCAGCTGATTGCTTGTTTGCTAAGCCAACTTTCCTGTTTCTTCCGCTCGAACTGATGCTCAAGCTGGATGAATATTCCAGATTGCATAAAGTAGCATCTTAGTCCCAGTCTTTTGCTTCATTGAGGAAGCTTTCTAGATAGAATAATGTCTTATGCTACAGTTCAAAAGAAATTGTGTGTTTATGAGGGATCATCTTTTTTCAGGCACTGAAATTGCCCATTGATCATGTTAAGTTTACTATGCTTTCTGGTCAGTGTTGAACCTGTAACTCCCCCAAACTTTCTATCACTAAATTTTTGGCATTACTATCCCATGATGACTTATTCTCCCTTGATAGTATTATCAGACCATTTTGATTTTACATAAAATTAGGTCTAAACCACATTAAGGCGATCCACAGCAATTAGAGTTCTCCAAACCACTTTAAGTTTGAATAAAATTAGGTCTCTACCACATTAAGGCAATTTAAAGCAGCTAGACTTATCCCATTTCTAAACATGGATAGGTTGTTTTTGTGTACAATTTGTACTGCCCCTCCTGTCTTTAGATGTGAAATATGCAAAATTCCACAGTTCATCAAAGTAGAAAACTTGCTTCCTTCTGTGTGGCTTGTGGTTTCTTCTTCAGTTGGTCATTGCCTCTTTACACAGATTATATCTCTTCTCTGAAAACTCTCTAATGATTAAATGTAAATATATCTAAGGCTCTTTTCCTTGGAGTGCAGAAGTTGGTCTCTTTTGGTTTTTTCTCATTAGGGGAGAGCCCAAGGCTGAGTTCCTCAATATATCCAGTTGAATTTATGTTCCTTGAAAAGCTTAGACCTACGAGTTATCATTGAAGTAAGGTATATTAATTGCTCCACTCCACATTACACTACATTCCCAATGTAGGACTTCTTCTCGCCTAATACTCACACACTCAGCTGCACACGATACAGACCTAGATTTCATATCTTTGCCAAGCTTCTGCTATTTGTAACAAGACCTGGCAGTGTTAGCAATCATCTACATGTGAACATAAAGCCGAATCCACTGTTCTGTACCTCTCTCCTTTCAATCTAACAACAATCTTCAAAATCTAAGAAGTCTCTTTGATGGTGCTTTGATGGGGCTGGTGATCATCACCATGTCAACACAGAACCAAGTCAATCACACTGCAACTCTCTAGATTGGAAAAGTTTTCCATTTGGCAACAATCTACAAAATCTAACGAGATAGAGTCAGGAGAGAGAAAGTATGTTTTATGGTTGCACTATCTTGCATGATGAAATCAAATTATCACTACAGCTAAATAATAATTGAGAGCCAAGAGACAACAACAAGGACTAGAGATTCACAATGCGAACATCAGAACAAATTGTTAAGACTATATTCCTGTAGCACACAATATGTCTCATCAAATGCTCGGACTGTAAATCCATCTAAAAAGTAATGTATGGATTTCTTTCAATTCAATGTTCTCAAGAAAAGGCAAAAAAGAATGATATAGCTATTTATTGCAGTCCTTGCACAGGGAAAATCTATTATAACTCATAGAGTAGTACGTACTCAAAATCCAATGTATGACTTGAAGCGTCTTGTGGAAAGACTCCATGCTCATTCTTCTAATTGTGTGCCCATGCTGGGATTAGGACTAGTAAATGAGAGCCATAAAATTAGAAATAACTAGGATGCACCACGGACAAAAGAATAAATTTAAGAAAGAACTAGAACAATCTTTGACGCATGGCAACAAGTCAATTGGAATCATCAACTCAAACAGCTGCTTCTGCTGTTGACATACCATGGTCGAGTAGGCTTGATTGCTCATTCAATCAGTATGTAGGCCAACGGCTAAGTAAACAGTTATTATCAGGAGTATTGGGAAGATATTTGGTTTTTGCTACTCTATTTGATTTTTGATTTTCTCCTATGGTTATGATTGTTTAAATGAAGTTTGTGCATCTGGAGATATTGTTGCAATAGTACCAGGTCTTGTTAGGATATGAATTTCCCTTACTGACTTTAACAGCAGGCAATGTGGTAGGATATTAAGTTCTTTGAGATAAACCATGGCTGGATGAAAAGTTCTTCTCTAAAGACATGGGAAGAGAATGAAGATATCAAATTCAATAAGGAACTGTTTTTTTCCCTCCCCACTCAATATAAAAGAAGTTGCTCAGCATGAGTAACTCAAATCAACCATATTGGAATAATAAATTAGACTAGTTTCTGGGTGTGGTTATGTTTTTTATTAGGGATTTTTTAAGAGGAAAAGCAGATTCTTACCAAAATATTGCATTTGCAGATGGATGACTGCAAAATGTGCTGGAAGCAATTTACCAGATGAGACACAAATGCATTGATACAGGGAAGCCCAAATCAGTGGGGAACCATCTTGTCATAGGAAGGAAGGAGCTGACAAGTAACCATTATCCATCACCTGGAATAACTGAGATTCAAAATGGTTGCTTGGCTTGGATTACAACAGGACTTGCTTCTGTGTGGGTTAGTGCAGCCTTTTACTGGTGTTCTGGAAGAATATTCTGAAATGCTTTTGACTGCAGACTAATTTCCAGTATAAGTTCATATAGGTTTTTTGGTGGTTCTTGAGAGCTTTGTCTCAGTTTTTGAAGTAATTGCTCTTGCATAACTTTTCTGCAGTTTGTGATGGCTTGTTTTTGCAGAAGAATTGTGTTCTAAAAATTATTTAAAGATCATGCTGAGGAAATAGCTCAACCACATGAGCTTTTTTGGCTGTGAAACATTCACTTTTGTCTGGAGTATAGACTTTGAGTGGATTGAACTAAGAGAGAGGGAAAACTTAAAGAGAAAATCTGATTCCTCGGTTTGTTTGGAAGACGATGAAAGAGGAGGTGTTGAGCTGCAAAACTTCCTGGGCAGCCCACTTAAACTAATGTCCCAACATGAGAAAGAAAGCAAATTGTTTTGCTAATTGAAGAACAAAAATTACCTGAACTTTGTCTTTTTAATATTTTTCTAAGTTTTGGTCCTACGTGTCATGTCTGCACCTCCATCCTAAAAGAATGTGTTTGCAACTCTATTATGTCTCCCAGCAAAAATGATTATTTATCATACAACATCTTCATTTTAGGATCTCCATTTACCTTCTCCCTGAATATCGTACTGTTAACATAAGAAAGGTCTACGTTTTTCTTTGCCAATGAAGTACTGTGAGTTAAGATAGGAATGGCACGTATAACCATCGACTTTCCTCTCATTTTCTTCTCCTTTATTTATCATTCTCCTGGACAGCAAGAAGAAAGTGACATAAGAAAGGTTGACGTTTTTCTTTGCCAATAAAGTACTGAGAGGTTAAGGTAGGAATGCAAGTATAACTATCGGCTTTCCTCTCATTCTCTTATCCTTTCTTTATCTTTTGCCTGGACAACAAGAAGAAAGTAACATAAGAAAGGTCTACGTTTTTCTTTGCCAATGAAGTACTGTGAGGTTAAGATGGGAATGGCAAATATAACCTATCGTCTTTCCTCCCATTTTCTTATCCTTTATTTATCACTCTCCTGGACAACAAGAAGAAAGTAGCTCTCTCTCTCTCTCTCTCCCTCTCTCTCCATTTTCATTCTTTTCATTTCCCTCACCTACTGAATTTCTTCCAACCGCTACCTTTTGTTGAAAAAGATTGAAGAGGAGGTAACAATGAACATGATTTCGGATATGATCTCAATCATATCACATGGTATTGAAGTTCATCAAGTGGCCATTTGATATGAGCTCTTCCATCTCAGTTTATGGGCCACTATTATCCTCTAAAAGCAATATTGCTCTAGGATTCTTGCCAGTCAGATTCAGAACATCAAATCGCATTTTTGATCCCAAATTGTTCTTCATGATTCCATTCATGTTCATATTTGCTTCAGTTTCGCCTTTTTTTTTTTTTTTTCAGAGAATGCTTTGAAATCCCTGGTAAGTTAGTTTAGGCATACACTTGTCGTGGTTTAATTGGAAGTTATGAGTAGCTATGCTTTGATTTCTGCACCAGGCCGTGGAAACGATTATATTGCTATATTGTAGGGATTCCTCCAGACACCATAGAGTTTCTGCTCCTTTTGCAATGCATGATCCCACCCTTGGCAAAATAAGACTGCAAGATATTTTTGTTCTAGTGTGAAGCTATCAAGCGGTTTTGGATGATCATTGTACTCAATGGCTGTCGCTCACCGCTTGTGCTTGCCCTATGACTGTTTTGTGCAGCCCTTTGATACAAAATGGTGTAAGAACATTAATGTTTATTGAACATTGCTAGCTTTTGCCAAAACATGAGACAGATTACTCAAAACAGAATGTAAGTTTTCTCAACTTTGACATTGTTTGTAGACGGGAAACCATGAGGAAGATCGCAGACTACAAACTTTACTAATGAAAGAAGTTGAATGAGGACCATAAAAGAGACTTCTCTTCATTTAGTGTTTTTGGATCGTCTCTGATTGAGACTGGCCTTGCTCACTCTCAGCTTTCGTGTTGCAAAAACTGTGTTCATGTTTCTGTTGTCTCCGATCGTGACCGGTCGATTGATGAACGATACATGTGAGGAAACATACTTCTTTGACTCTCAAATTGGAGTTCTGTTCCTTTCTTTTATAACCTGTTTACTGGAGGAGAAATTTGCAGCATCAACTCAAGAAATCACTTTGTTTGGTCTCTCATGTCTTCCTGTCACCTTATCTTTTAAGGATTTATGATCACGGTGCGCCACATGACATCTCGCACAAGTAAAATTGTTGAGATGCACTCTTTGCATGTACATATTTGTGCACCTTAGGCTAATATACGTCCTTAAATACGACCATTGACTGGTCCAACACGAGATTGGCAGCCGATCAAAGAATTTTGGTGCACTAAATGTACACGCGTCAACATCTCATGCGCAAACGTATAGACCAAGTTAGGAACTTGAAATTCATTAGGATACTTGCACGTTCATCTGCGTGACACAACATGGTGCTTATTATTATTTTTGTCCATTTCTCAAATAAAAGATGGTTAAAATGCACCGGGGTTGCTATACGTCATCTATAAATCATGTGACGCTAGTCCACAACAGCCGCCAAGTGGTGGCGAACTAGCTTCGGCCGAGGTGTTGGCCGCCGGGGCCATGCCCGCCATGGCCGTGATCCCCTCCAGGCTTGCCGCCGTGACCTCCTCCATGGTCATGTCCATGTCCGCCGCCTGGACCGCCATGGCCGTGATCCCCTCCAGGCTTGCTGCCGTGACCTCCTCCATGGTCATGTCCATGTCCGCCGCCCGGACCGCCATGGCCGTGATCCCCTTCAGGCTTGCCGCCGTGACCTCCTCCATGGTCATGTCCATGTCCGCCGCCATGGCCTCCGCCATGACCATGACCACCACCATGGTCATGTCCGTGTCCACCACCCGGACCGCCGTGATCTCCACCATGACCACCACCTGGGCCTCCATGGCCTCCACCATGGCCATGACCACCACCATGGTCATGACCGTGTCCACCACCCGGACCACCGTGATCTCCACCCGGGCCTCCATGGCCTCCACCATGTCCACCTCCACCTCCACCTCCACCGCCAGGGCCGTGCCCACCGCCGCCGTGATGGCCGTGATCAGACATCTTGATTACTCTCTGTTGGAAATCTGGCTCTCCAAAGGTATGTTAGCTGAGATTATGTGGTGATTAAACGTGGGAGAGACGGGGATTTATATAGGAAATGAGAGCGGGGGAGAATTATCTGGCCGGTGACCAATGAGGCATGGGCAGGAAGACCGGCGGGTCGAAGTGTATACCGCCCTACGGTGACTGGTTGGTGTCCCTTATCTGAAGATGATGATAGTTTATGTTGCCCCACATTTTTAGGCTTTATCCATTAGCATATTCGCCTTAGCCATGTGTTGTTTTCTTGTTACTTACGGAACTGGCAAATCATTCCACGGACTTAGTACACGCATTAAATTGAATTTGAATATCATATCCTAAGTCACCGCCCTGGCTGACGAAGCCATGCCGTGCCGTGCCGTGTTGTCTAGGCCGAGCTACCCAGCCATTGTGTCGGTCCCTCCCCTCTCTCTTTGGCAATTGAGTCTTGACGGATCCTCCGTGCCGCGAGAATTGATTTGATGGTGTCGGTGCTGCAAGGCCTGGCCGGCCGATCAAATTACTTTTGGAGGACTGATAATGCAGTTCAATTTTTTTCCTTATTACCACTTGGATTATGTCAGATCAATTTTTCAAAAGGACAGGGACACATTTAAGGGCATCGTTAATTTGTTGATGGATGCGTTTGCCTGAGGAGATTGAAGTTCATTGGACACATCATATTGTAAAATTCTTTGCCGACAGACAGAGAAGGGCTCGTTGCAATATAAAATCTTCCTGAATACAGGGTCCAATTGTCTTTTTTTTGTGTTCTCTTTGAATATGCTTCTCGTCAACTATTGAGACCGTTCAAGTGGTTTTTCCAGTATTTGTATTTGAATGTTAAAAGTGGTATAAGGATCCTCATTTAGTGGATAAATTGTTATTTTTTATAGGTAAGATTAATATCATAAAAAATCTCAAAACTAGAATACCCGTATAATATTCAACACAAATTAATTTTCGTGTTATAAATTGGTATACACGGGCCATGTTTACTTCGAACTATGAGATTCAATAGCACCTTAACCAAACCTTTGTTTACTATGAGTGAGATGGATGTAAGGAAAGTTAAAAAGGGGAATTGCAGTTCCTGAAACTAGATTTCAACTAAAAGTGAATTTTGAAATAGCAACTTCACCATGCCTTTTTTCCCCTTTGTGGTAATTTTCCTCCCTCCCTCTCTCTCTCTCTCTCTCTCTCTCCATTTTCATTCTTTTCATTGGCTAAATTTCTTCCAAGCACTATCTTTTGTCGAAAAAGATTGAAGAGGGGGTAACGACAAACATGACTTCGGATATGATCTCGGTCAATTTAACATAATGAATTTTGTAATTGCACCCCTTCCTCATTTTTGATGTTGGAGTTCATCGTCAAGTAGCCAATTTATGTCCCATCCTTGTTCTCGGTTTTGGGGCCACTATTATCCTCTAAAAGCAATACTGCTCTAGGATTCCCACCAAAGTCGATTCAGATCATCAATTCTCATTTTCGATGCCAAAATAAGACGGGCAAGACATTTTTTTTTTTCTGGTGTGAAGCTAATCAATTGTGCTTGCTCTTCTGACTGTTTTGTGCAGCCCTTTGATACCAAATGGTGTAAGAACATTCATCTTTATTCAACATCTCTAATTTCTGCCAAGATACGAGATGAAAAGGAACTCGAAACAGAATGCGAATTTTCTTGACTTCGTCATTGTATGGAGGCAATAAATCACGAGGAAGATCGCAAACTACAAACTTCTACTGATGAAAGAAGTTGAACGATGGCCATGGAACAGGCTTCTTCTCTTCATATAGTTCCAGGGATCGTCTCTGATTGAGACTGGCCTAGTTCTCTTTGGGTTTTTGTGTTCCGAAATGCTGCATTTATGTTTCTATCGTCTCCGACCGTGACGGGTCAGTTGAACGATATTTGCAAGGAAACATGCTTCTACTCAAATTGGAGTTCTGTTCCCTTCATTTATAACCTGTTTATTGGAAGGCGAATTTTGAAGCACATCAACTTAAGAGATTACTTTTTTTTGGTCTTTCATGTCTTCCGGTCACCTGATCCAAGGATTTACTAGCACAAGTACAATTGTTGAGATGCCCTGTTTGCATGTGCATTTTCGTGCATCTCCGGCACACGAGATTTGCCGGAGATCTGAGAATTTTGGTTCACCAAGGTTGCACGCACCAACATCTCATGCACAAAGATAGGGATCAAATTAGGAACTTGACATTCATTACGATACTTGCTAGCTCAAGTACATGACTCAACATGGTGCTTATTATTTTTTTTGTCCTTTTTTTCCCCCAAATATAAGATGGTTAAAATGCACCAAAGATACTTTACATCACATATAGGCCATGTGAGACTAATCCGCAACAACTGATAAGCAGTGGCGAGCTGGCATCAACTGTAGTGGCAGCCCCTCTAGGACCATGGCTGCAAGGGCCATGTTCACCAGGGCCATGCCTGCTTGGTCCTCCATGGCTGTGATCTCCCTAGGGCTTGCCACCGTGGCCGCCACCATGTTCGATGCCAGGACCGCCATGGCCTCCACCAGGGCCATGATCACCGTGTCCACCACCTGGACCTCCATGGCCTTCGCCATGGCCACCACCTGGGCCTTTGTGGCCTCCACCAGGGCCATGATCACCGTGGCCACCACCTGGACCTCCATGGCCTTCGCCATGGCCACCACCCGGGCCTCCGTGGCCTCCACCGGGGCCATGACCGCCATGTCCGCCACCATGGTCATGTTTGGGTCCACCACCTGGGCCTCCGTGGCCTTCGCCATGACCACCACCTGGGCCTCCATGACCTCCACCTGGGCCATGATCACCGTGCCCACCACCATGGTCATGTCCATGTCCGCCAGCTAGACCACCGCCGCCTCCACCATGACCACCACCTGGGCCTCCATGGCCTCCACCCAGGCCTCCATGGCCTCCACCCGGGCCATGACCGCTGTGGCCACCACCATGGCCTTCCCCAGGACCACCACCTGGACCGCCATGGCCTCCACCAGGGCCATGTCCACCTTCACAGCCAGGACCGTGCCCGCCGCCGCCGTGATGGCCGTGATCAGACATTTTGGCTACTCTGCCTAACTCGAGGAAACCTGTTCTCCAAAGTTATGTTGGCTAAGATTTGCAATGTTTGGAGGTGGGAGATATTGGGATTTATATATAGGAAATGAAAGTTGGGGACAGATGTCCGACTGGTGGCCGGGGGAATCATGTGGAGGAAGACCGGTGGATCGAAGCGCACTGCCACGCAGCGACTGATTGGGGGTCCTTTATCTGTAGATGAAAGTTCATGTTCCCCGCATTTTAGGCTTTGTTCATTATCGCTTCCGCCTCAGCCATGTCTCTTTTTCTTGTTTCTTTCGGAATTGGCAATTATTTCAAGGAATTGTCGCTATTTAAATAACGGAAAGCCGATGATCTTACATAAAGCGTTTTTCATAAATTGGAAAAGAAGAAAATTTCTTTTCCTAAAGCACCAAATAAATTAAAATCAATTTTCATGGAAGATATTTTCATATATTATAAAACTTTCAGTGAAATAAACATACCCTAAATGTTACATTCACGTGCGTAAGATCTCAATATAAGTCTAAATCTAGTCCTCAAGAAAACCTGTTCCAAATCTTGTCACAAAAGACCGTAACACGCTAACCTGTTCGCTTCTCCTCCTCTCCTCATACCTCAGCCGTAGCTCCTGCCGCACTACCTCCGCCATCATATCGCTCCAAGCCAGGGCGTGCCGCATCATCTAGGTTGAGCTAACCAAGTCATCGCATTGGTCCCTTGCTCTATGTTCGTAGGGGCCATCAAATGGATGGATCGGATAGAATTTGAGTTGGTTCGAAAATGGTTCGATCCATATTGACTCATTTTAATTTGTTTTGATTCATTTTTATGCAATATAAATTTAATAACTTATACGCGACTCAACCCATATCCAACTCAACTCATATTATCAAAATAAATTAATATTCTAAGAAAATCATTTTCCAAAAAAATAATCATATTTTTTCGTGTTTGGCTAAAACCTAAAAATAAACTAGAAGATATTTTCTATTAATCGATAAGGAAAATATTGCTAACTCATTCACCACTTTCAATCATTTTTTAATTATATATATTTTATTTCTTTTTTCTTTTTTTTTTTCATTCTTCTTCATTGGCCGTTTGCTGGCCACGGCGGTTGTCGGTGACTAGCCACAGGCAAGCTCGAGCCTCACTAGCCTATGGCAAGGCCCAAGCTTACCGCGTTAGGCGACCTCGACCTTGCCATAGGTTGGCAAGGCTTGACCTTGTCGGAATCTAGCAAGCTCGAGCCTCGCTGACCTATGGCGAGGCTCAAGGCTAGTGACTAGCTAATGAAGAAAAAAAAAAGAAAAAGAAAAAGAAAAGGAAATCGAAAAGTAGTGGGTATAAGTTCAATTATTTTTGGGTTTGGGATAGGCCCATTTATAATTCATTTTTCAATTGAGTTTTGTTATAAATTATGATGCATATTAAAGTATCAATTAATCTATTTTCTATCCAGTAAATTAAATATGAATTAAAATAAGGGTTATTCACCCGTTTTGTCACCCCTTCGTGCTCCAGCAATCGTGTCTCTTGACCGCTCCTCCATGGCTGCGAGACTGAACTCGACACGTCGTTGTTGCGAGGCTAGGCCATTCAAATTACTTATGGAGGACAGATAAGGCAGTTCAATTTTTTTCCTTCTCACAATTTAGATTATGTCAGATCAGCTTTTGAGAAGGATAAGAGGCAATCGACTTTTCAAAGGGATAGAGACACTTTTAAGATCATCGTTGATTTGTGGGGAAAACATATGGATGTGATTGCTTCGAGGAAATTGAAGTTCATTTAATACATCACATATTGAATTTCCTTGCCGACAGACAGAGAAGGGTTCGTTGCTTCATAAATTTTTCCTGTATACCTGGTCCAATTATTGAGGATCTGGACTAGCACCTCGCCCATGCCATTCTTCTTCCTTTATCCACCCTCTTACTTTAGAAAAAGCTCCTCGTCAAGGATTGAGACATTTCAAATGGTTTTTCAGTATTTGAATTTGAATGTGAAAGGGATATATGATGCATAAGCATCCGACTTAGCTCTATCAATGAATTCAACATCGGCATTATCAATGGTGATCCAAGTCAATATAAACTTTGGACATAACGTGCTTCAATGGATCAAGACTAGAATTTCCAAATAAAGTGGTACCAAATCATTCCATGTTGAAGTTATCGATACTGAGTTACCAAAATTATCGGGATGCCACAATAGTACCTACCAATAGGAGGCTATTCTAGACAACTTCCTCAATTATTTGAAGTTGTTTTGATGTGTTTATTTTCTGATCAAAGTGGGAGAACAAATTTTGCAAGACCAAGAATGCAAGTTCCCAATTCATTAAATGCATCTCTAATTTCCTAGGAATCTTAAATGTTTTGTAAGTTTTAAGAGCCAAAGTTTCAAATTTCTAGGTCATTAATGTCAGGCTAGTTCCCATGTTTATTTATTTTTATTTTTATTTCCTAAGACGTAATCCTCCTATAAATAGAGGAAGCCTCTTAATTTGTGAAAGAAAATTTGTGAGATTTCTTCTGCGTGAGTGAATATTTTTGGAGAGTGGATAACTCATTTATCGGTCTCTTTATCCATGGAGAGTGGATTACTCCTCGGTGATGAGCTAAGAAGCTCTTTATCCTCAGTTGGTGGATTTTCCTTTAGGCCTTGGTGGTGAGCTTCTTTTATTCCGAAGTCCTTTATACTTAGAGGGTGGTTCGTCCTTTAAACCTTTGTGGTGAACTCCGTCGATCCCAATCCTCATTCTCCATTGGTGGTGATCATTTCTATCTTTTATTGTGTATTTCATCCTTCGACATCCATCCCCATACACACCATTTTTGATACACTTAACTGCACTTCTACACTATTGTTCAAGTTTTTGATCATTGGAGTCATTATTTGAGGCTAAATCAATTTGTCCTTCATTCTAATCATGAAGCTCTCAAGTTCATTAACGGTCAACGCAAGCTCAACTCGAGACATGCAAAATGGGTATAATTTCTTCAATTCTATTCATTTGTCTCAAAGTACAAATCTGGTCACGCTAATGTTGTTGCGGATGCATTATCGAGAAGATATTCCATGCTTGCCATTCTAGATTCTCGGATCCTTAGCTTCCAATTGATAAAGGAATTATATTCTGAAGACATGGATTTCTTATTGATCATTGGCAATTGTAAGCAAGGAGTTCAAGGTACTTATTCTCTACAAAATGGATTTCTTTTTAAAGGAAATCAATTATGTGTGCCAAAGAGTTCTTTTTGAGAGTTGTTGATTCGAGAAGCACATGGTGGTGGATTGGCTGGACACTTCGGCATTAACAAAACTCTTGAGATTTTACAAGAGAATTTTTATTGGCCAAAGATGAATGGTGATGTGAATGCTATCATTTCGAGATGTGCAACGTGTCAAAGAGCAAAAGAGTCATTTTCACCAAAGATTGTATACTTCACTTCCGGTTCCAATGCAGCCTTGTGAAGATATTAGTATGGATTTTATTGTGACTCTTTTGATAACTCAAATAGGAAAAAATGCCATCATGGTGGTTGTCGATTGTTTCTCTAAAATGACTCATTTCGTGCCATGTCACAAAACCGATGATGCATCTCATGTTGCTAAATTATATTTCAAGGAGATTATTCGCCTTCCTAAAGTACCGAGGGCCATTGTATCGAATTGTGATTCTAAGTTCTTGAATTACTTTTGAAAGACCCTATGCGGCTCTTATTCAGCACCACTTGTCATCCCCAAACCAATGGGCAAACGGAGGTAAACAATTGCACTCTTACTACTCTACTTCGAAGTGTGGTGAGTAAGTCTTTAAAAGATTGGAATTTGAAGCTTACACATGCTAAATTTACTTACAATCGATCACCAAGATGTACGGTTAGTCGATCACCTTTTGAAATTGTGTATCGAGTTAATCCCCTTACATCAATTGATTTGATTCCAATTCCATCCAACTCACAAGTAAGCTTCAATGGAAAAAGAGAGCTGAATCAATGAAGAAGCTTCATGAGTAGATTCGATCCAAGATCAAGAAAGCGAACAAGTCTTATAAGAAGAAAGCTAATTAGCATCAAAAGAAGGCTTACTTTCAAGTAGGTGATCTTGTATGGCTTCATTTGAGGAAAGAGAGATTTCCATCTTGTTGAAAGAACAAGCTCATGCCGAGATCTGATGGCCCACTTAAAGTTATAGAGTCAATCAGAGATAATGCTTATAAAATTTATCTTCGTGGAGAGTTTGGAATTTCAACAACTTTTAATGTGGGAGACCTTTCTTTTATTTGAAGGATGAAGATTTCTCAGATTTGAGGACAAATTTCAAACAATCCGGGGAGGTTAATGCAGGAGCATCCGACTTAGCTCTATCGACGAATTCGGCATAGGCACTATTGATGGTAACCTTAGCCAAGATAAACTTTGGTCATAACGTGCTTCAATGAATCAAGACTGGAGTTTTCGAATAAATCGGTATCGAACTATTCCCTGCCGAAGTTATCGACACCAAGTTGTCGAAATTATCGAGACATCACAATTGTAGATGATTTCAAAGTTTATCAACCACCTACCAATGGGGGGCTATTCTGGAAAACTTCTTCAATTATTTGAAGTTATTTTGAGGTATTTATTTTTTGGTCAAAGTGAAAGCACGAATTTTGCAAGACCAAGAATGCAAGTTCCCAATTCATTAATTGCATCTCTAATTTCCTAGAAATCTTTAATATTTTGTAAGTTTCAAGAGTCAAAGTTCTGAGTTTCTAGGTCATTAATGTTAGGCTAGTTCCCATGTTTATTTATTATTTTTCTATTTCCTAGGACATAATCCTCCTATAAATAGAGGAAGCCTCTCAATTGTAAGCAGACAATCTTGATGGATGAAAATTTGCGAGATTTCCTCTACGTGAGTGAATGTTTTTGGAAAGCGGATAACTCCTTCATCGATCTCTTTATCTTTGGAGAGTAGATTACTCCTCAGTAGTGAGCCAAGAAGCCCTTTAATATCGGCTGGTGGATTTTCCTTTAAGGCTTGGTCCTATCCTAAAGTCCTTTATCCTTGGCAAGTGATTTGTCTTTTAAGCCTTGGTGGTGAACTTCGTCGATCCTGATCTTCATCCTCAGTTGGTGGCGTTGCCTTTATACCTTTGTGGCAATCGTTTCTATCTTTTATTATGCATTTTGTTCTTTGACATCCATCCCCATACACATCAATTTTGATACACTTAACCAAAAAAAAATTCTCCGTTCCGGAATCACTCACCCATGCACGCATCAGGTATAACGATTCATAGTGGATAAATTGTTATTTTTTATAAGATCAATATAAATAAAAATCTCAAATTAGTATACTCATATCATATTTATTGTCAAGCTGATTTTTGTATAAAAAAATTCAAATTAATAAATTTGTGCCACATTTATGCAAACTAATTTTTGTGTTAAAAAAATCTCAAATTGTTATATTTGTATCACATTTATTCTAAGCTAACTTTCATGTTACAAAATGTTCAAAGATCAGGTTAAATGTGGCACATGTTTACTAGTTTGGAGGTAAGTATGGCATATGTGCACTAATTTAAGATTTTTTTTTATGATATAAATATTACTTTGACTTAAATATGGCATAAGCATCTCATTTTGAGGATTTTTTGATACGATGATTAATTTTTAAGCGTATTAGCCCAAATATTTTAATTGTGCACTTCCCCCCTTCCTAATCATCGCATTTAGCCCCATGCATTCAACTTCTTCGGATCTATGGGGCTCGTGGAATTAATTTGAAAAGACGGCAACACACTTATCGATCTTCCAATATTTATCATGAAACTTCTGCTATAATCTTTTATACAAATCCCAAAACAATTATGATCGACTTGATTAGTTTAGGACAACTGAAAATTTTATAGAATTATGGATATGAGCATATCCTTAAAAGGTTCAAGAGAAAGAAATAGGTAGGAAATCTGCCCTGGGTGCATTTTCCTACCTACCTAGGAAGAAAAAGATTGGGTAGGAACTAAGGGTGCCTTCGGTGGTAAAGTTAGACCTCACGTCAAGACTTCGGTCTTGAGTATCATTAGATAGATAAGATATAGGAACCTGCCACACCTGACATGAGGAGGTGGAGGTATAATCCCTCCTGCTGAGTCAACTTGTGTTTTCACATAGTGTCTATATAACCGACTTATCAACTCAGTATCCTTGGTTACATAGACACCGTGCTTACCATTTGTGTCAATGTAGGAAAATGTCCCATTGAGGGTATTGTGGCCCTTAGTAGGTAATGGTCTGCCAAGTCCGACTTAGATGTGAATCCAAGAATTGAACCGTAAGAAAAATAGCGGTCCCCATGACCCGTGGACGCGTCGCAGGGACCCGGCGTTCGTTCAGGATTCTTTGGTGGGCGAATGAACGCTTTAATCTTGCTATCCAGCATCTCTAAAGGACTGGACAGCATGCCTGGAGATGGCCTTACCACGGGTCTCGAGCAGTCCCAGAGCGGCCCCTTTACATAATTACATCATCCTATGATGTAGTCATGTGTTAGCATCATATTAGGGAGAATACCAAAAGTGCTAAAAGTTGTATACATCACTCACTTCAGTATCAAAAGTTTTTTGAGCGACATAAGTACATCATCTTTATCAAGGGTCTCGAGTGACATAAGTACATCATCTTTATCAAGGGTCTCGAGTGACATAAGTACATCATCTTTATGATGAATTCGTGTGTTAGCATCATATCGTAACTTAATTCCTAGCTGCACTTTATCATGTTAGTCTAGATTTGGTAAGTTTAAAATTTTAATCTTGCTTATCATAAACGGAAATGAAAATGATAAACGAAAATAATCACGTTTGCACCTTTAGGCTTAGTCGTAGTCAATTTTGTTGATATGTCATTGTCGTTATTTAGCGTTAGGAAACTTGCGTTCCTCAACTTAAGGCACTAACGTGTTTAACTTTAAGCATAGCTCATGGGAGCTTGTCCCGGTGTTTGATAATAAGGTAAGGTATATTCTTTACCCGACATGGATTGAGTTTTAATTTGCTGCATTTTAATTGCTTTGATATTATCGCTCCTTACTTGAGGCGTTATTTTGTTTATTTGATTGTTGAAGTAATCGGATTTTGTTATCTGAGCTCGATTATGCAAAAGCCACATAAATTTGCGCATGTTTAGGGGCTTAAAATGGGAAAGAGAGCATCGAGCGTTTTTAATTCTGTAAATCGTTTCCTTTGAAACCTTTTCTACTAATATCACTTTCCTGAATTATAGTACGAGCAAACAGGATTTTAACGTGGGAGTCAGGGAGACAAAATGTGCATGAAACCAGCAAATCACTGCCCATTTGACTTCATTTGTTTCGCAAAAAATGGAGTATTTTTGAAAAATATTTTCGGGAAGTTATTTTTCAAGAAAATAATAATTTTTTTCGGTGTTTGGCATAAACTTAAAAATAAACTAAAAAATATTTTCGACTGTTTGGTATGGAAAAGTTGATTTGATTTTCCTCCATATACTCCTTTTAATGAAATTTTTATATTCTTTATTTTAAAAAATCAAATTTTTAGTTTTTTTCTACTTTTTTATTTTTTCTTTTCCCCATTCTTCTTCTGTGATCGATTGTCGATGATGAGTGAGCTCGAGGCCTCGACCCTTGCTAGAGGTTAGCGAGCCTCGAGTTTGCTGGTGAGCTTGCCTGAGGCCGATGAGCTCGAGGCTTGCTTGTGGTCGACAACCAGTCGAGAAAGAAGGAAAGAAAAAGAAAGAAAGAAAGAAAGAAAGAAAAACAATAAAATATTCAAATTTATTAAAGAAGATAAAAACAAAGAAATGGGGGTTAATAAGGGTGTGAGACAAAAAAGAGTAAATGAGGAAAATGTTTTCCCCTACTTGAGAAATAGAAAACATTTCTCCCTATTTTAGAAGACTTTTTTTTTTCCGTTGATTGAAAATATTTTCCCCAATCAGTTTATTTTTCATTAAACGAATATTGAAAAATTAGGAAAATATTTTCCTGGAAATTAATTTTAGTGAATCGAACAAAGCCTTAATTTTAAGCTGTGAAAGGAAAGTGGTGTATTCATTTGACATTTAGGTTGCACTTAGTTTGTGAAAAATAAATAATTTGAAAAATATTTTTGTAAAAATGATCATGTATGTCACTTGAAATAATGAGCTAATGGAAAATGGTTTCAGTATCGATAACTATTTATGTCCAAGTATTTTTGCTAACAAGGAAAATATTTTTCGGTCGTTTATTTTTATAAGCAATACAATCCATCATTTTAAGAAAAATATTTTTCAAATCATTCATTCTTCGTGAAATAAATGCATTCTCAACGTCAAATATCTTCCGCTCTTGTAGCTGCGGCAAGAATATGGACCACAGATCGGAATAAAGAAGGCCAGCACAGTCAGATTGCAAGGCAACATCAATTTCACAATTTTGACTAAGCCATATAAGAACATCAATTCTTTCTCCATGTTTGTAGCGAGATTCAAAGGTGTTGCGAAAGGATCAAACGCAATATCAATCTTCAATAAGACTTTAACCTGAAGATCAATGCATCGTCTGATATCTATCTACTGTGCTTCCACCATTACCATCAAATGTTGCAGTGGTCGAAATGCTCAGCGTGTTAAACATATTTCTGGATTCAAATCCACGGACAACCCAAAGGCCCCCTAAGGACATGATCGAAGCCCGTTAGTGGCGGCATTAGTGGCGGCATTAGCAGCAGCACAAAAGCCAGCCTTAGATGGAGAAAGGCAGAAATTCAGATCGTCAGGTGACAGGAGGAAAGTACCTGATAATATGAAAATAAACACAGACAATGTGAGTTTAAATCTCCAAACCAAAGGTAAACCTTGCCAATACTGAGCTTGTCAATACTGACTACAGAGTAAGAGTTCACAAAAGAATGATCTCGAAAGATCTATGCCTGATTTGGGGTCCTTTGTAGCGTGCATTTCTGACGAGGAGCAGCGGAGTTCAACCTGGAGACATCTCTAGTGTACAACTTGCAACATGTAAAGCTGATGCAGATGGCGGTGAAGGCTTCCACTCTAAACCCTTGTGTTCCCCCTAAGCAAAGCTCGACAAGATAAAATGGCAAGTGTTCAAGCAGGGAGCAGTAACCAAGGCAATGAGAAGCATTAGCAGGTTTAGCGCCTAATGAAATTACACCAGGGCAAAATAAGCAAGATTTTGCAGGATGTAGACTTACAAGTATCATGGAGACATCTATAATCTGAAATCAACTTAAGTCTACATTTTGAAAGTTCTGAAGCTTTTTCACGACAGTAGAAGGAATGAGATTATCCTACATGCTAGTCGGATCATCCTCATCCAGGAGCTGCTGCATACCTTTTTGTCTGAATGAGAAGCTTTGGGAAACCTCAGCATAAAAACATAAGGGGTAGGAAAATTCAGATGAAATTTTCAGCTGCTTTAAGATTGATTTTTCCAGAAAAATATAACAGAAAGAAGCCATTACTTCTTAATAGGGGCAATATTTTCCTAAATAATTGGCTTAGCATGTTATATAGGTCTAACTTTTGCTCTTCCTTCCCTCCTATTATTTTATCAGATGGTCAAAGTTTAAGAGGCCAGAAGCAATTATGACCTACAAGAACAGGCCTTCTGTTTTCCTAATAAGTGAAAAGCAAAGAACATATTTTCCAAGGACAAGAGAATGGAAGCAGGTCTATGGCTTGCCCATGGTGATTGAACTCAACTCCTTAATTGAAGCAATTGTGGCTCAAAAGGAAGAAGAAAACAATTAGTGGATTGCCAAGATAGAAGAATAGTTACAGTTAATGCAGGACTCTGTAACCCTTGTGATGGAAGATTTCTCTCACTTTGCCAGGCTGAGTTGTGTATTGGGGATCCAAGGATTTATTTGAAATACCATATGCTAAGGATGTCATGGAACGTCAAAGACGAGTCCCTCATGATTCAGAACGAACGCTTAACTGGACCAGAGCTCAAAGCACTGGCAACATCTTCATTTTCAACTCTACCTGGAGTTACCACTGGAACTTATTATAGAAATCTGGTGATCACTTCTAAAAGTAGTCCCTCAGTAGGCTAAGATGCACTATTTTGATCACAAAGAAAGAGATGCAAAGGCTGATCCTTTTGGCGGCAGGGCAAGGATAATTGATGGCACATCAGTCATATATAGAGCATCCAGCAGGCTTTTGGGTGTGTCATGCTCGTTACATTGTCTTTTAGTTTTCCGTGAAGTGTTTTAGGTAGTCACCTGCTGAACCCCTCTGCTTTTTGGTTCTCTGATTTTGTTCTGGGGCTGACCGACCACACAGCAAATTTTGGTACTTCTCCTTGTATACCACAGTAAATAGCATTGAAACTAGAATTTTTCTTAGACTGCAGCAGAAAAGCATCAACTAGACGGAGATTTAATAGCACCTTGACCAAACCTTTGTTTACTATGGGATGGATGTAAGGAAAGTTAAAAGGGGAACTGCAGTTCGGAAACTTGATGTTAGCAATTTCACCTTGCCTTTTTTCCCCTTGTGATAAATTAGAGTTTCGATGGAAAAACGCACAAGTTGGTTCTATTGCCACTCCTGCTACAAAAAGAAATCCTTCCCACCATTTTCATTCTTTTCATTTACCTCGCCTCCCGAATTTCTTCCAAACACTACCTTTTGTTGCAAAAGACTGAAGAGGAAGTAACGACGGACATGATTTCGGATATAATCTCTGTCAACTTAATGTAATGATTTTGTACTTGCACCCCTTTCTCATTTTTTATGTTGGAGTTCATCAAGTAGCCAATTGATGTTACTTCCTCATCCTCAGTTTTAGGGCCACCATTATCCTCTAAAGCAATATTGCTCTAGTATTCTCACCAAAGTGGATTCAGATCATCAAATCTCATTTTTGACGCCAAATTTTCCCTTGGTGATGTTATTTGTGTTCACCTTTGCTTCAGTCTCACTTTTTATTTTCGGGAATGCTTTAAAATCCCTTCTAAGTTTGTCTATTGCATACACCAACCACAAATCATGAACAGCTAAACTGTAATTTCCACACCAGATTGTAGAAGCCATGGCTTGCTATGTAGTCCTCAAGACATCCTAAACTGTTGCTAATCCTTTTGCAACATATGGCCCCATCCTCTGACCATTTCGTACAGTCCCTTGATGCAAGATGGTGATTTCATTAATCTTTATGAACATCTCTAATTTCTGCAAAAACATCAGATGAAGAGAACTCAAAACGGGACATCGTGTGGAGATAGAGAAACCACGAGGAAGATCAGAGACTACGAACTTCACTGATAAAAGTAGCTGAATGAGGGGGCATAAAATAAACTTCCGTTCATATAATGGCCGTGGATTGTGTCTAATTGAGACTAGCCTAGTTTGCTTCCATTTTCTTGTTGATTATCAGAAGTAATGGGGAGCACTGTGTTCATGTTTACATCGTCTGTCATCGTGATTGGGCTGCTGATGAATGATGCTCGTGAGGAAACATGCTTCTTCCTTGACTCTTAATTTGAAATTCCGTTTCTTTCATTTTTAACCTGTTTATGGAATGAGATTCAAGAACATCTCATGCGCAAAGCCATAAATCATATTAGGAACCTGGAAATTCATTAGGATACTTACAAGCGCAACTACATGACCGACTCCTCATGGTGCTTGTTAGTCTCGTGTCCTTTTTTTGTTCCCTCAAATAAAAGAGAGTTAAAAAGGCACCGGAGATACTTTACATCACTCAATAACCATGGGACACCAGTCCACAACACGCACCAAGCGGAGGCGAACTAGCATCAGCAGTGGGGATGGCCGCCCCCAGGACCATATCCACTGGGGCCATGCCTGTGGTCTGTTAGAAAAATACATGTAATTCTTTGATGCGGAAATTCGAAAATCAGTGATTTTTAATCTTCATGATTTTCACAAATAGATGAAGACGTACATTTATCCATAGCGTTACCCTTAATGATAATCGTTATGGAAAACCGAAGAACTCGAACCAAATGAAGAAATCCGATTTCTCTCCCTTAACCCACTATTCTTTAATGTATTCTATCAATGGAGGAGAGAATACTGAGTTCTTTTCAGTTATTATTGTTTATGTGGGTGGAGAGAGGACCGGACTTTATTTATACGTTCTATCAACATGTGCCTTCCATCAAAGCGCCTTTTAACTTCCATAAAAGTCACACCTCTTCAGAAAAGCAGTAACTTCCCTCGAAAATTATACGATTTCATTTTATTAGAGTCGCAACTTCTCGTAACCAATATTTATTTTTATAGCATTTCAATAATTATTAAACCATATAATAAATCATATCATGTGGGCCACAATAATTTCTTACATTTTCCCACTTGGCCCATATGATTTTCCTTTCATGGTTTAATAAAGACTGTAATGTGCACAATAACATTATGCTATAAAATTTTCATTAAATTGGTAATCACATAATAATCACAATTAAGTAAAGAAAACTAATGCAAGTCATAGCGGTTGTATGTCATTAATCGACATAGTCCCTTCTATGTACTACAACTATAGCTTTCTATTTAACATGATCCATAAATGAGAAGTACAGTAATAGTCCAACTATAATGTCTCTTTAGAGACTATCCTGTTTAACATTCATCTATTTCCATAATGTATACTAAATAGAAAATAAGAAATATCAGAAACACATAAATGAGCTCAGAGTGTCAAATACATAAACTTAATACAATCATAATACAAACATTAATGACGTCCAATAATGCCCATCTTTTCAACATGCTCATTAAATGTTTTGAGCGGCAGTCCTTTTGTTAAGGGATCTGCTATTATAAGATTGGTGCTAATGTGCTCAATTGGCACTCTTTGTTTCTGAACTTTTTTTTTAACAGACAAGTATTTGATCTCCATATGCTTAGCACCCTTAGAATACTTGTCGTTCTTAGAGAAGAAAAATGCTGCAGAGTTATCACAATAAATTTTCAGCGGCTTGGTAATACTGTCGATGATCACAAGCCCTGAAATAAAATTCCACAGCCATAATCCATGAATAGTGGCCTCAAAGCATGCCACAAATTCAGCCTTCATAGTGGATGCAGCAATAACTGATTGCTTCGCACTCTTCCATGAAATTGCCCTTCCAACCAGAAGAAACAAGTAATTAAATGTTGATTTTCTTGTATCGGCACATTCGGCTAAGTCTAAATCTGAATATCCAATCACCTCGAGATGATCGAATCTTTTATAAGTGAGCATATGATTCTTCATTCCTTGCAAGTATCTAAGAACTTTCTTTGCAGCTTTCCAATGATCCATTCCAAGATTACTTTGATACTTGCCCAGCATTCCAACAGCAAAACTGATGTCTGGTCTGGTACAAGTTTGTGCATACATTAAGCTCCCCACAACAGATGCATAAGGAATATTTTTCATTTGTTCTCGTTCCAATTCACTTTTCGAACATTGCATAAGGCTAAATTTGTCACATTTCTGAATTGGAACTATTCCTGCTGAACATTTACTCATATTGAATCTCTCTAAAATTTTCTCAATGTAGGCTTTCTGAGACAATCCTAACAATCCTTATGATCTATCACAAAATATTTATGTTCATATCACATACGTTGCCTCTCCCATATCCTTCATTTCGAAATTCTTAGAGAGAAACTTCTTGGTTTCATGTAACAAACCAAGATCATTAGCAGCAAGCAAAATGTCATGGGAAAAGTACAACGGGAGTGCCAAAACTTGGCACGGAAGGACACTTAAGTGCCAAAACTTACAAACGGTACACTTAAGTACCACTTTTCAAAAAAAGTGGATCACTTAAGTGCCAAGTCGCCGGAACCCTGCCGGAAATCCTACGTGGTAATTTTTTATTAATTTTTTTTGCCTACGTGGCTCGCCGGAAATTGAAATGACGAAAAATCAGCGCAAAACGACGTCAATTTTGCGTTGACGTGGATTTTAAAAATTGTTAATTAAATAATTTTAAATAGTTTTAAAAATAAATTGATTAATTTAAAAAAAAAAAAGGGGGGGAAATCGGCGAGGGCGTGCGGCCCTCGCCGCCGCCACCGTCGCCGCCCCACCGTCGTCTGGGAAAGGCCGGCGACGGTGGGCGAGGGTCGGCCGGGGGTCGCGGGGCCCGACCGGTGGCCGGCGACCCCGGTCGGCTTGCGGCTAGGGGCGCGGGCCCTCGCCCGGATCTAGGGCGAGGGTCGCGACCCTCCCGCATTCGGCGAGGGTCGCCGGCCGCCGCCCGCCGGGCCAAGGGCCGTCGGACGCCTAGATCTGGTGCGTCTAGGCGGCCGACGGCCCTTGGCCCGGCGGGGCAGGGTTGCCGGCCTTCGCCCCGTCGGGCCAAGGGGCCGTCGACCGCCTAGATCCGGCGCGGTGCAGGCGGCCGGCGGCCCAGCCCGGCGGGGCGAGGGCCGGCGACCCTCGCCGGATTTAGGGGAGGGTCGCGACCTTCGCCCCAGATCTGGGCGAGGGCCTGCGGGCCCTCGCTGCAGGCCGGCCGGGGCCCGGCGACCCCGGCCGACCCTTGCCCACCGTTACCGGCCCTTCCCGGCAACAGTGGGGCGGCGACGGTGGCGGCTGCGAGGGCTGCACAGCCCTCGCCGATCCCCTTCTGTTTTTTTTTTTAATAAAATCTATTTTAATTTTTTTTAAATCTGACGTGGACAATTTTTTTTATTAAAATTGCCACGTGGATTTTTTTTTGAAAAAAAATGCTCCGTCAACAAATGAAGTCGCCGGAAAATGGACACGTGGCAATTTGGTCGGATTTTCTCGCCGTTGGCACTTAAGTGATCCATTTTGCTCCAATTTTGGCACTTAAGTGTACCGTTTGTAACTTTTGGCACTTAAGTGTCCCTCCGTGCCAACTTTTGGCACTCCTGGGGTCCGTACCTCAAAATGTCATCAACATACAGCACTAGAAAAATAAACTTGCTCCCACTGATCTTCATATATATACATCGATCAACGGTGTTTTCCTTAAATCCAAATGAAGTTATGGTATCGTTAAACTTAAGATACCATTGTCAGGAAGCTTGTTTAGGTCTATATATTGACTTATTTAATTTACATACCATGTGTTCCTTTCGTTTAACTGAAAAGCCTTCGGGTTAGTCCATATAAACTTCTTCTTCTAAATTCCCATTAAGAAAGGCGGTTTTTCCATCCATTTGGTGTAACTGCAAGTCATAATGAGCCACCAAAGTCATAATGATTCTAAGTGAGTCATTCTTAGAGACTGGTGAAAATGTCTCTTTATAGTCAATGTCTTCTTTTTGCGTAAAACCCTTTGCAACAAGTCTAGCTTTATGTCGTTCAATATTGCCTTTTGAGTCGCGCTTGGTCTTAAAGATCCATTTACACCCGACCTTCTTACATTCTTTAGGCAATTCAACAAGATCCCAGACTTGATTTTGATGCATGGATTTTAACTCTTCTTCCATGGCATTAAACCATTTATTAGAATCTTCACATTCCATGGCTTGGGAAAATGAACTTGGATCATTTCCAATTCCTAAGTCAATTTCTGACTCTTGTAGATAAACCATATGGTCATCAGAAATAGCCGACCTCCTTTCTCTTTGAGATCTTCTTAATGCTATTTTTTGTGACTCAACTATTGGAGGTTCAATATTGACATCTCCATTATAGAGTGTTTGTTCATTAATTTGTTGTTCTCGATTATTGTTAGGTTGAACTATAATATCAGGAACAACAACTTTAGAAGCTTTGGGTATAGGAACTTCTACGCTTACTTTTTGAATGCAAGCTTCACGCACTCTTTCACTCCCACTGATGTCACCATTCTCAATGAACCTAGCATTTCCAGATTCAACAATTATTGTATTATGATTAGGACAATAAAATTTATACCATTTGGATTTCTCTGCATAACCAATGAAATGACCACTGGTCGTTCTTGAATCCAATTTCCTTTCTTGTGGATTGTAAATTCTTACTTCTGCTGGACAACCCAAAACATGCAGGTGTCGTAAACTAGGTTTCCTTCCCGTCCACAGTTCAAAAGGAGTCTTTGGAACTGCCTTACTAGGAACCCTGTTTAATAAATACATAGAAGTCTTTAAAGCATACATCCACAAAGACAAGGGTAAAGATGAATGACTCATCATACTCCTAACCATTTCCATTAAAGTACGATTATGCCTTTCTGCTGCACCATTTTGTTGTGGTGTACCTGGCATTGTGTATTGAGAACAAATGCCATGTTTTTCAAGGAATTTAGCAAATAGACCTGAACATTGTCCCGATTCATCATACTTTCCATAATATTCACCACCTCTATCTGATCTTACTATTTTCACCTTTCTATCTAATTGCCTCTCAACCTCTTTAATATACACTTCAAGTGCATTCACTGATTGAGACTTATCATGCAATAGATAAATGTAGTCATAACGTGAAAAATCATAATGAAATAGCTTTCCTTACCAAAAGATGGAACATCGAAGGGACCACATATGTCAGTATATATAATTTCAAGAAGCTCTATGCTTCTTGTGGCACCTTTCTTAGTGTGCTTTGTTTGTTTACCTTTAATACAATCAATACACACTCCAAGGTCAGTAAAATCCAAATTCGGAAGAATTTCATTCTTCACTAATCTTTGCATTCTTTCCTTGGATATATGACCCAAATGTTTATGCCACAAGTAAGCAGAATTCTCATTCACCAAACTTTGTTTAGTGCCAACATTATGATGCAAGGTCATTAATATCTCAACAAAAGTATTATCAAGTCTAAACTTGTAGAGACCATTATATAAAGTTCCAGTTCCAATAAGAGTATCACTATTAAATAAACTAAAAGATCCAGAACCAAACTTACAATAAAATCCCGCTACATCAAGTCTTGGCAAAGAAACTAAATTGCAAGAAAATGTAGGTACATAAAGGGTTTGAAACAAATCCAAATAATGCACAGTATCTAATATCAAACGGTAAGTGCCAATGCCTTCAACTGGAGTTTTGTTTCTGTTCCCCGTAATCACATAACTTTCATTTGGCTTTATGGTTTGGATCGTAAGAAATCCCTGCATCGTATTTGACACGTGAGTGGTGGCACTAGAATCAATCCACCAAGTATTATGAGGAACTTTAGTAAAGTTTGATTCAAAACATACTAAAGCACAAGGCTTACCTTTCTTTTCGAATCGAGCCTTACGTTTCAAACAATCTTTCTTCAAGTGTCCAATTTTATTGCAAAAATGACACTTAATAAGATTGTGTTCCTTCTTGTGGATTTGACAAGCCTTTGAAGAGTCATTCAAGACGTGTAATCCTTTTTTCTTGCTCCTTCCACCTTTCCTATTGGAATTCCTTTGAGTTTCTTGATGACTTGAGAGATGAACAGAATGAGCATTTTGATTCTTTATCCTTGTTTCCTTTTGAACAAGCATACTGGCTAATTCATTCACATTCCACTTATCCTTTATAGTGTTGTAATTCATTTGAAATGACCCATATTGCTCATGAGGTAAGGAATTAAGTATAAACTGTACTAAAAAGTATTTATCCACATTCATTCCTAAAGTCCTTAACCTTGCTACTAAATTCGTCATCTCAAGTATATGCTCATGCATGGTACGTGAACCATCATATTTCATGGTGGTAGTGTACTCATCAATGTACCAGCAAGTGACTTATCAGCAGTTTGAGAACGCTCTTCCACAAATTTCATAAATTCCTTAGCATTGTCAGTCTTGGGAAGAGAAGTTTTTAAGTTGTTTGCAACTGTCATTCGCATGAACATTAAGCTTAGTCTGTTCGATCTTTCCCAAGCTTTATGGAAAGACTTTTCATCATTGCTACTTTCATCAATAATAGCAACTGGTTTCTCAACTTGAAGCGCTAAATCAAGATCCAGGACCCTTAAGTGAAACTGGATTTGTTCACTTCAATCAGGAAAATTCATCCCATTGAATAAGGGAACAGACGAAGCATGCGAATGAAGTGAAACAGGTACAGATACTGCAAATATGCAAGAAAATACCCATACATTAATGCCTTGAGAATATCACATAATCAGATTCAAACTAAACTACACATGTAAATTATAGTTCTCCTTTGGGCGATCCTATGATATACAAATATATATAAACCATAATGATGCTAATAACTTTTATTTGGTAATTGTAAATATATCTTATTAAAATTTATTTGCTATCTTTGGATATACAAACAAATTTAACAAGTCATATTAATTACCAACTTTTAATGTTCATGAATTATAAGAAAATAATTAACCTTTGGGTTAATCCCTAAGTTCTTATAATAAATGAACTTCAATATACCCATAACACCAATAATGATATGAAACATATCAATTTCATATATAGCATCAATTAATCATGGGTAATTGAATAAAACAATTTACAATATCAAAAATTCAAAAGACTTCAAGGTTTGGCCACTTTGGTGACTAACAAACCATTCATAATATGAATTTTTAATATTGTAAAATACAAATATTTATCAAATTGCACACAAGGACAAAAACGTAATTAAAGCATAGGGGCAAAATTGTAAAATCATAATTCCATAAGGGCAGAACCATAAATATAAAATCCACGGGCAAAATGGTAAATAATCAGCAAGGGCAGAATCGTAATTATAAATAAACACGGACAGAACAGTAAATAAATAGCACAGGGACAAAACTGTAATTTTATTTTGAAGCGGCAAGGGCATAACCGTAAATAACCATCAAGAGGAGGGCAAAACTGTAATTAAATAGCAAAGAGCGGCAAAATTGTAAATAATGCCTGCAGGACAGAAGGCGCGTGCTGTGCACGCGCCTTCATTGTCGTGCGGGCGCGTGCTTGCACGCGCCAGACCTTGGCAGCGCGGGTGTGTGGATTCCACGCGCCTGCAACTGCAGCACTGGCGCGTGGAACCACGCGCCTGAAACTGCACCGCCGGGCGCGTGGAGCCACGCGCATGCAACTGCAGTGCGCGCGTGGTCCCACGCGCCTTCTTCCTTGCGTCTTTTGCTTTTTTTTTTTTTTTTGTTTTTTGCGCTCTTTTCACCGAATTCCTCCATTTTTGTCCTTTCTCCATGAAAACGTTCCATCATTCGGATTTGCTCTGACATAACCCTCCGAAAACATTTCAACAACAACAACAATAAATAGTACGAATAGGATCATTCGACGAATTATCATACATAAATCATAATATTTTAATAAACGGAAAAATCATGAGATCATAAACCTTGCTTTGATACCAATTATTAGAAAAATACATGTAATTCTTTGATACGGAAATTCGAAAACGAGCGATCTTTTATCTTCATGATTTTCACAAATAGATAAAGACGTATCTTTATCCATAGCGTTACCTTAATAATAATCGTTGTGGAAAACCGAAGAACTCGAACCAAATGAAGAAATCCGATTTCTCTTCCTTAACCCACTATTCTTTAATGTATTCTATCGATGGAGGAGAGAATACTGAGTTCTTTTCAGTTATTGTTGTTCATGTGGGCGAAGAGATGACCGGACTCTACTTATACGTTCTATCAACATATGCCTTCCATCAAAGAGTCTTTTAACTTCCATAAAAGTCACACCTCTTCAGAAAAGCAGTTACTTCCCTCGAAAATTATATCATTTCATTTTATTAGAGTCATAACTTCTCGTAACCAATATTTATTTTTATAGCATTTCAACAATTATGAAACCATATAATAAATTATATCATGTGGGCCACAATAATTTCTTACATAGTCTCCTTCGAGCTTGACGCCGGGGTCTCCACCATAGCCTCCGCCAAGACCACCGTGGCCTCCATGGCCCCCTTCGCCAGGACCACCGCAGCCTCCGCCAGGACCCCCGCGGCCTCCCTGGCCCTCTCCGCCAGGACCGCCGTGGCCTCCCTGGCGCACTCCACCAACACCACCGTCACCTCCATGGCCCCCTCCGCCACGACCGCCATGGCCTCCGCCAGAACCACCGTGGCCTCCACGCCCCGCTCCACCAGAACCACCGTGGCCTCCACCAGGCTCGCCTCCGCCGTGATCAGACATATTGGTGACTCTTAAGGTAATCTCTCTCCAAAGGGGTTGCGCTAGCTGAGATGGGGTGTGGTGATTGAAGGTGGAAGATATGGGGATTTTTATAGGAAAACATCTGAATACTGGTGGACCAAGGAGTCACGTGGAGGAGGACCAGTGGCTTGGAGTGTACTGCCACGCAGCGACTGATTGGTGTAGTCCTAAGGAGTTAATGTTCCCCGCATTCAGCTCCTGTCCATTATCCCATCCGCGTCGGCCATTTTTCGTTTTCTTGTTACTCGTGAAACTGGCAATTATCCCAGAGGACATACCGCGTCGGCCATTTTTCGTTTTCTTGTTACTCGTGTCACCACTGGCCCGCCATCTCCACCAACGCCGGCCTTTTCCAACGATGGTGGGGGCGGCTGTGAGGGTTTGCCGTTAAGCTTCTTCCTTCATTATTTTTCCTTAAATTTTAGTTCATTTTCTTAGTCTAATTTAATAATATTTAGAAAAAAATTGGATGAAAATGGCGTTGTTTTAGCCTTATCCTTTATATTTTAGCCATGTCCGCATCATATGAGAGAGAGAGAAAAAAAAAGGTTATGTAGGATTAATTGAAGGGTTCGATTGCACCAATTTAATAAGTTTTTATTTTTTGTAAATTTTAGAATTCAACTATACTTCCGTGACAAATTTAGGACTTTTAATATACTAAGGAAGTTACACATGAGATCAAAGGTGTTTAAGAATGTATATGAGAATAAAGGAGTAGCTATGCAAGAGCATCGAGAGGCTCGTGGAGCCAAGTAAAGAGGAGAAATAGCCGCTCCTGCCAACTAATTTTGTCCATAGATACAATAGTGAGAGGAAGAAGACATGCTCAACCAATGTCAAGGTTCTGTCCAATCGTCATTAGCTTTTGCACCTAGTTTTCAATCAAGTCTTTCAATTCATTATGTGTCTTATGGTTAACTGTTCAGTTCATGTGTACATTCCGCGTCCCCAGAAAAACCCATTCTAGATCTCCCACCGAAAAAATCATAACATCCGATCCTCCTCACTCTCCTACTCTCTTCATACCTCAGCCACAGCCCTGCGCCGCCACCCGCCGCCTCCGTATCCTAAGTCGCAGCCACTCCAGGTGAAGCCTTGCCTCATCGTCTAGGCGGAGCCACCCAAGCCATCGTGTCGGCCCCTCCCTCTCCATGTTAATGCTCCAGCAGTCGAGTCTTGACAGCCCCTCCAATGGCCATGAGACATGACTCGTCGAGTAGTTGTTGCGGGGGGCCAATCAAATTACTCCCAGGGGACAAATCAATCGGTTCGCTCAATTTTTTTGACCTTTTCTTTCAATATTTGGACCATGTCGGCTCAACTTTTCAAAAGGAGAGAGGTAATCAACTATTCAAAAGGACACGTTCAAGATCATGGTTGATTTGTGGTAAATTAGAGCTTCTAGCGGCACTGGGCGAGGGCCGCCAGCGCCGAGGAGAGGGCCGGCGACCCTTGCCCAGGTCGGGGTGAGGGCGGCCCGTCACCTTCGATCAGAGAGGGCCAGCGACCCGCGCACAGGCGTCGGCGACCCTTGCCGTTCGTCGCCGCCGCCCCACTGGTGATGGGGCGGTGGCCTCAAGCAGGGACGTTGCTACCTCCTTTGTTTTTAAAAAAAATTTCGCTTTTAACATTTATATTAAAAAGTAAGCTTTGACCAAAACAGCATCGTTTTGGGCTGATTTAGCCACATCAACACTCAAAACGACGTCATTTTGAGCTTATTTGGCCATGTCAGCACCCAAAACGACATTGTTTCGACCCCAACTCACAGGAAAAGTGCAACGTCAGCATTTTGGCCTGATTTTTTTGCCGTTGGCACTTAACTGATTTTTTTTCTCCGATCTTGACACTTAAGTGTACATTCCGTAACTTTTGGTACTTAAGTGTCCCCTCGTGTCAAGTTTTGGCACTTGGGCTGTACTTTTGCTCAATTTTTTCCTATTAAGGATAGCTGTGTGGATCATTTCTCCCACCTATTTTATTTATAAAATAGGAAAAAATGTTTTTCTTGAATTTCTTTATTTCTCTTCAATCTAGTAATAAGGTGATAATTCTTCACGAGCTGTAATAACATGATTCGAATCGACTTGAAATTAACATGTTTGGATCGAGGTTAATCATTTTTAAGTCAATTTCTTGCTAATCCATAATATATCATTAATAATCTTAATGGGATCATGTCAAAATTCATCAAACATGAAATTGATCATGTAACCCTGAAAATAGGATGAAATTGAAAGGACCAAAATAAGATGAAAAAAGAGGCTGGTAAGTTTCAAGAAATAAAGAGAAACATAAAAAAGGTCGAAATAGAAAAAAGAAAAGATCAAAAAAGAGCATGAAGTTCCCAGAGACATAAAAGTACTTGAAAACCAAAAGAAATAATGATACGATGCAATAACTCTAATTGTGAATAGAAGAAAATAAAAAATGACTAAAAAGAAGTCCTAAGGTAATATCAATCTTCATCACCAAAAGGCTCCGTAATTTCCCCTTTAATCTTTTTCTTCCTGAGGAGGAGGGAACACAAGAGATGACACTATAAGGTTTCTCATCTCTAAGTGGATCTTTCAATCTCCCGCTTGTTTCTTCTCCCTTAAGCTTTTTAAGGATCTACTTGAATAAAAAAAGAAACAAATAATGATACAATGCAATAACTCTAATTGTGGATAGAAGAAAACCGAAAATGACTAAAAATGGCCATTAAGGTCTAAATTATAAGGAACAAAGGAAGACATGGAGGAAGTTCCAAAAGGCTCGTTAAGTTGAGAAAATGAAGATTAAGTTTCAATAGTTGAGGATTTCCTTGGATACTTCGTTTTAAGAAAACCTTCAGCACTATTTATTAATCTTTACCACTTAGCATCTACTTTTCATTTTCACTTGGATAAAAAAGCGCAAAATTTGTCCTGAAAATTACTATCAAAGATTGGCTCGAAGATCATGTCTGTCATAACAATTAAAGTAGATCATATCTATTATAAAATAAAGTACATCAACCCAAATTGAATATGAGCAATAGTACATAGGGACCTTTTTTTCTTTTTGTAGCCCTCCCTCAATTTTATTTTATGTTTTCACGTTAGTGTCAATGTTCACCTCCAGTGCTCGATTGGTAAATTCTAGCTTTTGATTTGAAATATGAAATTCATCGTGAAATCTTGATTCAAACATTACTTTATAGTCCGAAATTGTCGATTTTCGCAATTTCTTCACATCCATTCATCTTTCCGCCCTCACTTTCATCCTCCACTTTCATAATACGCACACTTTCTTTCAGCTTTTTCTATTTTAGCCTTAAATTATTCATGCCACCAGCTATTTTTTAACCTTTGATGCTCTTTTATATTTTGAAGGTTGAAACGTGATTGATTTGCAGGAGACAAGGGGGACCGTGTACATGACTCTGCAGACAGGCCGCAGACCCTATCACAAGTCTTGATATTGCAAAACAGGGGTAATTATACAATTCCAAAACATTTTTTCGTTCATTTGAATGCCATAATTTTGAAAAATCAATTACTTGAGTATCATTTTTTATTTGCCCACCTGAAAGACTGACATGATCACTGATGGACAATATTTTAATAAATATATATATATATATTTATTTATTTATTTATTTTTCATTTATTTTTTTTTTTTTTTTCTTTAGGGTTGGTGAGGGTCTCCATCGACCCTCGCTAGTTGCGAAACCCTTGCCTAAATTGGACGAGGGCCGATTTACCCTTGATCGTGAAGGCCATGGGTGAGGTCGTCGGAGCCTTACCGGCAACTGACGAGGGCCATTGTGACCTTGCTCGCAACTGGCGAGGTCGTGACAGTTTCACCTAAGGCCTTTGCTGCCAGATCTAGACAAGAGCCACCTCGCCCTTGCCATAGGCACTCGAGGCAAGGCTATTGGGGCTCATCGACCACTACCGAGGCTGCGACAGTCCTCACTAGCTCTAGGTGACTATGGGCTAGGGCCCTCGCAACCTCACTAGCCTCAAGCAAGGCTATAAAGGCCCTTGTCGGCTCTAGGTGATGTCATCCACAGTCACCCCGAGCTGGCGAGGGCCATTGGGGCCCTACCAATGACCGGCGAGACCTCGATGACCTTGCTTAGGGTCTTCACGGCCAAGGGCAAGGTGGCCCTAGCCCAATCGAGGCAAGGGTTTAGTGGCTGGTGAGGGTCGCCAATGACTCTCACTGGCCCTAAAGGAAAAAAAAAGAAAAAAAAGAAAAAAATTAAAAAATAATAATAATATTTAAAAAATTAAAAAATTATCTATTGGTAGTCACCGGCGGACAAATTGGAAGTGGCATTCAAGTGATCGATTTTTCAAAGTTGAGATACTCAAGTGAATGAAAAAAAGTTTTAGCACTAAAGTTAATATCAAACAAAAGTTTTGGCATCAATAATGTACTTGTCCCAGCAAAACAAGATGATGTTTTCACATAGCGTTCTCTATGCTACATAAATAATAATTTTTTTTTCTCATAAAGAACACATAAATATCATGGTTCTTCGTGGATGAGGGGGGAGGGGATGGTAGAAGAGAGAGAATTGTGGCAAATTTACTCGTGAATTACCTGCGCACAAATTAAGACATATAAACAGTCCCTAGTTTGTCAATTTACTCAGCATATGCGGCCTTAATCCCAACCCCTAAACAATTTACACGTAATTTATGGGATTTAAATAGATGACTTCAAATTCGTGAATTGGAATTTCCTTTGTCGAGTCTTCAAGAGTTAATTATAAATAAAGTCATAAACCTATTGTAAACATTTTATTTAAGTAATTTAATCCTAAAATTTTTGAAGATTTGTCAATATGATCATTCCAGTTAATTTGGTTAGAAATTATTGACATAGACATTGAGCGTCTTACGTAATACGATCAATGCTGACGTGCTGCAATTTTTTTAACAAAATAATTCTGATTTTTTCTTTTCGTTTTTTTTCCTTCTTTTTTTTTTTTCTCTTATTCCCTCTATTGGTTGCCTTGACAATGGGCAGCCATGAGTGAGGGTTGCCCTTGTTCAGCCATAGCCCTTGCTAGAGGCCGGCATTCAATGAAGGTGACCCTTTACCTAAGGTAGATGACCTCCATTGGCCATCACTGAGGATTGGTGATTGGTAGAGGGAATTAGGAGGAAAAAAAAAAAGGAAAAAGAAGAAGAAAAAGTTCAGGAAATTAAAAAACAAAAAAGTTGCAAAAATTGCTCATGTTAGAGTGACTATCTACATAAGATAGCCAACACTAATTGGATCGTCATATCAGCGATTTCCGGCAAAATAGCAAGAAGAGCTACATTGTCACATTATCAAAATGTTTAAGATTAAATTAACTAAATTGGAAAATTTAGAACTAAATTGGCAGCTATACAATAGATTTAGGATCTCCAACTATACCAAAAATTATTCACTAATCTCCTTTTCGAGGGTATGATGTTGAAAGCTAATCAGTTTTTGGCTGTGGTTGGAAATATTTTGAGGGAAAAGGGCTTTCGGTGAAAGAATATTTCCAAATACAAATAGTGTGTTGGTAAAATGTCATTGAAAACACGTTAGAAAGTAACTTTGACTTAAATATCATTCAGAAAAAAACTATATTTTATAAATGATTTTTGCTATTTTTTTTAAAATCTTAATGTCTGCAAAACTCAGCCATCAGCGAGTCAAATTAACCGCCGGCCGGCCTCGCTTAAGATCACTTGGGTTCTTGCAACCCTAGGCCAAGTGACGATTGCCTAGGATCACGGGAACCCAACCTCGCCTAAGGTCCCGTGATCTCCGAAAAGACCGATCGGCACTAGACTAGCTTACTAGTAGCCAGGTCTAGCCTTGTCAGTAGCTTGAACTCTTGTCGGGAAAGTCACAAGAGGTGGGGACATTTTCGTTATTGTGAAACTTTAATGAAGAGAAAGTTGAAAGAAAAAGAAAGTATTTATGTTTTGGAAATACTCAAAATTCAAAGCACCTTTAGATCTGTCTTGGGTTTAGAAATCTTTAAAAATGCAATCATATTCTCCCAAAACTTTCCAAAAAAAATTATCAAATGGTAGTTGCATTTGCCTAGGATTCTAGAGTCCAAGGAGTCAATGGAAAAGTGTTTTCCCATTGCGCCTTTAGCATGCACCATTCTAATGAACTCTTTAAATATGCTTTTGTCGGTGGCTTAATGATGACCTCTCACAAATCTAAGCGCTCATTGGCCTTACGTACAAATTTAAATTTAAGGAAAAAGAAGGAATCTCTGACAAAAAGCAATGCCCATACTTTAACACTAGCCACTACCATGTGCGAAAGAGCCACAAAAAGCATTTCAAAAAGCAAACAAAGGAATTTCAGTCAAAAAGCATTTCAGAAAGCTTTTGTACTCTTCTAAGATGCGATTTCAAACTGTAGGAAGCAATCCGCCGTTCAAACGATTGCGGAGGATCTTATTTCAAGTTATGTAAAATTTGACTTCTCGGTATCAAGATTTTTTTTTTTTGGTAAAGGTAAGTAATATATATGATTTTCAACCATGCAACTGTACAAGGGGTGAGATTCGGCACCAAACCACTCAACGAGATAACATGTTACTAGAGTGGGGGGGCCAAGTTCACAAGGAAGAAAAAACAACGAATACACCAAAAGAGAGACAGGAGCGGCATGCGCCAACCCTCCCTCACTGAAGCTACTCAAAAATATTTAGGTCAAGTCCCCAGCTACGTTGCAGTCTTCTGTTTGTCAAGGTATCAGCAATTGAGTTGAAAGATAAGGCCTTGTCCTTGACCGCTTTGATAAGATGCTGTTTCATAGCAGGCACAAACAGGTTGGAGGACCTGAATGTAACGTCGTTCCTAGTCTTCTAGATCACATAGCAGAGTGTACCAAAGGAAAATCTGACAATGTCAAAATAAAAACCACTCCCTTGCTTTAACCTGCCTTTCAGAATTTTTAGCTTGGTATAAAGCTTGTACATGGGGGTACCTGAAGTTTGGCCTTCCCATACCTGGGAGACCATTGAACTGAAGTCCGGATGTGTCATCCAGAAATTGAAAAATTTGAATGGTCTTCTCTGAGGCCGGGGGGCCAAGACTCTAACCAATATTGGGGTGTGGTCCGATATGCCAACATGGAGAAAAATTGCTTCTGAATATGAGAAATCCTGGCTCCATTTGTGGTTCACCAAAACTCGGTCAATTTTCCTTTGTTTTTGGTGCATACCCGAGGAGGTTGACCAAGTGAATCGCAACTCGACATACCGGAGGTCATCAAGCTCGGATTGACAAATGCATTCATGGAACTCGTCAAAAGAGGGGAGCCACGTATTCGGGCTTCCCAGGCGATTCGAGGGGTCCCGTATAGTATTAAAATCTCCCGCCACTATCCATGGAGTGTTCAAAAGAGTGGAGCTCAACCAGATAAGATCATTCCATAGGGGTCTTCTAGCAACAAAAGTGTGGTCCCCATAGACAGCTGTAAGATAAATAGTAGACCCAGATTGCAGGATCTTTGGCATACCATGAATAGCCTGACTGGACACAAAAAGGCTAGAAAAGTACACAAAAGTAGGGTTCCAACCGACCTAAATACGACCCCTATCAGAGAACTCATAATTTTTGATCCACAACCAGCGGGGACATAAACAAGATGAAATAGAGCCAAAATGGTGGGACTGCACCTTGGTCTCCATCAAACCAAGACAATATATCACACACAAAATGTCTCATCTCAGCCTGCCTCATAGGGTCATTAAGACCCCGGATATTCCAAAATCCTATGTTCATATATGTACAAGAGAAGGCAGGAGATGCTTACCGACGTTTTCCAGACCGCCGCTTGCCAGCCGACGGTTTTTGAGGCGGTGATTTCTGCTTAGCCGGGGGCCTGATTTTGCCAGTTTCAGGTAGTTGAGAGACCTGCTGGGAGGGTTGAGATTCAGCAGCCTCCACCGACGAGGAATCTGTTGAGAAAACTCCTAGTTTTGATGCTTACAAAACATTCTATAAATGATATTTATATCAATCTCTTGAAGGAAAAGAACTCAGAAAGACATAGGCTTTAAAGTCTGCTGGTAGTAGAAGATAAATCATGAGATGTCTTAGAGTCGACCGTACACAGACGGAAAGACTCATCCGGACCGAGATTTAAGTCGACCGTACTGCATCGAGATTTAAGTCTAACCGTACCTGGAGGCATCGAGATTTTAAGTTTGAACGAACTGCATCGAAAATCTAGGCGGACTCGGGACTTAAGACCGTCGACTTAAGATAAACTTATACGATAAGATCACCAACGGTAGAATATTTCACTTACCTTATTTATGTTGATTCTGTTATACTAATCTGATTGACAGGATCAATTAGTGGGCAACTTCAAAAGAAGAATAGAGCACTTATGGAAGCCTAGATTCTGATTGTATGGGCGAACAGAATTTAAGGGGATCTAATCTACCCTCAACGGTCAAAAAGACTTGCCTTATAAAGTCTATCCAAGAAAGGGAAGACAAAAACTCTCAAGGAAAGAGCCAACGGTCGAGTGTGGCTTGGAGAGTATTTAAGGATAGGTTGAGACTTAGGGGTAGATGAGATGAACATCATTCCAAAGCTGATTCCGTTCTTCAATTGTTGTTCATAGTGCGCATTTGAGTGATCTCAGTGTATTACCAAAAGAGAGTGACTTAGTGAGACGAGATCATCACCGAGTACAAACACTCGAGACGTGTAATCACCGTTGATCATATAGTGAAATACGGCCCGATTGGCTGGTCGCCGGAGAGTGGACGTAGGCTTGTCTAAAAGCCGAACCACTATAAACAGTGTTTGCAATCTTCTCTCACTCTCTCTACTTAATTTCGATTCGTTGATTGCAAAAGTTATATATATTTGCATGGATAATCTCTCTACACCTATTCACCCTCCCTCTAGGTGTTTATACTAGTTATATCAATTGGTATCAGAGCTTGGTGCTCGAGATCTTGAAGTGTTTATTACTTTTGAGTTAAAGATCCTCTATGGCTAGTATTCTTGCACCAGGTTTGATTGAGGGGCAGAGAAACACTCGTCCTCCCTACTTCGATGGCAAAGATTACAATATTTGGAAGAATAAAATGAAGGCCTTTCTCAGATCGAAAGATCCACTCGAATGGGATGTGGTTGAAAGGGGAATTGATCCCACTGACAAAACCGGAAAAACATCAAAGAGAAACGATGGGAAAGAAACATAAACTTCAGCCACCATTTCTCCAGAAGAAATGACGAAGAGACAAACTCTCGATGCTAAGGCTATCTACTCTCTGTATTGTGCTTTATCACCTAATGAATATAATCGAATATCTTTGTGTGATATAGCTAAGGAAGTTTGGGATAGACTACATGTGACATACGAAGGAACTGATCGTGTCAAGGAAACCAAAGTAAATATATTACTTGGTCAATATGAATCTTTCAGGATGAAACAGGGAGAATCCATTGGAGATATGTTCAGTCATTTTATAGAAATTGTAAACGGTTTGGCATATCAAGGACAATTGACTGTCGATGAGCTCGTGGGTACTCTGCAGTCCTATGAAGCAGAACAAATGAACGAGGAAGTGGAATCCAGAGGTAAAAAAATCCATTGCTCTTAAGTCTAACATTGATTCTGATGTTACAAATTCTGAGGAAGAACTGGATGACGAAGAACTTGCACTGCTGATCAGAAAAGTGAGGAAGTTAAACAAGAAAGGCAAGAAGTTCAACAACAGAAAACAAAACAGACAATCTGGACAACGCAGAACTGATGACGAGGAAGATTATGTCAAAGATGTCATTTGTTTTGAATGTAAGAAAAACGGTCATATTAAACAGAATTGTCAAAACGGTCATATTAAACAGAATTGTCCCAAGCTCAAAAAGAACAAAGGGAAATTCGAGAAATACAAGAAGGCCCTGAAAGCTGAAATATGGAGTGACACAGAAGTTGAGGAGGACAGTGAAGACGAATATGGCAACATCTGTCTTATGGCCCATTCAGACTCAGATTCAGATAGAGAAATCGAGGTAAATCATTCCGATATCCTAATAGAAATCTCAGATTACATAAATGAGCTTTGTTTAAATTTAAAAACTACCTTGAAAAAGATCTCCAGTTTAAAAGTGGAAAATCGTAAGTTGAGTCATCGAATTGTTCATTAAAAGAAAGATTTAATGATCTCAAAAAGGAATTTTCAGAACCGGAGGAAAGTCGTGATTCTTTTTAAATGAAGGTGAGTCTCTCAAAAGGAACTTTTAGAAATAAAGAAAAATCAAAGTTCTTTACAAAATGAGAATCTATTTCTTAGAAAGGAAATTTCGAATATTAATGCAAAGTTTTTACGTAGGGACGAAAAAAACGCAAAGCATATTCTTTCTATCCAAATTCCTTATTATGATAAGTCAGGACTTGGGTTTTGCAAGGAAAGTAAATCGTTAATTGATTTTCCTAAAGTTAAGGAAAGAATTAAACAGAGACCTCCTCGACAGGCTTACAAGAATCATTTTAAAAAGAATTTTCTTAAACCTGTTGGTCAAGCAAATCTAAAGTGTTCTAATTGTGGAGAAAGAGAACATTTCGAGAATAAATGTCCTAAAGTACGGAGACTGTTCAAAAGAAATGGATAGAAAAAGCTTATACTACTAACTTCAATGGACCCAAGAAAATTTGGGTACCAAAGAAAAAATGAGTATGTATGAACATTGCAGGTAAGTTTCAGGAGTAAGAAGAAATGGTATTTGGACAGTGGATGTTCAAGACATATGATAGGAGACTCAAAGATGTTCGTTGGATTCGAAAGAATCAAGGGAGGAACATTTCGTTTGGAGGAAACACCAAAGGAAACATTATAGGATCAGGAACTATCAAGATTGGTAGCTTAATCATCAACAACGTTTCTCTAGTCAAAGGATTAAACTACAATCTTCCGAGCATCGCCCGATTATGTGATGCCGGCTTTAGAATAAACTTCAAAGAAAATCTATGCTGGAACAAGCAATGACTCTTCACGACTTTTTTGGACGAAAGCATGGAAACATTTATCTTCGGACATAAATGAAGACACCGCAAAATGTCTATTATCGGTTCAAGATGAAGCGAGATATGTGGCACCGCAAACTTGGGCATGTCGGCATGAAACAAATTTCCAAGCTTGCCAAAGCAAAAAGCTCGTTCGTGGCTTGCCTTCACTAAGTTACAAGAAAACAGAGCTTTGCTCTGCATGTACACTGGGAAAACAGGTAAGAAGCTCATTCAAATCTATAAAACAGATTTCTACTAATCGTGTGTTACAGCTTTTTCACATGGACTTATTTGGACCAACTAGAACCCGAGCATTGGAGGTAAGAAATCTTGTCTTGTGATAGTAGATGATTACTCTCGATTTACATGGGTATATTTTTTAGCAAATAAAGGAGATACCTTTTCATATTTCTCAACATTTGCAAAGAGGGTCCAAAATGAAAAAGGATACTCCATTTCAAGTATCAAAACAGATCATGGGGGAGAATTTGAGAATCAAGACTTTGCAAATTTTTGTGACAAATATGGTATATAGCATACTTTTTCATCTCCCTACACTCCAGAACAAAATGGAGTGGTGGAAAGAAAAAAATAGATCTTTGCGGGAAATGGCTAGAACATTGCTTATAGAAAGCAAGGTGGCAACTCGGTTTTGGGCGAAGCAGTTTCTACTTCTTGTCATATTATTAACGAGTATTTCTTAGACCGATTCTTGAGAAAACCCCTATGAGATTTTTAAGGAAAGAAAACCTATTGTTTCCTACTTTCGTATCTTTGGTTGTCTATGTTATATCCTTAAAAATATTAATCATTAACCTAGTAAGTTTGAAGAAAGGTCAGATGAAAGTATTTTTCTGGGCTATTCAAACTCTAGTAAAGCATATAGAGTGTTCAACAAGAACACTCAGACAGTGGAAGAATCCATGAACGTAAAGTTTCTGGAGAAAGAAGTTTCAAAACAAAAAGTACAATAATTGAAGAATCGGATCGCTTTCGAAAGATCTCGGTCTCAACAAAAGAAGCGAATCTTCCCAGAAAATAGTCAAAAGAGCAACTCATGAAGAACAAGTAATTCAACATGATATTCCTGCATCAGCAGAAGATTCTAATAATGATGAAGTTCCAAACCGAAACTGGAAGCATAAGTCTAGTCATCCTAAGGAGCTGGTGATTGGAAACATCAACGAAGGGATTCAAAGCAGATCAAGAAACAAAAAAGACACAGGTAACATTGCATTAATTTCTGAAATTGAACCCAAAGGAATTAATAAAGCTCTGGAAAGTGAAAGCTGGATAAAGGCAATGCAAGAAGAGCTTCAACAGTTCAAGAGAAATGATGTATGGGAATTGGTGCCCAAACCCAAAGGAAGAACTATCATTGGTACTAAATGGGTCTTCAGAAACAAAGTCAATGAACTTGGAAAAGTCACCGAGAAACAAGGCAAGGCTCGTGGCAAAAGGTTATTCTCAATCGAAGGAATAGACTATGATGAAACCTATGCTCCAGTTGCAAGACTAGAAGCAATCGGACTACTACTTGCCTATGCATGCTATCAAAATTTCAAGCTATATCAAATGGACGTGAAAAGTGCTTTTCTAAATGGGTTTATCAAAGAAAAAGTCTTTGTAGAGCAGCCTCTGGTTTCGAAGAACCAAGAAAGCCGACCATGTATACAGATTAAAGAAGGCACTTTATGGTCTGAAACAGGCACCTCGAGCTTGGTATGAACGATTGAGCAAGTTTCTACTAGACAATAAATTCAAGAAAGGTATGGTAGATACAACCTTGTTCATTAAGAAGGAAGGTAAAGATATACTATTGGTACAAATTTATGTAGATGATATTATCTTTGGTTCATCTAATGAGCACTTGTGCAAGAACTTCTCAAAGTCTATGCAGGAAGAATTTGAAATGAGCATGATGGGAGAACTGACATTCTTTCTAGGACTTCAAGTCAATCAAACAAAACGTGGAGCTTTTATTAATCAAGAAAAGTATGCCAAAGACTTGATTAAAAAGTTTGGAATGGAGAACTGCAAGAAGACTGAGACTCCAATGGCAACCTCCATCAAACTAGATCAAGATGAAACGGGAAAGAAGGTTGATCAGAAGAATTATAGAAGCATGACCGGTTCTCTTCTCTATCTTACTGCATCTAGACCAGATATTCTATATAGTGTTTGTCTTTGTGCGAGATTTCAAGTGGATCCTAAATAATCACATCTTATTGCTGTTAAACGTATAATTAAGTATATAGCCACTTATCCAAACTTGGGGTTATGGTATCCAAAAGAAACAGATTTTACTCTTCTTGGCTACTCAGATGCAGATTTAGCATGATGCAAAATAGACAGAAAGAGTACTTTAGGTACATGCCAACTTCTGAGAAAAATGCTAGTTTCATGGTTCTCCAAAAAGCATAATACTGTGGCTCTGTCAACAGCAGAAGCATAATATGTAGCACTTGGGAACTGTTGTTCATAGATTCTTTGGATGAGACAGCAACTAAGAGACTATGGAAAGGAAGAATCCTGTATAGAAATAAGATGTTATAATACGAGCGCCATAAACCTCACCAAGAATCCAATTCTACACTCCAGGGCAAAGCACATTGAGATCAAACATCATTTTATTAGAGACCAGTGCAAAATGGAGATATATATGTGGAATTTATTGATTCTAAGAATCAATTAGCAGATATCTTCACAAAGCCGCTGGACAAAGGTACATTCGATTCAATATGTGGGAGATTAAATATTATTAACCATTTTTTATAAATTCTATGAGAACAGGAAAAAATCTGAGAGAAGCAATTATCTGGACAGACTATTTTTTGAAGAAGATTGAAAAAGGAAATAATGGTATTTTGAGTAAGTATGTTCTTTCCTTGATTAAATCTGGTCAATCTTTAGTAAGTTTTTGATATGCATGATTGATTTGCGTATTTTTGGCATATGTCTATGATTATTGAATATTCTTGTTAAGTTTAGAATAACTACCATTTTAATTTGTTTTGGGTTGCGACTGTTCATTTGTTCTCCTAACGAAGGGTATAAAATCATCTAAAAGTCGGGTCTCTTCCTCACAACTCTTCAGAACGTTTTGTTTACAAACCCTAACAGAGAAAAACGCTTTTTAAATCAATCTTCTCCAAAACCAACTTTCACCGAACATGGCCTCGAGATCCTCCATATCCAGATCAAGATCTCCATCTCCAAGAAGGAGATCAAACAGATGCTTGGGAGAGGAGGAAGAAGAGTCGACAGAGAGCAGACGCATTTCGACCTCACACAGACTTCCGAAGATACTCAAGGACAATCTCCAAGAGTTTCTTCCCAAAATGATCCTGAGGAATCTCCAAGAGCTATCCGATCACAATCTGAAGAAAGAAATTTCTCACGAAGAGGTACGCCCGGGACTAACTCTACCCACACCCACTGAAAGCCCTCATGTAGTAATGAGAAAATATGAGAAATTAGTCCAAAGAAATGTTAGGGATGATGTCAAACTGTTCTTCCTGAGAGAGAAAGGGTATCCGAATGAACTCCGTCTCATTCAAGCAGTACAGGCCACAGAATCACCATCTACTCGTACGTAACGAGTAAGTGATAAAGGAGAAGCAGAGATAATGTGAAGGAAGATGATGAGAACATATACGAAATTTTGAAGTGAGAATAGGAATAGCTGCCGTAGCCGAAACACAACCGGGAAATTATTTCGATCCAGAGAGCATAAGACTTTCTTCAACGGGATCGATGGATCGAGGAATCATGAATCACGAATTGTGGATTTTGATTATTTGATCTTGCTGAAGTAAATCTGCGAGAATGCTTTGAAAAATTGCGAGATGGACCAATTTTGCACCGATTCGCCGCCGTTTATCCCGAATTAACAAAGCATATTTTTACTTGAACTTGACATTTCTATCTCCGGACGAATGCAATTCGGTGTGAATGACAGGTTCTATGATGTTAGTTCGAACACTGGGCGACATTATAAAAGTTGAAAGAGGAGCATTCGAGCCAATAGACGTCTCCTATGAAACAAAGTGTGTAAGTTTCTTACAAAGTCCGTAAGGGCCACTATAACTTATCCTCTTCTAACTTCGCAAGAACTATTTTGCATAAGATCATTATCAGTTTGTATTCGTCCAAAAGCCTCATCAAAGGCGATGTATCTAAATTTGAGGCCAAACCGATGTGGGCTATTGAAAAGTGGAGAATCTTGTTCTCACCGCCTCACACAATAATATTGCATATGTATCGGACAGTATCGAAGGACAAAGGACAGCTACCCTATGGAGCTTTAGTGACAAGGATCTTTGATCATCTCAAGATAGACATACCCAGAAGATTCAACACTAAAACTCTTCCCATAATGGCCATTGACATGAAAATGATCAATAAGATGAGACTGAAGGATGTTGCAGAGACATGGAGAAGAAAAGAAAAGGAATTGGCTAGAGCAGAGACAACAAAACGAAAAGGTAAAGAATCAGCTGCTGCTGAGCCAAGTTCTAAAAGGAGAAGACAACTCCTACTGGTAGATGAAAAAGATGAAGAAGAAAGTATCTCCGCACGGCAAATATGCGTCAAACTTTTCGGAGAATGTCCGAACCGAAGCGCGAAACACATGCGAAAACATTCTCAGCACAGAACATGAGAAGAATGATGAATCTGAATCAGAGGAAGATCCAGAAGAAGATCCAGAAGAAGAAGAAACAGAAGAAGAAGAATAAGGAGATGATGATGGGGAAAAAGAAGGAACACAAGGACAGAATAAAGCATCAATTCAGGGGGAGCATTCTTCTGACCATATTGAAAATCAAGTACCTGCAGCTTCATCTGGGAATGCAAATTATCGAAGATCTTAGCACTTCTAACCGAGATCAAGGATCGGCGGTAGAAATGGAAACCTCCTTCACTAACGGATCGGAGACTCTCGAGAAGACGGTTAATAAGTGTATTGACAGGATTGAGAAGTCTACATCAGATATGGAGGATTTCACCCTTGTTCGGACCCTAAATAAGAAAACTTCTTAAAAACATCTTCTGCTTTAGAAACTGGTTTGTTTTTAACTGACTCTTTTTGAAGTTGACAAAAAGGGGGAGAAGATATGGCTATTTCTGAGATATGGTTAATTCTAATATTTCTGAGCTTTTGCATGACATAGTTGGCTTTATTATTGTGTTAATGCATGATTTGCATGACATAGTTGGCTTTATTATTGTGTTAATGCATGATACTATAATATGAAAGTTCGATGACTTATGATATTTTCTTATATGCCGATTACATCGAATCATGTTGAGCTATGATATGAAGATATGTTCTTTGCTAGATTGTCTATACAGGGTTGATATGAGCTATTCTTATGAGTTAAGCAGAATAGTTGGAAGCAAGCTCTATTTAACCATATTTTGCAAGGACATTAAGCCATATATATGAAATGTTTTGTCACCATAAAAAAAGGGGAGATTGTTGAGAAAACTCTTAGTTTTGATGCTTACAAAACATTCTATGAATGATATTTATATCAATCTCTTGAAGGAAAATAACTCATAAAGACATAGGCTTTAAAGTCTGCTGGTAGCAGAAGATAAAGCATGAGATGTCTTAGAGTCTGACCGTATCAGACGGAAAGACTCATCCAGACTGAGATTTAAGTCTCGAGTCGGCCCAAACCGAGATTTAAGTCGGCCGACCGTATGCATCGAGATTTTAAGTCCGAACGAACCGCATCGAAAATCTAGGCGGCACTCGGGACTTAAGACCGTCAGACTTAAGATGAACTTATACGATAAGATCACCAACGATAAAGTATTTCACTTACCTTATTTATGTTGATTCTGTTATACTAATATGATTGACAGGATCAATTAGTGGGCAACTTCCAAAGAAGAATAGAGCACTTATGGAAGCCGGATTTCGATTGTATGGGCGAACGAGAATCTAAGGGGATCTGATCTACCCTCAACGGTAAAAAATACTTGCCTTATAAAGTCTATCCAAGAAAGGGAAGACAAAAACTCTCAAGGAAAGAGCCAACGGTCGAGTGTGGCTTGGAGAGTATTTAAGGATAGATTGAGACTTAGGGGTAGATGAGATGAACATCATTCCAAAGCTGATTCCGTTTTTCAATTGTTGTTCATAGTGCGCATTTGAGTGATCTCAGTGTATTACCAAAAGAGAGTGACTTAGTGAGACAGATCATCATCGAGTACAAACACTCGAGACTGTGTAATCACCGTTGATCATATAGTGAAATACAGCCGATTGGCTGGTCGCCCGGAAAGTGGACGTAGGCTTGTCTAAAAGCCGAACCACTATAAACAGTGTTTGCAATCTTCTCTCACTCTCTCTACTTGATTTCGATTCGTTGATTGCAAAAGTTATATATATTTGCGTGGATAATCTCTCTACACCTATTCACCCCCCCTCTAGGTGTTTATACTAGTTATATCAGAATCAACTTTGGTACTAGAAGAGGGGCCTGTCATATGAGTTTCATTCTCAGTGACCGGAGGAACTTCAACCTCCTGGGAGTCTTCATCAGAGCTGTTAGCAATGTCAGCTTCATCATCCAGGTCATCCACTGATGAAAATGAATCCAGAGAGACTTCCGGTTCAACCTGTTTCTTACCCGTCAGGTTCAGAAGAGCTTCGTCAAAATGGATGGGGTTCCTTGATCTCCTGTGTTCTACTAAAGGAGAGGGGTTACCGGATCTGGCAATCTGCTTTCTTTCTGATGTCCCAGATTGCAGATGGGAAGACCGTTTGCGCCCACGCTGAACTTGTCATTATCCTGGAGGGTCCGACAGGAGGGAAGGATTCACAGGAACTTCAGTCACATTTTGTGGCTGGTTTTCATTCTGAGCCAGAGGGACATTTTCCTGTGTTGTTGCAGCTGAATCAGCTTGAGCATTAGGCGGACGGGAAATAGGGCCAGCAGCTTGATCCGGCTGGCCTGAAGAGGCCTCCGGAGTGATACAACGATGCCAAAATGTGCCACATTTCATGTAGCATATCGGTCTCCATTCATACTCAACATGCACCCTCCAGATTTTTCCTTTAAAGCGCACCATAACATAATCCTGTCTGCTGTCAGAGGTAGTCAGTTCGACACACACGAGCATAAGAGAGCATCTTTAGCTGCTCGGTGTTCTGATCTACGTATAAGGGTTTGCTTATCACGCTGGCTATTCCACTAATGTCGCGAGCTGACCACAGCGCGAACAGAATGTTCCTTAGCTTGATCCAGATCGAGACTTTGGAGTGATTGTCTTTCTTCAACTCCAGAAGCGGGTGCCATTGCTGGAGGATCAAAGGTACTCGCGCAACAGTGATGGGGCCGCTGTCCAATAGTTTCCTCCTGAACTCAGAATCAGGTATCCTAAAGAAGAAGAATCCCTGATCATCGGCTTTGACATCGACCAGCTTAGGTCCCCAGGTGTTTTTAAGAGCTGTTTCCACCAGTTTAAAAGGCAGCTTCTTGCCAATTAGATAACCAACAATGCATTCGAACCACACTAGGTTCGTAGCCTCTGGAACATCATCATCAAAGTCAGCCACCTTCTCGTTATCGATGTTTATCGGAGTAATGAAGCTAAGATTATATCCTTTTAGTGCAGTCTGAACAACATTTGCCCAGGATCATGGGGGCATAGCCTCCCTCCCGTTCTGAATTTGAGCAGGTGAGTGAATCTGGCCTGACTGACCAGCACCATGAGGAGGAATTGAGCCATTCCTTTGCTTATCTGTTGAGATCACATGGTTTCCAAGACTTTCATCTTCAAGTAGCAAGAAATTTGCAAGGAAATCGAAAGGGATTGCAAATGTAGCATGCCAAATCATGTTTAGTACAAGGAACAATGTAAAGGGGCTGTCTGCCACCCTACGTGCGATTCCCTACATGACCCGCATGGACGAGCAATCCATGTGTATCTGTAGGAGATCAATCGAATCCAAGTGATTCCTCATGTAATGTAGAAAGGATTTCTCAGAGCTTCATAGTGTTTCTTATGCCTTTGAAAGACCTTAGAGCTTGCTAATGTATCTTCTGGGCCTACTCCATATGAAGATCGTCTTCCTTTCTTATTGGGCCTCTAAGTGGGCTAACCCCATTCCAATTAAGAATTTTGTACCAGTTTCGTTCTACAACAGCCTCTCATTTGGGCTTACATGTACTCAGACTGATTAAGAATCTTCTTCTTTCCAACTCATAGTCTTAGTAATGTCTTTTTAGTGCTTCTAAAGTTTCTTTGGGGAACCGATTACCAATCCCTCAATGAACGTCGGATAAAAGAAAAAGAGTAAATCTCATCCATTAGCTATAAAATCATTGCATTTTTAGGCTTCATTCATTTCGTGAAAAATGTAATATTTCTAAAGAATATTTTCCAGAAATCATTTTTCAGAAAAATGACAATATTTTATAGTATTCGGCTGAAACTTAAAATTGACATGGAAAATATTGTTCGTCTTTCGAAATCTGATTTGATTTCCCCCTTCACTCATTTGGATCATTTTTATTTTTATTTTTATCTTTACATTCTTTTTTATTTTTATTTTATTTTTAAAAATTCGAATTTTTAATTTTTTCTTTCCTTTTCTTTCTTTTCTTTTTCTTCCTCGACCAATTGCCAACCATGACGACGATTGGCAAATGTTGCCATATGGTAGGGCATGGGCCTCGCCGCCCTAGCGATGCTCAAGTGTCACCGATCCGGTGAGGCTTGAGCCTTGTCGCTCTTTGGCGATGCTTGAGCTCACCAAAGTGGCGGGGACCGGGCTGAAGAAAAAGGAAAAAAAGGAAAAAAATAATTAAAAATTGAAATTTTAAAAAGAAAATAAATATAAATAAAATGAGTGGTGAAAGAAAGAGTAGCATAAAGTGGAAAATATTTTCCCTACTTTTTACGGTGTTTTTTTCATTTGCGAAAAATATTCTTCTTGACTAGTTTATATTCCGTGGAGTGAACTCCAGAAAATTCGAAAACTGTTTTTTTGAAAGTAATTTTTTGTGAAATGAATGGAGCCTCATGTTATGTAATTTTGTATAGAAATTATGAAAGTTAGTAAGTGTTGAGAAAAATCCTAGTTTTGCTGCTAACAAATCCTTTTATGCATACAGAACTTCAAATACAAACTGAGGAAGAAGAGTCATATGTTGACGTATTCTTTTGAGTCTACTTGTTACAGAAGGAGAAGCAAAAGGACGTTTCTGAGTCTACGTGTTACAGAAGGAGAAGCAAAGAGACGCAGAATCTCATTTTGTCAAGGACCAGAACGAGGACAAGATCACCAATGGCTACGAATTTCACTTATCTTATTCGTATTGATTTTGGTAAATCAAATTGATTAATAAGATCAATCATCAAGACAATTTCCAAATAAGGATGGAACACTTATGGAAACCCAGATTCTAATTGTATGGGCGAACAGAATAAAATGGGATTCAATCTATCTTCAACGGTTAAGAAACCTTTCCTTATGAAGTCTGTCCAAGAAAGGAAATGGAAGGCAAATCTCTCAAGGTGATAGCCAACGGTTAGTTGTGGCTTGGAGAGTATATAAGAAGAGGATACGACTAGAAGAAAATAGAGTGAATACTATATTCCAAAGTTTGATTTTGTTCTTCACTAATTGTTTGAGAAAGTGCAAAAACAGAGTGATCCAAGTGTATTGCCAAGAAAAGTGACTTAGTGAGATATATCATCACCAAGTACTAACACTCAAGAATGTGTAATCCTTTGATCACATAGTGAAATTCAACCAATTGGCGTCGCGTGGAGAGTGGATGTAGGCTTGACAAAAGTCGAACCACTATAACTATGTTTGCAATCTTCTCTTCCCTCACTCTTTTATTTCTGATTGCATACTACAAAGTCTGACACATCCAGACTATGTTCAAAACTGATATTCTAATTTTGTTGCTATCAGACTTTATACTATTTGTTATAGTGCATAAATTTCATTTACACCTATTCACCCCCTCTAGGCGTTGGTACTAGCAATATCAATTGGTATCAGAGCCTCGTGCTCAGTATTTTGGAGTGTTTATTACTTCAAAGCTAAAGATCTTCTATGGCTAGTACTCTTGCACTAGGTCTGATTGAGGGACAAAGCAACACTCGACCACCATACTTTGATGGAAAAGAGTACAACATATGGAAGAACAAAATGAACCCTTTTCTTAGATCAAAGGATCCTTAGGAATGGGATGTTGTCGAGAAAGGAATTGATCCCAATGTTGAAGTTGGAAAGGCTGCAAAGAAGGATGATGGGAAATCAACGTAACCTTCTACCACTCTCTCACAAGAAGAGTTGACAAAAAGAGAAGCATTAGATGCAAAGGCTATCTATTTTCTTTATTGTGCATTGTCTTCAAATGAATATAACCAACTCTCTTCTTGTGAAACATTGAAAGAAGTATGGGATAGGATGCACGTTACCTATAAAGGGATTGATCGTGTGAAGGAAACCAAAGTCAATATTCTGCTTGGTCAATATGAATCGTTCAAAATGAAGCAAGGAGAGTCCATTGGAGATATGTTTAGCAGATTTTGAAATAGTAAATGGGCTTGCATATCAAGGTCAGCCAATCTCAGGACCAATGAAGGTTAACAAGCTCTTGAGAGGCCTATCAAAGGACTGGAACAATGTGAAGACTTCTATACGAGAAACATTGATAATTTCACCCCTGTCGGTTGATGAGCTTGTTGGAACCTTACAATCCTATGAGGCAGAACAAATGAATGAAGAAGTTGAGTCAAGGGGTAAGAAATCTATTGCTCTTAAATTTAATGTTGATTCTGATGATACAGACTCTGAGGATGAAATGGACGATGAGGAACTTGCCCTATTAATCAAAAAGGTAAGAAAGTTAAATAAGAAAGGGAAGAAGTTCAACAGTAGGAAGCAAAACAGACAGTCTGAACAAAGAAGAACATTGGATGAAGAAGACTCTGTCAAAGATGTAATCCGTTTTGAATGCAAGAAGAAGGGACACATAAAACCAAACTGTCCTACGCTGAAAAAGAATAAAGGAAAGTTTGAGAAGTACAAGAAGGCCCTGAAAGCTGAAACATAGAGAGACACGGAGTGTGAAGAAAGCGAAGACGAATATGGCAATATCTGTCTGATGGCACACTCAGACTCAGATTCCAGAGCAGACTCAGAATCCGACTCAGACTTAGACAAAGATATCGAGGTCAGTCATTCTGATATTCCTATTAAAGTTTCAGACTATATAAATAAGCTTTGTTTAAATTTGAAATCCACTCTTAAGAGGATCTCTAGGCGAAAAAAGGAAAACTACAAGGCGAGTCAACGAGAATTTTTCTCTAAAAGAAAATTTTGATGATTTACGAAGGAATTTTGGAAACAAAGGAAAGTCGAGATTCTTTGCTAAATGAGAATGAATATCTCAAAAGGAATTTTTGGATATTACTACAAAATTTTCAAAATGATCAAAAACTTTACAACATATTCTTTCCATTTAGATTCCCTATTATAATAAGTCTCGGACTTGGATATAATAAGGAAAATGATTCTTTAATAGATTTTCCAAAAGTCAAGGAGAGACTCAGATAGAGACTCCCTCGATAGGTTTACAAAAATCATTTTTGAAATAACTTTGTCAAACCTGTTGGACGAAGCCATCTCAAATGTTCTAATTGCGGAGAAACAGAACATTTTGAGAGTAAGTCTCCTAAAGTCTACGGAGACTGTTCGGAGAAACCGGATTAATAAAGCCTATACTACTAACTCTCATGGACCCAAGAAAGTCTGGGTACCAAAGAAAACTTGAGAATGTATTTTGATTGCAGGTAAGTATCAAAAGCAAAAGGAAATGGTATTTAGACAATGGATGTTTGAGACATATGACTGGTGATTCGAGAATGTTCATTGGATTGGAAAGAATAAAAGGAGGAATTGTTTCCTTTGGAGGAAATAGTAAGGGAAACATTATTGGCCTAGGAACAGTCAAGATTGGAAGTCTTATCATCAGCAACGTCTCTCTGGTCAAAGGGCTGAACTATAATCTTCTAAGTATAAGTCAATTATGTGATGCTAGATTCATAATCGACTTCAAGGAGAATATATGTTCTGGAACCAGTCAGGACTCATCTCAGTTTTTTACTGAACGAAGACATGGAAACATCTATCTTCTGGATATAAATGAGGATACTGCTAAATGTCTCATTTCAGTTCAAGATGAAGCAAATCTCTGGCATCATAAGCTAGGACATGTCAGTATGAAACGGATTTCAAAATTGTTCACCAAGAAGCTTGTTCGTGGACTACCTTTCTTAAGCTACAAAAAGTTAGAACTTTGTTCTGCATGCACTCTAGGAAAACAGGTACGAAGCTCTTTCAAATCTGTGAAACATGTTTCTTCTAATCGTGTTTTGCAACTCCTTCATATGAATCTTTTTGGACCAACAAGGACCCAAAGCATTGGACGTAAGAGGTATTGTCTGGTTGTTGTAGATGATTACTCTCGTTTTACTTGGGTATTTTTCCTTGCTAATGAAGGAGAAACCTTCTCTTATTTTTCAAAATTTGCAAAAAGAGTTCAGAATGAGAAATGTTATACTATTTCTAGTATTAAAACAGATCATGGTGGAGAATTTGAAACTCAAGATTTTGTAGACTTCTATGACAAAAATGGCCTTCAACATATTTTCTCCTCTCCCTACACTCCAAAACAAAATGAAGCTGTAGAAAGGAAAAATAGATCTTTACAATAAATGGTCAAAACTTTGCTTATTGAAGTAAAGTAGCAACTCGTTTCTGGGCAGAAGCAATTTCTACAGCCTGCTATATCATTATCAGAGTTTTTCTAAGACCTATTCTTGAGGAAAATCCTTATGAAATTTTCAAAGGAAGAAAACCAACTGTCTCGTATTTTCATATTTTTGGTTGTCGATGTTTTGTTCTCAAAAATGCTAACAACCATCCGAGTAAGTTTGAAGAAAGATCATATGAAAGTATATTTCTAGGATACTCAATCACAAGCAAGGCATACAGAGTATTCAACAAGAATACTCAATCTGTGGAAGAGTCCATGAATGTGAAGTTTCTGGAGTAAGATCTGTCTCAATAGAGTAGAACATCATTCGAAGATCCAGAACCTATTGCAGATCTTGAGAAGTTTGTATACAGCAGAAAGTAGTCGCGGAAGAACCACAGGATCAAACTCTCATCTAGAAGGACTCTACTCAATTACCTAAAAAGCTTGATGACAGTGAGGGTTATAACAAAAACTGGAAGCATAAGTCCAGTCATCCACAAAATCTTGTAATAGGAAGTATTAAGGAATGAATTCAAACCAAATCAAGGAACAAGGAAGATACAAGCGTACTGGCACTCATATTTGAAATTGAGCCTAAAGGAGTAGACGAAGCTCTTGAAAATGAAAGCTGGATAGAAGCTATGCAAGAGGAACTCCAACAGTTCAGAATAAATGATGTTTGGGAACTAGTACCTAGACCCAAGGAAAGAACCATTGTAGGAACAAAATGGGTATTCAGAAACAAAGTGGATGATCAAGGAAAGGTAACCAGAAACAAAGCAAGGCTTGTAGCCAAAGGTTACTCACAAGCAGAAGGAATAGACTATGATGAGACGTATACACCCGAATGATCGGAAGCAATTAGACTATTGCTTGCCTATGCTTGCTACCATAATTTCAAGCTATTCCAAATGGATATCAAAAGCGCCTTTTTAAATGGGTTCATACAAGAAGAGGTCTATGTTGAACAACCTCCTGGCTTCGAAGAACCAAGAAAGTCAAATCATGTATACAGACTGAAAAAGGCATTGTATGGTTTGAAGCAAGCACCTCACGCCTAGTATGAAAGATTAAGCAAGTTCTTGATAAGCAATGGCTTTAAGAAAGGTATGGTAGACACAACTCTCTTTATTAAAAGGGAAGGTAAGGATATTCTACTTGTTCAAATTTATGTAGATGATATAATTTTTGGTTCTTCTAATGAACTCTTGTGCAAGAAATTTTCCAAGTTTATGCAGGAAGAATTCGAAATGAGCATGATGGGAGAACTAACATTCTTCTTAGGCCTTCAAGTCAAACAATCAAAAGAATGTACTTTTATCTTTCAAGAGAAATATGCAAGAGACTTGATCAAAAAGTTTGGTATGGAAATCTGCAAGAAGACTGAAACTCCAATGTCAAGTTCCACCAAACTAGACAAAGATGAAATGGGAAAGAAAGTTGACCAGAAGATCTACATAAGCATGATTGGTTCTCTTCTTTACCTTAATGCTTGTAGACCTGATATTCTATATAGTGTGTGCCTATGTGCTAGATTCCAAGTAGACCTTAGAGAATCACATCTTTCTGCAGTAAAACGTATAATAAAATATATTGCTACTAATCCAAAGCTAGGTCTGTGGTATCCCAAAAGAGCAGACTTTACTCTTCTCGGATACTCAAACGCTGACTTAGCTGGATGTAGAGTGAACAGAAAAAGTACGTCTGGAACATGTCAACTTCTGGGACAGATGTTAGTTTCATGGTTCCCCAAGAAGCAGAACACTGTGACTCTCTCTACTGCAGAAGCAGAATACGTTGCACTAATTTAACAAGTTAACAAGTTTTAGGACCTTGATTACACTTTTTAAAAATTTTAGAACTCAACTGCACTTTCGATCTTGTAGTGCACATATCCCTTATAATCATGAGGAGAAGTAGAAATTGCATCACTCTTTCAAAATTGGAGAACTTGTTTTAACGGGTATGTTCCAAGTTTTAAGTAGGTGGAACCTAGAATAAGTTTTTTTGTTTTTTTTTTTTTTTTTGTCTATATCTTCGCACAATCATGTGACATACATGGTGTTTAATGACAAGCGCATAATCTCGAACTATTAGTTTGAACTTCCATTTTATGATCGAGATTTTTATTTTATTAATGTTTCATATTCCGTCGGTGGATTATAATAATAAGCGGTAGTCATTAAATGTGATGATTCACTGTAATTATTCGATTAATAATACATGTAAAATTTAAATAGATCATAGAATTTATGACATGGTATGTTTCAGGTTTTAGAGAATATCTTATAGGTTTCAGATTTCGAAAAATGAAATGTTTGTTTTAACTGCATACTCCTAACGTTTATAGGATGGATGCAAATCGCATAACCCCATACAAAACTGAAGAACAATGGAGCAAGTGACTTGAAAATACAATTCCTGCCCTAAAACTCTCGCGGGGCTATGGGTTGTAAAACATAGGACCCTACGGCTATTATCACGAGAATGTCGGTAAAGGCAGTACTGTGTGGAAAGAAACTACACGGGGCCTTGATTTTTGAATGCTCCCGCTTAATGGGGTGCTATGATGTTGGACTTGGACCCACGCCATACATCTTTGTTCTTTATGTAAGAGACAGCTTTTGTGGATACCATGACAAGATTTCCGCAATGTCTTCTTAGGCTCGACATGGAGACTGTGCACAAAGAGGGACTAGAGGTCAAAAAAAGCTTTAGATTTAACCCCCTTTTGTGCTCTCTTCTTTTGATAAATGATCCTACTCACGAGGAATGAAAAACCTATAAAGGCTAGTACTGGGAAAAATATGAAATTATTTACCCTAAATTATTTTTTTTATCACAAAAAATTTCAAATTGGTACAACCATAACACATACTCTCTATTAATTTCTATTTAAATTTTACCATTAAATTGTTGAATTTGATAATATATAACAATTAACGAATGTCGTTGAGTTTGTTTTCTCCTTAGATGATCAACCTTCAGAGAATACTCTATGTGCCATCCAAACGTATAGCTCAGACTCAGCTTCAGATTCTAAGAATGATATGTTTATCTTCTTCCCTGACTCCCCAGATGAAATTCAGATCACTGAACCAGTCCACCATCCATACATTCCCATTCACATTCGCTTGTCCAAATACCACAGGCCAATTTCTCTTGTAGCACTCATAGATACCGGAGCCGCTCTTCCATCCACGGACACAAAGAAACTCCCAGAAGAATTTTGGAAACCATATACTAGGTATTTCAATTCTGCTTCTGGAGACACTTTTGCTACCAAGTACCTCAGCAAACCCATCACCATCCAATTTTTTCCCCAGTGTTCCATTACTACTAAAATCATTGGTTCCAAATCTCCAGACAAAGACATCATCATTGGTTGGGACATCCTGACCCAACTCTCCAAACTTAGAATCCTTTCAAATGAGATTCGTTTCAAAAATCAATTCCGTGAATTTGTGGATATCAAGAGATTTTATGCCCTCCAGCCTAGCCATGCTGAATCCAATCATCCAAAGCTTACTCTCCTCTTGTGCTGAGACTCATTCCCAGTTTTCCCAAACTTGTACCCAGCCCTTATGGAAAAACTCTCTTTTTTTTATGTCAAACTTCTTTTCAAGAGAAACGAAGATATAAACCCTACAAAAGCCAGCCATTCGGGATGAGCCGGAACACCTTGCACTTGCCCAACAAGAATGCGCGGAGCTACCGGCACAAGGTCTCATTGAACTCTCTAACTCCTAATGGGCATGTGAATATGTCAACAAGCGAGCTGAACAGAATCGTGGGAAAATGAGGTTAGTAATTAATTACCAACCTATGAATCAATTCCTCCAAGACGATAAATTTCCATTGCCCCATCGAAACTCTCTCTTTCTTAGCCTTGCCCAAGCAAAGATTTATTCAAAGTTTGACCTTAAGGCAGGATTTTGGCAATTGGGTATTGACCCAGCAAACAGACCCAAAACCGGGTTCTATATCCCAAATCAGCATTTCCAGTGGACAATTGTTCCTTTCGGTCTCAAAACTGCACCTTCCCTTTTCCAAAAGGCGATGTGCAAAATTTTTGATCCTATTCTTTCCAACTCCCGATTTATATCGATGATATCCTTCTCTTGCCCCGATGAAGAATCTCATTGTCAACTTCTGACCAAATTTGCTGATATCGTCAAAAGCCATGGAATCATGCTTTCCCAGAAAAAGATGATTATTGCCTAGAAGGAAATTGGATTCCTTGGCATGCGTCTCAAAGAAGGAACCTATTGTCCCGAATCTCATATTGTTGACGAACTCTAGAAATTTTCTGAAAAGGATTTCACCACTAAGCAAATCCAGCAATTTCTTGGCATTGTCAATTATCTAAGGGATTTTGTTCCCCAAATCTCCAAGCTACTCAGACCACTCCAAAAAATGCTTAAAAGAGATGCTCCCCCATGGGGACAAAACCAGACTCAAGTTGTTTCCCACCTTAAACAAACCTTACAGCACCTTCCTCCTCTAAAAATCTCTTCTACAGGGAAGTGGATTCTTCAAACTGATGCCAGTGATAAATACTGGGCAGCCATTCTTTTCGAAGAAATTGAATGAACCAAGCATATTTGTGCCTACAAAAGTGGTCGATTCTCTCAAGCTGAAATCCACTATCATTCCACTTTCAAGGAGATATTTGCAATCAAATATGGAATTAAAAAGTTTGAATTCCACCTCATTGTTCATCATTTCCTCGTTGAAATGGATATGTCATCTTTTCCTCAAATGCTAAAGTTCAAACAAAAGCAAGTTCCCCATCCTCAATTGCTTCGATGGGCTAAATGGTTTTCAAAATACTCTTTTAATGTTAAGCATATTCCAGGGACTAAGAATGCCCTTGCTGACTTCCTGTCCAGACCAAAAGAACCGTTGGAAGCAATCAACATGTTTGTCAAAAAAGAACCCCTCCTAGGGACATACTGCACTACCAACATCCAAGGAGGATGGCCTAGTCTCAAATATCCTCTTGACGTCCCACTTGCAATCAGAGACAATGTTCTAACAGAAAAACTCCAAGAGTTTATGTGGGACTATCATCTCCGAATTTTTCGAGATTATGGTGGATTAATGCTCAGACCTGATGGACTCCATCCAGGATATCCATTTATCCATCCTCTTCAATGGTCTCCTGATGATGAATTTCTAGAAGACCTGAAATGGTTATTTTGGTACATGTTCAACCTATACACCATAGTCGTTGAATTCCCCACTGACAAAATTTTGCAGGTCCTCACCAAAGACGAACGCGGTCAAGCACACAACCAGAAACATCTCCTAGAGATCTTCACATGGTTTAAACTGCTCGCTTACTGGAAAGAACTTTTCAAGATTCAAAATCGTCAAGGAAGGCCTGAACCAGAAAGACATAATGTTGTCCTGTTCCACCGATCGTGGACATTTTGCCATCTATTTGGATGGATTTCTGACAAACCTTCTCTTGCAGGCACTTCAACTTACAGGCCCCAAGTCTTTCAAGAAGTGGCACAAGTTTATCGGACATTTCCCTATTCCATCACCACCAGCAGGCCTGCCTCTCAAGAACTCCAGAGGATCCTATGTCAAGAAAACCGAGTCATCCCACCAGAAACATGGCCTCCCGCCCATGCCCTCGTGTCCTGGGACCACCTCGAAGCTTGGGATCCGATGAGAAACGAAATTCAAGAAGCTCTCAATGTCTTCAGACATAACAATCCAAACTCCTCCACTCCCTATGACCCTTGGGGGGGTCCGCTCTCTCACAAGACCCTTAGGGGTTCCGCTCTCACAAGACCCTTGGGGAGATACCCAAAATCACGGCCCTTTTCACGGCTCTTTCTCGATCCTTTCGGTCTTAGCTCCTCTCGACAACCTGATCTATCGGCAGAAGAGATTGAGAATCTCATCCGTGCTTTCAAACGCGAAAAAGACGGAAGCTCCAGTCCATCAGATGCAGATGAAGACGCTACACTAAAAGCACAGCTAGCTCATCATAGCTCTGATGATTTGGACTATGACTATAATGCTAGGGATGGGGCGTGGCCAAAATAGCCGCTTCGAAATCACTGTAGCAACGGTCACTGTACACTATTTATCGTTCACCTAGCCGACTGTTCACTGTAGCACGAGACGTAAAATCACTATTTATAGCCTGTCACGGGATTTCTTTAGGACTCCCTATGTTTGTAGCCCATAAGTGGCTAGTGTGTTCTTATAATTGTGTCTGAGCACGACCAGCTTGCCTGCTCTTGTTGCTTGTATCTTCCTTGCCTATATAAGCAAGGAGTCTCCATTGTAAAAACTAGAGAGTGAAATAAAGAAGTGTGTTTTGTACTCTACTATCAACATGATCTTCTAAACACTCACATTCTCTTCTAGTTCAAAACGTTGGTTCTGAGCAAACACTATGATTGAGAAAAATCTTGGAGTATGCTCTACACTTGCCCTTTTAGGATCCTGTGCATCAAAATTTCCGATATTCTAGAGATTACTATGGTCTAAGTTTGAAACTTGAGAAGGAATTTGGTGGCTAACAGGCAATCCCTATTAAGGCCAGGAAGAGCCGTGTGTGGGATAGCATACTTGCCATAAGTTTGCAGCTCAAATTGTCAAGCTTAGTTCCATAGAACCTTCTATGGTATCAGAGCCCGGATTTCTTTGAATCATATTGTTTGTTTGCAATCACGATTTGATACTAGAAGAGAACCTCTCTTCCTATGGATACATCAGACTCCCCATCTTCCACACCTTTTCCCATTTCCCCTACCTCCAATCTTTCATTACAGCCTCCTCCATAACTTCAAAAATCTTCATGTTCGAAAATAGACTACCTCTATGAGGTTTCTTACCTTACTGAGGATAGTAAGATCTCAGAAACTCAGCTTCCCATGATGAATCCCTACACTGCTTTCACTAAACCACCCTCTTTCTCTCCACTTCGATCTATCAAGCACCTGATTAGACATACCCCTCGGACTGTCAAGGAGTATGTACAGTCTTCACGATTTGACCAACACCCCATCCAGGCAACGGAGCAAGAACAGTTTGTTACTTTGCAAATTCCCCCCGAGTTTCCAACTTAGTAGATACAACAGGGTTATACTCATCTCCATTTTGGAGCTATCCGCCTTGCTTTAACATTCCATGGCCGCAAAGGCCTACCAGTTACTGCTCACCTTGCTCTTTTGGACACCAAATTTTTGCAATACCAGTAAGCTTGTGTTGGCACTATCCAGATAACAATGAATGCGGGAACTGTGTTTATAACACTCTTCCCTAATTTCAACATTGCTCTTGTAGATCCCAACTTGCTCACTGCTCTTAAGGTCCAGCTACAGATCACCGGAGCCCCCCAGACTCCTGGATCCATTGCTGCCACCTTACACTACCAAATGATCTACCGTGTCCAAAATCATGCAATTGATCTCAATATTCCAAACTCTGAAGACGCACTGGTCATTTCGGTTGACCATGACCAAACCTCTTGTATCCATGTTCCCCGCCAAATCCCACGGCATGAGCTTGTCAAGCTCCTCCCTAATAGTTGGGTCACCAACTATGAAAAACTCCACCAAAGTTGTAAACCGATTCAATCCAGTGAACCCCAGTTCACTCGGAAAAAAAGATGGTACAGTTTCCATCAAGTTTGACAAGGCCAAAGAGGAATCCTCCTCTATTTTCCCTACCATCCTTCATTTCACACCTTGTTCTACTGATCCAGTCTCAAGTGAACCAGACAATAAACAATTTGTCCAATCCTTTGGTTCACAAGGTCAGCCGATCCACTTCTTCAAAGATCCCACTGGACACTGTTTTTGGGATCCTGATTGTGCTTGCTCTTCATGCACAAATTTTGAAGATGATGATGACCGACCTTCTTCCAAAAAGAAGAAAAAAATAGATACCCTTTACCAAAGGTATCTTGACGGAGATCCAACTGTTAGACCCCTTGGAGAAGAATGTGGCAAATACCAGTTCATTGTCTCTTATGGACCACCCAAACCTCCCAAGGTGACCTCATCTCCATCCCCTTGCAAGCCAAAAACTTCTCTTGAACCACCATCAGCCGAACCCAGACCACTTCGCCTTTTTATAAGCCGATCCAGAAATGGGTGAAAAAGAACCCTTCCTGTCACATAAACCTACCCAGGCCAGGTACTTGTATACCTACTCCCAAGCCACCTCGTGTCCTACTCGGCATATGCATGTTTTCACCAGATGACTTCCCTCTACTTAAAGCCAAAGAACCTGAGTCCAGTGGTACTCGGAAATTCCCTCGATTGGAAAAATTCTCTGACCCTCACCAAAGGTATCAGCACTCACCCAAGATACCTAACCCAACTGGTCTTGATGCCCAAGGACAACGCAAGCATCCCTCTGCTGCTGAAACTGTCATAAATTGGCAAACTGAGAATGCTTTGGCTCAAAACGAGATCCTTGGAACTGTTGTTACACGATTGGAACGTGTAGATCAAAATACTGCATTATCTTGCAAAATGCTGAAAGACTTCCAGAAAAGGCTTCACCTGCTAGAAACCAAGCAGACACCCCCTAGCCATTACTTGGAAGACCAGAAATCAGAAATTGAAAAACTCAAAAGACAGATCCAAATTCTCAAAAACCAACAGTCCTATACTCCTGTTGATCAATCCTTCTTCCCCCTTCCTGCCTTATCATCAAAACCCAAATCCTCCCCCTTTGGGGTATCCTCCTCATTTGCTGCTGTCCTAAGCTCGCCCTGTCCCTCCTCCATGAGAATAATTTCTTAGTTCTTCGAGAGAAACTTCGCAAGCTTAAGCAAAAGCAAAAGCAATCCCCAACTCCTACCGAGTCTTCGGCGTCACCTCCGGTACACCCCGAATGCCCTCCTAGAGACTCGCCACCGGCACTTTGACCATTTCTAACCCACTTGAAAACTTCCTCCGACACCAAATCCCTTCGATTGCTGCCATCAAACCATCCAAAACAAGACATGTGGAAACCTCTTCTAATTCTGATTCTGATATATTTATCGGACCATCCTCTTCGGAAGAAACCTTGTTTATGGCAGATAATGTCAATGAAGAAGAAATGTTTTCCGAACTAGAAGTACTCCACCAGGATCAGCCCGATGCCACTCAGACTTTTACTGCATCATCCTCCAAAGTTTATTTTACTTTGGATGACATTCCATATTATAAGTGGCCTAAACGGCTCCAAGAATTCCATGCCTGGCTCACCACTAGGCATATTTCTAAACCAAGCACTTATGATATCCTCATGGAATTCACAAGCCGCTTTACCGAAGCCCTCAAAGACTGGTGGCACGCTGCTTTAGAACAAGATCAGCTGTACCTCTTGACATAGCCATTGGATAATGCCATCCAGATTATCCATATGTACTTCATCAGAAAACCTGAAGATTCGAAGGAGCTCAAACGAAAAGAGTTCTTTGAGCGAAAATGTTGTTCATTAAGACGCAAAGATCTTGATCGACATTTCCAGGCTATGATCAAGTTATTTTATTTGCTTGGAGTAGATTGGAATCTTAAACCAATCTTCTTGGCGTCCATCCCAAAAGAAGTTAGCCAGGCTGCAAAAAAAACTCTTCAACAAAGGCAGAAAAGCCTGACAGAAGCTACCCTTGATGAAATTTAGCAAGCCATCCATATTGCCATCAAAGAACTTTGCCTTCGAAGAGAAGCTTTTCGAAGCTATCGCAAAGAAAATAGGCATCTTGATAAAGCATACCTAAAGCCTGAATTGAAGATTAAATGCCTCAAGAATTGTTCCGATCCTTCCTGCACAGGCTGCAAAAAGAAGAGACATTTTAAACGATTATCTTTCAAAAGGACACAAAAAGGAAAAGGCAAAGGAAAGTGGAAATTCTTGCAAAAGAGCCATCATCGCTCTTCCAAGAAGCGGAGTAAAGACAGATGTTATGTCTGCAATAAAAAAGGACATTTTGCCAAAAATTGTCCAAAGGCAAAGAAGCGCAGAAGCCACTTGATTGATAAACTCTGAACTTGGTGGCTAACAGGCCGTCCCTATTAAGGCCAAGAAGAGCCGTGTGTAGGATAGCATACTTGCCATAAGTTTGCAGCTCAAATAAGGCTTCACCTGCTAGAAACCAAGCAAACACCCCTTAGCCATTACTTGGAAGACCAGAAACCATATATGTAATAGTTTGTGATTTTTTATGGTATTATCTAATTTAATAGAAATCAATGAATGGTAAATTTGAACCTAACCACGGGCAGCGCAGTTGGTATACGTTCTCTCCCTCATCGTCGAGGTCAAGAGTTCAAACCCTCTTGTTGCTAAAGTGTTATAAGAGGGGGGTCCTGGTGTTGGGGTCTTGGGCTAGCCTCCCCCGAGGTTTATGTCTAAATAGCGGCTTGCGGTGAGGCTCGACGGTGCCATCGAGCACTGGAGAGTCGTGTGCTCCCTCGAAGGGGTGAGCTCCGGCGGTTCCTCGGTATCAAAAAAAAAAAATGAATGGTAAATTTGTCACAAATGTATCAGTTTAAGGTTTTTAGAGGTCAAAATACTCAGATGTATTAGTTTGAGATTTTTCGTGACATTGACTTTAACTTTAATTAAAACGAGCACCATCAAAGAGTCTGTATTACGTCTAGTATAACACCAATTTCCCTAACATTTTTCTTGAATCATGGAGGACCTTCAAACTTGAATATGTGACCCAAAAGTAGCCTCCAACACAATTCCGTCCAAGATGGCCATGGAAATTCTCACATAGCGACTTGGGTGGACGATAGCAGGTAAATGGAGATGACATGAATCTGGAAAAATCCCACTGACAAGTGTACTTTATTCAGCGTGGCATACTGCTAAGTTTTTTTCTTTGTGCTACCAATACCCCCAAATTTATACCAGTGATCCAAAAAACACATGCAAACTCGGTCCGGAAAACTTAACATTTGCACAAATGGGATTCAATGGCCGGTCGTGACCTAATTGTCGGGGATTTTACATTTGTAGAAACTCATCTCTCACATAATCACGTAAAACCGGGTGCACAGGACAAGAAACGTGGGGTCCACGGTTACCAAAGTTAGGACATGAACTGTCGTTCTGAAATTGTATTAGACATTTCTTTTTATATTTAAGTGCTGAATAGGATTGCATGTGATCCTTAACACATGCCTTGGATTAGAGTCTTCAGTGGAATTTCATTTATTACTTGCCATATTAAAGTAACTCGTAGTTTGTTTTGCAAAAAGTAAATAATTTAGAAAATATTTTAAAAAAAATGATTGCTTGTATCATTTACCAAAATGAATAAATAAAAAATATATTCATCATTCACGAAAATATTTAGACAAATTATTTTTACAAAAAGTACAAGCAGTTATTTTAAGAAAAATATTTTTCAAATCATTCGTTTTCCGCGAAATAAATATAACTTAAATCTCTTAAATTTGTCATAATCTACAAAAAAAAAACCTATCATAAGGTTTACTGCACTTATAAATAGTAGTTTACTTTACAAGTCATAACTTACTTCTAGTTGTACAAGTTGTTTACACTTGTAACAGTAATTCTATTTATGTATGGCAAATTATTTATAGAAACACGTAGTAATTCACCATTCTTTACATAGTACTTCACCATTCTTTACATAGTCCTTCACCTTTAAAGTCCAATAAGATAGAATATCCAACCGTTTGTAATTTTCATGAAATTCGTAATCGCACCGGAATTTATTGTCAATCTTTTTCTCTTATTCTTAGTAACATATCTCCACTCCCCGATCCTAATATTTCTTCAAAATTTGAAAAAAATTCAAAAGCCATTTTAGTGAGTAATTATCTTTATATATCGTGTTTTTTTATTAATAAATAGTAACACTGACATTCTTATAGTCTGTATTTTCTTTAAGTATCCGTAAGTTATTATCTCTTTATCCGATGGTTGAATTTTTTTCCCTTTTCATCCAATCATCCATCCTATTTAATTGGGATTGGTCATGTAACTTGCTGGACTGCATCATAATATTTCCGTAATTCTATCTACACGCCTATTCCCGTCCTCCATAAAATTGATATGATGGCTAGAGTATGAAGGGAAAAAAAGTGATGAAATAATTAACTAAATTGGTGAATTCGCTACAATGATTCATGAACTTTCATTTCGAATGCAGACCTTTTTACGTTGGAATAGTTCAATGCATTCATCGGCGCCTGACTCTGAGATGTGAATCATCCAAGGCACATTAGCATGGTATATTTCTCATGTTCAAACCGGCTTTGAAATCAAACCCCTCCTCAAGAGGAGAGATGGGGTGATTCAGGTGAGATCCAATGTAGATTTAACTTTTTATTCACTTGTGAGATCTGGGCAATCCGATTAAAATGAGAATGACATCTTATATGGTAGTCACTTCACGTCGTAATGAGAGATTTCAAAATTTAAATATCACCATGGCCTTCCCCAGGACCACTGCCTGGACCGCCATGGTCTCCAGCGGGGCCATGTCCACCTTCACTGCCAGGACCGTGATGGCCGTGATCAGACATTTTGGCTACTCTGCCTAACTCAAGGAAACCTGTTCTCCAAAGGTATGTTGGCTAAGATTTGTGATGGTTGGAGGTGGGAGATATTTGGATTTATATAGAAAATGAAAGTCGGGGAGAGATGTCCGACTGGTGGCCGGGGGAATCATGTGGAGGAAGACCGGTGGATCGAAGCGCACTGCCACGCAGCGACTGATTGGAGGTCCTTTATCTGTAGATGAAAGTTACATGTTCCCCGCATTTTAGGCTTTGTTCATTATCGCATCCGCCTCAGCCATGTCTCTTTTTCTTGTTTCTTGCGGAATTGGCAATTATTTCAAGGAATTGTCGCTATTTAAATAACGGAAAGCTGATGATCTTACGTAAAACGTTTTTCATAAATTGGAAAAGAAGAAAATTTCTTTTCCTAAAGCACCAAATAAATAAAAATCAATTTTCATGGAAGATATTTTCATGTATTATAAAACTTTCAGTGAAATAAACATACCCTAAATGTTCAATCCTCATGCATAAGATCTCAATATAGGTCTCAATCTAGTCCTCAAGAAAACCCATTCCAAATCTCGTCACGGAAGACCGTAACACGCAAACCTATTCTCTTCTCCTCCTCTCCTCATACCTCAGCCATAGCTCCTGCCACACCACCTCCGTATCGCTCCAAGCTAGGGTGTGCCACATTGTCTAGGCTGAGCTAACCAAGCCATCATGTTGGCCCCTTGCTCTATGTTTGTAGGGCCATCAAATGAGTGGGTCGGATCGATTTGAAAATAGTCCGACCCATATTAACTCATTTAATCCGTTTTGACTCATTTTCCTACAATGTAAATTTAATGACCTATACCCGACCCAACCCATACTCAATTCGACCCATATTATCAAAACAAATTAATATTCTAAGAAAATCATTTTCCAGAAAAATAACCATATTTTTCCGTGTTCGTAAACTAGAAGATATTTTCTGTTAATTGATAAGGAAAATACAGCTAACTCATGCACCCCTTTCAATCATTTTATTATTATTATATTTTTAAAATCGATTTTTAAGTCTTTTTTTCTTTTTCTTTCCCTTCTTCTCATTGGCCGTTTGCTGGCCATGGCAGTTGCCGGTGACTGGCCACATGCGAGCTTGAGCCTTACTGGCCTATGGCAAGGCCCGAGCTTGTCGGCGTTGGGTGAGCTCAACCTTGCCATAGGCCGGCGAGGCTTGACCTTGCCGAAATCTAGCAAGCTTGAGCCTTGTTGACCTATGGCGAGGCTCAAGGTCGACGACTGCTAATGAAGAAAAAAAAGAAAAAAGGAAAAGGAAATTGAAAAGTAGTCGGTATAAGTTGAGTTATTATTGGGTTTGGGATTGACCAATTAATGACCCATTTTTCAATTGAGCTCTATTATAATAAATCCATTTATGACCCATATCAAAGTATCTATTAATCTATTTTCTACCCAGTCAATTAAATATTGATTAAAATAAGGGTTATTTACCTGTTTTGTCACCCTTTCGTAATCCAACAATCGAGTCTCTTGACAGCTCCTCCATGGCTGCGAGACTGAGCTCGACACGTCTTTGTTACGAGGCTAGGCCATTCAAATTACTTATAGAGGAAAGATAAAGCAGTTCAATTTTTTTCCTTTTCACTATTTACATTATGTCATATCAGCTTTCGAGAAGGATAATGTCACAACCTCACCTTCAGAAGCAGGTTGGACCACCTGGAGGTTTGGTTAATGGATTATTAAGCCTAAACTTAGTTCGGGCTCTCCTAAGCTCATACCAATTCACGACCTAAGGTTTAAGTTTTTAGTATGCAAATGATTTTTACTTAGAGTCGCCACTAATCTAATTTTGGTGGGTCGATTAGAAACCTAGGCAAAGTAACGGGAGAATTACTTTACTCCTACAAATCAAATATTATGAGATCAGGGATTTGATTACGTTGGATTTCTCTAATGCCCTTTCGGTACCTTTTCTCTTTTATTTATTAAAAAAAAATTGTAAGCAGCTTGCATTGATTTTAATTTACTTCCTAACATGTAATGTAATTATATGAGTGCGCAATCATTATCTAGCACCAAGTAAAACAAAGCAATAAATAAATTGCGAGCATAGGGAAGAGATACTTACCTCAAAACAACGAAAGCATCTGCAATGTCAACTTAAAGATAACATCAATAATCCTAGATATAATTTCTAATAACGCAATCATTAAATTTTTTTTAAGGTTTTCACTTATTTAATGAGACCTAAAAAAAATTAAGTGCAATGACGTACGCAAGTGTCTAACTATAATAGCATGCAACATACAACTTAATATGCAGATTATATGTCACGTGACATTAATTATTTGACTTAATCTAATGCCCAGAAATATTTAATGCAACTATCCTAGTATGTCATGCATTCAAGTGATCCTAAACATGCAATGGCTAGATGACACACGGAAGATGACCTAATTCTACATGACACGAGCATGGCAATTTTTTATTTTTTTTCTTTTTCATTTTTAATTAAAATTCGAAATTAAAAATGCCTAATTTTTAAACATACAAACTATCGTAAAAGAAAATATTCTAACAAGAATCATATCCTCAACTATATTTTTTGGGTTTTCTTTCATAAGCAAAATCAATTCGAGCAAAGGCATCAAGAACAACACGGCAACAAATCAAGCAAGATATTATCCATGTTCGTTGAATTTTGGAAATAAATTGACGAATCGTATCTCAGGCATGATATTAGATTGGTCAATTTTTCACAAAATCGCAAATAATATCTCGGGCATAAGATTAGATAGGCACTTTTTCCGTGCAATCGCGAATCGCATCTTGGGTGTGAGATCGGATTGACGATTATAGCATGTTAAGAAATTAGGAAATAATTTCCAATTTAAAGACTGCTCAAGATTTCATGGATATGACATCATCCGAAGATTTGAATTCGATCACAATATCAACGAATTAAGTAATGAAATAACCAAATCAAATTTGGATAATATCGTTACCTATTTGGCAGATATCATTCCTGAATTTGGACTGGTCAGGTGGTAAGACCGAGGATGGCTCACCCAACGGCAAGAGATCACACAGTGGGTATGTAACCGGATGTTCATGGACGCGATGGTGAACCGCGGTCAGGGCAGGGGTTCAACTAGAATCGTGCAAAAACCCAATGAAATTACTTGGGCCTTGGGCTGATCCGGAATTTGTCCGAAAAAAGAAACCGTAATTTGTGGACCATGTTTCCTAATTCAAGCCGATATACGGCGGCCTTTGAGTTTGGGGATCACCGGTGCTTCTCGACCGTCAGTATGCAGATCCTTTCGTGAATCTATTTGTCCGAGCTTCCACCGAAGACTTGATAGTTTGATCAGAAAATCCACTCTCACCGCCACCATATCTCAAAAGAAATCAAAAAGTGGCGCCCTCTGCATGTGATGATGATGAGGCCAGAGGACTCGCAGCAGGGAGCGCCGCTACGAATCAGTAACAGCCGCAAAATGTGCAAGAAGACCGGTATCGTTGGGGACTTGCAAACGCCCGGCGGTTCACTGGACTGCTAGGGATTTTGCTGAAACCCTGCATGAAAAGAGTCAAATACGGCAAAACACTGTAGTCACCGCAGGTGGTGGCTCGTGAGTGAGGTCGACAGCATGCGTCGGTGACATCAAGGACAGCTCAGGCAATAGGAAGGACAATGGCTCAGGCTTGGTGCCAGGGCCGCAAGCAGCGGGTAGCTTTGCAGTGCAGCGCGACGTCGATGGCAGCGTCAACCGCGATGGGCTGCTTGCAGCAAGGTATTCGTATGATCAGGGAGCAGCTCAGCATCGCGCTTGGCGGTGGCTCGGTGCAGGGAGCAGCAGTTGGCCGTCGATGGCACGGTCTGTATAGCCGGCACAGGTAAGCCCTAAAAGGAGTAGCGGCTTCGTCGTCAAGGATCTCAGCGAGATTCATGTTGCGAGGATTGCTTGGCAGGTAAGAGTGGAAACTCAGAAAATTCACGAAGGAGTTCACTGATGTTGGCGATGTTCTCCCCGTGAACTCTCTTTGAACACGTGCTCTCCAAGAAGTGGACACGTGGCTGAATTCTTGTGATGAGTTCAGCCACTCATGAATTGAAAATCAAGGCGTGAGCTTTTCCAGAGATCCATTTGGCCTTCTTCATGGATGATCGACATAGCTCCCGCTTTTCCAGGCCTCTGTCTCTATGCCAGGGAGAAAAGCCCCCTCTTTGTTATATAGTTAATGGATCAACGAATGCAAACAAATTAAGATACATCTTTTCTGTTCACGTATCTATATTTATTCGATTAATGAATCTCTGGAATTCACGTATCTCCTGAATTCATGAATATATTGGATTCACGTATCTCCTGAATTCATGAATCTCTTGGATCCACGTATCTCCTGAATTTATGAATCTCTTGGATCCATATATCTATTTAATTCATGTATCTCTTCTGTACATGAACTTGAAGCTCTATAAATAGATAAGAGCATAGAGCTTCTTAAAAAAAAAAAAAATTTTCAGAAAGAAAAATTCGAGAAAAAGATTCCAAAAACTCTACTCTTCTGATTTTTCTGAGTGTGCTGGTTCAATTGAATGGTTCGATTGAGTTCTGTTTGCATAATGCTAATCCAAACAGATTCGAGGTGTTGTATCTTGAGAGGCATAGTTCGTGAATCTACGGAGCACCATTGGTAGGAATTAATCGCCTTAAGGAGATTCGGACATCCGTACCTCACCTCTAATTTTATGTTATTTTTTCAGTAATATCTTATTTTCATCTTCTTCAAGATTTATAAGTTTACATAAAAAGAAGGATATGATAAAGTTGTCATCGTCTTCTTTATATTGATGTTCTGATTACAACGAACAGTTTGCTTTCTCTTGATTATATTCCAACAATCTTAAGGCGATTAGTCACTAACTATTTGTTGTTCTGGTCAGATTATTGATATGACTGAAAATAATCAAGTGCCCTTCAATGTCCAGAATGTTTCTGGAGACGTTCCTATGGTCGATTCGACCGTTGCTATGGGAGATGTTAAGCCCTTGGGGCCTGAATTTGTAGTAGCTAATGATACGGGCCCTTTGGCCAACACCAATTTTGGTGGTGCGGGTACAAGTCTTACGACTAGTATGCCCGAGACTGTTTTTCAGAACAGTACAAGCCAAATGGCTTTTGGCTCCGTTTCTGGAGGGATGGTTCAACGAACCTTGCCTACTGTGACAGAATATGACAATATTGAGAGATTGTCTGCTGTAATAATGTCCGAAGCATCTCTAGTGTCAAACACTAATGGCTGGTGGCTAGACACAGATGCCACAAATCACATCTGCATAGATAAACGCATGTTCTCATCATATGAGAAGGCTGAAGAAGATGAGAAAGCTTTATATGGCTAACTTTGCATCAGCAAAGATTGCCCGAAAAGGAAAGGTGATCCTGAAGTTTACATCTGGCAAGGAGGTCGTCCTGCTAAATGTGCTGCATGTACCAGAGATTCGGAAAAATCTAATTTCTGGCCCTATACTTGTCAAGAAGGGTTTTAAAGTGGTATTTGAATCTGAGAAGTTTGTACTTTCGAAAGGAGAGATGTATGTGGGGAAAGGTACTTGTGTAATGACCTGTTTAAAGCCAATGTGGTTGTCATTGATGTAAACTCAAATTATGTGTACCCAAAGACTATTAATAAATAAAAGTCTTCAGTTTACACTGTTGTGTCTCCTTATCTATGGCATGGTAGATTAGGACATGTAAACTATGGTACAATGAAGGGAATAGCAAACTTGGGGTTAATTCCAAGATTTGAGTTGGATGCCCGTTACAAGTGTGAGACTTGTGTTGAGGCCAAGTTTGCCAAAAAAGCCTTTCAAATCTGTTGAAAGAACAAGTGAACCTCTACAATTAATCAATAGTGATCTATGTGATTTAAACTTTGTAGAAAGTAGAGGTGGAAAGAAGTACTTCATCACATTTGTGGATGACTGTACTAGATTTTGCTATGTTTATTTACTAACTAGCAAAGATGAGACTATGAGCATGTTTGTCAAGTATAAAAATGAAGTTGAAAACCAACTTGATAAACGAATCAAAGTGCTTAGGTCTGATAGGGGAGGAGATTACAGTTCAATCAATTTCAAAGAGTTTTGTGCTAGTTTTGGAATAATTCTCCAAACGACTGCACCTTATATTCCACAACAAAATGGAGTTCCTGAACGATTGAACAGGACACTAAAGGAGATGGTTAACACCATGCTTTTGAGTTCAGGTTTACCTAAGAACTTGTGGGGGGAGGCAGTTTTAACTGCAAATCATATTCTTAATAAAATACCCCACAAAAAGACAGGTAAAACTCCATATGAGTCATGGAATGGAAAGTTGCCATCCTACAATTTTCTAAAAGTGTAAAGGTGCTTGGCCAAGGTGGCAATTCCTCCTCCTAAACAAACCTATACCTGCAATTTGCATACACTGTGATAATCAAGCGGCAATTGCAATGGCACATAATGTGATTTATAGCGGTAAGTCTAGACACGTTCGTCGTAGACACAATACCGTAAGATAGTGGCTCTCAAATGGAGTCATTTCTTTAAACTTTGTAAAGTCAAAGGAAAATATTGCGAATCCGCTGACAAAAGGTTTGTCAACAGAGCAGATAAACTGCGCATCAAGGGGAATGGGTTTAAGAGCCTTAACCCAATAAAGAGATTCCAGGGTGGAAACCTAACCTATACGATTGGAGATCCCATGGTCTAGGTTCAATAGGACAACGCAAATTCTGGAAACGCTAGTGTAAGCACTGTCTCCCATTCCTATGATGCAACAGTGCTTTCCTACAGCGTTAATAAAGGTACGCTATGCGTTTAATGATTCCTATAACTTGGAATGTAACATTCAAGTAAGATATGGTAGGATATCTTTAATAGGAATGCACCTATATGCGTGGAGCTGGCCGTGTGACGTCCTGAAATTCGAACCCTCTGAGGGAGGACTGAACGTTAATTTCGCCAGTGCATTGTTGGTTGATCTCACTCGGAAATGATCACTCCTGAGATACTGACCTTGAGGGGAAAGGCTACTGAGGACAGAACTCGTGCGACTAAAGAACTTGACTTGGGAAAACGACTCAACCGTGAGACTTGCGTAAGGATGATCCTGTAGTCATGCAGGCCGATTTCAGGAATGAATAGAAGTCGATTCGCGGATAGAAATAATGGACGACGGGTGATTCCGTCTACTGTTATCGAACCCGTGAACGACCCTATGTCGATCCTTGATAATCGTGTACTTTGAAATAAGAATCTATCATTCACAATTTCATGTCGTCAAGGACGTCCATGTGTCGAGAAGTCTTGAACGTGGTTTGGCACGAGTCGATTACGCGTGAATCCTCGAAGCCGCCTGTCAGTCTGAATTATACCAAAATGACATTTGGGCGAAATAAACAAGGCATGAGAATCCAATATTGGACTTCGAATTTTCGGGAACGTCTGGAATGAACTTTTGGATGATGCTTCCTCGATAGTCAACAGTGCCGGTTGAGCCGAGTTTTTGGGAAAGGGATTTTCGGACTGAGGAAACGAGCCTACGAGAACGTGAGTTGGGCAAGATCAGTGTGGGCCTCACGCCCAAAGTGGGACAGCCACCGTAGAAGACCGAGACAAACGGGCGAGCCCGTAGGACCCAACCGACCCCTCACCCATCCTAACCCGTTATCCAAACTTGAGCCGATTCGAGCCTAAAAAATTCTCGAGCCCATTCCTATTCATTTTCAAGCCCGTTTCCTAGGCCCGCCTTTCATTTTCAGCCCAAGAGCAGATTGGGAAATGTGCAAGGTGGAAATGACCAAAATGCCCTTGGATATTTTGAAGAAAAGTCAAAAGAAGAGAGAGAAGACGAGGTCATCTTTCTTGGGAGTTGAAGCTTGCATTAATGGCCTTAATGAGGCCTATCTCCAGCCCTCACTTCACTCTCTCTCTCTCTCCTTCATCTTCTCCAAAAATCGCAGCCCCTCTCTCCCCTTGTTTCCCTTCTTCCTGAAATTTCAGTTTTTGACCTCTCACCAAAATTGGAGTTGTTCGTTGCCTTCCCGTTGGAATCTCGGGCCGTGCCACCTATCACTGTGCTCAGAAGAGGGAGACCATACGGATGGCGTCGGCCGTTTGTCGAACGAAGCCGCCGGCAGATCCGTACGGCGGCCGGAAGCCGACTGTTCGCCGACCGCCTACTGTTCACGCGGTACTGCACAGTTTCGCCTTTGCTACTGTTTCCTCTCCATTTTCGACTAAACCACCGCCACACCAGCCACACACACCTCCCCCTTGATCCCCTGGAATCACCAGCCACCGGCCACCAGCTCGCCGGAGCTCTGGCCAGCTTGTTTTTGCTCCGACCAGCAGCCTCCTCCCACTACAATGCTGTCCTTTGGAGTTTGGGGTTTGAGCAGAGGTTACTACTGTGATTTCTGGCCTAGGACCGCCTTGGAGTGTCGTGGGAGAAGTCCCCGGGTGTCGGGTTCGTCGCCGCCGTCGCGCCCGTGTCGCCGGCCCGTTTAACGGGTGAGTTTAGCTCCTAAACCCTATTTAGTGCCTAAACTTGCTTAGGGTTGGGTTAATTAGTGCTAAGGGCTGATTAAGATATTTAATTAAGTGCATTAGCCCTAATATAGGTGGTTAGATTAAGGATTAAGATTAAATTAGCTTAATCTTGTTTAATTATGCTTAATTGTGTGTTATGTGCTAATTAAGCATGCTTTGCTTGATTAAATTGATTAATTGTTTTAATTAATTGATTTATTTAATTTCTACATTTATTGATTAAATTATGTGATTTCTGAATTAAATTATTTAATTATTAAATTCGGAAATTTCACTGTTTTTTTTTTTTTTTTTTTTTTTTGATGACCAGGGGAACTCCGCACCCCGCCGACGGTAGGGAGTAAACCCTGGGGGCCGCACGTGCTAGCCACCACACACATGCAACCAGGGTAAGTCACCCTATGACGAAGCTGGGATTCGAACTCTCGACCTTTTGCGAGAGGAAGAGAGCGCAAACCAGCAACGCCACCCAGGTGGGTGGTTCGGAAATTTCACTGTTCATGTGCACTGTTCACGATTACTGTACACGTGCACTGTTCACGGCACTGTTCATCCGGAAGTGGAATTGTGCATAATTTCATGTGCCTTGATCATATGAAGTGAATTGGATGTGGCATTGCATAAGCATCCGCTTGAATTGTGTAATTTTCACAAAAAAAAGAAAATGGTTTGTCCAAGGGACACCGAAAATGGACTGCCTTTATGAGAAAGAAAGTGATTTGTCCGAGAGACACTGGAAATGGACCGCTTTTATGAGAAAGGTGGGAAAAATGATTTGTCTGAGGAACACTGGAATAGACCACTTTTATGAGAAAGGACTCGAGATTTTAAATGCAAGTGTATGTGCAAGTATGTGTGCATTGGCTACGATAGTCTGAATCACCGAAGGGAGGGCACGGAAGGGCACGGTTGCACCTCTGCGGAGGAAGGGCACTGTAGCACCGTTGTGCTTCGGAGGGCACGGAAGGGCACGGTTGCGCCTCTGTGGAGGAAGGGCGCCGTAGCGCCGTTGCGCCTCGGAGGGTACGAAAGGGCACGGTTGCGCCTCTGCGGAGGAAGGACACCATAGCGCCGTAATGCCTAGGCTTGCACGGAAGGGCACGGTTGCGCCTCTACGGAGGAAAGGCGCCGTAACGCCGTTGCACCTCGGCCCAATGGAACACGTGTGGATACCAGAGTGTACGAGAACATTGCATCATCAGTTTTGATTATGCAAGAGGTGATCACATCATTAATTATGGTACGCACGCATGAATTGATAACGTGCTGGGTGTGGCAATGGCCAGGTAAGATCGCTTGTGACGCGACTCACATGTGATTGATGAACTGCATCATCTAACGGCCATGTGCATTGCGTGTATTGTGCTGACTTATATGTGCAGGGTATGGCATACCGGGTAAGGTTGCATGCGAACCGACTATTCGATTGTTGGTTGCATTGCTTGCATTGAATGAGATTTAACGTGTAGGATATGGCATACCGGGTAAGGTTGCATGTGAACCGACTTTTGATTGTTGGTTGACCCTATTTGTGGTTTAATTGCTGATTGTTGATTATTTGTGGTTGGCTTGAGTGAGGGGTGGTTCTGGAGAGATACCCCGGGTTGAGTTGGTGTACTAACCGGGGCTTAAGGAAAGAACTCGCTGAGATTTTATCTCAACCCGTCGTGGTTAACCATTTTCAGATCCTTAGAATGGCGCACCCACAGTGGAGAATCCTGCCCCCGCTTCTCCAGTAATCGACCTGAGGAGTCGAGTCCGATGGGTCCAAGTGACCATGGTGCTGAACCCGAGGGTTCATTTTGTACAGCTGGATTAGCCTAGCCTAGTTCCTTTTTGGTTTGGCTTAGAGGATGGATCGGCCCCTGTCGTCAGGCTTGTAAATCGAAAAACAATCCTCCGTTGGTTAATCTAGTAAATTGTATAAATGAGTAATGATGGTTGTTCCTGTTGTTCATCCATCTAACCCTGATTGATTGATTGTTTGTTTGTTGGACTAGGGATAGTTCGTCTTCCGCTTGCGCATAACAAAATATTAAAATGAATGGTCGTCAACGAGTCCTGGGACGTCGCTTTCAATTGACCATGGTAAGGGGTTGTCGCGTGCTCGGGGTTCGGGGCGTGACAGGCCGACTCTATGAAAATCTTTTAAGGCTAGATTTTCTAAAGCACGCATGAATCCCGAGAGGTTCAAAGCCGAAAGAACGAACACAACCAAGAACCAATCTTGAATTGGAAATACTCTATGTGAGGTTTATTGTCTAGGCTTACACAAACAACTGGCGATTCAAGACTTAGTCCATCGACTAGTTAAGTAAGTCCGATAGGCTTTCACTAAAGAAGGTTCAAAGCGAAAGCTACCTATCTTGATGCAGTGTATTTCAACAGGTATACTCAGATTCCTTCGAGTCAAAAATGTTTTGTTGATCCATTAATGTGGGGGATTGTTATATATATGGTTAATGGATCAACGAATGCAAACAAATTAAGATACGTCTTTTCTGTTCACATATCTATATTTATTGGATTAATGAATCTCTGGGAGTCACGTATCTCCTGAATTCATGAATATCTTGGATGTACATATCTTCTTTATTCATGAATCTCTTGGATACACGTATCTCCTGAATTCATGAATCTCTTGGATTCACGTATCTCCTGAATTCATGAATCTCTTGGATCCATGTATCTATTTAATTCATATATCTCTTCTGTACATGAACTTGAAAGCTCTATAAATAGATAAGAGCATAGAGCTTCTTCAAAAAAATAAAAAGGTTTTTTAGAAAGAAAAATTCGAGAAAACGATTCCAAAAACTCTACTCTTCTGATTTTTCTAAGTGTGCTGGTTCAATTGAATGGTTCGATTGAGTCCTGTTTGCATAGTGCTAATCCAAATAGGTTCAAGGTGTTGTATATTAGGAGGCATAGTTCGTGAATCTGCGAAGCACCATTGGCAAGAACTAATCGCGTTAAGGAGATTCGGACATCCGTACCTCACATCCAATTTTATGTTATTTTTTCAGTAATATCTTATTTTCATCTTCTTCAAGATTTATAAGTTTACATAAAAAGAAGGATATTATAAAGTTGTCATCGTCTTCTTTATATTAATATTCTGATTACAACAAACTGTTTGCTTTTTCTAGATTATATTCCAACACTCTTTTCTTCTCCTCACGATTTCTCTCTACGACAAGACTCTCCCTCCTCTTTCGACCGTCGTGTGGCCGTGTCTTCGCCCCCCTCTCCTTAATTGTGTTGCAAGTCCTTTTATACATGAAGGAGGCGGTGTCCTCGAAAAGACCAGCCCTTCTTTCCTCCTTTAAAATATTTGCATATCGTACGGTCAAAGACATGTTCCTCCACAAGCACAATTAATTCCCCTTCTTTGACTGCCGGTAGACATTCTGATGATTTGCCCATATTTCTTTTCCCTTCATTCGCTGAGTTTTCCTTTTCTTTTGACCGGTGAATCTTGCCTATTCTGATGACCCAAATTCGGAAGGATAATATTGATCTTTTCCTTATTTATCATGGGAATCAAAATTATTTTTCTAGTTTAAACCAATTTCCCAACTTGGCATGCCACCTTATTATTCCCGGTCATCTAAGAGACAATGGGCTCGGTTCACATTTTTATCATTGTAGGCTCAGTCCAATTCAGAATCATTTACTCGAGTCCACCTGCTGGTCCGATAAATATATGAGCCTATCAACTACTAATGCAAATGCTCCTAACATCTATATGATATGCAACTTAATTATAATATTTTTGTTTAGGGTTTAAAATTAATCTCTAATTTTTTACGCAATAAATAAATGATCAGGTTGTCAAAATTTATGTGTTAATAGATAAGAGACAATCGACTTTTCAAAAGGATAGATACACGTTTAAGATCATTGTTGATTTGTGGGGAAAACATATGGATGTGATTGCTTTGAGGAAATTGAAGTTCATTCAATACATCACATATTGAACTTCCTTGCCGACAGACAGAGAAGGGTTCGTTGCTTCATAAACTTTTCCTGTATACCTGGTCCAATTATTGAGGATCTGGACTAGCACCTCGCCCATGCCATTCTTCTTCCTTTATCCACCTCCTTACTTTAGGAAAAGCTCCTCATCAAGGATTGAGATGGTTTTTCAATATTTGAATTTGAATGTTAAAAAGGGTATATGATGAAGGAGCATCCAACTTAGCTCTATCGACGAATTCGACATCGACACTATCGATGGTGATCCAAGCCCAGATAAACTTTGGGCATAACATGCTTCCATGGATCAAGACTGGAGTTTCAGAATAAAGCAGTACCAAACCATTTCCCGTCAAAGTTATCGATATTGAGTTACCGAAATTATCAGGATGCCACAGTTGTACCTACCAATGGGAGGCTATTATAGACAACTTCCTCGGTTATTTGAAGTTGTTTTGATGTGTTTATTTTCTGATCAAAGTGGGAGCACAAATTTTGCAAGACTAAGAATGCAAGTTCCCAAATCATTAATCGCATCTCTAATTTCCTAGGAGTCTTTAATGTTTTGTAAGTTTCAAGAGTCAAAGTTTTGAGTTCCTAGGTTATTAATGTCAGGCTAGTTCCCATGTTTATTTATTATTTTTCTATTTCCTAAGATATAATCCTCCTATAAATAGAGAAAGCCTCTCAATTGTAAGCAGACGATCTTGATGAATGAAAATTTGTGAGACTTCCTCTGTGTGAGTGGATATTTTTGGAGAGTAGATAACTCCTTTATCAGTCTCTTGGCATAAGTACACTAAGAGTGCCATAACTTTCGTACGGTGCTCACTTTGGTGCAAAAACTTTTTTTTTCGCTCACTTGAGTGCCACAAGTTTTAAAAAACGTTCACTTGAGTGCCAATTCTGACGTGGCCGCCGGAAAAGCTGACGTGGCGCCGGTGAACAATATTTTAATATATTTTAATATATTTATTAATTTTTTTGATTTTTTTGATTTTTTTGATTTTTTTTTTTTTTTGTTTTTGATTTTTTTTTTTTTTTTTAAGGCCGGCGAGGGTCACCAGTGGCCCTCGCCGGCCCTAAAAAAAAAAAAAAAAAAAAAAAAAAAAAAACAAAATCGAAAAAAATTTTAAAAGAGTAAAAACGGCGTCATTTTCCCTAAAAAGTCCACGTTGGCGTTGAAATTTATTAAAAAAAAAAAGAAAAATCATTAAAAAATTCCACGTATGCATTTTTTCCGGAAGTGGCACTTAACTGAACAATTTTTGGCCGAAAGTGGCACTTAACTGAACGATTTCACTCCGATGTGGCACTCAAGTGAGCGAAAAAAAAGTTTTGGCACCAAAGTGAGCGCCGTACGAAAGTTATGGCACTCCTAGTGTCCTAACCCCCAGTCTCTTTATCCTTAAAGAGTGGATTACTCCTTGGTGGTGAGCCAAGAAGTCATTTATCATCAGTTTGTGGATTTTCCTTTAGGCCTTGGTAGTGAGCTTCTCCTATTCTAAAGTCTTTTATCCTTAGAGGGTAGTTCGTCCTTTAAACGTTGGCGGTGAAATCGGTCGATCCCGATCCTCATTCTCTGTTGGTGGCGTCGCCTTTATACCTTGGTAGCGATCGTTTCTATCTTTTATTCTGCATTTCATCTTTTGACGTCCATCCCCATACAAACCATTTCCGATACACTTAACCACAGTTCTACACCATTGTTCGAGCTTTTTATCATTGGAGTCATTATTTGAGGCTAAATCAATTTGTCCCTCATTCTAATCATGAAGTTCTCAAGTTCATTAACGGTCAACGCAAGCTCAACTTGAGACATGCAAAATGGGTAGAATTTCTTCAATCTTATTCATTTGTCTTAAAGTACAAATCCGGTCACACCAATGTTGTTGCGGATGTGTTATTGAGAAGATATTCCATGCTTGTTGTTCTAGATTCTTGGATCCTTGGCTTCCAATTGATGAAGGAATTATATTCTAAAGACCCGGATTTCTCATTGATCATTGACAGTTGTAAGCGAGGAGTTCAAGGTACTTATTCTCTACAAAATGGATTTCTTTTTAAAGGAAATCGATTATGTGTGCCAAAGAATTTTTTTTTAGAGTCGTTGATTCGAGAAGCATATGGTGGTGGATTGGCTAGACACTTCGGCATTAACAAAACTCTTGAGGTTCTCCAAGAGCATTTTTATTAGCCAAAGATGAATGGTGATGTGGATGCTATCATCTCGAGGTGTGCAACATGTCAAAGAGCAAATAGTCATTTTCACCAAGGATTGTGCACTCCACTTCCGATTCCAATGCAACCTTAGGAAGATATTAATATGGATTTTATTGTGACTCTTCCGATAACTCAAATAGGAAAAAAATGCCATCATGCATCGATTGTTTCTCTAAAATGATTCATTTCGTGCCATGTCACAAGATCATGATGCATCTCATGTTGTTGAATTATATTTCAAGGAGATTATTCGCCTTCATGGAATACTAAAGACCATTGTATCGGATCATGATTCTAAGTTTTTGAATTACTTTTGGAAGACCTTATACGGCTCTTATTCAGCATCACTTGCCATCCCCAAACTAATGGCCAAACGAAGGTAAACAAGCGCACTCTTGCTACTCTACTTCGAAGCATGGTAAATAAATCTTTAAAAGATTGGGATTTGAAACTTGCGCATGCTGAATTTACTTACAATCGATCACCAAGCTATACTAATAGTTGATCACCTTTTGAAGTTGTGTATGGAATTAACCCCCTTACGCAAATCGATTTGATTCCAATTCCATCCAACTCACAAGTAAGCTTCAATGGAAAAGAAGGAGCTGAATCAATGAAGAAGTTTCATGAGTAGATTCGATCCAAGATCAAGAAAGCCAACGAGTCTTATAAGAAGAAAGCTAATCAGCATTAGAAGAAGGCTTACTTTCAACTAGGTGATCTTGTATGGCTTCATTTGAGGAAAGAGAGATCTCCATCTCGTCAAAAGAACTATCTCATGCCAAGAGCTGATGGCCTGTTTAAAGTTATTGAGCCAATCAAAGATAATGCTTATAAAATTGATCTTCATGGAGAGTTTGGAGTTTCAGCAACTTTTAATGTGGGAGACCTTTCTTTTATCTAGAGGATGAAGATTTCTCAGATTTGAGGACAAATTTCAAACAATCCGGGGAGGATGATGGGGGAGCATCCGACTTCGTTTGATAGACGAATTTAGCATCGACACTATCGATGGTAACCTAAACCAAGATAAATTTTGGGCATAACGTGCTTCAATGGATCAAGACTGAAATTTCCGAATAAAACGGTACTAAACCATTCCCTACCAAAGTTATCAATACCAAGTTAAAAAAAGTATCAAGACACAATAGTTGTAGCTGATTTTGAAGTTTATCAATTACCTACCAATGGGAGGCTATTCTGGACAGCTTCCTCGGTTATTTGAAGTTGTTTTGAGGTGTTTATTTTCTTATCAAAGTGGGAGCACGAATTTTGCAAGACCAAGAATGCAAGTTCCCAAGTCATTAATTGCATCTCTAATTTCCTATGAATCTTTAATATTTTATAAGTTTCCAGAGTCAAAGTTATGAGTTTCTAGGTCATTAATGTTAGGCTAGTTCCCATGTTTATTTATTATTTTTCTATTTTCTAAGACGTAATCCTCCTATAAATAGAGGAATCCTCTCAATTGTAAGCATACAATCTTGATGAATGAAAATTTGTGAGATTTTCTTTGCGTGAATGAATATCTTTAGAGTGTGGATAACTTTATCAATCTCTTTATCTTTGGAAAGTAGATTACTCCTTGGTGGTGAGCCAAGAAGCCCTTTATCCCAAAGACCTGGCGGATAACTTTACTCATTGGCTGGTGGATTTTCCTTTAAGACCTGGTGGTGAGCTTCTCCTATCCCAAAGTCCTTTATCCTTGGTAGGTGACTCGTCCTTTAAGCCTTGGTGGTGAACTTCGTCGATCCCGATCTTCATCCCCAATTGGTGGTGTTGCCTTTATACCTTGGTGGCAATCGTTTCTATCTTTTATTCTACATTTCATTCTTTGACATCCATCCCCATACACACCATTTTTTATACACTTAACCACAAAAAATTCCCCGTTTTGGAATCACTCACCCATGCATGCATCAGGTATAACGATTCATAATGGATAAATTGTTATTTTTTATAAAATCAATATTAAAAAAAATCTTAAATTAGTACACTCATATCATATTTACTCTCAAATTGATTTTCCTATCATAAAAAAATTTCAAATTAATAAATTTGTGCCACATTTATGCAAACTAATTTTCAATAAAGTGTCAAAAAAGTCATAAACCTTTTGTGTTTGTGACAATTTGGTCCTAAACCTTTTATTTATGCTAATTTAGTCCTAAACCTTTTAACTCAGTGCCAATTTAGTCCTAAACCTTTTATTGGTGCCAATTTAGTTATAAAATTTTTGACTTGGTGTTAATTTAGTCCTAAAACTTTTAGCTTAGTATGCCAATTCGGTCCTTCCAGCTAATTTTGATACGATTTTGCTGATGTAGATGCTGTCCAACTGACGTGGCACGATTGGCTACTGATGTAAATAACTTTTAATAATATTTTAATATTTTTCAAATTATTTATTTATATATTTATTTTCTTTCCTTTTTCCCTTTTATTTTTTATTTATTTTTTCCCCTACTCTCCTTCCTCTAGCCAGTCGCCGGTTGGGCAATTGGCCAAAGGCAAGGGCCGACGAGGTCAACCTCGACCTCGCACCGAGCGGGCGGAGGCTTGCCCTCGCCCAGCCACAGGCAAGACTCGACCCTCACCAGATCTGGCGAGGGTGAGCTTGCCCTCGCTGTCGCTGGCAAAGGCTTGAGCCTCGCCAATGGTGAGCAAGGCACGCGGGAGGTCGGCGAGGTCGAGGTCAACCTTGTCGGCCCTCACCTCTAGCCAGTCGCCCAATTGGCAATCGATTGGAGGGAGGAGTACAAGGTAAAAAAAATAAAAATAAAAGAAAGAAAAATTAAAAAATGAAGAAAATAAATAATTCAAAAAATATTAAAATATTATTAAAAATTGTCCACATCGGCCATCGGTTGTGCCATGTCATCGACCGTCATCCACGTCAGTAAAATCTGACCAAAATTAGCCGGAATGACCGAATTGGCACTAAGTTAAAAGTTTTAGGACTAAATTAGCAACAAATCAAAAAGTTTAGGATTGAATTAGCACTAACAAAAGGTTTAAGACTAAATTGGCACCAAATCAAAAGGTTTAAGACTAAATCGATATCAATAAAAGATTTAGGACTAAATTAACACCAATGCAAAAGGTTTAGGACTTTTTTGACACTTTTCCCAACTAATTTTTGTGTCAAAAAAAATCTCAAATTGTTACATTTGTATCACATTTATCCTAAGCTAACTTTCATGTTACAAAATATTCAAAGATCAGATTAAATGTGGCACATGTTTAAGATTTTTTTTATGATATAAATATTATTTTGAATTAAATATGGCACAACTATCTCAGGTTGAGGATTTTTTTTATATGAAGATTAATTTTTAAGCGTTTTAGCCCAAATAATTTAATTGTGTACTTCCCCCCTTCCTAATCATCACATTTAGCCCCATGCAATCAACTTCTTCGGACCTATGGGGCTCGTGGAATTAATTTGAAAAGACGGCTTAACACACTAATCGATCTTTCAATATTTATCACGAAACTTCTGCTACAATCTTTTATACAAATCCCAAAACGATTATGATTGACTTGATTAGTTTAGGATTATTGAACATTTTAGAGAATTGTGGATATGAGCATATCCTTAAAGGGGTTCAAGGGAAAGAAATTTGTCGGAAATCTGCCCTGTGGTGCATTTTCCTACCTACTCGAGAAGAAAAAGATTGGGTAGGAACTAAGGGTGCCTTTGGTGGTGAAGTTAGACCCTACCTCAGGACGTCGGTCCTGACTATTATTGGATAGATAAGATATAGTAGCCTGCCACACCTGACGTGAAGATGTGGAGGTGTAATCCCTCCTGCTGAGTCAACTTGTGTTTTACACACTGTCTATATAACCAACTTGTCAGCTCAGTACCCCTGGTCACATAGACACTGTGCTTACCGTTTGTGTCAATCTAGGAAAAAGTCCCATTGAGGGTATTGCGGCCCTTAGTAGGTAATGGTCCGCCAAGTCCGACTTAGATGTGAATCCAAGAATTGATCCGTAAGAAAAATAGCGGTCCCCATGACCCGTGGACGCGTCGCGGAGATTCAGTGTTCGTTTGGGATTGTTTGGTGGGCGAATGAACACTTTAATCTTGCTATCCAGCACCTCTAAAGGACTGGACAGCATGCCTGGAGATGGCCTTACCAAGGGTCTCGAGCAGTCCCGGAGTGGCCCCTTTACATAATTACATCATCCCTATGACGTAGTGATGTGTTAGCATCATATTGGGGAGAACACTAAAAGTGCCAAAAAGTTGTATACAACGCTCATTTTAATATTAAAAGATTTTTTTCGGATCACTTAAGTACTTGCTTTGATATGACCTTATCAAGGGTCTCAAATGATTCTGAAGCAGCTCCTTTACACAAGTACATCATCTCTATGACGAATTCGTGTGTTAGCATCATATCGTGACTTAACTCCTAGCTGCACGCCTAGTTTATCATGTTAGTCTAGATTTAGTAAGTTTAGGATTTTAATCTTGCTTATCATAAATGGAAATGAAAATGATAAACGAAAAAAATCGTGTTTGCATCTTTAGGCTAGATCAGATTCATGCTTAGTTGTAGTCAATTTTCTTGATATTTCATTGTCGTTATTTAGCGTTAGGTAACTTTCGTTCCTCAACTCAAGGCACCAACGTGTTTGACTTTAAGCATAGTTCATGGGATCTTGTCCCGATGTTTGATAATAAGGCGATGTCTATTCTTTACCCGACATGGATCGAGTTTTAATTTGCTGCATTTTAGTTGCTTTGATATTATCGCGACTTACTTGAGGCGTTATTTTGTTTATTTGACCGTTGAAATAATCGGATTTTGTTATCTGAGCTTGATTGTGCAAAAGCCACATAAATTTGCGCATGTTTAGGGGCTTAAAATGGGAAAAAGAGCATCGAAAGTTTTTAATTCTGTAAATCGTTTCCTTTGAAACCCTTTCTACTGATATCACTTTCCTGAATTATAGTACGAGCAAACAGGATTTTAACGTGGGAATCAGGGAGACAAAACGTGCATGAAACCAGCAAATCACTGCCCCATTTGGGTCCATTCATTTCATGAAAAATGATGTGTTTTTGAAAAATATTTTTTGGAAACCATTTTTCAAGAAAATAATGGTGTTCAGCTGAAACTTAAAAATAAACTAAAAAATATTATTGATTATTTGGTATAGAAAAATTGATTTGATTTTCCTCCATATACTCCTTTTAATAAAAATTTATTTTTTAAAATACTTTTTTATTTCTTCTTTCCCCCCCTTCTTCTTCTTTGATCGGTTGTCGACGATCAAAGAGCTCGAGGCCTTGGCCCTTGCTAGAGGTCAGTGAGCCTCAAGCTTGCCGGCGAGCTTGCCTGAGTCGATGAGCTCGAGGCTTGCCCGGTAACCGAGAAAGAAAGAAAGAAAAAGAAAGAAAGAAAGAAAAACAATAAAATATTCAAATATTTTAAAGAAGATAAAAATAAAAGAAAGGGGGGTTAATAGGGGTGTGAGACAAGAGAGAGTAGGTGAGGAAAATATTTTTCCCTACTTGAAAAGTAGAAATTATTTTTCCCTATTTTAAAAGACTTTTTTTCTATTGATTGAAAATGTTTTCCCCAATCAGTTCGTTTATTGTTAAATGAATATCGGAAAATTAGGAAAATATTTTCCTGGAAATTAATTTCACTGAATCAAACGAAGCCTTAATTTTAAGCTGTGAAAGGAAAGTGGTATATTCATTTGACATTTAGGTTGCACTTATTTCACAAAAAATAAATAATTTGAAAAATATTTTTGTAAAAATGATTATGTATATCACTTGAAATAATTAGCTAATGGAAAATGTTTTCATTATCGATAACTATTTATGTCCAAGTATTTTTGCAAATAGGGAAAATATTTTTCGGTTGTTTATTTTTATAAGCGATACAATCGATCATTTTAAGAAAAATATTTTTTAAAGCATTCATTCTTCGTGAAATAAACGCATTCTCAACGTCAAATGTGATGTCCTAAAATTAGAGCCCTTTAAGGGATGTATGAACGTGAATTTCGTTAATGCATTGTTGGTTAATCTCACTTAGAATTAATCACTCTCGAGATATTAACCTTGAGGGGAAAGGCTAATGAGGACAAAACTCGTGCGACTAAAGAACTTAACCTGGGAAAATGTCTCGACCATGAGACTTGCGTAAGGGCAATCCTATGGATATGCAGGCCGATTTCAAGGATGACTAAAAGTCAATTTGCGGATAGAGCATAATGGGACGACGGGTGAATCCGTTTACTATTATCGAGCCCGCAAACAACCTTATGTCGATTCTCAATAATCGTTTACTTTGAAATAAGAATCTATCCTCCGCAATTTCATGTTAGTCAAGGACATCCATATGTCAAGAAATCTTGAAACGTGGTTTGATACTAAGTCAGGCCCGAGTCAGTTATGCGTGAATCCTCGAAGCCGCCTGTTAGTCCAAGATGTACCAAAATAGCATTCGAGCGAAATTGACAACACATGAGAATGCAATATTGAACAATGAATTTTCAAGAACGTCCGGGACGAACTTTTGGACAATGCTTCCTTGACCTTCGATATTACTGGTAAAGCCGAATTGTTGGAAAATGGGGTTTTCGGACCGAGCATATGAGCCTACGAGGAAGTGGGCTGGGCGAGACCAACGTGGGCCTCATGCCCAAGGAGGGGCAGCCACCATGGTGGGCCTAAGGCAAGCAAGTTAGCCAATTGGATCCAACTTACCACTTAACCCTTCAAAGCCCATCGTCTAGCTTTGAGCCATTTCGAGTCCAACAAATTCCCGAACCCATTCCTATTCATTTCCTAGCTCCTTTCTTAGGCCCACTCATCATCTCAGCCTAAGGGCAAATTGGTAATTGTGCAAATGTGGAAATGACCATTTTGCCCCTCTAGATATTATGGAGAATGAGACAAAACAAAAGAGAGAATATGATGTCATTGCATGGGAATGGGGGCAAGCATTTATGGGCTTTAATGTGGATGTACAGCCAGCCCTCCCATCTCTCTCTCTCCCCCCATTCAGCCGCCCACCATTTTCCCTTTGTTCCTCTTCTTCTCTTTTTCATCTTCTTATACCTTTCTTCCATTCCCTCAGTTGTTCATTGCTGGTTTGGCCTGTTCACCACCCGGACCACCTGCCACCGTGACCAGGAGACCCCATCCATGTCCTCTGTAGCCGCCGCCGACCAGCCCACCAGCTGGCCAGCCAGAAGTCGTCACGCCCCTATTCACCCGTTCCAGCATTGTACTGCTTGGAAAAGCCTTTCCACCCCTATTTCGACCCAGCCGCCACCCAAACCAGCCACTAGCCAGTCCCCCTTGAACCCCTAGAGCCGTCGGTCGTTGGCTAGCTAGTTACCGAAGCGCTAGTCAATCCGACTAGCTTTTCCTTCCGCCTGAGCAGTCTGGTTTCCAGAGTTGCAATGAGAGCCGGAGTTGGTTACTACTATTTTAGCCCCGAGGCAATCTTGGATCGTCGTAGTCGAGGTCCCTGTGCGTAGCCTCCGTCATCATCGCCACGCTCGTGTCTCTGGCTCATTTAACGGGTGAGTTTAGTCCTAATCCTTCGTTTAGCGCATAAACTTACTTAGGGTTAATTCTAGTTTAGGGGATTGCTTAAGTTGTATTAGAACTAAGATAGGTAGTTAGTTAGATGGTTATGATTAGTTTAGGTTAATCTTGCTTAGTTTTTATTAAATGTGGTTTAAGGGAGTGAAGCTTGTTTAACTTTAATTAATTGATTGTTTTGCTTTAATTAATGTTTGGATTGATTTTTTAATTTAATTTATTAATTGTTTAATTCTGAAATTTCACTGTTCATATGGCACTATTCACATTTTATTGTTCATGCGCACTGTTCATCTAGAAGCGAAAAAATTGCCTTATTGCATATGTTTTGATCATATGATGTGAATTGATTGTGTAAATGCATGGACATATGCATGAATCGCATGGTTTTCACAAAAATGGGAAAATGCTTGGTCCGAGGGACACGGAAATGGACCGTTTTTATGAGGAATTTGAGACCACATATGCAAGCACGTGTGCATTGGCTAATGTTCAAGATAAAAATGGATTGTGGTGATATGCTTGCATGATCACTAAGTTGAACCCGTCGCCCCAACCGAAGGTCGGGGGATGATAGTCCGATTCGTCGGAATCTCGGCGGGAGTCCAAATGCGGAGTCGCGGTAGAGGCCGGGCCCATACTCCTTCAGGAATGCCGTCTTAGGAGAGAACTCTTGACGTCACCGCGCCTCACGGGGGAGGGCGATGCTTGGTTATGCAAGTAGACACCGGCAAGGGTTTGGTTGTGGCCTTAAGAGGCAATAATAATCGAAATACGTGTGGATACAAAAACACATGAGAAACATGGCATCATTGGTTCCGATTATGCATGAGTTGATCACTCTATTTGTGGCACTCATGAATTGATAACGTGTAGGGTGTGGCAATGGCCAGGTGAGATCGTCTGTGACGCAACTCGTATGCGATTGATGAATTGCATTACTTGATGGCCGTATGTATTGCTTGCATCGTGTTGGAGTATATCATGCAAGGTATAGCATACCGGGTAAAGTTGCATGCGAATTGATTATTTGATTGCTTGTTGACCCTGGGTGTGAGCTAGTCGGGTTTTGGCTGTAGTCTGTGTGGTTGTTGTTAGTTTATTTGAGGGGTGGTTCTGGAGAGATATCCCGGGTTGAGTTGGTGTTCTAACCGGGGCTTAGAACGATGACTCGCTGAAATTTGATATCACCGGTTATTGTATAACCATTTTTAGGCCCTTAGAATGGCGCACCCACTAGTGCAATTCGGGATCTCTAAAGACTGGGAGACCGTCGTGACGCACCACTACTTCCCGGGTCGGGTGCAGTTGTATGAGAAGTACGTCTCCACCATCTAGGTGGATGAGGGACCGAGGCAATAGATTCCCCATCGATTCTCAGCGTGGTACATTTGGGAGGACGATTTTCTAATCGGTCCTCTGTGTGGTTTTGACGGGCCACCCGGTAGGGCCCCAAAGACGCCAACTGAGATCCCGTGGAGCTAGACCCTCCTGATGGCCCAGTGGAGAATCCTGCCCCTGCTCCGCCAAAGATTGACCCGAATGCCTTCAACTACAACCCGACAGAGCCTAAATCCGATGGGTCTTTGTGATGGTGGTGCTGAACCCAAGATTTCTTTTTGTAAAGGTGGATTAGCCTAGTCTCAGTCTCTTTTTGGTTTGGTTTAGAGGAAGGAACTGACCCTTTGATAGGCTTGTATATCGGAAACATTCCTTCGTTGGTTAATCCAGTAAATAAATAAATGAGTAGTTTGCTATTGTTCTGCTGTTCATTCCTCTATCCCTGTTTAATTGATTGATTTGGAGATGGTTCGTCTTCCGCTTGTGCATAATGAAAGAATAAAATGAATGATCTGCGACGTGTCCTGGGACGTCACATTCAGTTGGCCAAGGGAAGGGGTTGTTGTGTACTCGAGGTTCGGGGCGTGACATCCCCGTCAATTGTGGTATTAGAGCCCAGTTGAGACCTGAAGTGATAAGGTGCGAGGGGTCTTGGGATAGTGAGATAGGGATGGCATTTATTTTATGTGCTCGTGACTGCTTTTGTGATCTTGCATTGTGGTGGGTTGTTCATAGTTTCTAATTCCTTATTGGAATTGGAAAGCAAGATCAGTGAGTGTCCTACAAAATGAGCAATCCTGAGCAGAGAGCCCCTAGGTGTAGGGCTATGTCTGGTCAAACTAATAATAGGGATAGAGCATAAGGGGATCCCAAGTTAGATGGGATCCTGCTAGCACTAGAGACCTTAATAAGACAACGGGTTGAGGATCGAGCTACTGCTACTACTGTTACCGTCGCCACTGTCGCTGTTCTTGTTGCTCCTGTTGTGGTTCCATAGTGAAAGGTGAGGTCGTGAGAGACCGATGCATAAGTTGGTAGAAAGTTCCTAAGACTTAAGCCGCCGAAGTTCAATGGCGTTGGCGATCCTGAGGCTACGACCCTTTGGGTCAGAGATATGGAGAAGACTTTTACAGTATTGACATGTTCAGAGGAAGATCGAGTGCTTCTAGTGGCTTACCAACTTCAAAGTAACGCCAGTACTTGGTGGGACGCCACTCAAGGAAGAGTATTCTCTAAAGGCACGGTTCAGACTTGGGGTGCCTTTCGTGAGGCTTTCAATGGGAAGTATTTTTTAGATAGTGCACAAGAGTCCAAGATGGTAGAATTCCAATGACTTCATTAGAATTACATGTCAATGGATCAGTATGAGGCGAAGTTCGCGAAGCTATCTAAGTATGCATAGAGATTGGTGGAAGACCCTTTGGATAGAGCGAGACGATTTAGAGATGGGTTGAAGCCTGAATTGAAAGACCAGCTGGTGCCCTTGAATTTGAAAAGTTTTGATGAGATGTATGAAAGGGCCCAGATGATAGAGAAGAACCTGGTTGAGAGGGCGACTACATCTGACTCGTGGTTCATGCCTAACAGAGATAATCGTTGGTTTGGAAAGGGACCGATGATGAGGAGAAGGAATCCCATCCCACCCAGCAAGAAGAATTATGTGGAGAAGCCGACGCCCAATTACATGGGAGTCTGTCGGGTTGTGGGAGAAGACATGGAAATCTCCCGTCTTTCGATAACGGGAGCCTACTTTGGATGTGGTCAGCAGGGCCACCGAGTGATGAATTGTCCGAGTAGGCATGTAAGGATGATCTTGCCACTGCCATAGGGAGGACAACCTACTGGGAACGCGCCACCGAACAACCAAGGTAGACCCACGGCACAAGGAAGAGTTTACACCGTAACTAGAAGGGGAGGCGAAGGATTCACCTCCCATCGTTATAGGTACGGTCTCCTTGCATGATCATGCTGCTTATGCATTATTTGATCCTGATGCTACGCATTCTTTTGTTGCTGATCGTTTTGTTAAATTAGTGGAGTTAAGTCTAAAACCATTGAGAGTGGTTTATAATATTTCTACTCCATTCAAGGATAAGATATTATCTGAGCTAAATTGTTCTGGCTGTAAGTTAGTTTTAGGCGGTCGCGAGGAAGTCATTGATTTGATTGCAATAGCAGTGTATGACTTTGATGTCATAATTGGCATGCATTAGCTCACCAAACAATGAGCCACGGAGAATTGTCATGGAAAGACAATTCAGTTTAACCCAATAGTAGGTGATAGTTTTGAAATTGTCGGGAATCGAGGGGGACCATTTGTTTCTCTGATTTTGTCACTTGAGGTGACCCGGTTATTGGAATCTGGATGCCAATGGTATTTGGCATTGGTGGCGGATACGCTAGTGGAGGGACCAAAGATGGAAGGTATTGCGGTGGTATAAGAGTACATGAATGTGTTTCCCGAGGAATTGCTGGGATTACCTCCAGAGAGGAAAATTGAGTTTATGATTGAATTGGCTCCTAGGACTGAACCGATTTCTAAGGCGCCTTATATGATGGCTTTATCAAAATTGAAGGAATTGAAGGTGCAGATGCAAGAATTACTGGATAAATGATTTATTCGTCCTAGTGCGTCCCCTTGGGGAGCGCCGATACAGTTCGTAAGGAAAAAAGACGGGTCTTTGCGTCTCTGCATCGACAACTGGCAACTCAATTATGTAACTATCAAAAACAAGTATCCGTTGCCAAGGATTGATGATTTATTCGACCAACTTCAAGGAGCTTCGGAATTTTCCAAAATAGACCTAATGACAGGTTATCATCAGTTGAGGATTAAAAAGGAGGATATACCAAAAACGGCATTTTGGACACACTATGGTCATTACGAGTTCACAATAATGCCGTTTGGATTGACAAATGCTCCTGCAACCTTCATGGACTTGATGAACCGGGTGTTCAATAAATGTTTGGACCAATTTGTGATTGTATTCATTGATGATATTTTGGTATACTCGAGGAGTCCCGAGGATCATGAGAGACACCTGAGATTAGTACTACAAACCTTGAGGGAGCATGAACTCTACGCTAAGTTTAGCAAGTGCGAGTTTTAGTTATCTCGCGTGGCATTTTTAGGTTATGTAATTTTAGGTGAAGGGATCTCCGTTGACCCAACTAAGATCGAAGCTGTCATGAATTGGCCGAGACCTACGACGGTAACTAAGGTTCGAAGTTTCTTGGGATTGGCAGGATATTATAGATGTTTCGTGGAGAAGTTTTTTGCGATAGTCATGCCCTTGATGAGGTTATTAAAGAAAGAAGAGAAATTTGATTGAACAGATAAGTGCGAGCATAGTTTTCAAGAGCTCAAAAGTGAACTGACTACTGCACCTATCTTAACAATACCGTCTGGTCTTGGTGGATACGAAATCTACAATGATGCGTCATATAGCAGACTAGGCTGCGTGTTAATGCAACATGGTAAGGTGGTTGCATACGCATCCCAACAGTTAAGGCCTCATGAGCTTAACTATCCGACACATGATTTTGAATTAGCAGCGATAACCTTTGCACTCAAGATTTGGAGGCACTACTTGTGTGGGGAAATGTTTCCAATTTTCACGGATTATCAGAGTCTGAAGTATTTGTTCTCTCATAAGAAGTTGAACATGAGGCAACGGCAATAGATGGAACTTCTTAAGGACTACGATTGCAAGATTCTGTATCATCCTGGGAAAGTGAACAAAGTGGCGGATGCGCTTAGTCAAAAATCGTCAATTGCACAGATGATGGTACAAGAATGGATCCTTTTGGAAGAAGTCAATGACTCAGACTTCAAAATTGAGGTAGCCATCTTACTAGTCTAATGGCCACTCTTAGGGTGGAACCCGAGATACAAAGTAGGATAAAGAGTGCCCAAGCGACGAATCCTGAAGTTCTTAAGATCTTACAAATGGATCAAGGAAAGAGAAAAATCGACTTTCAAGTGTCCGAGGATGGGACATTGAGGTTTCGAGGACGATTGTGCGTTCCCAATGAGGCAAAGCTTAAGGAAGCGGTCTTGTCGGAAGTTCATTATAGTAACTATAGCATTCATCCCGGCAGCACGAAATTATATCAAAATCTGAGGCAACACTTCTGGTGGAATGATAGGAAGTTGGACATTGCAAAGCACGTGGCTAAGTGTTTAACGTGCCAGCAAGTAAAGGCTCAGCATTGTAAGCCTGGTGGGTTACTCCAACCCCTTGAGATTCCCGAATGGAAGTGAGAACACATTACAATAGATTTTGTGATGGGACTGCCGATGAGTCAACGAGGCAATGACTCGATTTGGGTGATGGTTGACAGATTGACAAAGTCAGCTCACTTTATCACCGTACGGAAGAATTTCACGTTGGATAAGTACGCAGAGTTGTACGTGCGTCAGATTGTGCGCACTCATAGAGTTCCGGTGACGATCATCTCTGACCATGATCCTAAGTTTACGGCAACTTTTTGGAAAAGTTTGCAATCAGCCTTGGGGACAAAACTGCAATATAGTATGGTGTACCACCCTCAGACAAACGGTCAATTGGAAAGAACGATTCAAACTCTTGAGGATATGCTATGAGCTTGTGTTATAGATTTTAAAGGGGTTAGGAAGAGCAGCTTCACTTGGTTGAGTTTGCCTATAACAACAGCTATCAGCAAAGTATTAAGATGGCACCATTCGAGGCTTTGTATGGAAGACCTTGCAGAACTCCGCTTTATTGGGACGAGGTTGGCGAGCGAAAGATCACAGGGCCAAAGTTGGTACAACAATCTTTGAATGCCGTCCAGATTATTCGAGACAAATTAAAGATAGCTCAAAGTCGTCAAAAGAGCTATGCAGATAAACGTCGTAGACCGTTGGAGTTTAAGGTGAACAATCATGTATTTTTGAAAGTATCACCAATGAGGGATACTTCCAGATTTGGCAAGAAAGAAAAGTTAAGTCCGAGGTACGTTGGACCCTTTGAAATTTTGGAAAGGATCGGGGTTTTGGCGTATCGTATTGCGTTGCCACTAAAGCTTGCACAAGTATATGATGTTTTCCATGTGTCCATGTTGAGAAAGTATAAACCAGACCCAACTCACGTATTGAATTTTGAAGAACTAGACGTAGACGATAGAATGTCGTACTTGGAAAGACCTATGCGAATAGAGGACCGTAAGGAACAAGTAATTCGAAACAAGACTATCGCCTTAGTTAAGGTGATCCGGAACCATCACGAAACAAAGGGAGCTACATGGGAAAGCGAGGAAGTGATGAAGCATCAGCACCCCCATCTTTTTAAGGATTTTTTTGTGACTGCAAATTTCGAGGATGAAATTTTTGTAAGGGGGGAAGAATTGTGACGTCCTAAAATTCGAGCCCTTTAAGGGATGTATGAACGTGAATTTTGTCAATGCATTGTTGGTTAATCTCACTCGGAATTGATCACTCTCAAGATATTAACCTTGAGGGGAAAGGCTAATGAGAATAGAACTCGTACGACTAAAGAACTTGACTTGGGAAAACGACTCAACCGTGAGACTTGCGTAAGGACGATCCTGTGGATATGCAAGCCAATTTCAAGGACGACTATAAGTCAATTCGCAGACATAGCATAAAGGGACGACGGGTGAATCCGTTTACTGTTATCGAGCCCGCGAACGACCCTATGTCGATTCTAGATAATCGTGTACTTTGAAATAAGAATCTATCATCTGCAATTTCATGTTAATCAAGGACGTCCTCGTGTTGAGAAATTTTGAACGTGGTTTGATACTGAGTCAAGCACGAGTCAGTTACGCGTGAATCCTCGAAACCGCCTATTAGTGCAAGACGTACCAAAATGGCATTTGGGCAAAATTGACAACACATGAGAATCCAATATTGGACAATGAATCTTCGGGAACATCTGAGACGAACTTTTGGGCAATGCTTCTTTGACCTTCGACATTGCCAGTAAAGCCGAATTGTTGGAAAAAGGGGTTTACGGACCGAGGAGACGAACCTACAAGGAAGTGGGCCGGGTGAGACCAACGTGGGCCTCACGCCTAAGGAGGGGCGGCCACTATGGTGGGCCCAAGGCAAGCAAGTGAGCCCATTGGACCCAACTTATCACTTAACCCTTCTAAGCCCATTGTTTAGCTTTGAGCCATTTCGAGTTCCTAGCCCGTTTCTTAGGCCCACTCATCATCTCAACCTAAGGGCAAATTGGTAATTCTGCAAAGGTGGAAATGACAATTTTGCCCATCTAGATATTATGGAGAATGAGACAAAAGAAAAGAGAGAAGATGACGTCATTGCATGGGGATGGGGCAAGCATTTATGGGCTTTAATGTGGATGGACAGCCAGCCCTCCTATCTCTCTCTCTCTCCCCATTCAGTTGCCTACCCCTTTCCCCCTGTTCCTCTTCTTCTCTTTTTCCTCTTCTTCTACCTTTCCTCCATTCCCTCAGTTGTTCATTGCTAGTTTGACCTGTTCACCATTCGCACCACCTACCACCGTGACCAGGAGACCCCATCCGTGTTCCATGTAGCCGCCGCTTGCCGATCCAAGCCGCTGGCCAACCCGCCGGCCGACAGAAGCCGTTGTGCCCCTGTCCACCCGTTCCAACACTATACCGCTTGGAAAAGCTTTTCTGCACCTGTTTCGACGCATCCGCTACCCAAACCAGCCACCAGCTAGTCCCCCTTGAACCCTTGGAGCCGTCGATCACCAGCCAGCCAATCGTCGGAGCGCCGGTCAATCCGGCCAGCTTCTCCTTCCGCCTGAGCAGTCCGGTTTCCAGAGTTGCAGTGAGAGCTGGAGTTGGTTGCAGCTGTTTTATCCTCAGGGCAATCTTGGATCGCCGTAGTCGAGGTTCCCGTGCGTAGCCTCTGTCGTCGCCGCCACCACGCCCGTGTCTTCGACCCGCTTAATGGGTGAGTTTAGTTCTAATCCTTTGTTTAGCGCATAAACTTAGTTAGGGTTAATCCTAGTTTAGGGGATTATTTAAGTTGTATTAGAACTAAGATAGGTGGTTAATTAGATGGTTAGGATTAGTTTAGATTAATCTTGCTTAGTGTTTATTAAATGTGGTTTAAGGGAGTTAAGCTTGTTTAGCTTTAATTAATTGATTGTTTTGCTTTAATTAATGTTTGGATTGATTTCTGAATTTAATTTATTAATTGTTTAATTCTGAAATTTCACTGTTCATATGGCACTGTTCACATTTTATTGTTCACGCGCACTGTTCACGTGACACTGTTCATCTGGAAGCGAAAAAATTGCCTTATTGCATATGTTTTGATCATATGATGTGAATTGATTGTATAAATGCATGGACATTTGCATGAATTGCATGATTTTCACAAAAAAGGGAAAATGCTTTGTTCGAGGGACACGGAAATGGACCGTTTTTATGAGGAGGAATTTGAGACTGCATATGCAAGCACGTGTGCATTGGCTAACGTTCAAAATAATAATGGATTGTGGTGGTATGCTTGCGTGATCACTAAATTGAACTCATCGCCCCGACCAAAGTTCGAGGGATGATAGTCTGATTCGTCGAAATCCCGGCAGGAGTCCGGATGTGGAGTCGCGATAGAGGCCGGGCCCATGCTCCTTTGGGAATACCGTCTTGAGAGAGAACTCTCGACGTCGCTGCGCCTCAGGGGGGAGGGCAATGTCTAGTTATGCCAATAGACACCGGCGGGGGTTTGGTTGTGGCCCTAAGGGGCAGTAATAATCGAAATACGTGTGGATGCAAGAACGCATGAAAAACATGATATCATTGGTTCCGATTATGCATGAGCTAATCACTCTATTTGTGGCACGCATGAATTGATAACGTGCAAGGTGTGGCAATGGCTAGATGAGATCGCCTGTGACGCGACTCGTATATGATTGATGAATTGCATTACTTGATAGCCATATGAATTGCTTGCATCATGTTGGAGTATATCGTGCAAGCTATGGCATACCGGGTAAGGTTGCATGCAAATCAATTATTTGATTGCTTGTTGACCTTGGGTGTGATCTAGTTGGGTTTTGGCTGTAGTTTGTGTGGTTGTTGTTAGTCTGCTTGAGGAATGGTTCTGGAGAGATACCCCGGGTTGAGTTGGTGTTCTAACCGGGGCTTAGGGCAATGACTTACTGAGATTTTATCTCACCGGTTATTGTATAACCATTTTCAAGCCCTTAGAATAGCGCATCCACCAGTGCGATTCGGGATCCCTAAGGACTAGGAGATCGTCGTGATGCACCACCGCTTCCCGGGTTGGGTGTAGTTATATGAGAAGTACGTCTCCACCATCTGGGTGGATGAGGGACCGGGGCAATGGATTCCCCATCGGTTCCTAGCGTGGTACATTCGGGAGGACGATCTTCTAATCGATCCTCTGCGTGGTTTTGACGGGCCGCCCGGTAGGGGCCCCGAAGACGCCGACTGGGATCTCATGGAGCTAGACCCTCCTGACGGCACAGTGGAGAATCTTGCCCCCGCCCGCCAACGATCGACCCGAACACCTCCAACTACGACTCGACAGAGCCTGAGTCTGATGGGTCTCTGTGATGGTGGTGCCGAACCCGAGGGTTCTTTTTGTAATTGTGAATTAGCCTAGCCTCGGTCTCTTTTTGATTGGCTTAGAGGAAGGAACTAACCATTTGATGGGCTTGTATATCGGAAACGTTCATTCATTGGTTAATCCAGTAAATAAATAAATTAGTAGTTTGCTGTTATTTTGTTGTTCATCTTTCTATCCCTGTTTGATTAATTGATTGTCTAATTGATTGGGAGATGGTTTGTCTTCTGCTTACGCATAATGAAAGAATAAAATAAATGGTCAGCAACGCGTCCTGGGACATCGCATTCAGTTGACCAAAAGAAGAGGTTGTTGCGTACTCGGAGTTCGGGACGTGACATCAAATATCTTTCGCTATTGTAGCTGCAGCAAGAATATGGACCACAGATCGGAATAAAGAAGGCCAGCACAGTCAGATTGCAAGGCAACATCAATTTCACAATTTTGACTAAGCCATATAAGAATATCAATTCTTTCTCCATGTTTGTAGCGAGATTCAAAGGTGTTGCGAAAGGATCAAACGCAATATCAATCTTCAATAAGACTTTAACCTGAAGATCAATGCATCGTCTGATATCTATCTACTGTGCTTCCACCATTACCATCAAATGTTGCAGTGGTCGAAATGCTCAGCGTGTTAAACATATTTCTGGATTCAAATCCACGGACAACCCAAAGGCCCCCTAAGGACACGATCGAAGCCCGTTAGTGGCGGCATTAGCAGCGGCACAAAAGCCAGCCCTAGATGGAGGAAGGCAGAAATTCAGATCGTCAGGCAACAGAAGAGGAAAGTACCTGATAATATGAAAATAAACACAGAGAATGTGAGTTTAAATCTCCAATCCAAAGGTAAACCTTGCCAATACTGAGCTTTTCAATACTGACTCGAAAAATCTATGCCTGATTTGGGATCCTTCGTAGCGCGCATTTCTGACGAGGAGCAGTGGAGTTCAACCTGGAGACATCTCTAGTGTGCAACTTGCAACATGCAAAGCTGATGCAGATAGCGGTGAAGGCTTCCACTCTAAACCCTTGTATTCCCCCTAAGCAAAGCTCGACAAGATAAAACGGCAAGTGTTCAAGCAGGGAGGAGTGACCAAGGCAATGAGAAGCATTAGCAGGTTTAGCACCTAATGAAATTATACCAGGGCAACAAAAGCAAGATTTTGCAGGGTGTAGACTTGCGAGTGTCATGGAGACATCTATGATCTGAAATCGACTTACGTCTACATTTTGAAAGGTCTGAAGCTTTTTCACAACAGTAGAAGGAATGAGATTATCCTACACGCTAGTCGGATCATCCTCATTCAGGAGCTGCTGCATACCTTTTGTCTGAATGAGCAGCTTTGGGGAACCTCAGCATAAAAACATAAGGGGTAGGAAAATTCAGAAGAAATTTTCAGCTGCTTTAAGATTGATTTTTCCAGAAAAATATAACAGAAAGAAGCCATTACTTCTTAATAGGGGCAATAGTTTCCTAAATAATAGGCTTAGCATGTTATATGGGTCTAACTTTTGCTCTTCCTTCCCTCCTATTATTTTATCAGATGGTTGAAGTTTAAGAGGCCAAAAGCAATTATGACCTACGAGAACAGACCTTCTGTTTTCCTAGTAAGTGAAAAGCAAAGAACATGTTTTCCAAGGACAAGAGAATGGAAGCAGGTCTATGGCTCGCCCATGGTGATTGAACTCAACTCCTTAATTGAAGCAATTGTGGCTCAAAAGGAAGAAAACAATTAGTGGATTGCCAAGATAGAAGAATAGCTACAGTTAATGCAGGACTCTGTAACCCTTGTGATGGAAGATTTCTCTCACTTTGCCAGGCTGAGTTGTGTATTGGGGATCCAAGGATTTATTTGAAATACCATATGCTGACGGTGTCACAGTACGTCAAAGACGAGTCCCTCATGATTCAGACAGAATGAAAGGTTAAACGGACCAGAGCTCAAAGCACTGGCAAAATCTTCATTTTCAACTCTACTTGGATTTACCACTGGAACTTCTTAAAGAAATCTGGCGATCACTTCTAAAAGTAGTCCCTCATAATTGATGGGCACGTCAGTCATATATAGAGCATACAATAGGCTTTTGGGTATGTCATGCTCGTTACATTGTCTTCTAGTTTTCCGTGAAGTGTTTTAGGTAGTCGCCTGCTGAACCCCTCTGCTTTTGGGTTCTCTGATTTTGTTCTGGGGCTGACCACACAGCAAATTTTGGTGCTTCTCCTTGTATACCACAGTAAATAGCATTGAAACTAGAATTTTTCTTAGACTGCAGCAGAATAGTATCAACTAGACGGAGATTTAATAGCACCTAGACCAAACCTTTGTTTACTATGGGATGGATGTAAGGAAAGTTAAAAGGGGAACTGCAGTTCTGAAACTTGATGTTAGCAATTTCACCTTGCCTTTTTTTCCCTTGTGATAAATTAGAGTTTCAATGGAAAAACGCACAAGTTGGTTCTATTGCCACTCCTGCTACAAAAAGAAATCCTTCCCACTATTTTCATTCTTTTCATTTACCTCGCCTCTCGAATTTCTTCCAAACACTACCTTTTGTTGCAATAGATTGAAGAGGAGGTACCTGACGGACATAATTTCGGATATGATCTCAGTCAACTTAACGTAATGATTTTGTACTTGCACCCCTTTCTCCTTTTTGATGTGGGAGTTCATCAAGTAGCCAATTGATGTTACATCCTTCTCCTCAGTTTTAGGGCCACCATTATCCTCTAAAAGCAATATTGCTCTAGGACTCTCACCAAAGTGGATTCAGATCATCAAATCTCATTTTTTACGCTAAATTTTCCCTTGATGTTATTTATGTTCACCTTTGCTTCAGTTTCACTTTTTATTTTCGGGAATGCTTTAAAATCCCTTCCAAGTTTGTCTATTGCATACACGAACCACAAATCATGAGCAGCTAAACTGTAATTCCTGCGCCGGATTGTAGAAGCCATGACCTTGCTATGTAGTCCTCAAAACACCCTAAACTGTTGATAATCCTTTTGCAACACATGACCCCACCCTCTGACCGTTTCGTACAGCCCCTTGATGCAAGATGGTGATTTCATTAATCTTTATGAACATCTCTAATATCTGCAACAACATTAGATGAAGAGAACTCAAAACAGAATGTGAATTTTTGTCGACTTCGGACATCATGCGGAGATGGAGAAACCACGAGGAAGATCGCAGACCATGAACTTCACTGATAAAAGGAGTTGAATGAGGGGGCATAAAATAAACTTCCGTTCATATAATGGCCGTGGATTGTGTCTAATTGAGACTAGCCTAGTTTGCTTCCATTTTCTTGTTAGACAATCAGAAGTAATGGGAAGCACTATGTTCATGTTTGTATCCTCTGTTTTCTTGATTGGTCTGCTGATGAACGATGCTCGTGAAGAAACATGCTTCTTCCTTGACTCTTTATTTGGAATTCTGTTTCTTTCATTTTTAACCTGTTTATGGAATGAGATTCAAGAACATCTCATGCGCAAAGCCATAGATCATATTAGGAACCTGGAAATTCATTAGGATACTTGCAAGCTCAAATACATGCTGACTCCACATGGTGCTTATTAGTTTTTTGTCCTTTTTTTTTTCCCTCAAATAAAAGAGAGCTAAAAAGGCACCGTAGATACTTTACATCACTTATCAACCATGGGACACCAGTCCACAACACCCACCAAGCGGAGGCGAACTAGCATCAGCAGTTGCGGTGGCCGCCTCCAGGACCATGGCCGCCGGGGCCATGTCCGCCGGGGCCATGCCCGCCTGGTCCGCCATGGCCGTGATCTCCTCCGGGCTTGCCGCCGGGACCTCCACCATGGTCATGTCCATGTCCGCCGCCCGGACCACCATGGCCTCCGCCAGGACCACCGTGGCCTCCACCAGGACCACCATGGCCTCCACCAGGCCCGCCTCCGCCAGGACCTCCATGGCCCCCTCCGCCAGGACCACCATGGCCTCCGCCAGGACCACCGTGGCCTCCACCAGGCCCGCCTCCGCCAGGGCCGTGCCCGCCTCCGCCGTGACCGTGATCAGCCATTTTGGTGACTCCCTCTTGAGGAAATCTTTTTCTCCAAAGGGGTTGTGATAGCTGAGATGGTGTGTGGTGATTGAAGGTGGAAGATATGGGGATTTTTATAGGAAAATATCTGAATGCTGGTGACCAAGGAGTCACGTGGAGGAGGACCAGTGGCTCGGAGTGTACTGCCACGCAGCGACTGATTGGTGTCCTCCTAAGGAGTTAATTTTCCCCGCATTCAGCCTCTATCCATTTTCCCAACCGCGTCGGCCATTTTTCGTTTTCTTGTTGCTTGTGAAACTGGCAATTATTCCAGAGGACATACCGTGTGCGTTAAACTGAATTTGGACCATTATAGCAAGTGGGATTGACATGGACGCAATCAATTTATTTTTTTACGGCTCCAGTTCAGTTCAATACCGTCCGGAGGTGAAAATCATGCCTTGGAATTCAAGGCCCGTTTGAGGTATAAAAAATAGATTAAGAAGTTCACTGAACAAGCAATTTGGGAGTGGCTCTTGAGAGGTGTGATTTTTTCGTAAGACAGTAAATGATTTTAGAGATATGTGTACCGAAAGTCACAAAATTTATTAAATTTGTGTAATCAAATATTTTCATTAATTCCATCTAATTTGATTGATAGAAAATACTAATGCGACTTCTTTTTATTATTTTATCCCTCCTGCTTGTGGCTAAAACATCAGGAATGAGGCTATAATGAAGTCATTTTGATGTAAATATAATTTTTTATTTAAATATGGTTTAAACTAGACTAACAAACTAAAAATAAATAAAAATAAAGAAGAAGAATGAAGAACCAAAACAACGAGGCCCTAAAAGGGCCCTTGTCGTTGCCACCCCGATGATATGTATGGTTGGCTAGTGGTCATTTAGGGTCGCCAAGCCCCAGTCAATGGCTAGCGACCTTGTGTGAGCCTCCCTTAGATTTAAGCAAGGGTCATTGGCCCTCCCCCACAGCTAGCCCAAGGTCACCTATGGAGGGGTCAGTAGCCATAAGAAACCCTCGAGCAAATATGGGCAAGGGTAGTCGACCACTAACCAAGGCCTGGCGACTCTTGTCATTATTGGCTGGCCATCTCGACCAACGCCAGCCTTTTTCGACGATGGTGGGGCAGCTGTAAGGGTTCATCGTTATGCTTCTTCCTTCCTTAAATTTTAGTTCATTTTCTTAGTCTAATTTAATAGTATAGAAAAAAAAAATTGGATAAAAATAACATTGTTTTAGCCTTATCCTTTATGTTTTAGCCATGCTTGTGTCACATGAGAGACAAAAAATAAAAAATTATGTAAAATTAACTGAATGTTTCGATTGCACTAATTTAACAAATTTTTACTTTTGATAAACTTTAGGATTCAATTATACTTCCGTAACAAATTTAGGATTTTTAGTTCACTGAGGAAGTTACACGTGAGATCAAAGGTGTCTAAGAATGTATATGAGATGTAAAGGAGTAGCTATGCAAGAACATGGAGAGGCTCGTGGAGCCAAGTAAAGAGGAGAAATAGCCGCTCCTGCCGACCTATGTTGCCCATAGATACAACAATGAGAGGAAGAAGAAATGCTCAACCAAAGTCAAGGTTCTGTCCAATCTTCATTAGCTTCTGCACCTAGCTTTCAATTCATTATCTGTCTTATGGTTAACTGTTCGGTTCATGTGTATACTCCGCGCCGAAGGATCGCGTTATGTGTCTAACTCTAGTCCCCGGAAAAACCCATTCTAGACCTCCCACCGAAAAAACCATAACAACCGATCCTCCTCGCTCTCCTACTCTCCTCATACTTCAGCCACATCCCTGCGCCGCCACCCTCCGCCTCCGTATCCTAAGTCGCCGCCACTTCAGGTGAAGCCTTGCCTCATCGTCCAGGCCGAACCGCCCAAAGCCATCGTGTCGACCCCTCCCTCTCTATGTTAATGCTCTAGCAGTCGAGTCTTGACGGCCTCTCCAATGGCCATGAGACACGACTCGCCGAGTAGTCGCTGCGAGGGTCGGCCAATCAAATTACTCTTAGAGGACAAATCAATCGGTTCGTTCAATTTTTTTTACTTTTCTTTCGCTATTGGGATCGTGTCGGCTCAACTTTCCAAAAGGATAGAGACACGTTCGAGATCATGGTTGATTTTTGGCGAAAACATGTGGATGTGATCGCTTGAAAAAAACTGCAGTTCATTTAATACATCGGATATCGAGTCCCTTGCCGACAGACGGAGAAGGGTTCCCTGCTTCATAAAAATGACACGTGCCGTTCGTCTTCCTTTATCCACTCTCTCTCTCTTTTCTTTTTTACATTTTGTGAAAATGCTCCTCATTTAGGAAATTATACTGGTCGAATTGTTTTTCAGATTATTCGAATTTGAATATTCAAAGTGGTTAAAGGATCCAATGCCTCCAATTTGCTTGAGTCATTAGTCAAAGAGAAAAGGAAAAAAATCTAATCACCAACCCCCACATAGGCTCTATTTTATCCATCGACAGTAGTCGTGCAAGTCGCATCTCTCACCTATTTTATTTATAAAATAGGAAAGAATTTTTTTTTTTGAAATTTTCAATCTCTTTCATCTAATAATAAGGTGGCAATTTTTGACAAGACGTGACGATATGATTTAAACTCGACATAAAATTAACATGTTTGGATTGAGGTTAATCATATTCAAGTCAATTCCATGTCATAATATACCATTAATAATTCTGCCGTGATCATATCAAAACTCATCAAATACTTAGTTGATTGTGCAACTCTGAAGATAGAATGAAATTGAAAGGACCAAAATAAGATGATTAAAAAATCTGGTAAATTTCAAGAAATAAAGAGAAAAAGGAAAGGAAAGAAAAGATTAGAAAAGAGTACGCAGTTCCCAAAGACTTAAAAGTATTTGAAACCAAAAGAAATACCAAAAGAAATAATGTTATAATGCAATAACTTTAATTGAGAGTAGAAAAAAGTCAAAAATAACTATAAAAAAAATAGTCCCAACATAATGTTTACCTTTATCGTCGAAAGGTGTCCTAATTTCCTTTTTAATTTTTTTCTTTTCGAAGAGGAGAAAATACAGGAGATGATATTACAAGATTTCCTTCCCTAAGGTAGATCTTTTGATTTCCCGTTTGTTTCTTTTCTCTAAAACCTTTTAAGGATATACCCAAATAATAAAAAAAATGATGCAATGCAATAACTCTGATTGCGAATAGAAGAAAATAAAAAATTACTAAAAATGGCCATTAAGTTCTAAATTATAAGTAAAAAAGGAAGACATGGAGGAAGTTCCAAAAGGCTCGCTAAATTTTGAGAAAATGGAGATTAAGTTTCAATAGTTGAGGATTTCCCTGGTTACTACATGTTAAGAAAACCTTCAACACTATGTATTAATCTTTACCACTTAGCATCTACTTTTCATCTTCACTTGGATAAGAAAGCACAAAATTTGTCATGAAAATTACTATCAAAGATTAGCTCAAAGATCATATCCGTTATAAAAATTAAAGTAGATCATATCTATTATAAATAAAGTACATCAACCCAAATTGAATATGAACAGTATTACATAAGGACCATTTCTTTTGTTCCCAAATTGAATATGAGCAATAGTACATAGGGACCATTTTTTTTTTGTAGCCCTCCCTCAACTTTATTTCATTTTTTCACGTTAGAGTTAATATTGACATCCAGTGCTCGATCGGCAATTTTTATCTAACTTTAGATATGAAATTTGAAATTCGTCGTGAAACCTTGCTTCAAATATTACTTTAGAGTCTAAAATTGTCACAAATTAAAGTATAAGGACCAAATTTAAACAGTGGCAACCAATAAAACATTTGCGATTTTTGCAATTTCTTCACATTCATTCATCTTTTCCCCTTTACATTCGCACTCCACTTTCATCCTCCACTTTCACAATACGCACGCTTTCTTTCAGCTTTTTCTATTTTAGCCTTAAATAATTCATGCCACCAGCTGTTTTTTAACCTTTGATGCTCTTTTATATTTTGAAAGTTAAAACGTGATTGATTTGCAGAAGACAAGGGGGACCGTGCACATGACTCTGCCGACAGACACCAGTCCCCATCACGAGTCTTGATATTTGCAAAGCAAGATAATGTTTTCATAATTCGGCGTTCTCTAAGCCGCACAAATTATTATTATTTTTGTTTTTCTTATAAAGACCACATAAATATCTTAGCACTTGGTGGATTGGGGGGGCTGGGGTGTGGGTTTGGGCAGAGAGAGAATTGCAGCAAATTTACTCGTGAATTTATGTTAATTGGGGAGCCGAGAGATCTTTTATCTTATTTTGGTGTCATAATTTATCTCAAATTATTGACTATTTAAAACGTATTAAGCAAACCCAGCATCAAAGAGGCACGTGTCAAGAACCTGCGCACAAATTAAGACATATAAACAATCCGTAATTCGTCAATTTACCTGGCACATGCGGCCTTCATCCCAACCCCTAAATAATTTGCACGTAATTTGTGAGATTTAAATAAATGATCTCAAATTTGTGAACTAAAATTTCCTTTGTCAAGTCTTCAAGAGTTAATTATTAAAATGTCATAAATCTACTGTAAATAGTTTATGCGTAATTTAGTTTAGGTACTATGTAAGACAACTAGCCCTCTGTGCATGAACATGCTTTAGTGTTTTGAGGCTTCTACATATTATATACACATAATCAGTGTCCTCTCCCAGTCTAAGCTTGTTAATCTAACATAGGCCGAACGCGATTCATTATGCCTTTGGTATACCATGTCTCTAGGCTATTGCCAAACCCTCAAAAGGAACATTTACCATCAATTTTCCTCTATTCTATACTAATCCTAGCATGCCTATTTTGGCTCCAAAGATTACTCACAATTTTCCAGAAGGGCAAGTCCTGCCTGCTGCCCAGTCCGAGAGGTCTCCCAGTGGTCGGTTACCTCCCATTTCTGGGGCACAACCTTCATGAGTTCTTCATGGAACTCACTAAAGAGTATGGCCCGATATATAAGCTTTGATAGGTAACAAACTCTATATTATTGTAAGCTCTCCAATCTTTGTGAAAGGAGATAGTGCGCGACCACGATGTTGTGTTTGCCAACCGCAATCCTAGCAAGGCCTCATTGGCCTTCTCCTATGGAGGGAAGGACATTGCCTTCGCACCTCACGGAACCCAGTGGCGGATGATGCGGCGGTTGTTCGTGCACGAGATGCAAAGCACGACGAATCTCGATACCTTTCGCTCTCACAGACGGAGAGAAGTCATGATCAGCGTGACAGATTTGTGAGTTAGGGCGGGACTGCAGATTAAAGTCGGGGAGGTGGCGTTCCGAACGGTGATCAACATGATAACGTCCATGTTTTGGGGTGGGACACTCAGGGAGGAGGAGGCCGCGCGCGTTGGGGCGGAGTTCATGGAGGCGGTAGCACGGCTTACCGCTGTATTGGGGAAGCCTAACGTGTCGGATTTCTTTCCGGTGATTGCTATGCTTGATGTGCAAGGAGTGGAGAGAGAGATGAAGGAGGTGGTGGCTTGGATTGGGAGAATCTTCGATTTTGTCATCAGTCAACGCATGAGTATGGAAGAAGTAGGAGGAGGCAAAGGAGGTGAGAGGAGTGACTTCTTGCAGTTTCTTTTAGAGTATAAAGATGAAGAAACTGGGAGATCAATTTCCCCGGAGCAAATCAAGGCTTTGCTTATGGTAATATTCTCTCCATTTCCTCAGTTTCCACATTCTTTCTTTGGTAAAATACATGTGAATACGAAAAGCATCTTTACTATCGGCACGATATATGGACGTAAAATATTCAAAGTCATGGAGGCAAAGTTTAGTTTGGTGTCTTAGTTTCGTTCGGAGGGAAATTGTTAAAATTTAAGCTTTTTGTTGTACAATCTAGGAGAGCAGCTAGCCAACTGCCGAAAGTTTCCTTGGAAGTACAAACTATGATTACCATTGAGGAAAAAAAGAGAGTTATAATACTAATTATTGTACTAGAGTTGTCCATGTACGAGGAGAGCCTAATGGTATTAGGTTAAGTGTCGTATCAAGAGAAAGGGATGATGTACGTGTATTGGCTACGTTTTTGTATTTGTTCGAGTGGAGATTGCCACCTGGTATAGAGTTGGATTGCGAAGAGAAGTTTGGGATGGTTCTCGAGAAGGCCACTCCACTCATTGCTATTGCCATTCCGAGGGTACCTAACTTGCATCTCGGTGTGAAGGAGCAGTAGGTAGGATCCAAATTTATGTGATAATTTTATAAATAAAACCAGAAGTCGCATGGAGTGATGCCTTTTTCTGTAAAATTAGCTAGTTAATAGATGATTGTTATATGTTGTCTTCTTATATAGGTCGTACATTGGGTATGTGACCTTGCGGGAAAACGTGGAAAGGGATTCCTTCAAATTGACATAAAAATGGTTTCGGGTGGCATTTTAATAAATTGACAAAAGGAAATGGTGCATGGCATTGGCATTGGCATTTCTAAAAAATTAATTCAGTTATAATCTATGTTTTAGTAAGTTCTTAGTACGCTGGAATTTTTTTCTAATGTAGAATAAAGAGACTAGTGATGAAAAAGTACATGGATTAAGGAAATATACATTTGCATAGAGTGATGGTAAAAAACGAAAAACAGTCCTTTTCTTTCACATAAAACAACATTTGAGATCCCAAAATGTTCCGTGGTGTTGTAATATACAATGCCTAGTCAACATGTCATCCCAAAGCATGATCAAGTTGGTATTTAAAAATTCCATTGATGCCATGATGTTTCAGACATTATCGTAAGTGGGTCCACGAAAAGAATTGACGAAGTTAATGACCTTTTATCCTCATATAATTACTCCTTCATGAATTGGGTATTTAATGCATGATATTCACACGTGACATCTTAATTAATTTTTTAATTCAACACGACATATATCATGTATTCAATACGTAATTATTTTTAACCGAATGTGATTTCTTCTTCCTAATAATGCATATATGCTACAATTTCGTGGATGGACAATCTCAATGATTCCAAGGATAATGTACCAAAACCGAACCCCATAGATGATTTGGCCAGGAAAAGTATAACAACTCGGCCTATGTGAGGAAACACGTTAATGCTGCATTTCATGGTTTGGACATTTTCGTTGTGTCCCCTATCATCGCACGGTCAACTAGCATCTTTGTCCTGTCTTGATCCTCGACATTGTGGCACTAGCGGCCCGGTGATCGCCTTACATGGCGTCCTCGGTCTCTAGCGGCACCAAATGCTCCCTAAATCTCTTGTAATTCGTTCAAGCATCACCGCGGGTCGGCGTTATTGGTGGTGAGCACGCCGAGGGAAACCATAGAGTAGCGAATCGCGTCGAGCAAACTTGGACTCGATGAAAATCTTGGCCTCCACTTTGTCATTGTCCGGGGAATAGTAGATCTCTAAGTCATGGAAGAGTTTGACCGCAAAGGTCTTCCATATGTCATCATCTCTAAAGCTCACGGACATGTTGTCCTGCCATCGATATATCGAAGCAAAAGGCGGAAGGCGTTGCTCAGATTTCTTCGATTCTCGTGAGGACAATGCGCAACCGAGTGAGAAGCTATGAAAAAGGTTCGAAACTTCTCTTCCCAGGTAAAGTATATATGTAACAAAAAATGCGCGAATTGTGAATGAATAGGGACGATGAATGAAAGCTCAACCATCACATTAAATTTGGGCAAAAGCTGGAGATGCCGATTGAGAAGCTCTGGTTGGGGATAATGATCGGTTGGCTGGTGATGACAATCAGCAGCGGTCGAAGGTGACTATAATCGCGCATTGGTCAAAGCTGACAATGATCGATTATTGTTGTGGCAGCACTCATGTGACGGCTAGCTATTTTATAGTTTTTATACCATGAACACCGGGAAATTCCATCCACCTTTATTACACCCTAGATTTTCTTAATCTGGGTTATGTTCCTTCTTTATCCGGCCATATCCCACACATCGAATCCCTTGTCGACAGACAAAGAAGGGTTCGCTCCTTCATAAAAATGATACATGCCACTCTTCTTCCTTTTTCCACTCCCCCTCTCTATCTCTCTCACTTTTTTTGTGAAAATGTTCCTCGTTTAGGAAATTATCAGCATGAAACTGTTCAAGTTGTTTTTCAGATTATTCGAATTTGAATCTTAAAATGGTATAAGTATCCAATGGCCCAAATTTGCTCGAGTCATTAGTCAAACAGAAAAAGAAAAAAAATGTAATCATCAACCCCCGGTACACCATGTTTTCCTATCAAGGGTAGCGATGTGGATGGTTTTTCCCACCCATTTTATTTATAAAATAGGAAAAAATCTTTTTCTCGATTTTTTTTCATTTCTCTTCAATCTAGTAATAAGGTGATAATTCTTGACAAGCTGTAATAGCATGATTCGAATCGACATGAAGTTAACATGTTTGGATCAAGATTAATCATTTTTAAGTCAATTTCATGTTAATCCATAATATATCATTAATAACCTTAATGTAATCATGTCAAAATTCATCGGATATGAAATTGATCGTGTAACCCTAAATATATGAGGAAATTGAAAGGACCAAAATAAGATGAAAAAAGAGGCTGGTAAGTTTCAAGAAATAAAGAGAAACAAGAAAAAGGTCGAAATGGAAAAAAGAAAAGATAAAAAAAAAAGTATGAAGTTCCAAAGACATAAAAGTACTTGAAAACCAAACGAAATAATGATACAATGCAATAACTCGAATTGTGGATAGAAGAAAATAAAAAATGACTAAAAATAAGTGCCTACGTGATGTCAATCTTCATCACTGAAGGGTCTCCTAATTTCCTCTTTAATTTTTTTCTTCTCGAGGAGAAGGGAATACAAGAAATGACACTGTAAGGTTTTTCACCTCAAAGTGGATCCCTCAATCTCTCATCTATTTTTTTTCTTTTAAGCTTTTCAAGAATCTACTCAAATAAAGAAAAGAAAGAAAGAAATAATGACACAACGCAATAACTCTAATTGCGGATAGAAGAAAACTGAAAATGACTAAAAATGGCCATTAAGGTCTAAATTTAAGGGAAAAAAAGGAAGACATGGAGGAAGTTCCAAAAGGCTCGTTCATTTTGAGAAAAACGGAGATTAAGTTTCAATAGTTGAGGATTTCCCTGGATACTAAATATTAAGAAAACCTTCAACGCTATTTATTAATCTTACCACTTAGCATCTACTTTTCATTTTCACTTGGATAAAAAAGCGCAAAATTTGTCATGAAAATTACTATCATAGATTATCTCGCAGATCATATCCATTATAAAAATCAAAGTAGATCATATCTATGATAAATAAAGTACATCAACCCAAATTGAATATGAACAGTAGTACATAGGGAACATTTCTTTTGTTCTCAAATTGAATATGAGCAATAGTACATAGGGACCATTTTTTTTTATGTAGCCCTCCCTCAAATTATTTTATTTTTTTGCGTCAGAGTCAATGTTGACATCCAGTGCTCGATCGGTAATTTTTATCTAACTTTAGATATGAAATTTGAAATTTGCGGCGAAATCTTGCTTCAAATATTGCGTTAGTCCAAAATTGTCACAAATTAAAGTATAAGGACCAAATCTAAACGGTGGCAACCAAAAAAACATTTGCGATTCGCAATTTCTTCACATTCATTCATCTTTTCCCCTTTAAATTCGTCCTCCACTTTCATAATACGCACGCTTACTTTCAGCTTTTTCCATTTTAGCCTTAAATAATTCATGCCACCAGCTATTTTTTAACCTTTGATGCTCTTTTATATCTTGAAGGTTAAAACGTGATTGATATTCAGAAGACGGGGGGGACCGTGGACATGACTCTGCCGACAGGCGCCAGTCCCCATCATGAGTCTTAATATTGCAAAACAAGATAATGTTTTCATAATTCGACGTTCTCTAAGCCGCATAAATTATTATTATTTCTTATAAAGAACTCATAAATATCTTAGTACTTGGTGGATGAGGAAGCGGGGGGTGGAAGATGGACGAAGAGAGAGAATTGCAGCAAATTTACTCGTGAATTATTTTGATTGGGAAGCAGGGAGATCTTTTTTCTTATTTTGGTGTCCTAATTTATCTCAAATTATTGACTATTTGGAACGTATTAAGCATACCTAATATCAAGAGGCACGTGTCAAGAACCTGCATACAATTTACCCATGGCCTTATTCCTAACCCTAAACAGTGTACATGTAATTTATGGAATTTAAATAAATGACCTCAAATTCCTGAATTGGAATTTTCTTCGTCGAGTATTCAAGAGATGATTATCAAAAAAATCTTAAACCTATTCTATATGAATCAATTTAATTTTAAATATTTTAATTTAGGTTTTTAATTCTAAACTTTTTGAAATTTTATCAATGTAATCCTTCTAGCTAATTTGATTAGAAATTGCTGACGTAAACACTAGGTATTTTATTAACACGATTAGTGCTAACATGCTACAATGTTTTTAAAAAATATTATGATTTTTTCTTTTCGTTTTCTTTCGTTTTCCTTTTTTTTTTTTTTTTCTCTTATTCGCTCTATTAGTTGCCTTGACGATGGCCAGCCACAAGTGAGGGTCACCCTTGTTGGCCAGAGCCCATGCTGGAGGCCAGCATTCGATGGAGGTGACCCTTCGCCTAAGGCAAATGACCTCCACTTGCCATCGTTGACGCTAGGTGACCGTAGAGGGAATTAGGGGCAAAAAAAAATGAAAAATTTTAGGAAATTTCACAAATTTTTTTGCAAAAACCTTTTATGTTAGCACTGGCTATGTTACATAAGCTAGTCAACATTAATTGGACTGTCATGTCAACGATTTTCAACCAAATAGCTAGAAGAGCTACATTGTCACATCGTTAAAATATTTAAGACTAAACTAACTAAATTGACAATCATAAAATAAATTTAAGATTTCCAGCTATACCGAAAAATTATTCACTAATCTCTTTTCATGGCTATGTTTTTGAAAGCTAATCAGACTTCGGGTGTGGTTGCAAATATTTTGAGGGAAAAGGACTTTCAGTGAAAGGTATTTTCAAATGCAAATAGTGTGTTGGTAAAGTGTAATTGAAAACATATTGGAAAGCAACTTGACTTAAATATCATTTGGAAAAAACCACACTTTGTAAATGACTTTCGTTATTTTTTTTTCTAAATGTTAAACCTTTATTGGCAAAACTCAGTTGTTAGCAAGTCCAATCAACCATTGGCTAGCCTCGCTTAAGATCACATGGCTTCTCGTGACCTAGGCCAAGCGATGGTCGCTTAGGGTCACTTGAGGTCGCGCGACCTCCAACAAGGTTGGTCGATGCCAAACCAGCTTATTGGTAGCTAGATCTAACCTCGTCGGTGGCTTGAACCCTTGTCGGTGAAGTCACATGAGGTGGGGACATTTTTGGAATTATGAAACTTTAGCAAAGGCAAAATTGGAAGAAAAAAATGTATTTGTGTTTCAAAAATGCTGAAAACTCAAAGTATTTATGGATTTGCCTTGGTATTTTCTCAAAGCCCTCCAAAATTTTTATCAAACGATACATGCGTTTGCCTAGGATTCTTTAGAGTCCAAGGAGTTAATGGAAAAGTGTTTTCCAGTGCACCTTTAACATGCACCAATCTAATGAACTCTTTAAATGTACTTTTGTCGGTGGCTTGATGATCATCTCTTACCTATCTAAACGTACCTTGGCCTTACGTACAAATTTAATTTAGGGAAAAATAAGGAATCTCTGACAGAAAGCAATGCCCATACTTTAACACTAGCCACTCTCTTGTGCGAAAGAGCCAAAAGCATTTCGAAAGCAAAGAAAGGAATTTCAGTCCTATCGTACTCTTGTAAGATGCGATTTCAAACTCCAGGAAGCAATCCGACGTTCAAACGATTGTGGAGGATCCTATGCCAAGTTATGTAAAATTTGACTTCTCGGTACCGGGAATTTCATCTTCAAGTGGCAAGAAATTGGCAAGGAAATCGAAAGGGATTGCAACCATAACGAGCCAAATCACGTTTAGTACAAAGAACAATGTAAAGGGGCTGTCCGCCACCCTACCGACGATTCCTTACGGGACGCACACAGACAAGCGATCCGTGTGTATCTGCAAGAGATCAATCGAATCCGATTGATTCGATTTCATAGAGCTTCATAGTGTTTCTTATGTCTTTGAAAGACCTTAGAGCTTGCTTCTGGGCCTTTACCTCGTATGAAGCTCGTCTTCCTTTCTTATTGGGCTTCTAAGTGGGCTAACCCAATTCCAATAAAGAATTTTGAGCCTGTCTCGTTCTACAACAGCCTTGCATTTGGGCTTACATGTACTCGGACCGATTAAGAATGTTCCTCTTTCCAACTCAGTCTTAGTAATGTCTTTTTAATGCTTCTAAAGTTTCTTGGGGGAACCGATTGCCAATCCCTCAATGAACGTCGGATAAAAGAAAAAGAGTAAACCTCGTCCGTTAGCTGTAAAATCTTTGTGTTTTTTAGGCTCTCGGGAAAATGTAACGTTTCTAGAAAAATACTTTCTAGAAAAATAACAATATTTTTCGATGTTCGATTGAAGCCTAAAATTGAAGCAGAATTTTCGATTTTTTTTTTCGTCATTCGGTATTTAATTTGATTTTCCTCCATGCATTTGGATCATTTTTCATTTTTATTATAATCTTTATGTTCTTTTTATTTTTTATTTTATTTTTAAAAGTTCGAATTTTTCATATTTTTTATTTTTCTTTTTTTTTTTTTCCCTTTCTTTTTTTTTTTTTTTTTTTTTTCTTGTTCTTAACTTTTCTTTCTTTCTTTTTCTTTTCTTTTCTTTTCCTCAATCGATCACTAGCCACGGCAATGGCCAACGAGCATTGCCATAGGGTAGGGCTTGGCCCTCACCGCCCTCTAGCAATGCTCAAGCGTTGCTGATCTAACGAGTCCCGAGCCTCATCTTCCTCTGGCTACACTAGTGGCTAGCGACCGATCGAAGAAGAAGAAAAAAAAAAAAAAAAAAGGAAAAAGGAAAAATAAAAATTCAAATTTAAAAAGAAAATAAATAAAAATAAATAAATCAATAAAATCACTGATAAAAGAAAGAGTAGTGAAAAACTGAAAATATTTTCCCCATTTTTGATGGTTTTTCTTCCACTTGCAGAATATATTTTTCTTAATAGTTTATTTTCTGTAGAGCGAACTCCAAAAAATCCGAAAAATATTTTTCTGGAAGTAATTTTTTGTGGAACTATCATAGCCTTAATGTTACGTCATTTTGTATAGAAATGATGAAAATTAGTAAGGAGTTACGATCAGTCACGAGCCTCGGCTCGGTTTCTCAAAGCCCTGCCGGACCGTCCTTTATAAATTGGGACTGCGAGGATTGCTAAGTCATTGCAAGTGCTTGTAACAGCACTAATCAGGAATCAATTATCATATGAGACATGGGGCCCAAATAATAATTAATGGTAGACCATCGCTGTTCTGCGTAGCTACAAAGCCATGAATGATGGATGGGCCAAGCCTAGTCTCTCTACCAGTTTGGCTACTTTACTCGAGCCTCTGCGTATTTCTCAATAATAGAGACTGACATTGCGGGTAGTTTTCGTTCTTTTTTAATATGGACAAGGGGGAAATCTGGGTCATCGTGGTCTTTCTGCCAAGCGAGGGCCGGTGACCCCTGCTAGGCTCGAGTGAGGCTCGCCTAGATTTAGGCAAGTCGCGAGGGTTGGCAAGGCATTGCCTGCAATGAGTCCTTGCCCTTTTTTTAAAAATAATTTCCATTTTTTAAAGAAATTGTTTTAGGTTTTTTTTTAAATATTATTTAAATAAGAGTGGAAGGAAATATTAATAAAAAAATTATTATGTATGAGAGAGAAATAAATTTAAAAATGCCACATCAACATTTTTTATTATACGAATTGATGGTGTTAATAGAATGATTCAATTGCACCAATTTAATAAGTTTTATGATGTTATTTGCATTTTTTAAAACATTGAGGACTCAATTGCACTTTTCCGATAAGTTTTATGACTTGGAGTACGTATATCATTTATAATTATGAGGAGAAGTAGAAATTGCATCATTCTTTCAATTGAGTACATTCATTAGGATGAGAATAATTTTAGGATGGAACCCAAAACACCCGTCTAATTTCAATTCTCAAGGTATGTAAGGCAGGTTCAAAAATGGGAAGTTCTAGGTAGGTGGAACCTGTAAAAAAAATTTATATATTTTTTTGCCTACGTTTTTGTGTAATCCTATGATATTTTATGGCATCTAATGATAAATGTATAATATGGAACTATTAGTTTGAACCTTCATTTTATAACTAAAATTTTTACTTTGTTGATATTTCATATTATTCTTGTGTTTAAATATACGTTGTGATCTGTAGATTATTGCAGCAACCGATAGTCATTAAAGATGATGATTTAATACAATTACTTGATTAATAATACATGCGAAACTAGATAAACCCTAGAATCTACGACATGGTATGTTTTAGGTTTTAGAGAATACACGGTAGGTTGCAAATTCCAAAAAATGAGATATTTGTTCTAACGGTAGATTCTTGAATCTAAATGAAATTTATACGGAATCTGAAATTACTTGCTCCCAACATGGATGAATGCAAATCGCAGAACCCTATGAAAACCTGAAGAACGATGGAGCAAGTGACTGAAATTACAATTCCTACCCTAAAACTCTCACGGGGCTTTGGAGTGTAAACATAGAAGAACCGTAAGTAAGGCTGTGATCACGAGAGTGTCGGCAGAGCGGTACTGTGGAAAGCAGCCATACGGGGCCTCGACTTTTGAACGCTCCCGCTCGATGGTGTCCTATGATGTTGGACTTGGACCCACGCCATACATCTTTGTTCTTTATGTAAGAGACAGCTTTTGTGGATTCGATGACATGATTTCCGCAATGTCTTCTTGGGCTCAAGACATGGAAACTGTGGAGATAGAGGGACTAAAGGTCAAAAATTTGACCCCATTTTATGCCCTCGTCTTTTGAGAAATGATCATACTCACGAGGATTGGAAAACGATTAGCGCTATGAAAAATTTAAAGTTGACATATTTATGATAAATTTATTCTAAATTAATTTTTTTCATCACAAAAAATTCCAAATTAGTATAAGTATGACACATTCTCTATTAGTTCCCGTTAAATTGTTGAATTTGATAATACGTAACAGTTAACGGATGTACTAATTTGAGTTTTTACTATACGTTTGTCATAGGTGTAATGGTTTGTGATTTTTTATGATATTAATCTAGTTTAATGGAAAACAACAAAGAGTAAATTCGTCACAAATGTATCAGTTTGTAATTTTTGGTTGTCTTTTAGGGTAAATTTATCACAAATACACTAGCTTGAGGTTTTTAGAGGTCAAAAAATTAGTTGAAGGTAAATTTAGGATAATTGTACTAGTTTGAGATTTTTCATGGCATTAACCTTAACTTTAATTAGAACAAGCACTATCAAAGACTCTAAATTATGTTTAGTATAACATCAATATCCCGAAGAGACAAAAGCACTCTCCAGCACAATTCCGCCTAGGATGGCTGTTGAAATTCTCATATGTCATTTAGGTGGACGATGGCAAGTAAATGGAGATGACATGAATTTGGAAAAATCCCCACCGGCAAGTCTACTTTATTTGGCATGGCATTCATATTGCTAACTTTTTTCTTCGTGCTACCAATACCCCCAAATTTGTACCAATGATCCAAAAAACACACGCAAACTTGATCCGGAAAAGTTAGCCTGTGCACAAATGTGATTCAATGGCCGGTCGTGACCTAATTGTCGGGGATTTTACGTTTGTAGAAACTCACCTCTCACGGACATCACGTGAAACCGGGTGCACAGGACAAGAAACGTGGGGTCCAATGTTACCAAGGTTAGGACATGAACCGTGGTTTTGAAATTACATCTTTTTTGGTAAGTGCTGAATAGAACTGCATGTAATCCTTGATGCATGCCTTGGAAATGGATCAGAGTCTTTCGTGGAATCTCGTACAATACTTAGCATATCAAAATAATTTTGTAACACTTTGTTTATTTTACAAAAAATAAATAATTTAAAAAATATTTTTCTAAAAATAATCGCTTATTTCATTCACAAAAATGAATGAACAAAAATAATTTTCATCATTAATAAAAATATTTAGACATAAATAGTAAGTAATTATCATTGACCGGAATTTATTGTAAATCTTTTTCTCTTATTTTTAGTAACATACCTCCATTCCACGATTCTAATATTACTTTAAAATTTGTTAAATTAAAAGTCTGATTAATTATCTTTGTATGTGGTGATTTTTCTTAATAAATAGTAACATCGACATTCTTATAGTCAGTATTTTCTGTAATTATCCGTAAGTTATTATCTCTTTAAAAGTATTAGATGGTTGAATTTTTTTTCTTTTAATCCAATCATCCATCCTATTTAATTGGGATTGGTCCTGTAAATTGCTGGACTGCAATAAAAAAAAAAAATTCCGTAATTTTATTTACACGCCTTTTCCCGTCTCCCATAAAATTGATATAATGGCTAGCAGTATGAAGAGGGAAAACTGATGAAATAATAAACTAATTTGGTGAATTCGCTTAAACGATTCATGAAATTTTGTTTTGAGTGTAGACATTTTATGTTTGGATAGTTGAATGTACTCATCAGTGCTTCACCTTGAGATGTGGATCATTTAAGGCACGTTACCATGGCATACTTCTCTTGTTTAAACCGGATTTGAAACTAAACTTCTCCTCAAGAGAATAGATAGGGCGATTCAAGTAAGATCCAATGTTGGTCTAACTTTTTATTCACTTGTGGGATTGGGACAGTCCTGTTAAAAATGAGAATGATATTTTATATGATGGTCACATCACCTAGTAATAAGAGATTTCAAATTTTAAATATCATATGAGTTAAGATGTGTATCATGTCACTAATATGATTAATCGATTACATCACGTCCTGTCAACTGTGTGATAGATTCATAATATATTTCCTCCTACTAGGTCAAAAGGATCAACCGAATCGGCCCAGGTTAATTTTGTAATTAAGCTTTTCCGAACAGTTTAGGATCCAAGTAAATTCATCTTATTTAACACCCTGTATGGTGATAAGTGTTCGTTTCTTTAGTCGGCTATTGAACCATATTTATTAGAGTTTTAGACTATGCCTTTTCTAAATATTATATAAATAATTATGTTGATTTGATGCTAATTAAATTCGTTTTCTTGATTTTTGATGTTATGGATAAATACGTGTGATGGAGGAAGGATACGTACTGGTCATATGCGTTGGGTTCCTGGTCACCAAAAAAATAAAAAATAAAAATAAAAAAAAATAAATAAATACGTGTGATGGAGGAAGGATACGTACTGGTCATATGGGCCGAAACTTGTAACTTAAAAAGGGTAGAGCAACCCCAACTAAGACGCTTCTCCCTTCATTGACTAAAAAATTTTGTCAATCGCTTATTGCAATTAGTAAATAGATTTTATAAAAAAAAAAATGAGGCTATTTCTTGTTAGGCTCATGATAGCAGATTGATTTCGAGCCATAGCATGTTATGCACTCGCATCGTGATGGGTCATGTTATCATCTATTATATGATGGTGTCACATAAATCGTGCCGTATGTGTGTGTTTTTTATTAACTCGCTAATTTTTGGATTGTGAGCGTGTTTCATAGGTTGACACTATTAACTAATAGCGTTGGTCCGTTGTTGATGCATTCTGTATTATATTATGTCAATTATTATCTCAACATCTCCGACGACTTAGGAATTTTATTAGTTCACGAGTGCTGACTTGGGATAACTACACAACATGGTCAGAGGCAACGGGATGCGCATTGCAGCCAAAAAACAAACTCTGATTTATTGATGGATTTCTAGAAAAGTCGGATTTGACAGCACCCAAATTTAATGTGTCGGACATTTGTAATTTGATAATAGCTTTATGAATTTTCAATTTCCTTGACAAGAGTCTACAGGGAAGCATAGCGTATGCAGAGGAAGAAGAAAAGGTAATGTGGAATGAGCTGAAGTAGAGATTCACTCATGGTAATTGACCTCGCATTTGAGATCAAAATTGAGATTGGGCTGCTACGGCAAGGGAAACTTTGGTGGTTGAATATTACACCAAATTGAAGGTCTAATGAAATGAACTTAATCACTATAATGATGTCCGATAATGTACCTATGTAGTAGCCACAAAGTACGCGAAGAAGAAGAAGGTGGAGAAGATCCACCAATTCCTTATGAGTTTCAATGCCAAAACCTATCGGAATGTTTGTTCTTAAATTCCCAACCTTGAACTGCTTCCGTCCCTCGGTAAAGTATATTCTATGGTCAAGTAGGAGCAATGCCAACGATCAATTGTTTGAGGGAGGGAAGAGAAGATCGATGTGTCGCTTTCTTGGTTGGGAGAGGAAGCCCTAGGAAAGTAACGTAAATGTGACCACTATAGGAATGTTGAACACGAGAAGTGCCAATGTTGAACACGACCACTAACGCAAGGTGCAAAGGCATGCAAAGGGAACACTCTCGCGGCAGCCTTAACTCTGCACAAACTAGCAAAAACAGTTCCGGCACTATTGTAACTAGCAATCATGGAGGTCCAAAGTGGACTGAGACAGCAAAATTATAAGCAGTGATCAATGTCAGCATTTCGTCAGTTTGCTCACGGCAATGAAACCGCACACTTCTAATGAACAACTCCAGGGTAAGCTCTATAGGTCCAATGATATTTCCATAAATTGGATTAGCGATGGTAGAGCCTCCAAACATATAACAGGGCAGATCTTGCTTCTAAATCAATTGAGGAACATCAAGGGAGTATATCGTATACAAACTCCTGATGGGAAAGTGATTCATGTCATCAAAAGAGGCAATGTATATTTAAGTGCCGATTTTCATTTGCACAATATACTATATGTCCCAAACGTTAAGTGTATCCCTTTCCGGTTGGAAAGTTGAGTTCGAATTTGCAATACTCAATAACGTTCTTCTCTTTGTCATACAAGACTTAGCCCCAAATTCGAGTGGGTAAATCTTTGAGAAGGGGTTTATTATGTTGAACGCATGGGCATTCATTCGGCATTTCTAGCAGTCAAGTGACAAAATATTGACATTTGGCATCAAGAATTGGAGCACTGATCACAGCAAATTTTGATTTTAATCATCGGTATTGACATAAATAAAGAAGGGGTTGATTTGTATGGTATATTTTGCTGAGCAAAACAAACCTGTTCTTAATTTCCTTTAAGTAATAATAAAGTAGGTGGAATTTTTTATTTGTGCATTGTGATGTTTCGGGGCCGCATCAAACAAGGCCGTTACTGAGTGCACATTATTTTTTAACTAATGTTTATTAATATAGTAGAGCAATTTCAGTCTATTTGATGAGGGAAAAATCAAAGACATACAACGTCTTCATGAATTTTCATCATATGAGGAAAACCCAATTTGGTCAAGTATTAAAATCGTCCAAAGTGATAATGGGCATGAATTTCTTTCTAATTCAATGAAGGACATTTTTTCTCTTCAAAAAGTGGAAGTATTAGGTCTCATGCAACTAAACACAAAACAAAATGGGTAGGTTGAAAGGAAACATCGACACATACTCAATGAAGCACGGGCATTTCGTTTTTAAGTGAATATACCAATTTGGATTTGGAGAGAATGCATACTAATTGCTGCTTATTTAATTAATTATACTCTGACTCTGTAATTATCTGGAAAAACTCCTTTTCGAGCTTTTGTTTGGGAAACCCCTAGATTATAGTCATTTGTGAGTTTTCAGTACATTGTGCTATGCTCACAAGTTGTCAAAGGGCAAAGATAAATTTGAAGAGAGGGCAAGTGCGTATTTTTGGGATATCCATATGGCGCGAAAGGTTGGAAGGCCTTTGATTTGGAAACTGAAGAATTATTAATATCTCGATACCATTTTCTGTGAAGATAATTTTACCTTTGTTCAACAACTTGCACATGAGAGTCAAACCTCTTCCTCTCGACACCTGCTTGGAGTTAGAGCCTTCTACTGGTGGACGCAATCAACCTCAGGGGGAGGAAGAAAGGTTGTTAACCTAAGTTCATGAAGAAAATGGACAGATTGTGATGCAGGATTGTGACTATCTAGTCCAAATTGAAAAGCAACCCAATGAGCAACTCGATGACCAGATTTCAGCTCTAACTAACCTTGATAGAAAAGACGACTAATCTACCTCCTAGATTATATGTGCCGAACAGTTTAAACAAAGACCCCAACTCCTCAGCTCACTCCGTTGATATTTTCAGGTACGGTTTATCCAATTGAGAAGTTTATTTCTTACGAACAATTTACTAAGCCTTATGTCGTCTTTTTAGCTGCTGCTGGTTCTAACACTGAGCTTAGGAATTACATTGAGGCTCTTGGAAATCCTTAGTGGAGAGAAGCAATGGCGGCAGAAATTAAGGCACTCGAAGATGAGGGTGGTTAGCAAGAATCACCTAGAGGGGGTGAATAGGTGACAAGGGAAAATTATTGAGAAATAAAAATATTCGAGATAGAAGTTTGAATATCAGCAGATGCAGAAATAATATTCAAAAGTATTCAAGTCCGATTCAAAAGTTTGAACAATAATTAGATTCTAGAACAAGGTTTAGAGTCTGCTATGCAGAAATTAGATTTTAAAAGCATCCAGCACGTGTGTAATAAATTATAACAATAAACAATAAGAGATTAAGGAATAAGAGAAATTGCACACGAATATTATAGTGGTTGGACTTAGATCAAGCCTATGTCCACTTTCCTACCCTGACAGCCTACTGACTGGATTCCATTATATGATCAACAAGATATTATAGCTTTAAGTGCAAATACTTAGTGACAAATCACACTATCTCACTAAGTCACTCTTGTATGCTTCTCTTAAGATCACAAACTTTTAAGCTTACAAAAGATAGGTGTATATGGTCGAAGTACGCCCAAACTTTAGAATTATAGATTCTATACTTCGTCTCTTACTTACTCCTCAATCCCTTGATCTCCTTAAATACTCCCCAACTTCCAAACTAGCCATTGGACAATATTCGAAGGATTTTCTTCCAATTTACCGTTAAGTAGAATTGTATTAAGAAGATTTGGTAGCCATTGAGTGACGGAAGTAGAATCTCCATCTTGATTCTAGTCGCCTATACAATCAAAATTTAGGTTTCCATAAATAGAGTTTCTTCGTTAGGAAAGTTTTTGTTATTTAGATCCAATTGCCAATCAATTAGATTGAGTCAATTAAATCTATTTTGGTGTAGAATCCAAACCAAATTACTAGCCGTTATTCATTTTGGGTTTGCATCTTGTTATGTTAGGTTGTTACATTCTAAACTCGCTTCATTCTAAACATGTGTCTCATTCTGCACTTGTGTTTGTGAACTTGTCACATTCTGGACTTATCATGATCTGGACTTGTTCCGTTTGTATGTATAGTTTGAGTGTGTTCCATCTGAAGTAAACTTCTCAATCTAGACTTGAGTATGAACATATTCATTATTAAAGTCTGTATCTGAACAGATCTATCATTAAAGTCTAAACAAATTTAGCCATAGAGTCTAGACTTTGTGTAGTTTCAATAATGAGTCTATCTTCTGGTTCTTTCAAGCATGGTCCTTAATAATATCATTTATACGTTTCGTCACCTGCATAGCGGCTTGTGTGTCTTTCACCTAGTTACTCAATTATCAAACATATTAGTAACTTTTGATTTATTTTGTTATCTTCAAAACATCATAAGGGATTTCCCTAATAGAAGATAATAAGACTTGGACTTTTGGCAACTTTGTTGGAGGGTAAGAAACCCATTGAGTGCAAGTGGGTTGACAAAATCAAGCGTCAAGGTGATAGCAACATGGAGCGATATAAAACTCATTTTGTCATTAAGAAAATCACACAAATAGAGGGCATGGTCATGAAACCGTTGCACTAAAGGATGAACTAATCACTGAACAGTGTCTTCTCATAATTGCATTTGCTTGTGATTGGGAGTTGCATCATATGGATGTCAGCAATGCTTTTCTTCCACCCGGTTTCACAACAACAGGCTCAAATTGTGTATATCAACTACAAAAGTCCATTTATGGTCTTCGATAGGCATCTTAAAATTGATTTTCGAAATTCTTTAATGTATTGAGGGAAAATGGTTTTGATAAATTATTAACAAATTACTCATTGTTTACATATTCCCATGATGATATTTTTCTAGCCATGTTAGTATATGTTCATGATCTCATCTTAGTAGGCAATAATTCAAAATCATGCGCATAATGCAATGACACCTTGATGAGTGTTTTCATATCAAGGACCTTGGCCAATTAAAGTACTTTTTGGGAACTAAAGTGACGAGAATGACTTTAGGATTATTTATGTGCCAGAGAAAAATGTACTTGACATCTTATCAATATGTGGCATACTAGCAACTAAGTCAGCAGCTTCTCTGATGAAGCAACAACACTAGTTAGATTTAGCAATTGGAGTTGCCATGACAAACCCACGTTGCTATTGTCGATTAGTAGGACATTTACTTTATCTCACTATCACTTGGCCTAAATTATGTTATTCTGCCCACATACTTTCCAATTCATGTGGGAACCGAAGGAGCAACGGTGGGAAGCTACTATACAAGTTCTTTGATGCCTCAAGAAAAAACTCAAGATAAATGATTATGTTAATAGTCCAGACTTTGCTTCACTTGACTGCCTTTTGTGACTCCAGTTGGGCGACTTGCCTCATCACTGGGCAATCAATTACTGGATTATTTTGTTATGCTCAGTGGTTGTCTCATGTCTTGGAGATCCAATAAGCATATCACAGTTTTCTTGGTCCTCTATTGAATCTAATGTCATGCTATGGCAATTGCCACTAGTGAACTGATTTGGTAATAAACCAATGGTGTCTTTATTGTGACAATCAAGCTGTCTTACGCATCGCAATAGACTTGGTAGTTCACGAATAAACGAAGCACTTTTAGATTGACTACCACTTTGTTTGCGCATTTGTATAGTCGGGCACCATTAGAACCAAGCACGCACCTAAAAGAATTCAATTGGTAGACATTTCTACCAAGGCATTGGGTCGAGATTGGCTGACAACTCTCATTAGCAAGTTGGGCATTCATGACCTCCATGTGCTAACTTGAGGTGGAGTATTTTGGAAGACTTGCTAAATATTTGCATTTTGTTTTTCAAATATTTGATTTATCTCTTGTCATTAACTAGGATTTACTTTTGTTTTTAGTTTGCTAATTTGATATATTTATGATAATTGGTTAGAGATATTTGGTCCATCTTCTTTTTTTTTCTTTTTCGGTTAAGCCATTACGATTTTCTCAAACTCCTACTCTTCTCTCTATAATAAAAATATTTTTTATTAACTAATCATTTTAAGCAAAAGAAATGATATTTTAAAAAATATATTTTTTAAATTATTTATATTTCACGAAACAAATGGAGTCCGACGGAATTTTAGCGGCTCTATGGTGATTTTGGCTTCCAACCTTAGCAAGATATCTTGGGCTAATTATGCCCCTGTTAGAGTTTTAGTAATAATTAGGCTCCTAGCTTTCTTTCTCAATTTGACCCGGCCAGTCAGCTAAGACTAAGCTTTTCTCAACAAGCAGCCGTTACTCATGCCGCCATTAGTGCAATCTCGACTTCGGCTCCCACGGCCAAACTCTCCTCTCTCCTCCGGCACAAAACCCCCACCCCCTCTCTCTCTCTCTCTCTTCTCTCTCTCTCTCTCTGACAGTACGTTCTTCAGGCAGAACCATCTAAAGTTGCTGTCTCTTTGGCATCCATGGAAACCACTCACTGTTGAAGCTGTCGTGTCTTGGAACGCACTCATCTGGCTCTGAGTGAAACCCGGAAGAGATGCTGGAGAAGAAGGGTCATTACGGTCACCATCTCTGGTTCGTCGTCCTCATTTCTTCTCTGCTGTGTTTCCTTTTGCTTTTTTCCTTTGATCGTTCGTTCTTGGGGGACGGCGGCAACAGTGGGGTCGTTTTCTTCGTCGACAATTATGAGAATTCCATCAACACCCGCAAACCCAAGTTGCTTCCCTTCGCTGGGAGTCCCAACAAGACCATCGATTCAGCCCCCATTGACCAAGGGTCGCTCCTTAAAGCAAACAGTACAGCAAGAAATCGTGAGATCCCTGATGATGGTCTTAGTCCCCTAGGCGTCATCGTGGGGGACAAATCTGATGATGATTCGGTTTCACCCACTAACCAGAGTAGTGGACATCAAAGTCTCGACATGGGTCTTGAAAGAGATTCATGCTCTGGGAGATTCGTTTACATTCATGATCTCCCCAGCAGGTTCAATCATGACCTGCTTCGGAAGTGCGAGTCGCTGACCAGAGGGACGGATGTGAACATGTGTCCGTACATCGAAAACTTAGGCATGGGTCCTGCTGTGGCCGATTCCCGAGGGGTATTGTTGAACAGTAGCTGGTTCAGGACGAACCAGTTCCTATTGGAAGTCATTTTCCATAACAAGATGAAGCAGTATAAGTGCCTGACTAATGATTCGTCGCTCGCTTCGGCGATCTATGTGCCGTACTATGCTGGCCTGGACATTAGCCAGTACCTCTGGAGTTCCAACACATCCGTGAGGGACGCCACAGCCTTCGATCTAGTCGGGTGGTTGTCCGGGAGACCAGAGTGGAGGCGGATGTCGGGTCGAGACCATTTCCTCGTGGCGGGTAGGATAGCGTGGGATTTCAGGAGACAGGCTGATGATCCGTCCTATTGGGGGAGTAAATTAATGTTCTTGCCACAATCTCAGAACATGACGATGTTATCGGTGGAGTCAAGTGTTTGGAACAACGATTTTGCAATCCCCTACCCGACTTATTTCCATCCTTCGAAGGGCGCTGAAGTTGCACAATGGCAAGATTGGATGAGAAAGCAGGAGAGAAAGTACCTGTTTGCTTTCGCAGGCGCTCCGCGACCTGAACTTGAGTTCACTATTCGGGGAGAGATCATTAACCAGTGTCTTGCGTCGAATGGGAAATGCAGGTTGCTTAACTGCAGTTCCAGCACAAATAATTGCGATGACCCAGTTAATGTGATGAAGGTGTTTCGAAGCTCGGTTTTCTGTTTACAACCGCGGGGAGACTCTTACACTAGGCGGTCAACATTTGACTCGATTTTGGCCGGGTGCATTCCTGTGTTTTTCCATTCTGGCACAGCTTATGTGCAATATGTATGGCATTTACCAAGAAATCATACTAAATACTCCGTGTTTATTCCATTGGATGAGGCCAAGAAGGTAAGCATTGAACCAATACTCCAAAGCATTCCGGAGAATGAAGTGTTGGCCATGAGAGAGGAGGTTATACGGCTGATTCCGAGGATGGTTTATGCAGATCCCAGGTCTAAAGAACAGAACTTCGATGATGCATTTGATACAGCCATTAATGGAGTTCTAGAGAGGATAGGAAAAGTAAGGAAAACCATTGCGAGCGGTGGCGATCCCAGTATTGGTTTCGCTGAACAAAACCATCAAAAATTCTACTTCCCCAGGTCCGATCCAGAACAGGAAAGAAGGCACTAAGCGAGGGAAATCCTATACGCGGCCAGAAGCAGAATTGGTCGATTTTTATAGGCCTTTCTCTCAAACCCCTGTGAGGACTTGTGTTGTTGATCCTGTGAGTATGTCGATAATGAGTGTAGCTCTGCATTTGCCAAAAAGGGGGTATACTATACTTAGATCTTATATATGCAACCATATAATTCAACGAGAGATTCATTTTGAAGATGTACATTGCAAGAGGGCTCTTTTTCATTTTCAAATTTAATCATTCTACTCAAATTATTATTGAACGTTCTGACTGAGAGGCAAGACCTGAGTATCTTTCCATGCGATCTTAGCAGAACAAATTGATCCAGTTTTTTTGCCAAATTCGAATGAGCTATCTTCAGAGGTTCGAACCTATAAGCTGAACTAAATTCTTGTCTTACAAAATTCACATGTTTTTCACTCCAGTAGCAAAAGATTGCAGGTTCTTCTTCACATTTTCTTTCATCTGATAGAATCAATCTTTTGTTTTCGTCTGTTTTTTATTTTTATTTTTTAGGGGTGAGTGACATTCCATCTGGATAGAAGAACAACCAAGAGAACTAATCCTGTTGTGAGCTCTCAGATATGATGAATTTCAATCTTTGATTTCTATAACTATTCCATCTATTTGCACTCGTAATTCTACAATACAAGTCATTAGGACATAGCAGTCTAGGCCTTACCGCAAACGCTATTCTGCTTCTACCATCATTCACGTCAAACTATAGACAGGCTGTCTAAGACAGCCATTCATGTATTCTGAGGTCCACCAATTATGAAAACATTAAAGCATCCTAAGCAAGCTCTAGTATTGGACATTGCAGAGATTTTCCCTTCGCATTTGACGTAGCCCAAGAGGACTTCAATCTTCAGTCAGGAGAAAGAACTTTGCACCCTTCCACGCGGCTCCCGAGACAGGGCAGGAGAAGGGAAGAATTATTTTTCTGTTCTGAAGCTAAAATCACAAATAAACAAGATCAACTCATGCCACTAGTTCATCTGTCCCGCAAAGACAGAAGCACGAATGAGCGTTTCTGAAAGTTTGGACAAGAGATCATGGTGAATTTGTCTCGCAGAGCAATGCTACTCATGCCTATCAAATAGATTGCAGCTCGTAACAATGTAGAGAAGGACGCTAGGAGCCTCTTTAGCAGACACTCGGTATTCAATATTATTTGTTGGATGTTTAAGCAAATTAAACGATTTTCACGTGCGGTGAATCCTGAAAAGGAACGAACATGGAGCAGACGGTATGGCATTATGGTCCTTGGAACAAAGGAGGTTTAGTCAGACCAAAAGTTGGCCTTCAAAACATTTATATTAACGATACAGTAAGAACACTCGTAAACAATGTATGTCGTGTATGCATGTTTTGGCCCGGCCCGCTTTTTCCTAATAGCAAAGCCCGCAATGAACAGAAAGCAACATACTCAACGTTGACAGGGACGTAACCCTACTTACATGATGCCATATAGGTATGATACTTGAAGCGTCATCGCCATCGCATAAACTAATTTCCCCGGATGAAAGGAGCATGTGAAGATAATTGGGAACCATTTTTCTTTCCACAGTTCTTTTAACGGCCTATGATAACAGTATCATGGAGAAATCTTTGGTCAGATTGGTTCATCAGCCCCTGATGGTTCCCCAAACCTGAATTGCATTTTTACCAGAGGAACTAAAGTTGGTCTTTTAACCTCATATATAAAGAGAAGCAATGCTGGGAATTTTTCATCACTAGACGAACTTTTTACAATCTCCACAAAGAGTTGCAAATGTTCTTTCAAGATCTGTAGCCATGGCTCTTTGGCCTTCCCAATTTGACTACATCTCTCACAGTTTTCGTTTATCTTGTCATCACTGACCTCCTCCAACTTATCCATTATCTTGCTCTTCTACGCGCTAATAAAGGCCCGGAATACCTCAAGCTGCCTGTTCAAGCCATGAATCAGAAGGACGGCCATCTTTAGGTCCTCAACAGATAGAGAGAGCACATTTTAAAAAATCCAGCAATTCACGCTTAAGACCCAAATTGAGATACCGCTCGTTACAGATTCAATATTTTGGTCAATGAGTTACAGCCAAACTGAACCAGCTCCAGGAAACAACAGGACCACAATATGAGGTCCTCCCCAGATCAGTGTGTTAGCAGATAGTTTCTTTCAGCAAACACCGAGAAACATTATCAGAGTTAGATTCAAGTATCCAGGTGGATGTCAATCTCTCCAACGATATCCACAATTTGGGTTGCAGCAGACGAAGAACAGCGTCATACCTTCCTCCCCCCTAGCAGTGGCCTGAATAATAACAAAGATGAGATTGTTAGCAAATACAGCCAGACAGAGACAGGCACAAGCCATGACCACAGTGACGTCAGAAGGACCTAACTATGGAAGATCCTGAATACTTTTCCATTTCTTTTGTCCATTTTGCTTCCTTTCCTCAGAGAGGGTGGGGGGTCTAAATACAAATATAATCACCATGCATTTTCTTATATTTGCTCACTCAACTATGTACTCTTTAATTCTCATTCCATATTGATCACATCTCAGTTTTCAATATGTGAAGAGTGAACCTAATGAGGAGATGGTTGCCATTAAACTTCATAGAGCTGCTTTCTGGGAAAAAATCTCCTTATTAATATAACAAAATCAGAAGCAACTCTTCATTCTTTCCATATCAATTGATATATCCCCCTTTTTCTGCAGTGGGGGATCCCTCTTTTTTTATGTGGAGGACAGAGAATTATTACCACTACCAGTCTACCACTGCCCGTCAAGATTGTGATTTGGTCGATTGCCGACTCAAAAACATTTTTCTAGTCCCAAGGGAGTCATATATCACAAAGCAAGAGTTCCTTGAATATGTCCAGTGAAAAGGCACTTCTTCTGCAGTTAATCCATTATGATGGATGGCTTATTAATCCACAAAACACACAAGACAGATTGATTCAGGTATTGCCAAGTCCTGCTACTTGGATTTTTCAAAGAATCTGTAGTTTTCAGAAAACGACATGAAAAATTCTCTATACATATATCAAAAGAAAAGTTATGCCACAGGCTCAAATAGGATTTATTCAAGGGAAATCAACTAATTAAGGAGGGAAATGAGATCCAACAAGCCATTATTTCACTAGGCCTCCAAAAGACAGAGAGCCACAACTTAGAACTACTACAATTCCTTCCTTTCCAAGTTCCATAATTTAAGAGAATCTACTATCTAGATCAGCGATTCAAGAATCAGTCTGCAGAGTCCAAGATGCAAGATAAAGAACTAAATTAACAGAATTTCATTCCAAAGTGCAGGATAAGCAATTTCACCTGGAAGAAGACAGCTTCTCCATGGTTGCATTGAGCACAACGTACAGATTTTGTACGAGGTAAAGTTGGATCGGCTGCTACATCCTGCAACACTTGAGTGCGCTCCCCGACGGAGTGATGTATCTCATTTCTGTAGACACAGTAGTTATCGGCAACCTCCTGAATGGATGTTACAGACCTCATGAGAAAAATAGAGAGTAGCAATACTTCATAACAAAGACCCAGTATATGAAATTCAAACATGTGAGACAACCTCTGATTTTTTCGTTCTCAAAACTAGCAGAACCATCGTCATATTTTTCTCCATAACCAATCTTTACAGAAGTGAAAGCAAGAAGATATTGGCTCCTTTAAGCATATTGCCATTAGAAACAATCCTTAAGACAATGCTGACAAGAAAAGAACAACAGCAATAATAACAAGTAATGCCTATTTCAGCAACAGGTCCACTATAGGGAACTCTGCCCCCCTCTGTAGTCTTTATAGAAAGTCCAAATGGATTAGTGGGACATTTCAACAAAAGAGTAACATCCCCATTATTGGACTTTTATTATTAAGGTCGAAGAAATAGCATTATGCGCACACACACACACACACACACCCGCCCGCGCGCGAACTTTTAAGAGTCATGAGACATGTCTCCGCCATCATTAGCAGCAATTTCCACAACCAGCAAATCTATCATCCCCCCTCAGTAACAATTGCTTACTCTATATGGACCAGGAAGTATGGAGGAAAAGAAATGACACGGTCAGTTAGGTCAGATACAAACTATACTGAACATTATAGAATATGATGCTCAGAGTCAGCACACATATATCCCCCCTTTTCTCCAAGAACTGGTTAGGAAACCATGGTGAAATTATCAACTTACAAACACGGGTTCGAAGGTTACATTTCCCTAAATGGTCTCTTTTTAACAAGAAGAAGACAACAGAGTACCAACCCGTTTGTCACACTAAACTAGAGTCAAAATTTACATCATCTACTGAACTGAAACAACTGAACCTCCAGGCCATTATTGATCCATTAAATCTTTAATTATTGTAGCTGTTAGGACAAGCAAACTGCACAATTAGCCAACCCCAATTCATGCAGGCTCTTTAAATAGTTGTGTATGCCAGTGTTAGGTACAATCATAGTGCATATACATCACATGCATCCCAGCTTCAACTTTCGTCAGCCTGCAAGCATGCACGCTTGCATCTATACTTGCTTATCAACTTATTTACTAAGATGACTGTAGTCGAAGAATTATACTGAAGATCAGAGGATACGCGGAATTGGACAGGAGGAGACCCTAATTGGCAGAAAGTGATCATCTTATACAAATGTAGCAGAGAAGACCATATCTCTAGGGATTCCAACAAGTAATTGAAGGTCTTACTCTTGCAATTGCTTTCCTAGGCAAATGCAGGTTTACAGATTTGAAACTGTCCCCAACCAATAATTTACCAAAACTAATGATTATGTTTGTCCGGTTTGAGTTTGATCAAACCAATAATTTCCCAATAACTTTGGTTCGGACATGTACACCAAAGCAACCTCAACACGTCTTACTCTTAAGTGTCAAATTCCAGAGATTCAGCAGGAAAAGCAAGTAAAGGATTCTTGCGACTGAAAACTGGCAAGCAAACAAACATCGCCTATTTAAGCTTTTGAAAGGAATCATTACTGTTCCCATAAACAATGATTCTCTGCTCAATGTTTGCCAGAGAAGTTTACATTTTCACATGTGCTGCTGTGAATAAAGAGCCAAGAAAATACATGGCCACCTCGAAGTTCGAGCTTGGCTCCCCAAAGGGCTCGAAATAGTTTATTTACTAGCAGCACACAAGCATTTGCATCAAGTGGCAAATATTAGTCACAGTTCGCATCGCACTAGTAAAACCCACTCAAGAAATTCTCTTTTGCCTGGAAAAAAAGAAGAAGAAAAAAACATTCCAAGATTGAACCTTTAAACTAGCAATGCATAACACGATTCCGATTCGAAAAGAAAAGAAAAAGTGGGTCATCTCCAAGGACACCAAAATTCTCACCCCAACAAATAAACCCAGCGATCACACGCCCCCATCATATCGGTCATGGCCAAAACGGAACATAAAGGGGAAAACCCTAACACCTGACCTGGTGCTCGCAGTTGCGGCAAGCGAAGAGTAGGATCTTCTGCTCCTTATCCTCCTTGGGGTACAGTATATTGTTGCTGCGAACGGAACAAGAACGGCGATCACGCCGCGCACGGCGCAAGAAAACGAGAGAAAGAGGGTCGCAGAGAAACGGGGAACTGACCATTCGCAGCAGAATTTCATGGCACTCATCCTGAACGAGCTGGGGCGAAGCCGATGGCTTCGATTCTTCCGCTTCGACGGAGGATGATGCTCGTTTTGCCGGAGAAGGGGCGACGGAAGGCAAGAGAGGAAGGAGGTGGCGACCGAATTGGCCCCGCTCTGCTGTTGAGGAAGACGTTCAAAGGGTTTGAGGGGGAAAGGACGCGAGGGTTTTAGATTGTGTATGTTGTTGAGCGGGTTGATGGAATGGGGAAGCACTAATTAAGATCACTAAACCCAAACCCAAAAAAAAAGAAAAATTCACTAAAGATATAAAAAAAATAAAAGAGCAACTATTCAATAATCATTTTAAAAAAATAATTACACAAAGGGTCCTAAACTTTGGCCTATGTTTTATGTTCCTTATGGTGTAATATGATTTCTAAAATTTTGATAAATATTACATCTAATTTATAAATTATAAGAAAATATCAAACATTATTTTTTTATTTATTCGAGTTAAGGGACAGTAAGGGATCGCAATTAGCAAATTAAAAGTTAAGAGACGACACTCAATTCAAAGATTATATTAAATAAATTAAAAATTTGAAAAAGAAACATTAAATTATATGGTGAATGAGAAAATTAAAAGTAAAGACAATCACGTTCAACAAATTAAAAATAAGAAAACAATCATAAAAAAATTCAAAATTTATTAGAATATTATTTAAAAATATCCACATTAGCACTAACTCTGCCATGTGAGCAATTTTCGACCAAAATTGGTCGTGTGAACTCAACTGGCAAAAGATAAAAAGGTTTAGGATTTCAATTAGTAAAATTAAAAGGTTTGTGATTAAATTGATAAAAGTACGATAAGAATATGATTTTTAATACAATTTTTCTTGCTGCTAGAGACAATACTAGGATGTTTTCTAGAAAATGGATCAACAGATCAATAAGAGACGTCAATGCGTTAGATGAGTTTCGTATTTGGGAAGTGAATTTTTTGAAGTACATATGTATTTTGGTCCATTTGGGATAAAATGCGGTGGGGTCAACGGACCAAATTTCAAACGCCGACATTGGAAGACCTACTCATGCGCTGTTTCATGGGTTAAGCTATTAGCACCCGCCTGAATGTTGTGGAAAACATGTGAATTCAACCTGCGTTGCCTCGTTGTGTATGGAAAATGAGGCTTTGTTAACATAATAGTTTGTGAGCTTTTGTAAGAATAATAATTTATTGTGAATTACGAATTCTTGAAGAAATAGATTCTAATAATTTATAAATATTTTTAATTTGATTTTTTGTGATCTCAAAATTGACTATTATTCTCATAATAGATTAAAACCCGTCACTCTAATCATTTCTCGGAAAATGAGAGCTATCCTCACAAATTTTCCATCTTCAGAATGTATTCGCTATTCCAGGAAGGAAAGCATGTGTCGAACTTTGTTGTCTCTTGCTGCTACCAGTTTGCTAAACTAGTAACTCTTATCTCTGAATCTTGTTCCTTTCTCGTACCAGACTGGTCCAATCGGGGCATTTGCGCCAGATTTCATAGTGATCATATCTGGGCTTAAGCTGTAAGTCCTTACGAAATGGAGCAAACCTAAATTAGTGGAGGATGTTTGATTATCTTGATCCCTTATTTTGATCGCCGTAGTTACTTGAATGAGAAAGATAGAAAGCATATGTCGTTGCCGGTGACGAGGGTGCTGTTAAAGCCCTTAAACTGGCGGTTGGATCTGGTCAATTAGGCTCATGACTGCTGATGATGCTCTCCATGAGCTCAGTAATATATGGTATCTGGGTCAAAACCTTCAGATCTTCTGCATAACACGTATGGAAATCATATATGTGATCCGACGCCTCTAACTAGATTTGGTGTATCGTATAGCATACCAGGTACACACAGAGTACAAAGGAGCTTTCATCGAGCTTCACAATACTAGCCGCCGAATCTGATCATCCAACGAAATTACCCAAAATGATGAAAGTGGTGGAAATCAAAACACGAAATCGCCGAGACAATTTATTGCTAAAACGGCGAGGTTATTGTCCATGGCCCGACTCCCAGCATCCTCCCTAATTAGCAGTCAGAGGAAGAGTACCGAGTTGCTCGGCTATCGGAGTTGGCATCGCAACTGTAACTCCTTGCCTCCTGCTCCGGTTGCCCCATACTGAAATGACGCCTCTGGCATCCACCATGCGCATGGCGCTTCCCTTTGTGACCGTGGCAGTGACCATGGCGATGACCATGATGACCACGTTTGAAAAGTCCATGCCCGTGATCTAAAAGACCCCTCATATGATGGCTGCGTCCATGTCCATGGCTGTGACCGCGATCCCAATGGACTACAAGACCCATCAGATGATGCCCATGCCCATGACCATAATGATCCCATGTCCAACAACAACCCCCCTCAGATGAAGCCCATGTCCATGTCCATGACACCCATGTCCTCCGAGACCATGCTCAAAGAGAAGTCCTCCTCCGCGGGGACCATGCCCGACATGAAGCCCATGTCCACGTTCGTTGACCATCCCATGATGATGCCTTCCCTCGTGAGCCATTCTCATCTTCATCCTCTGTTCAGTGTATAATCTCCCAACACTGGTTCAGTCTTGACAGAGAATTAGCTGTCTGGATGATGAGAGACGAGGGCAAGAGAGGCCCTTATCTATAGAGGTTCACGAGGCGGTGGTTCAGCAGCAGCAGTCTATCAAATATGGCGATCTTTTCACCCGCCTCTCAGCTACCAAGTATTCAAGCAATCCGTGAGAACGCTTATGAAAAACTAGCAACGATGGAAAATGTTGTCCTGTGTGTTGTCCTAGGGGGCAAGTTCACGCCTGAATGAATTAATGGAGGTCGGTGGTCTACGTTGGGACATTGCACCAGAGATGGGAGATGCCGACACGTTCCAATTTGCGGCTACACGTTTCTCGCTCGGTGTGCGCGTTGGATGAGGCCACGAAAAAGAAGCAATCTGAACTGGAGACTTGATCTGTGAATCTGATTTTTTCTTCTTGTGCTCGTTTCATAAACAAACAGGTTTGATTTGATTTAATAATAATTTTAAAGAAAAACAATTCTTTGTTTGTTTCAAAATCATGAATTATGTCAATATTCGATGCATTAACGCCTTACTAGTTCATTGGATTAAGTTTCATAGTTTCATCTCCTCTGTATGCTAAAACGACAATTACTACTACAGGGTTGTACTACTAATTGTATTTCACAGGATGGTGACATCTCTGTAGGAACTTCGGTGGTGAAAATCAAATTACTTGTCATCGACAGTGAATTTAGATGGTTTGAATTTTGTTCTAGTTTTTTAGGGAGCCTTGTTATTAAATTACTTTTAACTATGTCAATGCATCTTCCCCATAGATGGCTTAGTATTTAACCGGAAATCAATTCTTATGAAATGCGAAAAGCCGCTGTAATCACCAGATTGATGACTTTTACTTGGCTTGATTTAGGCAGGGGGAAGAAGAGGAGAACTAAAATATGTTCATTGATGAGTCTAGATTGCCGATATCTACTAGCTGGGAGTGTCCAATTGCTCGCTTAATTTTATTTAGATAGCCCTTCAAGCAATCAAACCAAACTAGGGGCAGACTTACCAACGAAGAGCTGGCCTATGTAAACTCATCAAGGAGCAACGGGGGTTTATGCATCGGCGTCACACTGGGTTTCCATCGGCAAGGAAGGGATTGTCGTTATAAGTGATCATCATGCATGATAGAAAATGATGGATTAGTGGACCGATTGAGTGACCGAGATGTGGTACTCATCAATTGATGATGCCAAAAACTCCTAGCACCTTTACCATACAAGGATCAACAAGAAGACAGGATCCATTTTCCATCGTATCTAAAGAATTCCTTGATTTGGGCCGAATAAGCAATATGGCTCAGATGATTGTTATACTGATTGATTAACTTCATAAGCCATAGATAGCATTCTAGCGCCCATCCTCTTCCTCTATATATGAGTGAGACTTCATCCAAAACCTGCCATTGGTTGGGAGGCTGCCTTCTTTTCTTCATCCAAAACCCCATTGGTGAATGATGAGGCTTCCTTCGGTTTTCTACGAGACCCCATAGGTGAATGATGAACTTTGACAGATTGGTCCAACAAAACTTTATTGCCCGACTGTTACAAACTTTTTGGCCGATGCTTCATCTGAAAATCTTGTTCCTTTTACTTATCAGGCTGATCAAATTAATATTTGCACAAGATTCCTTAATAATTAGTTTCTAGGCTTAACCTGTAAATTCTAACATAATAAAAAAAGCCTTAACCAGTGGGAGATGTTTCATGTTCTTGATCGCCAATTTGGATTGCCGCAGTTACTTGAAAGATAAAGAAAGCATATGCCATTGTCCATGCTGTTAAACCCCTTAATCTCTCAACTGGATCAGGTCAAATTGTCCATGCATGCCAATGGTGCTCTGGATGAGCTAAGTAATGTATATCATTTCTGGTTTAAAACCTTCAGATCTGAATAACACATATGAAAATCATCTATCTGATCCGAATGCCTCAACGATATCATCACACAATGTACCCTAGTACATTGGTACCCAGACAACACAAAAGAAACTTTCTTTAACCTCCGCAACACTTCAGCCACTGCTGATCATCCAACGAAATTTCCCAAAAAGATAAAACTGGTGGGAACCAATACACAGAAATCCCCAAGATACAATATTACTGACATGGCATCGTTATTATCCAAGCCCCAACTCCAAGCGTCCTCTCTAATCTGCAGTCTGAGCGAGAGTGCCAAGTTGCTCGGTTATCGGAGCAGGGGATGCAGCCTCGACTCCCTCTTCCTGTTCTGTTCCGTTGCCCCATACAGGGATGACGCATCCCGCATCCGCCATGCGCATGGCGCCTCCCTTTGTGACCATCACGGTGACCATGGCGATGACCATGATGATCATGTATGAAAGGTCCATGCTCATGTCCTAAAAGACCCCTCAGATGATGCCCTCGTCCACGTCCACGGCCATGTCCATGACCATGACCATGACCATGACCCCCATGGACTAAAAGACCTCTCAGATGATGCCCATGACCCCCATGTCCTAACACACCCCTCAGATGATGCCCATGCCCATGACCCCCATGTCCTCCGAGACCATTCCCGCAGATAAGTTCTCCTACTTGGCGATCATGCCCGCCATGATGCCCATGTTGGCCGCCATTACCCATCGCATGATGACGATGTCCACCGTGATGATGCCTTCCCTCGTGAGCCATGCTCATTTTAATCCTCTGCTGGTCTATGCCCCAACTCTGTTTCCGTCTTGACAGAGGATAGTTCTCTGGATGATGAGAGATGAAAGGAAGAGAGGGCTTTACTTATAGTGGTTTAGTGGCGGTGGGTTTGACTGTAGCGCTCCATGACTTTGGCAATCTTTTCACACGCCTCTTCACTGCCAAATTTCTTGGCTTGGCTACTAAGTACTTAAGCAATCCGTGTGAACGCTGTGGATGGATACTTTTCAACGACGAACGATAAAAAATGTTCGTGTTATCTTGGGGAGCAAGTTCGCGCCTGAATGGATCAATGGAGGTCGGTGGTCTACGTTGGGATGTGGTACATAGATTGGGATGCCGACACGTTCTGATTTGCGGCCACACGTTTCGCGCTTGGTGGGCACGTTAGATGAGGCCTCATAAAAGAAAAGCAATATGAATTAGAGACTCGATCTTTGAATCCGATTTCTTCTTTTTGTGCTCATTTATAAACGACAAGGTTTGATTTTATTAGGTGTACCCTTCAATGCAGTTATAAATTTATCAACTGATTAGAACTTAGTAATAATAATGACGATGATGATAATAATTTTTATGAAAATCAATTTTCTGTTTGTTTCAAAATCGTAAATAATGTTAATTTTGTTTCTGAAATAACTATTCATATTGTCAAGCTAAATGTCACTATTTGATGCACTAACACCATACTAATTCATCGGACTAAGTTTCACAATTTCATCTCCTTTGAATGTCAAAACGACAATTACTACAACAAAATTGTACTACTTATTGTATTTCACAAGATGGTGACATCCTTGTAAAAACTTCAGTTGCGAAAATGAAATAACTTGTTACTGTCAGTGAATTTCAATGGTTTAAATTTTGTTCTAGTCTTTTGAGGGAGCCTTGGTACTAAATTCCCCATAGATAAATGATGCATTACTAATGCAGGAGCATTGAGCTTTATCAATCAACCCTCAAGTTCCACTCGTATTTTGTCAATTGAACCAAGTCATTCGCTATTCATGCAAGCAAAAGCCAATTTTTGTTGTAATTTAATCATGTGGGTTCAAGGATGAAGTTGTTGATTTACAAGACTTGTTGTAGATTTTGAGACTTGCCATGGACAACCTAATGATTGGAGATTGTTAGGGTCAATTTCTACCACTGTTTGAAGATTTTCTACATTAAATATTCGGCTTCTAAGGCTTCTAAGATTAGTGCACGTATTTAGAGTCTTATCAAATTTCAATGTATCTAATAATTAGTTGCACCGCGTGAATCAAAATATGCATATGGTAACATTTGTGTTCTTGGGAACAAATTTTATTCATAAATAGTTTTTTTTTTCTATTTCTACTCCCGGACAAGATTCTGAGTAAAAGAATGCATTTGGTTATTGCAAAAATCATTATTCTTAGAATAGAAAAAAATAGAAATGTGTTTGGTACAACCCTAAAAATTTCTATTTCGATTTTTTTCATTTAATTATAAAAATGTTAGTTGAAACTTAACAATTCATGTTTGGATAAAACTAAACTTTTGTAAGGATTTAATTGATCAAGGTGTTCTAAGATGGCCTTAGAAAATTCAACGTAGTAGTTAGTCAAATATGGATGACTAGAAATGGCAATAGAGAATTCCACTAGTTTATAACTCACAATATAAAGAAGTTGACAGTAAATTTTTGGGCATTGTAATAAATAGGTGCATAGACTTTTGAGCTTTTTTAGCTTCAAGAAAAAGAGAAAATATTGCCTGATGGAATGGAAATGCCTAAATCTATTCATTCACGACTTTTTGTGAGTCTTTATCGTGACGTTGTTTTTAAGAGTCATAATTAGGTAAATTTCCCCAAAAGTCTATTCAATTTTGAGAATTTGAAGTTTCTCTTTTGTTTAGTCATATCTTTAAAAGAGGTGTAATCTCATTGTAAAAGCAGAATACTTGAATATCAAGAATATATGAGATTTTATTTCTATGTGAGCAAATATCTTTGGAAAAAGGGATTATTTATATCTTGGTTTCTTTATCCTTGGAGAGTGGATTAGTCCTTGATGATGACTGCAGAAACCTTTTATTTTTGGCTGGTGATTTTTCTTTAGGCCCTAGTGGTGAGCTTCTCTATCTCAAAGTCCTTATCATTGGCAGGTGGTTTGTCCTTTAAGTCTTAGTGGTAAATTTCGTCAATTCAGATTTTCTCCCTTGACCGGTGATGCGTCCTTTAGGCTTTGGTGGCGATTACATTCTATCTCGCAATTACATTTATCCATCGATATCCATCACACACTCTGATATATTTTTACTTCCTTTGACATCACTCAACACACTTGCTCGCCCTCGCAAATTGATATTAGAGCTAATCTTTGTGCCCCCACCATCTGGCACTACATCCTCGAGTTGTGGTCCCTTGGTGAGGACCCGAGGTGTCATGGAGTTGTTCTGCGAGGTCACAGAATCCTTGAAGAGGGGGAGGATAATGTAGGCAATGTCCCACAACGGGCAACTAAGGAGATATTTCGGGGTTATTAATGGGTTAGGTTCCCTCTCCTAGACAGCTAATTTTTCAGGGTGAGTTCTTCTACTCATTATAACGCATCAATAGATTACTTGATGGTGGCTTAATATCTAATCGTAAATAAACTTTTATAAGATCAGAAAGCCACTGTTAGATTGATGATTTTTACTTGCTTAACTTTGGCCGGGGAAGGGGAGGAGAAGTACAATATAAGACTGCGGGACAGGTCCAAGCAAATCAATAGCTCACTATATTTTATTTTATATTTAGATAGCCTTCAAGCAATCCAACCAAACTAGGGGCAGACTTACAGATGAAGAGCTGGCCTATGGAAACTCATCAAGGAGCAAGGGGGTTTTATGCATCGGCGTTTCAGCAGGATTTCCTTCAGCAAGAAGGGATTATTTCTATGAGTGAACATCACGCATGATAGAGAATGGTGGATTAGTGGATCGATTGAGTGACCAAGATGTGGTACTCATTAATTGATGATGCCAAAATCTCCAAACACCTTTACTACACAACGATCAACAATAAGACAAGATCCATTTTCCATCATATCTAAGGGATTCCTTGATTTAGGCCAAATAAGCAAATATTACTCAATTTGTCATACTGATTGATCAACTTCATAAGCCAAAGACAGCATTCTAGTGCATGCTTTTCCTCTTTATATGAGTGAGACTTCATCCAAAACCTGCCATTGGTTGGGCGAGGCCTGCTTCTTTTCTATGAAGAACCCACGGTTTAATGATGAACTTTGCCAATATTCATCTCCGACCTAACCAGGAGAGGACAGATTGGTCCAACCAAACTTTATTGTCCGACTATTACAAACTTTTTAGCCGATGCTTCATCTGGAAATTTTGTTCCTTTTACTTATCAAGCTGATCAAATTGATATATTTGCGCAAGATTCCTCAATAATTAATTTTCTAGGCTTAACCCGTAAATTCTAACATTATAACAGAAGGCTTAACCGGTGGGAGAAGTTTCGTATTCTTGATCGCCAATTTGGATGACTGCAGTTACTTGAATGAGAAAGAAATCATATGCCATTGTCCGTGATGGGTGCTGTTAAAGCCCTTGATCTCTCAATTGGATCAAGTCGAGTTGTTCATGCATGCCAATGGTGCTCAAGATGAGTTCAGTAACATAACATTTCTAGTTCAAAACCTTCAAAACTGCATAAAACATATGGGAATAATCTGTCTGACCCGACACCTCAGTGATACCATCACATAGTGTACTGTAGTATATCGGTACAAGCAAAGTATTAAGAAACTTTCATTAAACTCCACAATCTTCAACCGTTGAATCTGATCATCCAACGAATTTTCCCAAAAAGATAAAACTGGTAGGAACCAATACACAGAAATCCCCAAGACACAATATTGCTGACACGGCGTCGTTATTGTCCAAGCCCCAACTTCAAGTATAGTGTCCTCTCTTGTCTGCAATCAGAGCGAGAGTGCCGAGTTGCTCGGTTATCGGAGTTGGGGATGCAGCCACAACTCCCTGTTCCGGTTCCGATTGCCCCATACAGGGATGACGCCTCCCGCATCAGCCATGTGCATGGCGCTTCCCTTTGTGATCATGACAGCGACAATGGCGATGACCATGATGATCATGTATGGAAGGTCCATGCCCACGTCCTAAAAGGCCCCTCAGATGATGCCCACGTCCACGTCCACGGCCATGTCCATGACCATGACCCCCATGGACTAAAAGACCCCTCAGATGATGCCCATGTCCATGTCCATGACCATGACCCCCATGTCCTAACACACCCCTCATATGATGCCCATGTCCATGACCCCCATTCCCTCCGAGACTATTCCCGCAGAGAAGTTCTCCTACTTGGCGACCATGCCCGCCATGATGCCCATGTGGACCTCCGTTACCCATCCCATGATGACGATGTCGACCGTGATGATGCCATCCCTCGTGACCCATTCCCATCTTCATCCTCTGCTTAGTCTATCCCCCAACTCTGTTTCAGTCTTGAGTCTTGACAGAGGAATAGTTCTCTGGATGATGAGAGATGACAGGAAGAGCGGGCCTTACTTATATGGGGGTTTAGAGGCGGTGGTTTAACTGTAGCACCTCTATGATTTTGGCAAAGCTTTCCACACGCCTCTTCTCTGCCAAATTTCATAGCTTAGCTATTAAGAACTTGAGCAATCCGTGTGAACGCTGTGGATGAATACTTTTCAACTACGAACGACGGAAAATGTGGTCATGTGCTGCCTTGGGGAGCAAGTTCACGCGGGAATGAAATAATGGCGGTCGCTCTCTCTGCGTTCAGATATGGGACCAGAGATGGGGAAGGGGGATGTCGACACCTTCTCGTTTGCGGCTTGACGGTTCTGGCTTGGTTAGATGAGCAGATAAGTGGTGCTCCTTTGGGCCGCAAAAAGAACAGTGATTGAAGGGGTGGAGATTACCGACCGAAAAAAAAGGGGTGAGACTTGCTCTTGTGGATCTGATTTCGTTTTGTGCTTATTTTATTAACCATTTGTTTGATTTTATTAAGCATACCCTTCAATGAAGTTAAAATGATTGTTGAGCTAGATGTCTCTCTATTCAATGCATTAATACCTTGTGATTTTGTTGGAGTAGACTTCACAATCTCATCTCCTTCCGATGGTATTGTACTACTAATTGTATCTCATAGGATTGTGAGATTTGTCTATGGATTTCGGTTGTGCAAAAAGAAAAAATGGTTGTCGGTGAATTTCAACGATTTGGCTTTTGTTCTAGGCTTTTGAGGGAGCCTTGGTACTAAGTTTCTTAACTATGTCAGGGCATCTTGCCCATAAGCATATTACTTGACAATCGCTTAGTAACTAACTGTAAATCGAATTTTATGAATTGCAAAAGAACACAATAACCACCTGTTGATTACCTTGCTCGCTTGACGTGGGGCAAAAAAAGGAAGAACAACTATATATAAGATTGCGCATTTTGATGGAATTGATAGCTCATTTTAAGGATAAATACACTAGAAATCTAAAAACTTATTGCGAAAGTGCAATTGAGTTTTAAAATTTTCAAAAAATACAATCAAATGCTAAAACTTGTTAATGCCACCACCGCCCAACATTGAAGGGGTCGGCAAGGTTAATCGAGATATGAGTTGAGGGTGCTCAAATCTGGGCAATGATGACCCCAGGCGAGAGGTGGTGACCCTCACTCGTCCTCACCCTAGGCCAGCGCAACTCGCCTAGATTTGGGCAATGTTGCCTTACCAGCCTTGGGTGAGGCCTCATTGGCCCTAGATGAGGGCAAAATTACCTAGATCTGGATGAGTCTCACTCAAGGCCGGAGAATGCCGGCCACCCTCCCCCAAGGCTACGACTTTGTTAACCCCTCTGGCTATGGGTGGTAGCGGCACCCTATTGGCAAGGCCTCCCTTTTTCTTTCCATTGTTGTTTTGTAAATCAAATCTCCACTTCTTGAAATGGCGAGTATGGCAGCCGAAACTTTCTTTCTTTGCCTGAGGGATTTGAATTAGGCCCCCGCAATCGTATTTCGCCCGAGATGAAAAAAGTCTATTTTATTATAGCTATCGCCCTACTTAAAAAAAAATAGATTTCACAGATGTTTGGAATCTGTTAAATTGGTACATTAGCAGAAGATTTCATAATATTATGTCTCTAGGCTTAACTGGGAGAAATATTTGATTTCTTGATCGCCAATTTGGGTTGCCGGAGTTACTTGAATGACAAAGATGGAGAGCATATGGCGTTGTCCGCCATGTTTGCTGTTAAAGCCCCTCTCTCTCAATTAATTCTGGTCAATTTGTTCAGGCATGCCAATGATGCTCTCGAAGAGCTCAGGAATCATTTGATCCAAAGTCTCAAACAACTGATACCATCACACTAATTTTCAGTGTACCATTGCATAATATTGGTACACGAACAGTACAGAGAAATCTCCATCAACCTCCACAATACTTCAAATAGCTGAATCTGATCATCCAGCGAAACCACTCAAAAAGATAAAATTGGTATTGGTTACTGGTAGGAGCCCAAACACGAAATCCCCAAGACACATTTATTGCTGACGCGGCGTCATTACTATCCAAGACCCAACTCCGAGCGTCCTCTCTAGTCGACAGTCAGAGCGAGAGTACCAAGTTGCTCTGTTATTGGAGTTGGCGTCACAGCCGCGACTTCCTGTTCTTGTTGCTGCTCCTGCTCGAGTTCCGATTCCGATTGCTCTGTGTAGGTATGACACCTCCCGAACCGACCATGCGCATGGCCCCTCCTCCCTTTGTGACCATGACCGTGACCTTTGCAATGACCATGATGACCATGTTTGAAAAGTCCATGCCCATGGACTAAAAGAACCCTCACATGATGCCCATGTCCGAGAGTACCGAGTTGCTCGGTTATCGGAGTTGGCGTCGCAGCCACGACTTCCTGTTCCTGTTGCTGCTCCTGCTCCTGCTCCTGCTCCTGCTCCTGTTCTGATTGCTTCATACAGGTATGACGCCTCCCGAGCTGGCCATGCGCATGGCACCTCCTCCCTTTGTGACCATGACCGTGACCTTTGCAATGACCATGATGACCATGTTTGAAAAGCCCATGCCCATGCCCATGCCCATGGACTAGAACTCTCACACGACGACCATGTCCGAGTGTATCGAGTTGCTCGGTTATCGGAGTTGGTGTCGCAGCCACGACTTCTTGTTCTTGTTGCTGCTCCTGTTCCTGCTTCGGTTCTGGTTGCTCCATACAGGTATGATGCCTCCCACACCGGCCATGCGCATGGCCCTTCCTCCCTTTGTGACCATGGTCGTGACCTTTGCAATGACCGTGATGGCCATGTTTGGAAAGTCCATGCCCTTGGACTAAAAGAACCCTCACATGATGCCCATGTCCATGTCCATGTCCATGACACCCATGACCCCCAAGTCCTCTGAGACCATGCCCAGACAGAAGTCCTCCTACGTTTCCGCCTTCGTTACCCATCCCATGATGACCATGTCGACCCTGATGATGCCCTCCCTCGTGGCCCATTCTCATCTTCATCCTCTGTTTCGTCTATACCCTCGACTCTGTTTCAGTCTTGACACAAGAATAGCTGTCTGGATGATGAGAGATGAGAGGGAGAGAGGCCCTTATTTATAGAGGTTCGTGAGGCGGTGGTTCAACTGCAGCAGTCTATCAAGTATGGCGATCTTTTCACACGCCTCTTCTCTGCCAAATTTCATAGCTTAGCTATTGAGTACTTAAGCAATCCGTGTGAATCACGGCAAATGCCGTCGAGTCTCGATTGTTTGTCTTGGGGATCAAGTTCGCGCGTGAATGAATCAATGCAGGTCGGTGGCCCTGCTTTGGGACATTGACCAGAGATGGGATGTCGACGCGTTCTGATCTGGGGCTTCACGTTTCTGGCTTGGTGTGCACGTAGGGGAGTGAGGAGATAACTTTGCTCCTTTGGGCAACAGAAAAAAAATCGATTGAATTGGAGACTTGCTCAGTGAATCGGATTTCCTCTTGTCCTTATTTTATTAAGGGTAAAAGCCATAAAAATCCTAAAATTATACTCATAACGATACATTTATCCAAAAAAAAAATTTAACACCAAAAACTCCAATTTTGCACATATATGACACATTTATTTAAACTTGTACAGTGTGATACATTTAGGGCTTGTTTGTTAACTTGTCCGAGAATAATTGATTCTATTATTTTGTTCTCAAAAATATATTTGGAACAAAAATCCATTTGATAAATTATTTGTTCCCGGAAATAAATTTGGAACAGAATTAAGAATAAAAAAAAAAATTGCTTCTTATTCCGGGAACAATTTCAAGAATCAATTCCCATTTTTACTCTCTTTTCCTTTTTTTTTTTTTTCTTCAATTTTCCTTTTCTTCTTCTTCTTATTCAATGTTTAGCCGGTCGTGTGGCCTCGGGATGGCTGGCAATCGGCTAGATGGAGGGCCGACAACCTCATTGTAGGGTTGCCGGCCCTTGGCAAGGTTGGGCCTCGTCTTTCGAGCCTTGCCGACGGTTGGGTGAGCTCGGCCTTGCCTTGCCTAGGCGAGCTCGAGCTCACCTAGATGTGGCGAGGCCAAGCTCGCCCAGCCATCGTGAGGCTCGACCTTGCCAGACCACCGTGAGATCGACCAAGCAAAGCCAAGCTCACGGTGGCTCGACAAGGTCAAACTCGTTGGTGGCTAGGCGAGCTCGGCCTCATTAGATTTGGGCGAGCTCGAGCTCGCCAACCAACAAGGCTTGGCCAATGAGGTTCGGCCTCACTAGAGGCCAACGACCCTCCTACAAGATTGCCGGCCCTAGTCTAGTAGGTCGCCGGCCACCCTAAGGCCGACAATTGACTGAAGCTTGAAGGAGAAGATGAAAAAAGAAAAAACATAAAAATATAATAAAAGTATTAAAAAAATTAAAATTTTATAAGTCAAAAAAGAATTTAAAGTTCATACTAAACACATTTCTATCCCGAGAGTAAAAATTTTGGATAATTACCAAACGTCTTCAAATGTTCAAGAATTGTTACCAATAATAGAATAAAAAATAATTATTTCGAGAAGAAATTATTTCCGGGGAACATAATGGTTACCATTTGCACTCTTAATTCAAAATTTTTTTTTTATTTTACAACAAAAATCCGAAACTCTTTTTGTGACACTAGAAACCATATCTTCTTTTTTTTTTTTATACCAAATTTTTGGGGTAAATCTTTCATACGAATATAAGTTCATGATTTTTTTATGTCACAAAAAAGTTTCTTATTTTTGATGTTACATAAGTATAAGTTTAGTATTTTTATGTCACAGAAAAATGTTTGGGGTAAATGTGTCGGGTACAAATTTGAGGTTGTTGATATCATTAAAAAAAGTTTGGAGTAAATATACCTTAATTGGTAAAGTTGAGATTTTTGTGGCTTTCTCCCTTTTATTAACTACATGTTTGATTTTATTAGGCATACCCTTCAATGCGGTTAAAATAACTATCAACCTCCCCAAGAGAAGGCAATGCATTTGTTTCTTGATGACATTTGAGGAAGAAATTATACTTTTAAGTTTTTACCAAAACAACACAATGACATTATAATTTATTTGATATAGCTAATTTTGATTATTAAAAAACTAATGACAATTTTAATCAGAAGAGGATTCGGGCCATGTTTTCCTTCTATAATATAAACTTAAAAATAAACACATCTTTTATGAAAACCGAAAAAATTCGTTTGACGAACGGATGACTAGAACATATCCCATTGTATTACTAATTGTATTTGATAGGATTGTAAGATTCATGCCATACCGTCAGGCAGGGTCTCTCTAGCTTTCTAGGATCCATTCGTGGATGAATTTGTTCTAGGGTACTGTGATGGTTGTTAATGTGTTCACGATGTGTAAGACCTTGCTTTGTTCAGGATTAAAATCAATTGATCTAGCTCATACAATTTGAAAGTGGAGAACTTTCATTTCCAATCCGGTCATTCAAATATGTGATTTATGGAAATCTCAACCAACTTGGCCTGGTTGGTGTCTCTCTTGCCATTTCAATTAGTTAAATCTTTCCATTAAAGGCATGGCACACCGTATATGATTGAATGCTAGAAAAAATATGAATAGGTGATCTGCAAAGGTATGGCCTAATCAGCAAAGGCATCTAATTAAACTTGGGTGGATCTTTAACGGGTTTGTTCCTGATCGAAATTGCGAGTCGTATACATATCGTTTCCTATCGACGCTTCCCTGTAATCCATTATCCCAATAACACATAGCTTGGAATATTTGTACTGACCAGGTCTTCGACTAACATTGTCCTTTTATAAAATCCCAAAATAGGGTTGATTTTCAGGATGTTACATGTGTAATCTCATTGTGAAAGCAAAATACTTGAATATTGAGAATGCATGAGATTTTGTTTCTCTATGAGAAAATATCTTTGGAAAAGGGATTATTTATATCCTAGTTTCTTTATCTTGGAGAGTGGATTAGTCCTTGATGGTGAGTGCAGAAACCTTTTATATTGGGCTGGTGATTTTTCTTTAGGCCCTAGTGGTGAGCTTCTCTATCCTGAAATCCTTATCCTTGGCAGGTGGTTCGTCCTTTAAGTACTGGTGGTGAACTTCGGAAATTCGGATTTTCTCCCTTGATTGGTGATGCGTCCTTTAGGCTTTGGTGGCGATCACATTCTATCTCGCAATTACATTTATCCATTGATATCCATCCTCACACACTAATATATTTGTACTTCCTTTGACATCACTCAACACACTCACTCGCCCTTGCAAATTGATATTAGAGCTAGTCTTTGTGCCCCCGCCATTTGGCACTTCATCCTCGAGTTGTGGTCTCTTGGTGATGACCCGAGGTGTCATGGAGTCATTTTGCAAGGTCACAGAATCCTTGAAGAGGGGGAGGATGATGTGGGCAATGTCCCACAACAGACAACTAAGGAGATATTTTGGGGCTATTAATGGGTTGGTTCCCTCTCCTAGATAGCTAGTTTTTCAAGATGAGTTCTTCCAAACATTGTAACTGCATCAATAGATTACTTGATGATGGCTTAGTATCTAATCGTAAATCAACTTTATAAGATCAGAAAGCCAATGTTAGATTGATGACCTTTACTCGCTTGACTTTGGACGGGGACGGGGAGGAGGAGTAGGGGTGTGCAATGGGAACTGCCCAACCTGGGAACCGCCCAAACCGGACCGGACCGATTGGTTTTGGGCGGTTCCCGTAGCCGGTGGTTTACTGGTTCCCAATTCCCATTCTTGAAACCACTAGCCAATCGGTTCGGTTCCCGATTTCCAAGGTGGAAACCGGACCGACCAAACCGAACTGGTAGTTTTTAATATATATTAAAATTTCTTAAGAATTCGAAAAAAAAAAGGATGAAAATTCTTAAGAGTTTTAAGAAAATTCAATTACATGCAGATTAAGAGAACCAATCGATAAAGAAGTACATAAATGAATAAGGTTGTCTTTGAGAATGTGCTCTTTGAGAACGTGCTGCAACATTAACAAATTTTTACCTAGAAAGGCAAAGTTACCGATTCCATCGGATTAGATCGGACTAGATCGGGCCGGCTAGTCGGTCTGGTTCTCGGTTTCAAGACCGATCGGTCTAGTCCATAGTTCCAGAATTTGGGAACCGGTCCTTCTAGTTCGATTCTCCGGTTCCACCTTAAAATTGGACCGGATCGGGAACCGATCACCCCTAAGGAGAAGTAAAATATAAGATTGCAAGACAGTCCAAGCAATCAATAGCTCACTTTATTTTATTTTATATTTAGATAGCCCTTCAAGCAATCCAACCTAACTAGGGGCAGACTTACCAACGAAGAGCTGGCCTATGGAAACTCATCAAGGAGCAAGGGGGTTTATGCATCGGCGTTTCAGCAAGAAGGGGTTATTGCTACGAGTGAAGATCACGCATGATAGAGAATGATGGATTAGTGGATCGATTGAGTGACCAAGATGTGTTACTCATTAATTGATGATGCCAAAATCTCCAAGCACCTTTACTATACAAGGATCAACAATAAGATAAGATCCATTCCATCGTATCTAAGGGATTCCTTGATTTGAGCCAAATAAGCAATATTACTCGATGATTGTCATACTGATTGATCAACTTCATAAGCCATAGATAGCATTCTAGCGCATGCTTTTCCTCTATCTATGAGTGAGACTTCATCCAAAACCTGCCATTGGTTGGGCGAGGCCTCCTCCTTTTCTATGAAGAACCCATAGGTTAATGATGAACTTCGCCAGTATTCATCTTCAACAGGATGGATTGGTCCAACCAAACTTTATTGTTTGACTATTACAAACTTTTTAGAAGATGCCTCATCTGGAAATTTTGTTCCTTTTACTTATCAAGCTGATCAAATTGATATATTTGCGCAAGATTCATCAATAATTAATTTTCTGGGCTTAACCCGTAAATTCTCACATTATAACAAAAGGCATAATCGGTGGGAGAAGGTTCATATTCTTGATCGCCAATTTGGATTGCCGCAGTTACTTGAATGAGAAAGAAATCATATGCCATTGTCAGCTATGGGTGCTGTTAAAGCCCTTGATCTCTCAATTGGATCAACTCGAGTTGTTCATGCATGTCAATGGTGCTCAAGATGAGCTCGGTAAGATAACCTTTCTGGTTCAAAACCTTCAGAACTGCATAAAACATATGGGAATCATCTATCTGATTCGACGCCTCAGCGATACCATCACAATGTACCGTAGTATATCGGTACACACAAAGTACTAAGAAATTTTCATTAAATTCCACAACACTTCAACCGTTGAATCTGATCATCAAACGAATTTTTCCAAAAAGATAAAACTGGTAGGAACCAATACACAGAAATCCCCCAGACACAATATTGCTGACACGGCGTCGTTATTGTCCAAGCCCCAACTTCTAGTGTAGTGTCTCTCTAGTCTGCAATCAGAGCAAGCGTGCCAAGTTGCTCAGTTATCGGAGTTGGGGATGCAGCCACAACTCCCTGTTCCTGTTCCGATTGCCCCATACAGGGATGACGCCTCCCACATCGGCCATGTGCATGGCGCTTCCCTTTGTGATCATGACAGTGACCATGGCGATGACGATGATGATCATGTATGAAAGGTCCATGCCCATGTCCTAAGAGACCCCTCAGATGATGCCCACGTCCACGTCCACGGCCATGTCCATCACCATGACCCCCATGGACTAAAAGACCCCTCAGATGATGCCCATGTCCATGACCATGACCATGACCCCCATGTCCTAACACACCCCTCATATGATGCCCATGTCCATGACCCCCATCTCCTCAGAGACCATTCCCGCAGAGAAGCTCTCCTACTTGGCGACCATGCCTGCCATGATGCTCATGTGGGCCTCCGTTACCCATCCCATGACGACGATGCCGACCGTGATGATGCCTTCCCTCGTAAGCCATGCTCAATTTCATCCTCTGCAGTCTATCCCCCAACTCAGTCTTAAGTCTTGACAGAGGAATAGTTCTCTGGATGATGAGAGATGACAGGAAGAGAGGGCCTTACTTATATAGGGATCTAGAGGCGGTGGTTTGCCTGTAGCACCTCTATGATTTTGGCAAACCTTTCCACACGCCTCCTCTGCCAAATTTCATAGCTTAGCTATTAAGTACTTGAGCAATCCGTGTGAACGCTGTGGATGAATACTTTTCAACTACGAACGATGGAAAATGTGGTCATGTGCTGCCTTGGGGAAGTTCACGCGGGAATGAAATAATGGCGGTCGCTCTCTCTGCGTTCAGATATGGGACCAGAGATGGGGAAGGGGGATGTCGTTCTCATTTGCGGCTGGACGGTACTGGCTTGGTTAGATGAGCAGATAAGTGGTGCTCCTTTGGGCCGCAAAAAGAACAGCGATTGAAGGGGTGGAAACTACCGACCAAAAAAAAAGGGGTGAGACTTGCTCTTGTGGATCTGATTTCGTTTTGTGCTTATTTTATTAACCATTTGTTTGATTTTATTAAGGATACCCTTCAACGAAGTTAAAATGATTGTGGAGCTAGATGTCTCTCTATTCAATGCATTAATACCTTGTGATTTCATTGGAGTAGACTTCACAATCTCATCTCCTTCCGATGGTATTGTACTACTAATTGTATCTCATAGGATTGTAAGATTTGTGTGTGAACTTCGGTTGTGCAAAAAGAAAAAATGGTTGTTGGTGAATTTCAACGGTTTGGCTTTTGTTCTAGGCTTTTGAGGGAGCCTTGTTACTAAGTTTCTTAACTATGTCAGAGCATCTTGCCCATAAGCATATTACTTGACAATCGCTTAGTATCCAACCGTAAATCGACTTTTATGAAATGCAAAAGGCCACAATAACCTTGCCTGCTTGACGTGGGGCAGAAAAGGGAAGGACAACTAAATACAAGATATTGCATTTTGATGGAATTGGTAGCTCATTTTAGGGATAAGTACAATAGAAGTCTTAAAACTTATCACCAAAGTGCAGTTGAGTTTTAAAGCTTTTAAAAAATACAATCAAATGCTAAAACTTGTTAATGCCACCACCGCCCAACATTGAAAGGGCTGGCAAGGTTAACTGAGATATGAGTTGAGGGTGCCCAAATTTGGGCAATGTTGGCCCCAAGCGAGGGGCGGTGACCCTCACTCGTCCTCACCTTGGACCAGCGCAACCCGCCTAGATTTGGGCAATGCTGGCCTTACCAGCCTTGGGTGAGGCCTCATCGCCCCAAATGAGGGCCAAAATTACCTAGATCTGGACGAGAATGCTGGCCGCCCTCCCCCAAGGCTGTGACTTTGTTAACCCCTCTGGCTATGGGTGGCAGCGGTGCCCTACTGGCAAGGCCTCCCTTTTTCTTTCCACTGTTGTTTTGTAAATCAAATCTCCACTTCTTGAAATGGCGAGTATGGCAGGTGAAACTTTCTTACTTTGCCCGAGGGATTTGAATTAGGCGCCCGCAATCATATTTTGCCCGAGATGAAAAAAGTCTATTTTATTATAGCTATCGCCCTACTTAAAAAAAAATAGATTTCACAGATGTTTAAAATCTGTTAAATTGGTACATTAGCAGAAGATTTCATAATATTAAGTCTCTAGGCTTAACTGGGAGAAGATATTTGATTTCTTGATCGCCAATTTGGGTTGCCATAATTACTTGAATGACAAAGATGGAGAGCATATGCCGTTGTCCGCCATGTTTGCTGTTAAAGCACCTCTCTCTCAATTAATTCTGGTCAATTTGTTCAGGCATGCCAATGATGCTCTCGAAGAGCTCAGGAACATAGTTCTAGTTCAGAACCTTTCACATCTTCTATATAAAATTTATGGAATCATTTGATCCAAAGTCTCAAACAACTGATACCATCACACTAATTTTCAGTGTACCATTGCATAATATCGGTACACGAACAGTACAGAGAAATCTCCATCAACCTCCACAATACTTCAAATAGCTGAATCTGATCATCCAGCGAAACTACTCAAAAAGATAAAATTGGTATTGGCTACTGGTAGTAGCCCAAACACGAAATCCCCAAGACACATTTATTGCTAACGCGGCGTGTCATTACTATCCAAGACCCAACTCCAAGCGTCCTCTCTAGTCGACAGTCAGAGCGAGGGTACCAAGTTGCTCTGTTATTGGAGTTGGTGTCGCAAACGCGACTTCCTGTTCTTGTTGTTGTTCCTGTTCGTGTTCCGATTCCGATTGCTCTGTGTAGGTATGACGCCTCCCGAACTGACCATGCGCATGGCCCCTCCTCCCTTTGTGACCATGACCGTGACCTTTGCAATGACCATGATGACCATGTTTGAAAAGTCCATGCCCATGGACTAAAATAACCCTCACATGCTGCCCATGTCCGAGAGTACCGAATTGCCCGGTTATCGGAGTTGGCGTCGCAGCCACGACTTCCTGTTCCTGTTGCTGCTCCTGCTTCTGTTCCAGTTCTGATTGCTCCATACAGGTATGACGCCTCCCGAGCCGGCCATGCGCATGGCACCTCCTACCTTTGTGACCATGACCGTGACCTTTGCAATGACCACGATGACCATGTTTGAAAAGCCCATGCCCATGGACTAGAACTCTCACACGACGACCATGTCCGAGAGTATTGAGTTGCTCGGTTATCGGAGTTGGCGTAGCAGCCACGACTTCTTGTTCCTGTTCCTGCTTCGGTTCTGGTTGCTCCATACAGGTATGATGCCTCCCACACCGGCCATGCGCATGACCCTTCCTCCCTTTGTGACCATGGTCTTGACCTTTGCAATGACCGTGATGGCCATGTTTGGAAAGTCCATGTCCTTGGACTAAAAGAACCCTCACATGATGCCCATGCCCATGTCCATGACCCCCATGTCCTCTGAGACCATGCCCAGAGAGAAGTCCTCCTACTTCTCCGCCTTCGTTACCCATCCCATGATGACGATGTCGACCCTGATGATGCCCCTCCTCTTGGCCCATTCTCATCTTCATCCTCTGTTTCGTCTATACCCTCGACTCTGTTTCAGTCTTGACACAAGAATAGCTGTCTGGATGATGAGAGATGAGAGGGAGAGAGGCCCTTATTTATAGAGGTTCGTGAGGCGGTGGTTCAACTGCAGCAGTCTATCAAGTATGGCGATCTTTTCACACGCCTCTTCTCTGCCAAATTTCATAGCTTAGCTATTAAGTAATCCGTGTGAATCACGGCAAATGTCGTCGAGACTCGAGTGTTTGTCTTGGGGAGCAAGTTCGCGCGTGAAAGAATCAATGCAGGTCGGTGGCCCTGCTTTGGGACATTGACCAGAGATGGGGATGTCGACGAGTTCTGATCTGGGGCTTCACGTTTCTGGCTTGGTGTGCACGTAGGGGAGTGAGGAGATAACTTTGCTCCTTTGGGCAACGGAAAAGAAACCGATTGACTTGGAGACTCGCTCTGTGAATCCGATATCCTCTTGTCCTTATTTTATTAAGGGTAAAAGCTAAAAAAAAAATCCTAAATTATGCTAATGATGATACATTTATTCAAAACTTTTTTTAACATCAAAAATCTCAAATTTGTACATATGTAACACATTTATCTCAAACTTGTACAGTGTGATACATTTAGGGTCTGTTTGTTAACTTTGCCGGAAATAACTAATTATATTATTTTTTTCTCGGAAATAGATTTGAAATAAAAATCCGTTTGATAAATTATTTATTCGCGGGAACAAAGTTGTTCTCGGAAATAGATTTGAAATAGAATTAAGAATAAAAAAAAGTTACTTCTTGTTTCTATGAACAATTTCAAGAATCAATTCCCATTTTTTCTCCCTTTTCCTTTTCTTCTTCTTTTTCTTCCTTTTCCTTTTTTCTTCTTCTTCTTCTTCTTCTTCTTCTTCTTCTTCTTCAGTGTTCAGCCGATCGTGCGGCCTGGGATGATCGGCGATTGACTAGATGAGGGCCGACAACCTCACTAGAGGGTTGCCAGCCCTCGGCGAGGCTAAGCCTCATCTTCCGAGCCGCCGTTGGGTGAGGTTCGGCCTTACCTTGCCTAGGCGAGCTTGAGCTCACCTAGATGTGGCAAGGTCGAGCTCACCCAACCGCCATGAGGCTCGACCTGAGGCTCAACCTTGCCAGACCACCGCGAGATCGACCAAGCAAAGCCGAGCTCATGGTGGCTCGACAAGGTCAAACTCGTCGGTGGCTAGGCAAGCTTGGCCTTGCTAGATTTGGGCAAGCTCGAGCTCGCCCAGCCAAGGCGAGGTTGAGCCTCGCCCGGTCACCAACAAGGCTTGGCCAATGAGGTTCGGCCTCATCGAAGGCCAGTGACCCTCCTACGAGATTGTCGACCTTGGTCTAGTTGGTTGCCGGCCACCCTACGGCCAATGATCGGCTGACGCTTGAAGGATAAGATGAAAAAATAAAAGGAAAAAATAAAAAAATAAAAGAAAAAATATAATAAAAGTATTAAAAAATTAAAAAAATTATAAGTAAAAAAAGAATCTAAAATTCCTACTAAACGCATTTCTATCCCGGGAGTAGAAATTTTGGATAGTTATCAAACGCATTCAAATGTTCAAGAATTGTTCCGAAAAATAGAATAAAAAAGAATTATTTTTGAAAAGAAATTATTTTCAAGAATAGTATGGTTACCATTCGCACTCTTAACCTAAACTTTTTCTTTCTTTTACAACAAAAATCTCAAACTCTTCTTGTGACACCAGATTACTTTATGGTGGCTTAATATCTAATCATAAATCAACTTTTATAAGATCAAAAAGCCACTGTCAGATTGATGACCTTTACTTGCTTGACCTTGGCCGGGGAAGGGGAGGAGAAGTAAAATATAAGACTACGGGATAGGTCCAAGCAAATCAATAGCTCACTTTGTTTTATTTTATATTTAGATAGCCCTTCAAGCAATCCAACAAAACTAGGGGCAGACTTACAAACGAAGAGCTGTCCTATGGAAACTCATTAAGGAGCAAGGGGGTTTATGCATCGGCGTTTCAGCAGGATTTCCTTCAGCAAGAAGGGGTTATTGCTACGAGTGAACATCACGCATGATAGAGAATGATGGATTAGTGGATCGATTGAGTGACCAAGATGTGGTGCTCATTAACTGATGATGCCAAAATCTCCAAGCACCTTTACTATACAAGGATCAACAATAAAACAAGATTCATTTTCCGTCGTATCTAAGGGATTCCTTGATTTGGGCCAAATAAGCAATATTGCTCAATGATTGTCATACTGATTGATCAACTTCATAAGCCATAGATAGTGTTCTAGCGCATGCTTTTCCTCTATCTATGAGTGAGACTTCATCCAAAACCTGCCATTGGGCGGGCGAGGCCTCCTCCTTTTCTATGAAGAACCCATGGGTTAATGATGAACTTCGCCGGTATTCATCTCCGACCTGACCAGGAGAGGACATATTGGTCCAACCAAACTTTATTTTCTGACTATCACAAAATTTTTAGCCGAAATTTTTAGCCGATGCCTCATCTGCAAATTTTGTTCCTTTTGCTTATCAAGTTGATCAAATTGATATATTTGCGCAAGATTCCTCAATAATTAATTTTATGGGCTTAACCCGTAAATCCTAACATTATAACAAAAGGCTTAGTCGGTGGAAGAAGTTTCATATTCTTGACCGCCAATTTGGATTGTCGCAGTTACTTGAATGAGAAAGAAATCATATGCCATTGTCAACGATGGGTGCTATTAAAGCCCTTGACCTCTCAATTGGATCAGGTCAAATTGTTCATGCATGCCAATGGTGCTCAAGATGAGCTCAGTAACATAACATTTCTAGTTCCAAACCTTCAAATCTGCACAAAACATATGGGAATAATTTGTCTGATTCGACGCCTCAGTGATACCATCACATGGTGTACCGTAGTATATCGGTACACGTAAAGTACTAAGAAACTTTCATTAACCTCCACGACACTTCAACCGATGAATCTGATCATCCAACAAATTTTCCCAAAAAGATAAAACCGGTAGGAACCAATACACAGAAATCCCCAAGACACAATATTGCTGACACGGCGTCGTTATTGTCCAAGCCCCAACTTCAAGTATAGTGTCCTCTCTAGTCTGCAATCAGAGCGAGCGGGCCGAGTTGCTCGGTTATCGGAGTTGGGGATGCAGCCACAACTCCCTGTTCCGGTTCCGATTGCCCCATACAGGGATGATGTCTCCCGCATCGGCCATGTGCATGGCGCTTCCCTTTGTGATTGTGATGGCGATGACAGTGACCATGGCACCCTAGAACCGAGAATGACCAAAAAATGATGATCATGTATGGAAGGTCCATGGAACAATAAAAATTATAAACATGGGCTTCAAAATTTTAATTTTTTTTTTTCAACTAAAAAATTATTTTTTATAATAAAAATTAATATATATTATTATTCGGATAGGTGGGGGGCGGAAAAGACCTAGCGATGACCATGATGATCATGTATGGAAGGTCCATGCCCACGTCCTAAAAGACCCTTCAGATGATGCCCATGTCCATGTCCATTAGAGGTGTCAATATGGGTCATAAATCCATATTATGACATACTTTTAGTTAAATGGATCAAATGAAAGTTAAATATGGGTTAAGTGAAAGTTAAATATGGGTCAAATATGGGTCAAGTGAAAGTTAAATATAGGTCAAATATGGGTTGAGTGAGTTATTAGGTAGACCCATCATCTCTCTCATTCCATCCCCATCTATGCGTTCTCGACCTCCGTTGCCGATCCGATGAGGTTCACTCAACAATAATTAAAAAAATCGATTTTTTTTAAATTATTTTCCTCAAACTATTTCAATTTAGAGGTATCCACATTTTTTATTTACTAATTTTTTATTATTTGATTTACTTTTTAAATTTGATGTGAAAATTTTATTCAAATAATTTATATGTGAAAAGTTTAAAGTGGACTAAATAAGTGGAAGTAGATTTTTTTAAATTAAGTTAAATATTAATATGTGTTGGTAATATGGGTTAGGTATGGGTTGGGTATGGGTCGGGTCGGGTATGGATCATCAAATCTACATTGCATGAAAATGGGTCAAAACGGATTAAATGGGTCGATGTGGGTCGGACTATTTTCGACCCAACCCAAACTCAACCCGACCCACCCATTTGACACCCCTTCTGTCCATGTCCATGACCATGACCATGACCCCCTTGTCCTAACACACCCTCATTTGATGCCCATGTCCATGAGCCCCATCTCCTCCGAGACCATTCCCGCAGAGAAGCTCTCCGACTTGGCGACCATGCCCGCCATGAAGCCCATGTGGGCCTCCGTTACCCATCCCATGATGACTATGTCGACCGTGATGATGCCTTCCCTCGTATGCCATGCTCAATTTCATCCTCTGCAGTCTATCCCCCAACTCTGTTTCAGTCTTAAGTCTTCACAGAGGAATAGTTCTCTGGATGATAAGAGATGACAGGAAGAGAGGGCCTTACTTATATAGGGGTCTAGAGGCGGTGGTTTGCCTGTAGCACCTCTATGATTTTGGCAAACCTTTCCACACGCCTCCTCTGCCAAATTTCATAGCTTAGCTATTAAGTACTTGAGCAATCCGTGTGAACGCTGTGGATGAATACTTTTCAACTACGAACGATGGAAAATGTGGTCATGTGCTGCCTTGGGGAGCAAGTTCACGCGAGAATGAAATAATGGCGGTCGCTCTCTCTGCGTTCAGATATGGGACCAGAGATGGGGAAGGGGGATGTCGTTCTCATTTGCGGCTGGACGGTACTGGCTTGGTTAGATGAGCAGATAAGTGGTGCTCCTTTGGGCCGCAAAAAGAACAGCGATTGAAGGGGTGGAGACTACCGACCAAAAAAAAAGGGGTGAGACTTGCTCTTGTGGATCTGATTTCGTTTTGTGCTTATTTTATTAACCATTCGTTTGATTTTATTAAGCATACCCTTCAATGAAGTTGAAATGATTGTGGAGCTATATGTCTCTCTATTCAATGCATTAACACCTTGTGATTTCATTGGAGTAGACTTCACAATCTCATCTCCTTCCAATGCTATTGTACTGCCAATTGTATCTCATAGGATTGTAAGATTTGTGTATGAATTTCGGTTGTGCAAAAAGAAAAAATGGTTGTCGGTGAATTTCAACGGTTTGGCTTTTGTTCTAGGCTTTTGAGGGAGCCTTGATACTAAGTTTCTTAACTATGTTAACTGAGATATGAGTTGAGGGTGCCCAAATTTGGGCAATGTTGGCCCCAAGCGAGGGGCGGTGACCCTCACTCGTCCTCACCCTAGGCCAGCGCAACCCACCTAGATTTGGGCGATGCTGGCCTAACCAGTCTTGGGTGAGGCCTCATCGGCCCCAGATGAGGGCCAAAATTACCTAGAACTGGACGAGTCTCACTCAAGGCCGGAGAATGCCGGCCGCCCTCCCCCAAGGCTACGACTTTGTTAACCCCTCTGGCTATGGGTGGTAGTAGCGCCCTACTGGCAAGGCCTCCCTTTTTCTTTCCATTGTTGTTTTGTAAATCAAATCTCCACTTCTTGAAATGGCGAGTATGGCAGGCGAAACTCTCTTACTTTACCTGAGGGATTTGAATTAGGCCCTCGCAATCGTATTTCGCCCGAGATGAAAAAAGTCTATTTTATTATAGCTATCGCCCTACTTAAAAAAAATAAATTTCACAGATGTTTGAAATCTGTTAAATTGGTACATTAGCAGAAGATTTCATAATATTAAGTCTCTAGGCTTAACTGGGAGAAGATGTTTGATTTCTTGATCGCCAATTTGGGTTGCCGAAATTACTTGAATGACAAAGATGGAGAGCATATGCCGTTGTCCGCGATGTTTGCTATTAAAGCCCCTCTCTCTCAATTAATTCTGGTCAATTTGTTCAGGCATGCCAATGATGCTCTCGAAGAGCTCAGGAACATAGTTCTAGTTCAGAACCTTTCACATCTTCTACATAAAATTTATGGAATCATTTGATCCAAAGTCTCAAACAACTGATACCATCACACTAATTTTCAGTGTACCATTGCATAATATTGGTACACGAACAGTACAGAGAAATCTCCATCAACCTCCACAATACTTCAAATAGCTGAATCTGATCATCCAGCGAAACTACTCAAAAAGATAAAATTGGTATTGGTTACTGGTAGTAGCCCAAACACGAAATCCCCAAGACACATTTATTGCTGACGCGGCGTCATTACTATCCAAGACCAACTCCAAGCGTCCTCTCTAGTTGACAGTCAGAGCGAGGGTACCAAGTTGCTCTGTTATTGGAGTTGGTGTCGCAGCCGCGACTTCCTGTTCTTGTTGCTGCTCCTGCTCGTGTTCCGATTCCGATTGCTCTGTATAGGAATGACGCCTCCCGAACCGACCATGTGCATGGCCCCTCCTCCCTTTGTGACCATGACCGGGACCTTTGCAATGACCATGATGACCATGTTTGAAAAGTCCATGCCCATGGACTAAAAGAACCCTCACATGCTGCCCATGTCCAAGAGAACCGAGTTGCTCGGTTATTGGAGTTGGCGTCGTAGCCACGACTTCCTGTTCCTCTTGCTGCTCCTGCTCCTGTTCCGGTTCTGATTGCTCCATACAGGTATGACGCCTCCCAAACCGGCCATGCGCATGGCACCTCCTGCCTTTGTGACCTTTGCAATGACCATGATGACCATGTTTGAAAAGCCCATGCCCATGGACTAGAACTCTCACACGACGTCCATGTCCGAGAGTATCGGGTCGCTCGGTTATCGGAGTTGGCGTAGCAGCCACGACTTCTTGTTCCTGTTCCTGTTGCTGCTCCTGTTCCTGCTTCGGTTCTGGTTGCTCCATACAGGTATGATGCCTCCCACACCGGCCATGCGCATGGCCCTTCCTCTCTTTGGGACCATGGTCATGACCTTTGCGATGACCGTGATGGCCATGTTTGGAAAGTCCATGCCTTTGGACTAAAAGAACCCTCACATGATGCCCATGTCCATGTCCCTGTCCATGACACCCATGACGCCCATGTCCTCTGAGACCATGCCCAGAGAGAAGTCCTCCTACTTCTCCGCCTTCGTTACCCATCCCATGATGACGATGTCGACCCTGATGATGCCCCCCCTCGTGGCCCATTCTCATCTTCATCCTCTGTTTCGTCTATACCCTCGACTCTGTTTCAGTCTTCACACAAGAATAGCTGTCTGGATGATGAGAGATGAGAGGGACAGAGGCCCTTATTTATAGAGGTTCGTGAGGAGGTGGTTCAACTGCAGTAGTCTATCAAGTATGGCGATCTTTTCACACGCCTCTTCTTTGCCAAATTTCATAGCTTAGCTATTAAGTACTTGAGCAATCCGTGTGAACCACGGCAAATGCCGTCGAGTCTCGAGTGTTTGTCTTGTGGAGCAAGTTCGCGCGTGAATGAATCAATGCAGGTCGGTGGCCCTGCTTTGGGACATTGACCAGAGATTGGGATGTCGACGCGTTCAGATCTGGGCTTCACGTTTCTGGCTTGGTGTGCACGTAGGGGAGTGAGGAGATAACCTTCCTCCTTTGGGCAACAGAAAAGAAATCGATCGAATTGGAGACTTGCTCTGTGAATCGGATTTCCTCTTGTCCTTATTTTATTAAGGGTAAAAGTCACAAAAATCCTAAATTATGCTCATAATGACACTTTAATCCCAATCTTGTATATATGTGACACATTTATCCCAAAATTATACAGTGTAATACATTTAGGGCCTTTTTGTTAACTTGCTTGAAAATAACTAATTTTATTCTTTTGTTCTCAGAAATAAATTTGGAACAAAAATCCGTTAATAAATTTTTTGTTCATGGTAACAAATTTGTTCCTAAAAATAGATTTGGAATAGAATTAACAATAACAAATAAGTTGATTCTTCTTCTTCTTCTTCTTCCCTAACAACCTCATCGGAGGGTCATTGGCCCTCAACGAGGCTGAGCCTCGTCTTTCAAGCTTTGCTGGCGGCTAGGCGAGCTCAAGCTTGCCCAGATGTGGCGAGGCTGAGCTTACCCCACCACCGGCCTTGCCAAGCCACTACAATATCAACTAGGCGAGGCCGAGCCTTGTCTTTCAAGCCTTGTCGGCAGCTAGGCGAGCTCAAGCTCGCCCATATGTGGCGAGGTTGAGCTTACCCAACCATTGGCCTCGCCGGGCCATTGCGATATCAACTAGGCAAGGCCGAGCTCATGGTGGCCTGGCAAGGTTGAGCTTGTCGGTAGCTAGGTGAGCTTGGCCTCGCTAGATCCGAGCGAGCTTGAGCTCGAGCTCGCCCAGCCAATCTAGGCCAAGCCTCACCTAGTCGCCGACAAGGCTTGGTCAACGAGGCTCGACCTCACCGGGGGCCAACGACCTCCTTCGAGGTTGTCAGCCCTGGTCTGGCCGGTCGCCAACCACCTCGAGACCGACAATCAACTGAAGCTTGAAGGAGAAGATGAAAAAAGAAAAGGAAAATAGAAAAAATAGAAAAATATAATAAATGTATTAAAAATTTTGAAAAAATTATAAGTCAAAAAAGAATTTAAAATTCCTACTAAATGTATTTCTATCCTGGAATAGAAATTTTAGATAATTATCAAACGCCTTTAAATGTTTAAAATTATTTTTAAGAATAGAATAAAAAAGAATTATTTTCGAGAAGAAATTATTTCCAAGAACAAAATGATTACCATTCATACTCTTATCCCAAATTTTCTTTATTACAACAAAAATCCCAAACTCTTTTTGTGACACTAGAAACCATATAATTTTTTGCGATACCAAATTTTTGGGGTAAATCTTTCATACGAATACAAGTTCATATTTTTTTATGTCACAAAAAAAAAGTTTCTTATTTTTGGTGTTACATAAGTATAAGTTTGGTATTTTTAATGTTACAGAAAAAAGTTTAGAGTGCATATATCACAATTAATAAAGTTGGGTTTTTTGTGGCTTTTTCCCTTTTATTAACAACATGTTTGATTTTATTAGGCATACCCCTCAATGCGGTTAAAATAACTATCAATCTCCCTAAGAGAAGGCAACGCATTTGTTTCTTGATGACATTTGAGGAAGAAATTATACTTTTAAGTTTTTGCCAAAACAACACAATGACATTATAATTTATTTGATTAGCCAATTTTGATTATTAAAAAACTAATGACAAATTTTAATCAGAAGAGGATTCGGGCCATGTTTTCCTTCTATAATAAAAACTTAAAAGATAAACACATCTTTTATGAAAACCAAAAAATTTCGTTTGACGAACGGATGTCTAGAACATATCCTATTGTACTACTAATTGTATTTAATAGGATTGTAAGATTCATGCCATACCGTCAAGCAGGGTCGCTCAAGCTTTCTAGGATCCATTCTTGGATGAATTTGTTCTAGGCTAGTTTGATGGTTGTTAATGTGCTCACAATGTGTAAGACTTTGCTTTACTCAAGATTAAAATCGATTGATCTAGCTCATACAATTTGAAAGTGGAGAACTTTCGTTTCCAATCCGGTCCTTCGAATACGTGATTTATATAAGTCTCATCCAACTTGGCCTTGTACCTTGATATGGTGTTGCTCTTGCCATTTCAATTAATTAAATCTTTCCATTAAAGGCATGGCACACCATATGTGATTGAATGCTAGGACAAATATGAATAGGTGATCTGCAAAGGTATGGCCGCATTAGCAAAGGCATCTAATTAAATTTGGGTGGACCTTTGACACATGATCAACTTACTTTTCGTTGCGCACAGGCCTTGGCCTTATTTTTGCTTCCTTAAACCATCCCAAACCCTCTCTTTTTTTTCTTCTAAGCATATAGTTAGTCGTAATGCGATACGGCTTCATAAGAAGAATGCTTTTACACGAGCTGCTTTAAACGGCTTGCCTTAGAAAAACTACCTTCATATGGCTTTGGGCTTCCATTTCAAGTGGTGCAATAATTCATCACGCGGTAGTGAAGTTAGTTTGCGGATACTCTGTAGTTCTTTACTTCTTGAAATGGTTATGATGATCTAATAAGAGAAAATAACCAAAGAAAGTTTGATTTCGGGAGGTGATTATATAGTTAAAATGTTTTCTGTTTTTTTCGTGATATTAATTGCTCAAGACCTTTAATCTCTGTCGAGAACCAACACAAAATGTGAAATGAATAACCCCTTCGTGCCCCTTTGAGTAAGCTTTCTAATAAGCTCTTCGTCAGTTGGTCTACCTAAGTTTGATTGGTTGCTTAAAGGGCTATTTGATTCGATCAAATTAAAATTTGCCATTCATTGGTGAGATCTGCTTTCTTTGACAACCGGAAAATGATGGACTTTGCCGGTCTTCGCCTCTGACCTGATCAGGAGAGGACTCAAGGTCAAGCTGCACTATACCATGAAATGACTATGAACAATTTAGCTGATACTTCATCTGTAAATCTTGTTCCTTCTTCTGACGGACTGATCAAATTGGTACATTAGCAAAGATTTGAAAATAATAAAGTTTCTGGGCTCAACTAATAGAAGATGTTCGATTTCTTGATCACTAACTTGGGTTGCCAGAGTTCCCAAATCATTTGCCGAAGTCACTTGAATGACAAAGATGGAAAGCATATGCCCTTGCTGGCGATGCTTGCTGTTAAAGCCCTTATCTCTGAATTAATTCTGGTCAATTTGTTCAAGCATGCCGATGCCCTCTCAATGAGCTAAGTAGCATATTATCTCATATCATCTCTTGTTCAGAACCTTCTAGTCTTTTGCATAAAACATATGGAATCATTCAATCCAACGCCTCAAACGACAAATGCCATTACATTAATTTTTAGTGTACCATCCCATAATATGGGTACACAAACAGTATAGAGAAACCTCCATCAACCTTCACAATACTTCAAACAGCTGAATTTGATCATCCAGCGAAGCTACGCAAAAAGATAAACCGGCATTCGTTACCGATAGGAGCCAAAACATGAAATCCCCAGGACATGTTTATTGCTAACACGGCGTCGTTACTGTCCAAGGCCCAACTCCAAGCTTCCTCTCTCTACTCAGCAGTCAGAGCAAGAGTCCCGAGTTGCTCTGTTATTGGAGTCGGCGTCGCAGCCGCGACTTCCGGTTCCTGTTCCTGCTCCTGTTCCTGTACCGGTTCCTGTTGCACCGTACAGTTATGACGCCTCCGGCACCAGCCATGCGCATGGTGCTCCCTTCGTGACCGTGACCGTGACCGTGACCATGGCGATGACCATGTTTGAAAGGTCCATGCCCATGGACGAAAAGACCCCTCAGATGATGCCCATGCCCATGTCCATGACCCCCATGCCTCAAAAAACCCCTCAGATGACGCCCATGTCCACCGACAGCATGCGCAAAAAAATTCCTACCACCTGGGGACCATGCCCGCCATGATGCCCATCTCCACATCCGTTACCCATCCCGTGATGATGCCTTCCCTCGTAACCCATTCTCATCTTCATCCTCTGTTTCGTTAATCCCCCCGACTCTGCTTCAGTCTTGACACTGGGATAGCTGCCTGGATGATGCGAGACGGGAGGAAGAGGGGCCCTTATTTATAGAGAGGTTCGTGAGGCGGTGGTTCAGCTGTGAAAGTCAGATATGGCGATCTTTTCACAGGCCTCTTCTCTGCCAAAGTTCTTAGCTTAGCTATTAAGCAATGAAGCAATCCATGTGAAATTTATGGAAACTTGTCAAATTCAGAATGACGGAAGACGTCGCGTCATGTGTTGCCTTGGGGAGCAAGTTCAGACGCGCGTCATTTAATGGAGGTCGCTCTCTCTCTGCGTCGAGATATGGGACCAGAGATGGGGACGGGGGATGGAGATGTCGACACTTTTGTCATTTGCAGCTGGACGGTTCTGGCTTGGTTAGATGAGCAGATAAGTTTATCTCCTTGGGGCCACAAAAAGAAAAGGCGATTGAGATGGAGACTTGCTCTTGTGGATATGCTTTCTCATAAGAAACGCTTACGTGGATGTTCTCCAGTCACTATAAGGATAACACGCTATTTTGAGATAAAAAAACAATAAATAATAAAAAATAATTTTTGGATCCATCCATTGAAGAATTTACAACTTATAATATATTATTAATAGAGTATCTTAAAGATTATTATGCTAATAAAATCCCTTTTTTTTACTTATTTTATTATTAATTTTTTTGATTTTATTAGGCATACCCTTCGATGCAGTTAAAATAACTATCAAATGATTAGAAGTTAGAGCTAAAAAGTGTTAAAACTTTTTGTTGTTGAGCTAAGAGCGTTGGTGATAATCAATCTGTTTCAAGAATTAATTTTTGGCTAGAAATTGATTTTTCTATCTTTATTCTTGGGACAAGTTTTTGAGCGAAATTACACGTTTGGTAACGACACAAAAATTCTCCATTTCAGGCAATTAACGGGGGATGGCAAATGGTGGAAGATGGCAAGCAGCAAGTGGTGAGGGGTGGGTGGCCAACTGATAGCGATGGTGAGCGATGAGAAGAAATTTCTATTTCTCATTTATGTTTTTAAAATAGAGAAGTAGAAAATTTGTACTTCTCATTTCTATCACAATCCTATTTATAGACTAAAAAATTATTTCAGAAATAGAAAAATAAAATCTCGTTATCAAATAAATTTTTGTTCCAAACCTATTATTGAGAACAAAAAAATAAAGAAATAGAATAGGTATCATGCACTCCCTAAATGTCTCTTTATTCAATGCATTAAAATCTTATGATTTCATTGGAGTAAGCTTCACAATCTCATCTCCTTCGAATGCTGAAACTACTGTATTACTAATTGTATCTCATAAGATTGTAAAATTTGTCTACGAACTTCGGTTGTGAAAATAAAATTAGTTCTTAGAAAATTTCAACGGTTTGACTTGTGTTCTGATCTTTTGAGGGAGCCTTAGTACTAAGTTTCTTTCAATATGTCAATGCATCTTGCCCAAAGGTACATTACTTGATGATCGCTTATTATCTAGCTGTAAATCGACTTTCATGAAATGCAAGAGGTCACAATAACTACCAAATGATGAGCTTGCTCGCTTCACTTAGGGCCAAGAAGGGGAGGACAAGTAAATACAAGATTACATAGTTTGAAAAAATCAATATCTTATTTTAGGGATAAATGCACTTAAAGTCTTAAAATTTGTTGCAAAAGTGTAATTGAGTCCTAGAGATTTTGAAAAGTTCAATTAAGTCATAATACTTGTCAAATTGGTATAGATGAGTCTTTTCATTAACACTATTAATTTGTCTAACATAAAATACTGACATAATCATTTTTAAATTAATTTCTCGCTTCTACATGGCATTTTTTATTGTTTTTTCTACGATCTTATTTGGATTAGATTAAAATAAAAAAAATAAAATTTTATTTTATTTTAAAAACAACAATGAAAATAAACAAAAAAAAAAAATAAAAAAGAGGGGAGGCCTCACTAGTAGGGTGCTATTGCCACCACCCAACATTGGAGGGCTAGTGAGGGTCACCCTAATTTGAGTTGAGGGTGCCCAGATTTGGGCATCGCCAACCCTAGGCTAGGGCCAACAACCTTCTCTAGGCCTAGGCGAGGCCTTTATGGTCCTTACCTAGGCTAATGTGGCATATTTGGGTGACGTCGACCCTCATTAGGGCCTAGTGAGCCTCGCCAGCACCAAGTAACCCCACTAGGCCCGAGTGATGGTTGAAATCGCCCAAATCTAGGTGAGTCTCGCTCGACCCTAGCGAGGGTCATTGGCCCCTCCAACAATGGGTCATGGTGGTAGGGCCCTATTAGCAAGGCCTCCCCTTCCTTTTCTTTTCTTTTTTCATTGTTGTTTTGTAAATATAATTTTAGTGTTTTTATTTTTTTAATTTAATTTAAATAAAATTTGAAGAAGAAAATAATAAAAAAATGCCAAGTAGAAAAGAGAAATTAATTTAAAATGACGCGTTAGCATTTTCCATTAAACAAATTGACAGTGTTATCGAAAGGATTCAATTGCATTAATTTGACACGTTTTAAAGATTTGATTACACTTTATGAAAATTTTAGTACTCAATTATACTTTTGCAACAAGTTTTGACACTTCTTGTGTACTTATCCTTTTATTTTAATTTACTTTCTTGCATAATTTATCTATACATAAAACTATGGAGAAGGTGAACTGTTATGTAGAATTAAAAGATGTCAATACGCTCAGAATGACCAGAATGAAGAAATTGAACACTCGATTTACTGTGAAGCCTGAAAAGACCGGAAGAATCGTGCGCAAAAGTAGCTCTTGACAGAGTAGAAGATATGTTTCGTTCTTCCATGGCCTTGGGTTAGAAGACTTAGATCTTTTCCAATTTGAATCAAATCAAATTGGGACCTAGCAGCTATGAAAACTTGTAAAACTACAAATGACGGCAAATGCCGTCAACGATTTGCCTTGAGGAGCAAGTTCGCGCGTGAATGAATTAATAGAGGTCAGCTGCCCTGCTTTGGGACATTGGCCAGAGGTGCGGATGTCGACACGTTCTGATGTGCGCGGCTCCGCGTTTCTGGCTTGGTGTGCACGTTTGATTTTATTTGGCATACCCTCCTATGCAGTTTTTTTTTTCAAAAAAAAAAAAAGCAACGCGTTTGTTTATTGATAACATTTGAGGAAGAAACTATTAGTTTAACTTTTTGCCAAAGCAACACAATGACATTATAATTGATTTAATTAAGCTAATTTTGATCATTACAAAACCAATGATAATTTTATTAAGAAGAGGATTGGGACCATGTTTTCCTCCTGTAATAAAACTTAAAGATAACACGTCATTTTTATGAAAACTGAAAAAATATCGTTTGGTGAAGGGATGACTAGAACATATTGTAGTGTGCTACAAATTGTATTTCATAGGATTGTAAGATTTGCGTGTAAACATGCCATACCGTTGGGTAGGGTCTCTCATCCTTTCTTGCATAAACTTGTTTGATGCTATTTTGATAGTTGTTAACATGACCCCTTATCACAATGTGTAGACTCTACTTTTCTAAGGATAGCAATTGATTGAACTAGCTCATACAATTTGAGAGCAGATAACTCCCTATTGTTTCCAATCCGGTCCTTCGAGTACATGATTTGTGGGAATATCAACCAACTCGATCCGGTACCTTGATATGGTACCCCTCTAGCCATTTCAATTAATTAAATCTCTTTATTAAAGGCATGGCACGTCAAATGTGATTGAATGCAAGGAAAAATATGAATAGGTGATCTGCGGATGTATGGCCGCATGAACAGAGGCATCTAATTAATCCGATCAAATTAAAATCTGCCATTCACTGGTGAGGCATTCTTTTATGTGAAAACCGGTAAATGAAGAACTTTGCTGGTCTTCGCCTCCAAGCCGCTTGGGAGAGGACCCAAGGTCAAGCCGCACTTTACTGTGTAATTACTATGAACAATTTAGCTGATACTTCATCTGTAAATTTTGTTCCCTTCTCTTATGGGCTGATCAAATTGGTACACTAGCAAAATATTTCATAATAATAAATTTTTGGGCTTAACTAGTAAAAGATGTTTGATTTCTTGATTGCCAACTTGGGTTGCCGGAATTCCCAAATCATTTGCTGGAGTTACTTGAATGACAAAGATGGAAAGCATTTGCCATTGTCTGCGATGTTTGCTGTTAAAGCCATCATCTCTCAATTAATTCTGGTCAATTTGTTCATGCATGCCAATGGTGCTCTCGAAGAGCTCAGTAACAAAACAGTTCTAGTTTGAAACCTTCAATCTTCCGCATAAAATATATGGAATCATTTGATCCGAATCCTCGAACAACCGATATCATCATCTACTAATCTTCAGTGTATCATTGCATAATATTGGTACACAAACAGTATAGAGAAATTTCCATCAACCTCCACAACACTTAGAGAAATGATCATCCGGTGAAACATCGTAAAGATAAAAAGCCTCCACAACACTTCAAACAGCTGAATATGATCTCAGTCCTTCCCAAAAAAGTGAAACCCTAATTTTTCCCCCTTTCTAATTCTCGGGTCAAGTCTCTCTTCCTCTCTCCCCGGTCCCCACGTCGACTTCTTGAGCTCTTCTTCTCGCCTTGAGCCGCCGCCCGCCACTCGTGGCCACTCGTCCGCCCCTCGCCGCCGCTCGCCCGCGGCTCCTTCGCCCGGCGCTCCGCTCGCCGCACTCCGCTCGCCGGTGCTCCGCTCGCCGGCGCTCCGCTCGCTCGCGCGCTCGCCGCGGCCGCCCGCCCGCGTCTCTGCCCGCCCGCGGCTCTGCCCACCTGCGTCTCTTCGCGCCCGCCGCTTTGCTCCCCCGCCGCTCTGCTCGTCTGCTCTGCGCTCGCCCACGGCTTTGCTCGCTCGCGCTCGCTCGCCGCGTCTCTGCCCGCCCACGTCTCTGCCCGCCCGCCGCTCCGCTCCCCCGCTGCTCTGCTCGTCTGCTCACCCGGCTCAACATAACCTCTGGTGTTTGTCCTAGTTGGTAACTTCGTCTCCTTGTCTTGTTTTGTTTATCTATTAGCAAAATCTTCCATTTCTTTTTCCAAACAAGTTGAGTCAGTCCATTCACTCTTTCCTAAATCGAGCTTTGATATGTTATCAAAGTTTAAACGCCACAAGGATTTGTGACTCGTGACATGAATAATGTGATGATCTCTGTCTAGCTTTGCGATATTATACGTTATAGACGAGGCAACGCTTGAATTATTTTTATTATTATTATTTTCAATTGACATGTGTGCATTGGTGGAGCTGGGTTTTGCTTTGTCTTCCAAGAAAGCTGGTAAGATGGCAAGGTGAAAGGGCTTTAGCTCAGTCTTTGGAACCAACATCAGGCGTAGATTAATCCAATTAGAAAGGCAACTTTGCTTGGCCATGAAACTCTAGAATTTGAGTGGATATGACCTGGTCAGACACTTGTGTGGTCACTGACCTTACTCTGTGGCTCTGAAGAAGGAAGTAATATCAGTGAAAGAGGCATTGCAGATTTTGACTTTGTATATGGTTGTTTGGTCATGAGCAAAGTGGTGAGTTGAATGGGTGAAATGATTTTAGTGGTGATAGTGTTGTAGGATACTGATGGATAATGTGGTGTGTGTTCTGTTCTCTAGAGTTCAATGGAAAGCAAAAGGATTTTCAGTATCCATACGACTTGCAAGAGCAGAGTTGCTGCTGTTCCTTGGTAGTAGTGTTCGCCCTTTGTTATGGGTGGGATGGCAAGTGCTCTTTGGTTTAGGATGGGATAAAGCAAGCATGCTGACAGAAAAAAAATTGGAAAATGAGGGAGTAGGAATCAGACAAGATAAGGCTAAAAGTCATGCAACAAAACGAGAATTGCTTTTAGAGTTGTCTAGTAAAGAATCAGTGAATGATTTTTCAGTTGGTTTGTCTTCACGGTTAGTAACATGGTGAAAGATGTCCAGGGAAGTTTGGTTCTTAGGTGCAGATTGCTTTCATTGTGTGAAGAGTTATTTAAATAATAGATTCATTTTTGTCTCTTCCCACAAATATCACATCTTTGTAAGGCTTCTACAGTTTTTACTTGGTCTGTGTTGTATTGTATTTACTCCGATTCCTGATGTGGTAAGGCTTTCTAATAATTATTTTAGTTCAGTGGATAGTAATTTAAATTTTAAACTGGGTGATCCTTGTTTTCTTCCTCCACAGTTTGTTTAGCATGGATGGAGACTTTGCACCAAATGGATGAGCTTGTGAGATGTAAGAGAAAGCATGATTTTCTCTTAGTCATTGATGATATAAGTCCCTCATTTTGTAGATAATTTTGTTCTTTAATTTGTGAGACTTATCTGTACCTCCTGCTTTGCAATATGATCAATATCTAGAAAAAAAAAATCATGGATGATGACGTGATTGTTTTATGACTTAGAGAGATCTTCATAGAAATTATGCCGTTATCATTATAAAAACTATGTTGGAAGGGATGATCACGGTTCGGTAGGTTCTAGGGAGGGAGGTTCGGTTCCGGTTCCACTTAAATGAAAAAGAAAAGAAAAAGAACCTGTTGGACCCCGGAGGGCAACCGGAACTGTGAGAGGGTAGGTTTCAGGTTAGGATTTCGACGGGTAGGTTCCAGGTTCCAAAAAATGAGGAACCCGTACCCGATGGTAGGTTCCAGGTTCCAAGCGGAACCTGTAAGGAACCTGGAACCGCTCACCCCTACTGGCAGGAGCCAAAACACGAAATCCCCAAGACACATATAATGCTGACATGATGTCATTATTGTCCAAGACCCAACTCCAACTGTCCTCTCTAGTCGGCTGTCAGAGCAAGAGTGCCGAGTTGCTCGGTTATTGGAGTTGGTGTCGCAGCCACGACTTCCTGTTCCTGTTGCTGCTCTCGTTCCTCTTCTGGTTCCAGTTGCTCCGTACAAGTATGACGCCTCCCAAACCGGCCATGTGCATGGCACCTCCTCCCTTTGTGACCATGACCATGACCTTTGCAGTGACCATGATGGCCATGTTTGAAAAGCCCATGCCCATGGACAAAAAGAACCCTCACATGATGCCCCTGTCCGAGAGTGCCGAGTTGCTCGGTTATCGGAGTTGGTGTCGCAGCCACGACTTCGTGTTCATGTTCCTCCTCCTGTTCTTGTTCCGGTTTCGGTTCCAATTGCTCCATATAGTTATGACGCATCTCGAACTGGCCATGCGCATGGCACCCCCTCCCTTTGTGACCATGACCGTGACCTTTGCAATGACCATGATGACCTTGTTTGAAAATTCCAAGCCCGTGGACTAAAAGAACCCTCACATGATGCCCGTGTTCGAGAGTACCGAGTGGCTCGGTTATTGGAGTTGGCGTCGCAGCCACGACTTCCTGTTCCTGTTGCTGCTCTTGTTCCTGTTCCAATTCCGATTGCTCCATATAGGTATGACCCTTCCCCCACCGGCCATGCCCATGGCCCCTCCCTTCGTGATCATGACCGTGACCCTTGCAATGACCATGATGAAGATGTTTGAAAAGTCCATGCCCATGGACTGAAAGAACCCTGACACGATGCCCATGTCCTTGTCCATGACACCCATGTCCTCCGAGACCATGCCCAAAGAGAGGTCCTCCCACGTGGGGACCAAGCCCGCCATGATGCCTGTGTCCGCCTCCGTTACCCATCTCATGATGACGATGTCGACCGTGATGATGCATTCCCTCATGACCCATTCTCATCTTCATCCTCTGTTTCGTATATCCCTCGACTCTGTTTCAGTCTTGACAGAAGAATAGCTGCCTGGATGATGAGAGATGAGAGGGAGAGAGGCCTTTATTTATAGAGGTTCACGAGGCCGTGTTTCAACTGCAGCACTTTACCAAATATGGCGATCTTTTCACACGCTTCTTCTCTGCCAAATTTCATAGCTTAGCTAACAAGTACTTAAGCAATCCGTGTGAACCACGGCAAATGCCGTCGAGTCTCGAGTGTTAGTCTTGGGGAGCAAGTTCGCGCGTGAATGAATCAATGGAGGTCGGTGGCCCTGATTTGGGAGATTGACCGGAGATGCGGATGTCAACGCGTTCTGACCTGCGGCTCCACGTTTATGGTTTGGTGTGCACGTAGGGGGTGACGAGATAACTTCGCTCCTTTGGGCAAACGAAAAGAAACCGATTGAATTGGAGACTTGCTCTGTGAATCCGATTTCCTTTTGTCCTTATTTATTGACTACATGTTTGATTTTATTATGCATACCCTTTAATGAAGTTAAAATAACTATCAACCTCCCCAAGAGAAGGCAACGCGTTTGTTTCTTGATGACATTTGTGGAAGAAACTATACTTTCAACCTTTTGCCAAAACACGATGACATTATAATTGATTTGATTAAGCTAATTTTGATTATTAAAAAACTAATGTCAATTTTAATCAGAAGAGGATTGGGGCCATGTTTTCCTCCTGTAGATAAGAACTTAAGGATAACACTTCCTTTTATGAAAACATAAAAATATTTCATTTGGTGAGTGGATGATTAGAACAAATTATTGGGTACTACTAATTGTATTTCATTTGATTGTATGATTTGTGTGTAAACATGACACACTGTTGGGCAGGGTTTCTCATCCTTTCTTGCATGTACTTGGTCTAGGTTGCTGTGATTGTTAACATGACTTCTTATTAGAATGCGTAGAATTTACTTTTCTAAGGATTCAAATCCATTGAACTAGCTCATATAATTTGAAAGGGGAGAATTTCCTGTTGTATCTAATCCGATCCTTCAAATATGCAAACTGTGGGGATCTCAACCAACCCAATCTGGTAACTCGATTTGGTGTCTCTGTTGCCATTTCAATTAATTAAATCTCTCTATTAAAGGCATGGCATGCTAGATATGATTGTATGCTAGAATAGATACAGATAGGTGATCCATGGAGGTACGAGCAAAGGCATGTAATTAAACTTAGTCACCACCCAAAAAGAAGCTTCCACCGCAAAAATCAATTGTTTCACCTTTCTTTAAACCCATTTACAAAAGGATTAAGAAAAACTCACATGATCAACTCGCTTTTCCTTATGCACTGGCCTTGGCCTTATTTTTCTTCCTTAACTACTCATAACCCTCTATTTTTTTCTTTCAAGCATATAGTTAGTCATTGCGCTCTATGGCTTCATAAGAAGAATGCTTTTACACAAGTTGCTTTAAATGACTTGCCTTAGACGAATTGCCTTTATAGGGCTTTGGGCTTCCATTCCAAGTGGCACAATAGTTCATACGCTGTAGTGAAGTTAGTTTGCAACTATTCTATAGTTCTCCACTTCTTGAAAGGTTCTGATGATCTCATAAGAGGGAAATTACCCAAGAAAGTTCAACTTCAGGTGGGGAATATGTAGGCAAAATGTTTCTTAGTTTACTCGTGATATTGATTTCTCAAGACCTTTGATCTCTATCAAGACACGAAGAAAAAATGCAAAATGAATAACCCGTGTAGCTTTTAGGGAAGCTTTGTCGTGGTTGAAGAAGAAGTGTGAATCCAGTTCAACTGAAGTACTTGAAGTTGAGCTGCACGTGGAGTTGACTTCGGACAGCCTATTGTTAAATGCATCTTGGGCCAAGCGGAAAGTCCTTGGGCTTCCAGGTCCATTATACAAGATTGTCAAATTTTATTGGCCTAGCTCGAAAGAGTTCGACTGTTATTTGAGACCAAAGACACAAATCAAGTCACGAATTGGATGGTCAAGGCCCATGAAGCCGGAACTCTCCCACCAAATTGGGTTGCCTATTCCCCTCAGTCTCTTTGGTTGATTTTATTCCATGAATTTAGATCTAAATGTAATCAAGCGTTGAGGTAGTAATCAAAGAAGTTTTTTTGACCAAAAAAAAAGAGAAAGGAATAACCCCTGTGCTCCTTGATGAGTAAGTTTTGTAATTCAGCTTTTCGTTAGTTGGTTTGCCCAAGTTTGAGTGGTTGCTTGGAGGGCTATTTGATCCGATCAAATTAAAATCTGTCATTCATTGGTGAGGCCTTCTTTTTTGTGAAAACCGGTAAATGATGAACTTTGCCGGTCTTCCCCTCCAATCTGATCAGGAGAGGACTCAAGGTCAAGCCGCACTTTATTGTGTAATTACTACGACCAATTTAGCTGATACTTCATCTGTAAATCTTGTTTCTTTTTCTCACGGGTTGATCAAATTGGAATATTAGCAAACAATTTCATAGTAATAAGTTTCTGGGCTTAACTAGTGGAAGATGTTTGATTTCTTGATCGCGAACTTGAAAATTCCATCAACCTCCACAACATTTCAAATAGCCGAATCTGATCATCCAGCGGAACTCCCCAAAAAGATAAAACTGGAATTGGTTTCTGGTCAGAACCAAAACATGAAAATCCCCAAGACATATTTAGTGCTGACACGGTGTCGTTATTGTCCAAGATCCAATTCCAAGCATCTGTCCTACTCTGCAGCCAGAGCTAGAGTACCAAGTTGCTCGGTTATCGGAGTCGGCGTTGTAGCCGCAACTTCCTGTTCCTGCTCTGATTCTGATTGCTCCGTACAGGTATGACGCTTCCCGCACCGGCGATGCGCATAGCTCCTCCTCCCTTTGTGACCATGACCTTGACCTTTGCAATGACCATGATGACCACGTTTGAAAAATCCATGCCCATGGCCTAAAAGAACCCTCAGATGATGCCCATGTGCATGACACCCATGACCATTATGCCCTAAAACACCCCTCATATGAAGCCCCTCTCCTTGTCCAGGACACCCATGACCCCCATGCCCCATAGCACCCCTCAGATGAAGCCCATGTCCATGTCCATGATACCCATGTCGTCCGAGACCATGCCCAAATAGAAATCCTCCTACGTGGGGACCATGCCCACCATGATGCCCATCTCCGCCTCCGTTACCCATCCCATGATGACGATGTCGACCGTCATGATGCCTTTCCTCGTGACCCATTCTCATCTTCATCCTCTGTTTAGTGTATCCCCTACCCTGTTTCAGACCTGACACAGGAATAGCTGCCTGGATGACGAGAGGTGAGAGGAAGAGAGGCCCTTATTTATAGAGGTTCAGTAGGCGGTGGTTCGGCTTTAGCAGCAGCCTATCGAATATGGCGATCTTTTCAGACGACCCCTTCTCTGCCAAATTTCTTAGCTTAGCTACGAAGTACTTAAAGCAATCCGTGTGAAACGCTATGGAAACTTGCCAAACTACGAATAACGGAAAATGTCGTCACGTGTTGTCTTGGAGAGCAAGTTCACGGGTGCATGTATCTATGGAGGTCGCTTTCTCTGTATGCGTAGGGACATGGGACCAGAGATGGGGATGGGGAATGTTGACACGTTCTGATTTGTGGCTCCACGCGTCTCGCTTGGAGTGCACGTTAGATGAGGAGATAACATAAATTATTTTTTGATAACATTTTAAATAGAAACTACACTTCAATAATGCCTTTGTTTTGCTGGTGCTAAAAAATATATTTTTAAAAATAATAGTTTGTATCTAACAAGAATCAACCAATCGGACTTAAATAAGTCCTTAAATTCTTCATGTGAATTCTGAGACGTAAAATATAGAAGAATTCTCACCTTATTGAAGAAGAAAAATATACAACTTGGAATAATGACTTTGAGGCATGCAAGTACTGGCACGTTAAAATAAAAAACGCAGCACAGGCTAGGTGCCCTCACTAGAGAGATTACCATTGATGGCTCTCGTAGGTGAAACACCCTAGGAGGAGGATAATGAAACGAATAAAATAAATATTTAAATATAAATTATTATCAATAATGAAACATTTTTATTCACTAATTATTTCAAACAATCAATGTATTTTTCAAAATATTTATTTTTCGCAAAACAAACTGAGCTTAAAAGTCTAAGTTTTTGCCCAATGACATTATTATTTCCCCAAACTGACTATGAAAAATCTCATACCGGTATACTTATAAGAAATTTATCCCAATGATTGCAAAAAACTCCAAATTGATATACTCAAGACAAATTTACTTTGACTACAAAAAATCAAAATCGGTACATCTGTAACAAATATATCTTTGTTAAATTAGATTAATACCACAAAAAACTACAAAATTTGTACAATTGTAATAAACGGAGAGTAAAATTTCAAACCAATCAACTGTTACACATCATCCAACTCAACCATTTGACTGTAAAATTTAACGGAAAGTAACAAATGATAAATTGGTCGTAAGTGTACCAGCTTAAGGTAAATTTATCAAAAGTGTACCGATTTGAAGTTTTTGATGGTCAAAAAACTAATTTGAGATAAATTTGTTACAGGTGTATCGGTTTGGAATTCTTCATATTCTTAATCCTTATTAGTTTAACTAAGAGATTTTTAATCAATAAAAAATTAATGGCCATTTTAATTGGCGTCATGTTTGCCTCCTATAATAAGAAGTCAAAGACAGAAACGTTTTTTCATGAAAGACAAAAGAAAAATTTTCCTTCAGAAAAATTAATTATGTTAAATTTTGTTTTCGAAATAAACTAATTATAGTATTGAGGTGAATTTCACTATTCGATACATTAGCACCTTACAACTTCACTGGATTAAGTTTCATGATCTCATTTCCTTGGAATGCTAAAACAGCAATTACTTGTACGAATTTGTATTACTAATTGTATTTTGTAGGATTGCAACATTTGGGTATGAACATCGATTGTGAAAACCAAATTATCTGTAGAGAAGGAGGATGGGAGTATGTAAAAAAAGCAGAGACCTAATGTTCTTTCCTTTAATGTGGAGGGGCAATTTAGACAAGTTGCATCATAAGATTGAGCGAGGTTGGGTTCCGCGTGATCCTTTTTAATTTTTTTTTTTTTTGGTGTCATATAGCTGCAAAACTACAAACTTAAAGAAGAATTTTGGGTAAATACGAATTTTAAAAAAATTAAAAGACAAAAGCCCATTTGAAGCGTGGGCACATACACTAGATAATCATTATTTTCAGAATATAAAAAATATTCCGTGCGGCATTCTAATAGACTAAACTTTTGGAGTAAATAGTTGTGCATTCAATTTTGAATTAATATTAGAATTAGAAATCTCGAGTTTGAGTCCTCATGTTCCAATTCACCCATTTACGGGTTCCCCTTATATAATAAGCAATGAGTTTAAAAAATTCTTCCACTCCATACATTGAATTTGCATGTCTAGAGCCTTCATCATTGAAACGGTATTCAAGTGAGTGAGAGTGTTAAGAGATAAACTATATATATGGTACTGCACTTTAATAGCTTAAACTTTAGGAGTGAACAGTTATGCAATCAATTTCTAATTTAAACCATCATATCTAAGCACAGATTAAAGATTCAAACCTTAACCCTTCCTCTCAAGCTTTTTGCTCATATTATCGAGTTCCCACCTTTGGCCGTACAAAAGAGGAGCTTATCCATCATCTCCAAGAGTTGAGTCCTACGGAGAAATATGCATCGACCATGCAATGCCGTCAAGCTTTTGTCTTGGGGAGCAAGTTCGCGCGTGAATGAATCAATGGAGGTCGGTGGACATTGCCCAGAGATGTGGATGTCGGCACATTCTCATGTGCGGCTCCACGCTTCTGGCTAGGTGTGAACGTAGGATGAGAAGATAACTTTGAAATTTGATTACGCACATTCATATGGAATTTTTTACCATGCACCCTTCGCGTAAGAGACAATTGGCTCTCATAACATGTTAGAAAGTCCAATCCAAAAACTTAAACTAATAGGTGGAAAGAGATTACATGAATATAAATAGTATTTATGATCCGTTGTCAATCGATGTGGGACACTTTGACAGCTTCTTTGGGCCACGGAAAAGAAAACGATTGAATTGGAGAATTGCTTCGTGAATCTGATTTCCTTTTATCCTTATTTTATTAACTACATAATTTATTTTATTAGGCATACCCTTCAATGCAGTTAAAATAACTATCCGCCTCCGCAAGAAAAGGCAACGCATTTGTTCCTTGATGAAATTTGCGGACGAAACTGTACTTTTAGGTTTCTGCCAAAACAACACAATGACAGAATAATTGATTTGATTAAGATAATTTTGATTATTTAGAAAATAATGACAATTTTAATCAAAAGAGGATTGGGGCCATGTTTTCCTCCTATAATAAGAACTTGGGAAATTTTCAAAAAAGGACCCAAAGTGAGCATATTTTTTCAAATAAAGATCCAAAGTGACTGTTGTCTCAAATTAGGATCCGAAGTGACTAAACCAATCTTAAATAAGGACCTCAAATCGCCGGCCAGCCAAATGTTCACCAGCCGACGAGCATATGGCATTTCTGGTGGTCGGAATAAGGGTAATTTTGTCAAAAAAAATATTGATAGAAATTAACAAACCCTAAAAACAAAACTTCCAAACTCTTCACGTTCTCACGTTTTCTTCTTATGCTCTTCATCTTCTCCATTCTTTGTCCTCTATTGCTTGGAGCACCCAAATTTTTTGTTAATGGAGCATGAATTGAAGCACAACAAGAAACCCCTACCTTCATTTTTTCACATTTTCTTCCTTTTTTTTTTTGTCTTCATTTCTTTCCAATGAAGAAGACAAATCTCGAATAAAGCCACATTTTCGTTATTTAGACACTCGTATGTAACATGATAGCCTCGTTTCTTCATCATCTTTTCCCAATTGAGAGAAGGAGAACATCTCGATATTGAGGACCCATATCTTGGGCACTATTCAAATCCACTTCCACAGGAGAGGAGAGGAGAGAGAGAGAGAGAGAGAGAGAGAGAGAGAGAGAGAGAGAGAGTCGATGGTGGTGTTGGCACGTCTGTTTGGAACTCAGGGAGTCAAGGATCTTGCTCCATTAACAAAGAATTTGGGTTCTTTGAGCAAGAGGGGACAAGGAACCTCGAAGATGAAGTGAAGATGAAAAAGAACATGAAGAAGAGTTTGGGGGTTTTGGTTTTAGGGTTTGTTAATTTCTATCAATATTTTTTTGATAAAATTGCCCTTATTTCAGCCACCGGAAATGCCACACGCTCGCCGGCCGGCAAATATTTGGCTGGCTGGCAATTTGAGGTCATTATTTGAGACTGGTTTAGCCACTTGGGATCTTCATTTGAGACAATAGACACTTAGGATCCTTATTTGAGAAAATAGGCTTACTTCGGGTCTTTTTTTGAAATTTTCCCTAAGAACTTAGATATATCTTTTTATGAAAACCAAAAAAAGATTCGTTTAGAGCATGGATGACTAGAACATGTCGTAGGGTATTACTAACCGTATTTCATAGGATTGTAAGATTTGTGTCTAAACATGACGGACTGTGGGGCAACGCCTCTCATCCTTTAGTGGATGAACTTGTTTGAGGCTACTTCGATAGTTTTTAACATGACTCCTCATCATGATGCATAGACTCTGCTTTAATAAGCAGAGAACTCCTTATTGTTTCCGATTGATTCTCGCAAATACGTGATGTGTGGGAGTCTGAATTATTGACATCTAAATTTTGATTGATCATTCATAATTTAATGCACAAAAATTATGAATTAATTTTAACCCCTAAACAAAAATATTAGGATTAAATTGCATAGCATATAGTTTTAGGAGCATTTATTATTGCATTTGCATTGGACATGTGGCAAATGGGCTTCAATTGATGGTTCTAAGCTTTAATTTAACAATTTGGACTAAGCCCACGGTGAAAGAGAATTTGGCTAGGCCCGTTAAGGGGTGACGAGTTGAAATATGAGAATATTCCCGAGAATATGAGAATGTTCCCGAGAATATTCGCATTATTCTTTCAATATTCAGGGAATGTGTCGGATGAAATATTGAAAAAATATTGCACGTGGGATACAAGAGCTAAATATGCAACGTGCAAATTTATCATCTTTCCTTAAATAACATAGTCCTCTCACCTATTAAAAGGGGGCCACACACACTGAAGGGGGAGACAAAAAAAAAACACAGAAAACGGAGAGAAAAGTGAGAGAGGGGGTCAAAGAAAAGAAAAGGGAAGGGGATGCTGAAAAAAAGAGTGGGGGAAACATCAAGAGAAAAGTGAAAGTTGGGATCTTGGTTTTCAGCAAATATCTTGCATATTTGTTTTCTTGCTCACGGGATCCAACGAAGTCAACACAATTCTTGGATCCAACCTAAGTTATTTGTAGGTTTCTTCGGTCTTGCTAAGAATCACCATAATTCTTCACGCCGGAGTCCATCGTCGGTGAACATCCATCATCATCGCTCATCACAAGCCACTGCCGTCGTGAAAGTAATGACTTGAATTAGACGAATTCTCATGCTATTTGGGAACTCATCATTGGGACCTTGGCATCGTTCCTTGTTAGTCGCATTCTCCAGGATAATTCTCTTCTTAATCAGGTAGTTTTCTTTAATCAAAATTAATTTGGTCGTTTTCTTATTTATTTTTACAATTTTTTGGTTCTTATTGCGATTGGTGATTTGTTAGGTGTATTTTCGTGTCGAGGGTCATAATAATCAAAAATACTGAGCCGAGAGACATTGGATTAGATTTTTGATTATCGTAACCTTCCATCTTTGGTCATGATGAGTTATATGTTTATATAGTTGTGTTCGTTGTTTGTGTTGGTTTTATATTAGTAAATTTTACCATTAATAAAAATACAATTATTTTTTTCACATTGCATCGCATGGTAGTTTGATTGCATGATAGTGTGGTAGCTAGGTTGCATCTTAGATTTATACAATATTTTCTTAGATGGAATTTTCTAGTAAGATTTTGATTTTAATAAAATCAAAAATCAAAAAAATCAAAAATCAAAAATCAAAAATGAAAAATGAAAAAGAAGAAGAAGAAAGATCATGCATATGCATATAGCATTGTTACATCATTCATCTTACATCACGTAGCACATACATATTTAGGGTCATGATTACATATATGTTACAATAGTTTTCAATTAACATATGTCAATAGAGTTAGGCCATTTGAATTGCACGTCATATGTCATTAGAGTAAGAATCATGCATGTTAAATTTAGATTCAAGTCATACATAATTAATTTTACAAAAATCCAAAAATTAGATGTCATCCCATTTAGAATTTATGTTTAGGGCATGCATTTTTAGTTATAGCTTGTTTTGCCTTAAGGTCGATCATGATTCTTATGTTTATCTTTTTGGACCTGTTGAATGTCATTGATTATGATACGCATGTCTACTCCTTTCCATGTTAGTGGCTTAGGTTAAAATCAACCAAGATTGCTTGCAAAAAAAATATTTTTAAAACTTAAAGAGAAAGGGTATAAAGTATTCTTCCATACTTTGAACTTGGGTATTCTTCCGTACTTTACTTGGGTTTCTAATCAACCCTAATTGATTAGTGGCGGCTCCTAATTGAATAAAATTACATGTTTAAATAGGTCAAATTTTGAGTACCAAGTTGCGGTTGATAAGACTTGGGAGAGTCTGCACTAAGTTTTCGGACTTAGTAATCCATTAGTCTTCCCATGGTGATTCACCTTCGGGAAGGTCACGACATCAACCACCCGGTCCGGCACCTTGATTTGGTATCCCTCTTGCCATTTCAATTAATTAAATCTCTTTATTGAAGGCATGGCATGCTAGATATGATTGAATGCAAGGACATATATGAACAGGTGATCCGTGAAGGTATGACCGCACAAGTAAAGGCATCTAATTAAACTCAGGTGGACCCTTGACACACGATCAACTCACTTTTCCTTCCGCATAGGGCTTGGCCTTATCTTTGCTTCCTCAACGACCCATAACCCTCTATTTTTTTTTTTTCTAAGCGTATAGTTAATCATAGTTCTATATGGCTTCGTAGGAAGATTGCTTTTACCCTAGCTGCTTTTAATGAGTTGCCTAAGACGAACTGCCATTATAGGGCATAGGGCTTCAATTCCAAGTGATGTGATAATTCATCAAGCAGTAGTGAAGTTAGTTTGTGAATACTCTATAGTTCTTCACTTCTTGAAATGATTCTGCTGATCTACTAAGAGGAAATAACCGAAGAAGGATTGACTTATGGTTGTGAGCATGTAGGCAAAATGTTTCTCAGTTCACTCATGATATCGATTCTCAAAGCCTTTGATGTCCATCGAGACACGATGAAAAATGTGAAATGAATAATTCGTCCTTGCCCTTGATGAGTAAGTTTCGTAATTCAGCTCTTCGTTAGTAGGTTTGCCAAGATTTGATTGGTAGCTTGAAGGGCTATCTTGTATGATCAAATTAAAATCTGCCATTCATTGGCTTTTTTTTTTTTTTTTTATAACTCGGGAACCCCCGCACGGCCGATAGCCGGAGATGGTAAACCCGGGGCAAGCCGAGCCGCCTCCACAGACCCGGTCGCCGGTGAGTCGCACGGAATGCGGATGTGGGGATTCGAACCCCTCCCCCAGTGATGTGGGTGAAGGAGCGAGTCGGGTGGAGTTATCTGCCATTCATTGGTGTGGCCTTCTTTTTTGTGAATACTGGTAAATGATGAACTTTACTGGTCTTTGCCAACAATCTGATCAGAAGAGGACTCAAGATCAAGTGACACTTTACGATGTAATTACTACAAACAATTTAGCCGATACTTCATATGTAAATCTTGTTCTCTTTTCTCTTACGGACCGATCAAATTGGTAAATTAGCAAAAGATTTCATAATAGTAAGTTTCTGGGCTTAAGTAATAGAAGATGTTCGTTTTCTTGATTGCCAATTTGGGTTGCCGAAGTTCCCAAATATTTTGCCGGAGTTACTTGAATGACAAAGATGAAAAGCATATGCCATCGTCCGCGATAGTTGCTGTTTCTCAATTAATTCTGGTCAATTTCTTCATGCATGCCAATGGTGCTATCGATGAGCTCAATAACGTATCATTTCTAGTTCAGAACCTTCAAATCTTCTGCTTAAAACATATAGAATCGTTTGATCCGATGCCCAAATAACCGATGCCATCACACTAATATTTAGTGTACCATTGCAAAATATTAATATTGGTACACAAACAATGTAGAGAAACTTCCATTAACCTTCACAACGCTTCAAACAACTGAATCTGATCATCCAGCAAAACTATCCAAAATGATAAAACTGGTATCGAATACTGATAGGAGCCAAAACACGAAATCCCCAAAACATATTTATTCCTGACACGGCATCGTTACTGTCCGAGATCCAACTCCAAGCGTCCTCTCTAGTCAGCGGTCAGAGCGAGAGTACCGAGCTGCTCGATTATCGGAGCTGGCGTTGTAGCCGCAACTTGTCCCTCTTCCTGCTCCTGTTCCTGTTTCGGTTCCGATTGCCCCGTATAGGTATGACGCCTCCCACACCGGTCATGCGCATGGCCCCTCCTCCCTTTGTGACCATGACCGTGACCTTTGCAATGACCATGATGACCGCGTTTGAAAAATCCACGCCCAGGGACTAAAAGAACCCTCAGATGATGCCCAGGTCCATGACACCCATGACCTCCATGGCCTAAAACACCCCTCATATGAAGCCCATGTCCTTGTCCATGACACCCATGACACCCATGCCCCATAGCACCCTTCAGATGAAGCCCATGTCCATGTCCATGACGCCCATGTCCTCCGAGGCCATGCCCAAAGAGAAGTCCTTCTACGTGGGGACCATGCCCGCCATGATGCCCATCTCCATCTCCGTTACCCATCCCGTGATAATGCCTTCCCTCGTGACCCATTCTCATCTTCATCCTCTGTTTCAGTCTTGACAGAAAGAATAGCTGTCTGATGATGAGTAATGACGTCTGATGATGAGAAATGAGAGGGAGAGAGGCCCTTATTTATTGAGGTTCACGAGGCGTGGGTTCAGCTGTAGCAGTCTATCGAACATGGCGTCTTTTCACACGCCTCTTCTCTGCCAAATTTCTTAGCTTAGCTACTAGGTACCCGAGTAAGCCGTGTGAACGCTGTGGAAACTTGTCCAACCTCGAATGACGGAAAGTGTCGTCACGTGTTGCTTGGGAGCTAGTTCAGGCATGAATGCGTCAATGGAGGTCGCTTTCTATGCCTGCGTAGGGACATGGGACCAGAGATGGGGATGGCGGATATCGGCACGTTCTGATTTGCCGCTCCCACGCGTCTCGCTTGGAGTGCATGTTAGGTGAGGAGATAACGCGCTAATTTTGGGCCACAAGAATTTACTTCTTGATAACATTTTAAATAAAAACCATACTTTAAGGATGCCCTTATGTCATTATTCCGAAAATTATTTTTTAGGAATAATCTTTTGTACCACTGATAAGAATCTACAAGTAAAAAAAAAAGTCACCTTCTACAAAAATATTTAAATATACATTTTTATTGATGATGAAATTTTTTTTTATTTTCCTTCAAATAGTATTTTTAAGAAATTATTTCCAAATATTCATTTTAACAAATGGAGCTCTCGATGGCATTATTATTAATTTAATTAAGAGGGTTTTAATCAATAAAAAGTGATGACAAGTTTAATCGGAGGAGAGCTGGCGCCATGTTTTCCTCCTATAATAAGAAATCAAAGATAGACACGAATTTTCATGGAAAATGAAAGGGTGCGTTTGTTTCGCGAAAATCGTACCATTTTTGGAAAATGTTTTCCAGGAAATCATTTTCCATGAAAATGATTAGTTTTCCTGTGTTTGGTGATATGTGATTGAAAATGTTTTCGGGCGTTTAGATAGTATTTGAAAAATGATTGAATAACGTTTCAACTTCATCGACGAAGATGATGAGAATCATTTGAAGAATAGCAGCCTTTTCTCAGGGAAAAAGAGAGATTTTGGAGAGTAAAAGAAAAGAATGGACCTAATAAAAAGAAAGGACCTAAAGACCAATAAAAAAGAGGAAAGTGTTCCCCTTCCCACACATGGAATTCATTTTCCTAAAATAAAACATAATAGTTACGTCGTTGTGGAAAGTATTTTCCATCGACCAAATCATTTTTAGAAACAAACAGTGGAAAGTCTAGAAAACGCTTTCTAGAAAAATACTTTCATTAAAACAAACGCACCCAGGGTGCATTTGTTTCGTGAAAATCGTACCACTTTTGGAAAATGTTTTCCAGGAAATCATTTTCCATGAAAATGATTAGTTTTCTTATGTTTGGTGATATGTGATTGAAGATGTTTTCAGGCGTTTGGATGGCATTTGGAAAATGATTAAATAACATTTGAACTTCATCGACGAAGATAATGAGAATCACTGAAGAAGAGCAGCTTTTCTCTAGGGAAAAAAAAGAGAGATTTTGGAGAATAAAAGAAAAGAATGACCTAATAAAAAGAAAGGACCTAAAGACCTAATAAAATAGGGAAAGTGTTTTCCCCTTCCCACACATGTAATTCATTTTCCTAAAATAAAATATAATAGTTACGTTGACCAGGAAAGTATTTTCCATCGACCAAATCATTTTTGGAGAAACAAACAAAGTGGAAAGTCTAGAAAACGCTTTATAGAAAAATACTTTCATTAAAACAAACGCACCCTAAGTTTCATGATCTCATCTCCTCGGAATGCTGAAACGACAATTACTAGTATGAGGCGTGCGTTTGTTTCAATGAAAAGTAGTTTCTAGAAAGTGTTTTCCGGACTTTTTTGTTGTTTCTTCCAAAAACGATTTGGCTAAATGAAAATACTTTCCAAATCAACATAAATATTATGTATTATTTTAGGAAAATAATACATAGGAAGAGGAAAACACTTTCCCTCTTTATAAGGTCTTTAGGTCCTTCCCTTTTTGTTAGTTCAAATGTTATTCAATCATTTTCCAAATGTGATCCAAACGCTTGAAAACATTTTCAATTACATATTATCAAACACAAGAAAACTAATCATTTTCATGAAAAATGATTTCCTGGAAAATTTTTTCCAAAAATGGTACGATTTTTGCCAAACAAACGCACCCTTAATGGAATTTGGGTTTGAACTTCGGTTGAGAAAAACATATTGTTAGTGAATTTCAGTGATTTGGCTTTTATTCTAGCCTTTCGAGGGAGCCTCGGTACTAAATTCTTCTTTTGACTATGTCAATGCATCTTACCCATAGAGAGATTATTTCACGATGGTTTAGTATATAACTCTAAACATAGTTTAATCAAATGCGAAAGCCATAATAATCACTACATCAATGATGGGAATCTATTTATATACATAATGCAAGGTGATCAAAAATCTAATTGAGATTGTGCCCGCCAAGCAAAGGAAAAAGTGCCACATTAGGCTCTCTTGAGTTCTATTTAGTTTGTTTTACTCAAAACGCTTTAATTAATTTCAAACTAATAATTTTGAAATAAGAGGGTTTGCTCAATACCATTGAAAAGAATCTATCCTTCTCTGTTGAATTCTTTGAGGAATTTATGACTCTAATATTAAGAAGCACCCCCTATCTATGTAATAATTAGTTATTTGGGCTTAGGCCTCCGTTGTTCCCATATAATAATAATAATAATACAAGGATCCCTATCCATGCAAAAGTAAAGGCGAAAATCAAGTCGATCCTAGGCTGAATTTCAATAAAATGATATATCACATGATCGACGTAGTATATGGAATTTTATCATAAGTAATATGACTTTACTATACACAATATATCATGTGATGGATGCATATCTATAATTTTAAAAATCCGAGTCCATTTCATACTACAGAGATCAAAATTAGTTCCTTTTTTGTTTGTAATATAACATGTAATATAATGCAATATTGTTTATTTTATTTTATTTATTACAACTAAAGGAATGATGATTGCTTAAAGAATGGCAAGAAAGCAATCATGTTGAATTATGCGAAAAAATAAGTCAATGGCGAATTTAGAATAATATTTGTACGTATACTATAATAGGATATATACTACCTCATTGAGTTAAAAGTGAATTTATATGGAAGCGACTTCAATTTAGGCGGACTCTATTTCCACATCTGTACAATTGAAATCTCCACAAGACCCTCCATACATTAGGTAGATTTTTACTGTGGCCTCTACTCGTCTTCACATTTCCAAAATCTTGTCTTCCGTTTGCATATTCGATTTCAAATTGATATTGGAGCAAAAGATCTCGAGCTCAATTCCTCGCGTCCTCATTTCACCCATCTAGGGTACCCTTTCATTGTAGGGAACGAGTTTTGAAAATTCTTATCGCTCGATGCATCGGATTAGTATCCTTCGATAGTAGAGGGTTAAGACTCAAAATGTTTGCTTTCAACAAACTCAATTGCAGTATCTGCTTTTCCCCGATGGGCATTGACATTAAGATGAAAAGAAAATGGAGGGAATGAGGAAGAAGGATGAGAGTTATGTAAAAGAAAGCAGAGACCTAATGTTCTTTCCTTTAATGTAAAGGGGCAATTTAGTCAAGTTTCATCATAAAATTGAGAAGGCCGTTTTCCGCGTGGCACTCTTTTTTTAATAATTTTTTTTTATCTCAAGTATCAACTTTCATTATTATTGTCACCACTGTTGCTCCACAACTACAAAATTAAAGAAGAATTTTGGGTAAATACGAATTCTAAAAAAAAAAATTAGAGGACAAGAGCTCATATGAAGTGTGGGCACATACCCTAGTTGATCGTCATTTTCGAAATATAAAATAATTATATAAAATAATTCCGCACTGCACTCTAATAGATTAAGGTTTTGAAGTAAATGGTTGTGCATTCAATTTTGAATTAGTATCAGAGTGAAAAATCCCGAGTTTGACTCTCCACATCTCCGGTTGACTGATATTTATGTTCCCCTTTCATAATGAGCAACGAGTTTAAAAAATTCTTCCACTACATAAATCAAATTTGCACGTCTAGGACCTTAATCATCGTATCAATATTCATGTGAGCAAGAGGTATACAATCCAAATAAGGAGGCACAATTTTTTGGAATAAACAAGCAGTCTATTTCGTCTCCTGGAATTGAGTCCGACGGAGAAATAAGGAGGCATAATTTTTTTCAATATATTTTGACAACAGAACCAAGGATCGATTAGAACACGAATCCTGGACAAGCAACACCAATACTCCCAAGAAAAATAAAACCAACGAAACTGTAACAAAAGACCCGCCATTCGATCCGGGTCGATCGGCCACAAACCGGCGCGATATTGACAACTCGAAACACTAATCGGGAAAGTCAGCGACATCAACAATGGTGATGATGGTGATGATGGTGATGTCCTCCTCCAAGGCCATGTGGATTATGTCCCCATCCATGAACTGGACCAGCATGACCTCCGTTCATGTGTCCAAAAACACCATGCCCATGAGGATGAGGATAATGGTGATGAGGATGCAAGTTCCCTAGAAGCCCTTGTACGGCATGCCCGAGCCCATGCCCATGCCCGTGCCCGTGCCCGTGCCCGTGCCCTGGCATGACCCCATGATGGCCGTGTCCCAGGAGCCCAAGCCCATGATGTCCTCCTCCCAGACCATACCCGCCGTAATATCCTCCCCCATGATGGCCGTGGCGGTGGCCGTGGCCAGGGCCGTAGCTGTTGCAGAAGTATCCTCCATAGCCATGATGTCCCTCACCATGGTTCATGTAGTGATACTGCTGCTGCTGATGTCCATGGCAAGGCATTTTTCTGCTCTGGATTTGGACGTTCGCTTTCAATTTCAAGTTGCTAAAAATTTGAAGTAATGGATTGGAAAACCTGATCAGATGATGCGAAATGAAGAAGGAGTCGGAGCTATTTATAAGGAATTAAGGATGATAAGGCCAACCAAGCAAAAGCCACGATTTCGGTCGGCCGCCAGATCCTACACATGGGAATTCACCGACAAGACGGGAATTCACCGACAAGACGCGTCCCTCAATCTCTGCTTGCCTAGTTTTCTCTGCTTAGCCATTTAGCATCCGAGTGGATTTGGTGAAATATATGTTTTGAAAATTTCAAAGATTCGAAGTTGCGTGTTCCTTTCAGGAACGGCAAATCCAACCATTCGGATGGAGACAGGAGAAGATAATACTATTCTACTTATAGAAAAGCAAAAGACAATTCTTGATGGGAAGAGGATTGATGCCACGTTATCCTCGCATAAGAAAAATGAAAGACAAACACATTTTTTTTAATAAATAATTCTTTTTTTTTATATATATTGAAAACAAGGGATTATCTTAAAATAAATAATTGGGTGATAACTTTTAATCTATTATGAGAATAACATATTGTTCAGAATTACATAAAAATAAATAACAAATAATTATAAATTATTGTGAGGTTACTTCTTGAATAATTTGTAACTTGTAATAAGATGTTATTCTTACAGTAATTCAAAAATTATAATACTAGTAAAACCTTTATCTTAATTTTTGTTTATGAAATAACTATTTATACCTCTTGAGCTAAATGCCACTGTCAAAGGCGTTAAAACCTTACAATTTCAATTGGATTAAGTATGCAAACCTCATCTCCTACGAAAGGTAAAACTAAAATTACTAGTACGAGATTGTACTGCTAATTGTATTTCATAGAATTGTGACATTTGTGTATAAACTTGGGTTGTGAAAATCAAATTATTTGTAGTGAATTTCAATGGTTTGGCTTTGTTCTAGTCTTTTGAGGGAGCCTTGGTACTAAATTACCTTTGACTATGTCAATGCATCTTACCCATAGATAGATTACTTGACGATGGCTTTGTATATTACTGTTAATATAGTTTTATCAAATGCTGAACACCACATTGATGACCATAATTTATTTATGTACATAAGACAAGGTGATTAGAGAGCTAATTGAAATTGTGCCAACTTAAAAGTGCCACATTATGCCTTGTTGAGTTCTATTTAGTTTGTTTTACTTAAAATGCATTGTTTAATTTCAAATTTAGGAATTCTTAAATCAGAAGGGTTGCTTAATGCCATTAAATTTCCTTCTCTATTCTACTCTTTAAGGAATTTATGACTCTAATGTTAAGAAGACTGAATTGAAAATAAGAATTACTATTTTTTCCTAGAATAAATAATATCCAAGCATGATCAGTTTCCTAATTTGTTCCATAATAATCTTTTTATCTATAATATCCTCTATTGCCCCTTTTACTTAGGGTGTGCGTTTGGGAGAACATTGGAGAAATGTAAAGTAATTTCCTTAAAGATCTTTGACTCAAGGTATGTTTGCTATTAGCAAATACCATTTGGTTAATTCATTTTGTTGTATTTTTTGCAAAGCAACTTAGAGTAAAAGAAAAAAGGCAAAAAATAGAGGCCATGGCTACTAGAGAATGAAGAGGATTGGTGTATACAATTAGAGCTGATTGCATCAATTCCAGATGGGAAGGATCACGGGCGAAAGGGAATCAACTTCTCAAATTCAAATAGCACCGTACAATCCTAAACCAAAATGGAATTTAATCAATGAAAAAGTCTAGAAATTACAAACTCAATAACGTAACAGGGTGTAAACAAATTATTTCGGATTTTAATCGGTCATAGCTTGAGAACATAAAGATATTACGTCGGAATTTAATTGATAAGGCAAAGATACACGGTGGAATTTAATCGATGATGCGGATCCGAAAACTACAACTAAGAAAGATAAAGTGTAGGAAAATAAAGATAAAAAGTAAATTTGTTTAATTTGTGCCGGGGCCTTTCTAATGGATGATTGATGATATTTATAATGGTTTATGGTAGCTGCCTTTTGATGGTTCCCACTGGTTATAATTCCTCAAGTAACTTCTATCGGTTTCCTCCATGTTTCCACAATTCCACAAGTCTCACATCCATATTCTCGAACGAATATCCTTACTGTGCATAAACTATTTTGTGATGTGATTTCTTGTTTTAATCGATTTTAAACTTCAAAGCAACTTGTTAATATCCCTTCCATAAATATTTGTCGCTAATGCTTATATTGGTGGATACCGGCTATGCGTCATTGTATTTCAACAACTAAACACATGGTGCTAATGAATAGCAATGTCAATTAACATATATTCATCCCTATACTTGTTGATGAGTCAACACACTTATAGTGATACCCACGCACTATGCCCATGATTGTCGATATTCATGTGCTATTCATGTGTTTGTTCTCACGCGTGCCAGATGGACTACTTTTGGTGTGGACGGTTGTGTTAATTCCACCGTTTTCTGTTATTTTCTGTTTGTTCTTATACAAACTTCATTTCCTCTCTTAAAAATGTGCTTAAGCTGAATTCTATGAAAGATCTTTTGTAATTAGTTTGAAACTTCTTGGTTATATTTGTTAATTAACATATCTCAGATCTAAGTTATAACCCTAAAGAGTTCACAATTTTAGCCAAAGAATTCCACTCAAAAAAGAATTTGAACTAGAAAATTGGTTATAGTAGGGAGTTTTTAGAGATTAAACTTTAAACACAAATTGTAAATATACCATCCCTTTAAAATAGAGTTACAATCATTAAGTTCATCAAAATAATCGAAATTTAGAAGATTTTTAAAAAAAAGGCAATGAGTTTGCAAACTTATCTAATTTGACACAAAAGAAGAAGAGACAACGGTTAAGGAAAGGCAGATGGAAATTCTGAGATTGACTAATTCATTATAGGAATGTTTTGCCTCTTTCATCAATCTAACCATTATGAGATTGACAATATGGAAGCAAATCCAAAGCAACCGGTCTAGTGTCAAGCCTCCCCACAAAATATCGAGATTGCATTGAACCAATTCGTTTGTTAGAGACGCCCAAGCAAAAGTAATAATTTCAGAACATCACCAAGTTGTTTAACTTCTCTGAGTTTCGATAGTGCAGCGCTAAGACATTAAATTTTAGGATTCAAATGAAGAGTTACTCCTCAGCAAATATCAAAGATTTTTTCCTCAAACTGAGTATGATCTTGCCCCTATGCACATTGAATTTTTGAGATTAATATGAACAGGATCAGACGCTAAAATTCAAAAGCCATGTGAAGCGGGCCTGTGGACTAGTTTATCATTATTCTTTTGATATAGAATATATTCCCACTATGCTTTTATAAATTAAGCTTTTAAAGTAAACAGTTGCATGTTCAATTTCAAATTGATATTAGAACTAGAAATCTCGAATTTGATTCTTTACATCTGTCGCGACCTCACCTTGGTGCACCACCTAGGGTTTGGCTAATGGATTACTAAGCCTAAACTTAGTTCGAGCTCTCTCAAGCCCATACCAATTCGCGACTTAGGGTTTAAGTTTTTAGTATGCAAATGATTTTTACTTAGGAGTCACCACTAATATATTTTTGGTGGGTCGATTAGAAACCTAAGTAAAGTAACGTACTCCTATGAACCAGAGACTATGGGGTCGGAGACTTGATTACGTTAGATTTCTCTACGCCCTTTCGGTACATTTTCTCTTTTATTTAAAAAAATGATTTGCAGGCAGTTTGTATTGATTTTAATTTACTCCCTAACATGCATTTGATCATGCGAGTGCGCAGTAATTATTTAACACCCAATCATCAAAGCATTAAATAAATTGTGAGGAAAGTGAGGAAATTACTTACCTTGAAGCTATGAAAGCATTTGTAATATTAGTTAGAAAATCACATCAACCTAAAAGTGATTAACACGTGATCACTTGAATTTTTGGATTTTCTCTTATTTAATGAGGCCTAAAACTAACGTGCAATGCATGTAATAACATACGAAGGTGTCTAACTATAATAGCATGCAATGTGCAACTTGATATGCAAACTATATGCCATGCGACATTAATTATTTAACTTAATCTAATGCTAAAATATTTAATGCAACTATCCTAGTATGTCACATATTCAAATAATCCTAAACATGTAATTGCTAGATGACATGCAATGGATGATGTGCTAGATGATATGCAATGGATGATATAATTCTACGCGACGAATGCATAATATGATGCGACCTAGACTACATGACATGCAAATGATATATTTTTTTTTGTGTTTTTTCATGAAATTTCAAAATTAAAATAAGCAAATAAATTTCTTAGTTCTAGAAATTATCCAATTCAATCTAAGGGATTAATCTAGCCCGAATCCTAGTTTATATTATCTCTAACTAAATGAACCCTATCCTAACATGCAATCTAGGTCAATTAAAACATATTCTACTAATAAAATCAAACAGAATATAAAATCCATCACCCAAGAAATAAATAAAATCGACAAATCATATCTCGGGCATGAGATCGAATTGGCCGATTTTCCGTGCAATCGTGAATCGTATCTCAGACGTAAGATCGAATTGACGATTATGACACGTTAAGAAATTAGAGAATAATCTCTAATTTAAAAGGCTACTTGAAATTTGGGATACTATAGCAGGGAGTCCAGTCAAATATATCCGCAATATTTCAAGTAAGGAGAATATTCGAAAAAATCAAATCTGATGAGATTTTACCTTAGCTGGTGGATCGGTGTGGTCCTTGGCGAAGGGGCGTATCCAATTTACCTAATCAGCTTGACGGATGACTGGCGATCAATGGCGTCCACAGTGGCTCAGTACCGGTGGTGATTCACGATGGTAACGATGGTAGGGTGGACTCCACGATGGGATGCCTCTCCAAGAATTCACTTCAAGGACACTTGTGAATTCGCTGGATGATGCTGGAGTTCATGCAAAGTCAATGTTCTTCACTGGTCAACAAAAGCTGCAGTTTCTTTCTTGGTGCAGCAGGTGGCGCTTGATGGTTTCAGAGCTCAGCAAAATCGTCCACGTTGGCTTGAGCAGCTTGGCGTTGGGCTCGAACAGCAGGGAACGGTCAGCGTCGTCAAGCACTGACCAGGCTTGCGGCACGCACTCGTTGTCACTCACGTTGGGCTCGGCAGCGTGAGGGACGGATGGGGCGACAGCTCCTCGTCGTGGTCGACTCCAGCAGCAACAAACCTAAGTCGATAGCGATGATGGACAGCGAGCCGGCTTCGTCAGGTTCCGTGGTGTAGCAGGACAGCAGGGATGCGTTCGAGCGGCTGGGACTGATCGTGGTGGTGCGGCAACTCGGTCAACGAAGAGACACGGCAAAAGGACGCGGCTGAACTCTCTTCGAGCTCTCTCTTTTCTCTCGTGCTTCTCAATGTGGCCGCCTCTCTCTCTATAGAGTCTCGCTTTTTTAGCTTCCTCACGATCTCTCTCTTTCTTTTCTGTGGATTTTTTTGTCTCCCCTTTTCGGTGTGTCTGTCCCCCTTTTATAGGCAAGACAACATGGTGCCCTAAAAAAAAAACAAGATAAGGACACGATGATCTGCTTTCTTATTATGGATACACTGAAACATATCTTTTTTGCTTTTTCCCTATCTTTAACTATGCAGATATATTTTACTTTTTGAACCAGCCACATGTAGATATATTTCACTTTTGAACTAGCCATATCCCTTGCTTATCTTTGACCATGCATATATATATTTTACTTTTTGAACCAACCACATCCTTTCCTTGAATAATTTGAATATTCTCGGCCATATTCTCATCTTCCAACTCGTCACCCCTTAACGAGCTTAGCCAAATTTTCTTTCACCGTCGGCTTTGTCCAACTTGTTAAATTAAAGCTTGGAACCATCAATTGGAGCCCATCTGTCATCGGTCGATTGCAAATGCAATAATAATAAATGTTCCTAAAACTATATGGTATGCAATTTAATTCTAATATTTTTTGTTTAGATGTTAAAATTAATCCCTAAAGTTTGTGCATTAAATTACGAATGATCAATCAAAATTTAGGTGTCAACAACATCCCTATTTCACCGCATTTATGGGTTCCCTTTCATATGAGTTTCAATTTTTTTTCCTACATACATCGGATTTGCACGCCTAAGGCCTTCATCATCGAATCATAATGCATGCAAGTGAAATTATTAGGAGATAAAATATATATGGTACAATGATTTAATAGTTTAAACTTTCGGAAGGAACAGTTATTTAAATAATTTCTAACTTAATCCATGGTATCCAATCACATGTTAAAGATTTAAATCTTAAGAATTCCTCTCAAGCTCTTTGCTCCCGTTTTTGGGTTTCAACATTGCCCGTACAAAAGAGGAGCCTTGTCCATCAATTCATAGAGTTAGAGTCCTACGGGGAAATTAGAAGGCGTGAATCTGTTTTTTTCTTTTCTATTTATTTTGACAAGAGAATATGAGAACGAATGAACAAATACAGTACAAGCAACACTAACATTCTCAATGGGAAAAAAAAAAAAAAAACCCGAACGAGACAAGAACAAAAGCCCCGAGATTCGATCCGAGTCGATCAGCGACAAGCCGGTGGGACATCGTCAAGTTTAAACACTAAATGGAAAAGTCAGCGATATCAACCATGGTGATGATGGTGATGTCCTCCTCCAAGGCCATGTGGATGATGTCCCCATCCATGAACTGGAACAGCATGACCTCCGTTCATGTGTCCAAAAGGACCACGCCCATGAGGATAGGGATGTTGATGATGCTGCAATTTCCCTACAAGCCCATGTACGGCGTGCCCAAGCCCATGCCCATGCATGACCCCATGATGGCCATGTCCCAGAAGCCCATGCCCGTGATGTCCTCCTCCCAGACCATACCCGCCTTGATGTCCTCCCTCATGATGGCCATGGATGTGACCTACATGTGCTCCATGGCCATGATGTCCCTCGCCATGGTACAGGTGGTGATGCTGCTGCTGATGATGATGCCCTTGGTAAGACATTTTTCTGCTCCGGATTTGGACGCGCGCTTTGAATATTTCAAGTTAAGGAAATTTGAAGTATTCGACTGGAAGACTGATTGGATGATGCGAAATGAAGATAGGATCGGAGGTATTTATAAGAATGGCCGTGGTGAGAGGGCGGACCTCGACGAAGCAAAGGCCCCAAATTTCACACGGCCGCCAAATCCTACACACGGATTTATTTGAGATATTTTAGGATTGATTACATTTATGAAAATTTTAATACTCAATTATATTTTTGCGACAAGTTATGAGATTTCTCGTGTATTTGTCCTTTTATTTTAATTTACTTTCTTGCATAATTTATTTATACATACAACTGTGGACAAGGTGGACTGTTATGTAGAATTAAAAGATGATTTGCCTTGAGGGGCAAGTTCGCGCGTGAACATTGACCAGAGATGCGGATGTCGACGCGTTCTGACGTGCGGCTCTCCGTTTCTGGCTAGGTGTGCACGTTTGATTTGATTAGGCATACCCTTCTGTGCAGATTTTTTTTTTTTTCAAAAAAAAAGGCAACGCATTTGTTTGTTGATCACATTTGAGGAAGAAACCATTAGTTTAACTTTGTGCCAAAGCAACACAATGACATTATAATTGAATTAATTAAGGTAATTTGGATCATTACAAAACTAATGATAATTTTAATCGGAAGAGGATTGGGGCCATGTTTTCCCCCTATAATAAAAACTTGAAGATAACACTTCTTTTAATGAAAACTGAAAAAATAGCATTTGGCAAAGGGATGACTAGAACATATTATAGTGTGCTACAAATTGTATTTCATAGGATTGTTAGATTTGTGTGTAAATATGCCATACCGTTGGGCAGCGTCTCTCATCCTTTCTTGCATGAACTTGTTTGAGGCTACTTTGATAGTTGCTAACATGAGTCCTTATCATAATGTGTTGACTCTGCTTTTCTAATGATAGAAATCGATTGAACTAACTCATACAATTTGAAAGCAGAGAACTCCCTACTGTTTCCAATCCGGTCCTTCGAGTACATGATTTGTGGGAATATCAACCAACTCGATCTAGTACCTTGATATGGTACCCCTCTAGCCATTTCAATTAATTAAATCTCTTTATTAAAGGCATGGCACGCCAAATGTGATTGAATGCAAGGACAAATATAGATAGGTGATCCGCGGATGTATGGCCGCATGAGTAGAGGCATCTAATTAATCTGATCAAATTAAAATCTGCCATTCATTGGTGAGGCATTATTTTCTGTGAAAACCGGTAAATGAAGAACATTGCTGGTCTTCACCTCCAACTCGCTCGGGAGAGGACCCAAGGTCAAGCCGCACTTTACTGTGTAATTACCATGAACAATTTAGCTGAACAATTTAGCTGATACTTCATCTGTAAATTTTGTTCATTTCTCTTATGGGCTGATCAAATTGATACACTAGCAAAATATTTCATAATAATAAATTTTTGGGCTTAACTAGTAAAAGATGTTTGATTTCTTGATTGCCAACTTGGGTTGCCGGAGTTCCCAAATCATTTGCCGGAGTTACTTGAATGACAAAGATGTGAAGCATACGCTATTGTCTGCGATGTTTGCTGTTAAAGCCCTCATCTCTCAATTAATTCTGGTCAATTTGTTCATGTATGCCAATGGTGCTCTCGAAGAGCTCAGTAACATATCAGTTCTAGTTCAGAACCTTCCAATTTTCCGCATAAAATACATGAAATCATTTGATCCGAAGCCTCAAACAACTGATATCATCATACTAATCTTCAGTGTATCATTGCATAATATTGGTACACAAACAGTATAGAGAAATTTCCATCAACCTCCACAACACTTCAAACAGCTGAATATGATCATCCAGCGAAACTACTCGTAAAGATAAAACTAGCATCGGTTACTGGCAGGAGCCAAAACACGAAATCCCCAAGACACATATAATGCTGACATGATGTCATTATTGTCCAAGACCCAACTCTAAGTGTCCTCTCTAGTCAGCTGTCAGAGCAAGAGTGCCGAGTTGCTCGGTTATTGGAGTTGGTGTCGCAGCCACGACTTCCTGTTCGTGTTGCTGCTCCCGTTCCTCTTCTGGTTCCAGTTGCTCCGTCCAAGTATGACGCCTCCCAAACCGGCCATTTGCATGGCACCTCCTCCCTTTGTGACCATGACCGTGACCTTTGCAGTGACCATGATGGCCATGTTTGAAAAGCCCATGCCCATGGACAAAAAGAAACCTCACATGATGTCCCTGTCCGAGAGTGCCGAGTTGCTCGGTTATCGGAGTTGGTGTCGCAGCCACGACTTTGTGTTCATGTTCCTCCTCCTGTTCTTGTTCCGGTTTCGATTCCGATTCCTCCGTACATTTATGACGCATCTCGAACTGGTCATGCGCATGGCACCCCCTCCCTTTGTGACCATGACCGTGACCTTTGCAATGACCATGATGACCTTGTTTGAAAAGTCCATGCCCACGTACTAGAAGAACCCTCACATGATGCCCGTGTTCGAGAGTACCGAGTTGCTCGGTTATTGGAGTTGGCGTCGCAGCCACGACTTCCGGTTCCTGTTGCTGCTCTTGTTCCTGTTCCAATTCCGATTGCTCCATGTAGGTATGACCCTTCCCCCATCGGCCATGCCCATGGCCCCTCCCTTCGTGACCATGACCGTGACCCTTGCAATGACCATGATGAAGAGGTTTGAAAAGTCCATGCCCATGGACTGAAAGAACCCTCACACGATGCCCATGTCCATGTCCATGACACCCATGTCCTCCGAGACCATGCCCAAAGAGAGGTCCTCCCACGTGGGGACCAAGCCCGCCATGATGCCTGTGTCCGCCTCCGTTACCCATCTCATGATGACGATGTCGACCGTGATGATGCATTCCCTCATGACCCATTCTCATCTTCATCCTCTGTTTCGTATATCCCTCGACTCTGTTTCAGTCTTGACAGAAGAATAGCTGCCTGGATGATGAGAGATGAGAGGGAGAGAGGCCTTTATTTATAGAGGTTCACGAGGCCGTGTTTCAACTGCAGCACTTTACCAAATATGGCGATCTTTTCACACGCTTCTTCTCTGCCAAATTTCATAGCTTAGCTATTAAGTACTTAAGCAATCCGTGTGAACCACAGCAAATGCCGTCAAGTCTCGGGTGTTTGTCTTGGGGAGCAAGTTCGCGCGAGAATGAATCAAGGGAGGTCGGTGGCCCTGATTGGGAGATTGACCGGAGACATGGATGTCGACGCGGTCTGATCTGCGGCTCCACGTTTATGGCTTGGTGTGCACGTAGGGGGTGACGAGATAACTTCGCTCCTTTGGGCAAACGAAAAGAAACCGATTCAATTGGAGACTTGCTCTGTGATCCGATTTCCTTTTGTCCTTATTTTATTGACTACATGTTTGATTTTATTAGGCATACCCTTTAATGCGGTTAAAATTACCATCAACCTCCCCAAGAGAAGGCAACGCGTTTGTTTCTTGATGACATTTGTGGAAGAAACTATACTTTCAACCTTTTGCCAAAACAACGGGATGCCATTATAATTGATTTGATTAAGCTAATTTTGATTATTAAAAAACTAATGTCAATTTTAATCAGAAGAGGATTGGGACCATGTTTTCCTCCTATAGATAAGAACATAAGGATGGCACTTTCTTTTATGAAAACCGAAAAAAATTGGCGAGCAAATGATTAGAACACATCGTTGGGTACTACTAATTGTATTTCATATGATTGTAAGATTTGTGCATAACCATGCCATACTATCGGGTAGGGTCTCTCATCCTTTCATGCATGTACTTGTTCTAGGTTGCTTTGATTGTTAACATGACTTCTTTTTAGGATGCATAGAATTTACTTTCGTAAGGATTCAAATCCATTGAACTAGCTCATATAATTTGAAAGCGGAGAATTTCCTATCGTATCTAATCCGATTCTTCAAATACGCGAATTGTGGAGATTTCAACCTGTTAGGAAAATTCCTTACGATGTTTTGAAGATGACAAATTAAATCAAATGTTACTAACATGTTTAGTGATTTAGTAACTAGGTAAAAGATGTACAAGCCACTATGCAGATGATATAATATGTAAAGGATATTATCAATGACTATACTTGAAAGAACCAGAAGATAGACTCTATATTGAAGATGAACTTATTTAGGCTGTGTCCAGACTTAAGGATAAATCTGTTCAGATGCAAACTTTGATGAAGAATATGTTTAGACTAAATCCAGATCGTGAAGTCTACTTCAAATAGAATAGGTCCGGACTTTACATACAAAACAAGTCAAGTCTAAAATGTGACAAGTTCAGAATAACACAAGTGCAGAACGAAACAAAAGTTCAGAACGAGTCAAATTCAGAATGTAATGTTCAAAATGAAGCAAGTTTAGAACAAGACAACTTGACAAAACGTGACATGGCCCAAAACATATAATAGCTTGTAATCTAGTTTGGATTTCACTTCCTTAAATAGATTTGATTAACTCAATCTTATTTGATTGGCAAATCAATCTCAAAGACAAGAACTTTCCTAACGGAAAAACTCTACTTATGAAAACTTAGATTCTGATTGTATGGGCGACCAAAATCAAAGTGGAGATTCTATCTTTGTCACTCAACGACTATCAAAATCTTTTTGATACAGTTTTATACAATGGGTAGATTGGAAGACAATCCTCTGAATACTATCCAACAGCTAGTTTGGAAGTGGGAGAGATTTAAGGAAATCAAGGGATCGAGAAACAAGTAAGAGATAAAGCATAAAATCTATAATTCCAAAGTCTGAGAAAACTTCGACCATATACATTTATTTTTCGTGAGCTTAAAAGTTTGTGATTGTGAGAGAAGTACATAAGACTCGACTTAGTGAGATAATGTGATCTACCATTGAGTGTTTGCACTTAAAGTTGTAATCTCTTATTAATCATATGGTAGAATTCAGCCAATAGGTTATTAGCATGGGAGAGTGGCCGTAGACTTAATCTAAGCTGAACTACTATAAATTTCATGTACAATTTTTTTTTTATCCCAAATATCTTATTGCTTATTGTTATAATTTATTGCACACTTTATAAGTGCTTCTAAAGTCTGTTCTACCGCATAACAAATTTGAACTTTGTTCTAGAATTTAATTCTTGTTTGGACTTTAATCTTGACTCGTTTTATTCCGCTTTAATTTGACAAGATTTTATCACCTATTCATCCCCTCTAGGTGATTCTTTGCTTGCCAGCCTCACAACCAACCCAGTCCGATACCTCGATTTGGTGTCTCTCTTGCCATTTTAGTTAATTAAATCTCTCTATTAAAGGCATGGCATGCCAGATATGATTGAATGCTAGGATAGATATGGATAGGTGATCCGTGGAGGTAGGAGCAAAGGCATCTAAATAAACTCAATCACCACCCAAAAAGAAGCCTCTATTGCAAAAATTAGTTGTTTCACCTTTCTACAAACCCATTTACAAATGAATTAAGAGAAACTCACATAATCAACTCACTTTTCCTTATGCAGTGGCCTTGGCCTTATTTTTCTTCCTTAATAACTCATAACCCTCTATTTTTTTCTTCTAAGCATATATTTAGTCATTGCGCTACACGGCTTCATAAGAATAATGCTTTTACACGAGTTGCTTTAAACGACTTGCCTTAGACGAATTGCCTTTATAGGGCTTTGGGCTTCCATTCCAAGTGGCACGATTATTCATACGCCGGAGTGAAGTTAGTTTGCAACTATTCTACAGTTCTCCACTTCTTGAATGGTTCTGATGATCTAATAAGAGGGAAATTACAAAAGAAAGTTCGACTTCGGGTGGGGAATATGTAGGCAGAATGTTTCTTAGTTTACTCATGGTATCGATTTCTCAAGACCTTTGATCTCTATCAAGACGTGACGAAAAAATGCAAAATGAATAACCCGTGTAGCTATTAGGGAAGCTTTGTCGTGGTTGAAGAAGAAGTGTGAATCCAGTTGAACTGAAGTACTTGAAGCTGAGCTGCACGTGGAGTTGACTTCGGACAGCCTATTGTTAAGTGCATCTTGGGCCAAGCGGAAAGTCCTTGGGCTTCCAGGTCCATTATACAAGATTGTCAAGTTTTACTGGTCCAGCTCGAAGGAGTCCGACTGTTATTTGAGCCCAAAGACACAAATCAAGTCGTAGATTGGATGGTCAAGGCCCATGAAGCCGGAACTCTCCCACCAAATTGGGTTGCCTATCCCCCTCAATATAGTCTCTTTGGTTGATCTTATTTCATAAATTTGGATCTAAATGTAATCAAGCGTTGAGGTAGTAATCAAAGAAGTTTTTTTGACAAAAAAAGAACAAGGAATAACCCCTATGCTGCTTCATGAGTAAGCTTTGTAATTCGGCTCTTCGTTAGTTGGTCTGCCCCAAGTTTGAGTGGTTGCTTGAAGGGCTATTTGATCCGATCAAATTAAAATCTGCCATTCATTGGTGAGGCATTCTTTTTTTGTGAAAACCGGTAAATGATGAACTTTGCCGGTCTTCCCCTCCAACCTGATCAGGAGAGGACTCAAGGTCAAGCTGCACTTTATTGTGTAATTACTACGAACAATTTAGCTGATACTTTATCTGTAAATCTTGTTCCTTTTTCTCACGGGTTGATTAAATTGGAATATTAGCAAACAATTTCATAGTAATAAGTTTCTGGGCTTAACTAGTGGAAGATGTTCGATTTCTTGATCGCGAACTTGGGGTTGCCGGAGTTCCCAAATTATGTGCCAAAGTTACTTGAATGACAAAGATGGAAAGCATATGCCCTTATCCGCAATGTTTGCTATTAAAGTCCTTCTCTCAATTAATTCTGGTTAATTTATTCAATTTGTTCATGCATGTCAATGGTGCTCCTGATGAGCTCAGTAACATATCATCTCTTGTTTAGAGCCTCCAAATCTTCTGCATAAAACATATGGAATTATTTGATCCAATGCCTCAACCGACAAATACCATCACATTAATTTTTAGTGTACCATCCCATAATATTGGTACACCGTAGAGAACATTCCATCAACCTCCACAACATTTCAAATAGCCGAATCTGATCATCCAGCGGAACTGCCCAAAAAGATAAAGCTGGAATTGGTTACTGGTCGGAACCAAAACATGAAAATCCCCAAGACATATTTAGTGCTGACACGGCGTCGTTATTGTCCAAGATCCAACTCGAAGCATCCGTCCTACTCTGCAGCCAGAGCCAGAGTACCAAGTTGCTCGGTTATCGGAGTCGGCGTTGTAGCCGCAACTTCCTGTTCCTGTTCCTGCTCCTGTTCCTGCTCCGATTCTGATTGCTCCGTACAGGTATGACGCTTCCCGCACCGGCGATGCGCATGGCTCCTCCTCCCTTTGTGACCATGACCTTGACCTTTGCAATGACCATGATGACCACGTTTGAAAAATCCATGCCCATGGCCTAAACGAACCCTCAGATGATGCCCATGTGCATGACACCCATGACCATTATGCCCTAAAACACCCCTCATATGAAGCCCCTCTCCTTGTCCAGGACACCCATGACCCCCATGTCCCATAGCACCCCTCAGATGAAGCCCATGTCCATGCCCATGATACCCATGTCGTCCGAGACCATGCCCAAATAGAAATCCTCCTACGTGGGGACCATGCCCACCATGATGCCCATCTCCGCCTCCGTTACCCATCCCATGATATGACGATATCGACCGTCATGATGCCTTTCCTCGTGACCCATTCTCATCTTCATCCTCTGTTTAGTGTATCCCCCAACGGAAGAGAGGCCCTTATTTATAGAGGTTCGGTAGGCGGTGGTTCGGCTTTAGCAGCAGCCTATCAAATGTGGCGATCTTTTCACACGCCTCCTTCTCTTCCAATTCTCTTAGCTTGGCTACGAAGTACTTAAAGCAATCCGTGTGAAAAGCTATGGAAACTTGCCAAACTACGAATGACGGAAAATGCCGTCACGTGTTGTCTTGGAGAGCAAGTTCACGGGTGCATGCGTCAATGGAGGTCACTTTCTCTGCATGCGTAGGGACATGGGACCAGAGATGGGGATGGGGAATGTTGACACGTTCTGATTTGCGGCTCCACGCGTCTCGCTTGGAGTGCACGTTAGATGAGGAGATAACATAAATTATTTCTTGATAACATTTTAAATAGAAACTACACTTCAATAATGCCTTTGTTTTGCTGGGTGCTAAAAAATTATATTTTTAAAAATAATAGTTTGTATCTAACAAGAATCAACCAATCGGACTTAAATAAGTTATTAAACTCTTTATGTGAAATCTGATAAGTAAAGTATAGAGGAATTCTTGCCTTATTGAGGAAGAAGGAATAATGGCTGCGAGGCATGTGGGTATTGACACATTAAAATAACGAACACAGCATAGGTTGGGCGCCCTCACTAGAGAGGTTACCACTGGCGGCTCTCGTAAGTGAAACACCCTGGGAGGAGGATAATGAAACGAATAAAATAAATATTTAAATATAAATTATTATCAATAATGAAACATTTTTATTCACTAATTATTTCAAACAATCACTGTATTTTTCAAAATATTCATTTTTCGCAAAACCAACTGAGCTTAAAACTTAAGTTTTTTGCCCAATGACATTATTATTTCCCCAAACTGACTATGAAAAATCTCAAACCAAGTATATTTATAAGAAATTTATCCCAATTGATTGCAAAAAAACTCCAAATTGATATACTCAAGACAATTTTACTTTGACTGCAAAAAACCCAAATTGGTACATCTGTGACAAATATACCTTTGTTAAATTATATTAATACCACAAAAAACTACAAAACTTGTACAACTGTGATAAACGGAGAGTAAAATTTCAAATTAGTCAACTGTAACACGTCATCCAACTCAACTATTTGACTGTAAAATTTAATGGAAACTAACAAAAGATAAATTGGTCGTAAATGTACCAGTTTGAAGTAAATTTATCAAAAGTGTATCAATTTGAAGTTTTTGATGATCAAAAAACTAATTTGAAATAAATTTATTACAGGTGTATTGATTTGTGATTCTTCATATTATTAATCCTTATTAATTTAACTAAGATATTTTTAATCAATAAAAAATTAATGGCCATTTTAATTGGCGCCATGTTTGCCTTCTATAATAAGAAATCAAAGATAGAAACGTTTTTTCATGAAAGACAAAATAAAATGTTTCCTTCAAAAAAATTAATTATGTTAAATTTTGTTTTCGGAAAAACTAATTATACTATTGAGGTGAATTTCACAATTTGATACATTAGCACCTTACGACTTCATTGGACTAAGTTTCACGATCTCATTTCCTTGGCATGTTAAAACGGCAATTACTAGTACGAATTTGTATTACTAATTGTATTTCATAGGATTGCAACATTTGGGTATGAACATCGATTGTGAAAACCAAATTATCTGTAGTGGAGGATGGGAGTATGTAAAAAAAAGCAGAGACCTAATGTTCTTTCCTTTAAATGTGGAGGGGCAATTTAGACAAGTTGCATCATAAGATTGAGCGAGGTTGGGTTCCACGTGATCCTATTTTTAAAATTTTTTTGTCTCATGTAGCTGCAAAACTACAAACTTAAAGAAGAATTTTGGGTAAATACGAATTTTAAAAAAATTAAAAGACAAAAACCCATTTGAAGCTTGGGCACATACACTAGATACTCATTATTTTCAGAATATAAAAAATATTCCATGCGGCATTCTAATAGACTGAACTTTTGGAGTAAATAGTTGTACATTCCATTTTGAATTAACATGATAGAAAATCCAATCTAAAAACTTAAGCTAATAAGTAGAAAGAGACTACATGAATATAAAGAGCATTTAGTCAGGTGGACCCTTGACACATTCAATTAAGAAGGCATGGCATGGCATGCTAGATATGATTGAAGGCAAGGACATATATGAACAAGTGATCTGTGAAGGTATGACCGCGCAAGTAAAGGCATCTAATTAAACTCAGGTGGACCCTTGACACATGATCAACTCACTTTTCCTTCCGCATAGGGCTTGGCCTTATCTTTGCTTCCTCAACGACCCATAACCCTCTATTTTTTTCTTCTAAGCGTATAGATAATCATAGTGCTATATGGCTTCGTAGGAAGATTGCTTTTACACTAGCTGCTTTTAATGACTTGCTTAAGACGAACTGCCATTACAGGGCATAGGCTTCAATTCCAAGTGATGCGATAATTCATCAAGCCGTAGTGAAGTTAGTTTGTGAATACTCTATAGTTCTTCACTTCTTGAAATGATTCTGCGGATCTACTAAGAGGAAATAACCGAAGAAGGATTGACTTATGGTTGTGAGTATGTAGGCAAAATGTTTCTCAGTTCACTCATGGTATCGATTATTCAAAGCCTTTGATGTCCATCGAGACTCGATGAAAAATGTGAAATGAATAATCCCTCCTTGCCCTTGATGAGTAAGTTTCGTAATTCAGCTCTTCGTTAGTAGGTTTGCCCAAATTTGATTGGTAGCTTGAAGGGCTATCTTATATGATCAAATTAAAATCTGCCATTCATTGGCGTGGCCTTCTTTTCTGTGAATACCGGTAAATGATGATTTTACTGGTCTTTGCCAACAATCTGATTAGAAGAGGACTCAAGATCAAGTGACACTTTACGGTGTAATTACTACAAACAATTTAGCCGATACTTCATATGTAAATCTTGTTTCTTTTTCTCTTACGGACCGATCAAATTGGTAAATTAGCAAAATATTTCATAATAATAAGTTTCTGGGCTTAAGTAGTAGAAGATGTTCATTTTCTTGATTGCCAATTTGGGTTGCCGAAGTTCCCAAATATTTTGCCGAAGTTACTTGAATGACAAAGATGAAAAGCATATGCCATCGTCTGCGATAGTTGCTGTTGAAGCCCTTATTTCTCAATTAATTCTGGTCAATTTCTTCACGCATGCCAATGGTGCTATCGATGAGCTCAATAACGTATCATTTCTAGTTCAGAACCTTCAAATCTTCTGCTTAAAACATATAGAATCGTTTGATCCAATGCCTAAATAACCGATGCCATCACACTAATATTTAGTGTACCATTGCAAAATATTAATATTGGTACACGAACATTGTAGAGAAACTTCCATTAGCCTTCACAACGCTTCAAACAGCTGAATCTGATCATCCAGCAAAACTATCCAAAATGATAAAACTGTGTATCGATTATTGATAGGAGCCAAAACACGAAATTCCCAAGACATATTTATTGCTGACACGGAATCGTTACTGTCCAAGATCCAACTCCAAGCGTCCTCTCTAGTCAGCGGTCAGAGCGAGAGTACCGAGCTGCTCGGTTATCGGAGCTGGCGTTGCAGCCGCAACTTGTCCCTCTTCCTGCTCCTGTTCTTGTTCCTGTTCCGGTTCCGATTGTCCTGTATAGGTATGACGCCTTCCACACCGGCCATGCTCATGGCCCCTCCTCCCTTTGTGACCATGACCGCGACCTTTGCAATGACCATGATAACCGCGTTTGAAAAATCCATGCCCAGGGACTAAAAGAACCCTCAGATGATGCGCAGGTCCATGACACCCATGACCTCCATGCCCTAAAACACCCCTCATATGAAGCCCATGTCCTTGTCCATGACACCCATGACACCCATGCCCCATAGCACCCCTCAGATGAAGCCCATGTCCATGTCCATGACGCCCATGTCCTCCGAGGCCATGCCCAAAGAGAAGTCCTTCTACGTGGGGACCATGCCCGCCATGATGCCCATCTCCATCTCCATCTCCGTTACCCATCCCGTGATAATGCCTTCCCTCGTGACCCATTTTCATCTTCATCCTCTGTTTCGAATATCCCCCCTACTCTGATTCAGTCTTGACAGAAGAATAGCTGTCTGATGATGAGAAATGAGAGGGAGAGAGGCCCTTATTTAAAGAGGTTCACGAGGCGGGGGTTCAGCTGTAGCAGTCTATCGAACATGGCGTCTTTTCACACGCCTCTTCTCTGCCAAATTTCTTAGCTTAGCTACTGAGTCCTTGAGTAAGCAGTGTGAACGCTGTGGAAACTTGTCAAACCTCGAATGACGGAAAGTGTCGTCACGTGTTGCTTGGGGAGCAAGTTCAGGCATGAATGCGTCAATGGAGGTTATGCCCGCGTAGGGACATGGGACCAGAGATAGGGATGGCGGATGTCGGCACGTTCTGATTTGCGGCTCCCACGCGTCTCGCTTGGAGTGCACGTTAGGTGAGGTGATAACGCGGTACCTTTGGGCCACAAAAATTATTTCTTGATAACATTTTAAATAAAAACCATAATTTAAGGATGCCCTTATTTCGTTATTCCGAAAAATATTTTTTAAAAATAATCATTTGTACCACCAGTAAGAATCAATAAGTAAAAAAAAGGTCTAATTCTATAAAAATATTTAAATATAAATTTTTATTGATAATGAAATGCTTTTTATTTTCCTTGAAATGGTATTTTTAAGAAATTATTTCCAAATATTCATTTTAACAAACGGAGCTCTCGATGGCATTATTATTAATTTAATTAAGAGGGTTTTAATCAATACAAAACTGATGACAAGTTTAATCGGAGGAGAGCTGTTGCCATGTTTTCCTCCTATAATAAGAAATCAAAGATAGACACGAATTTTCATGGAAAATGAATAATCTTTTTTTCCTCCGGAATAATGGAAAATGTTAACTTTTGTTTTCTGAAAAAATTAATATAATTACTGGGGTGTATTTCACTATTTGATACATTAGCACCTCACGAGTTACGACTTCAATAGACTAAGTTTCATGATCTCATCTCCTTGGAATGCTAAAACGACAATTACTAGTATGAGAAGTACTACTGATTTTATTTAATGGGATTGTAACATTTGGGTATGAACTTCGGTTGAGAAAATCATGTGTCAGTGAATTTAAGTGGTTTGGCTTTTGTTCTAGTCTTTTGGGGAGCCTTGGTACTAAATTCTTCTTTTGACTATGTCAATGCATTTCACCTACAGATAGATTATTTCACGATGGTTTAGTATATAACTCTAAATATAGTTTAATCAAATGCAAAAGCCATAATAATCACTACATCAGTGATGGGAATCTATTTATATACATAATGCAAGCTGATCAGAAATCTGATTGAGATTGTGCCCGCTAAGCAAAGGAAAAAGTGCCACATTAGGCTCTCTTGAGTTCTATTTAGTTTGTTTTACTCAAAACGCTTTAATTAATTCCAAACTAATAATTCTGAAATAAGAGGGTTTGCTTAATACCATTGAAAAGAATCTATCCTTCTGTTGAATTCTTTGAGGAATTTATGACTCTAATATTAAGAAGCACCCCTATCTATGTAATAATTAGTTATTTGGGCTTAGGCCTCCGTTGTTCCCAAATAATAATAATAACACAAGGATCCCTACCCATGCAAAAGTAAAGGCGAAAATTGAGTGGATCCTAAGCTGAATTTCAATAAAATGATACATCACGTGATCGACGTAGTATATGGAATTGTATCATAAGTAATATGACTTTACTATACACAATATATCATGTGATGGATGCATATCTATAATTTTAAAAATCCGAGTCCATTTCATACTACAGAGATCAAAATTAGTTCCTTTTTTGTTTGCAATATAACATGTAATATAATGGCAATATTGTTTTTATTTTATTTTATTTATTACAACTAAAGGAATGATGATTGCTTAAAGAATGGCAAGAAAGCAATCATGTTGAATTATGTGAAAAAAAAAGTCAATGGCAAATTTAGAATAATATTTGTACGTATACTATAATAGGACATATACTACCTCAATGAGTTAAAAGTGAATTTATATGGAAGCGACTTCAATTTAGGCAGACTCTATTTCCACATTTGTACAATTGAAATCTCCACAAGAGCCTCCATACATTAGGCAGGTTTTGACTGTGGCCTCTACTCGTCTTCACATTTCCAAAATCTTGTCTTCCGTTTGCATATTCGATTTCAAATTGGTATTGGAGCAAAAGATCTCGAGCTCAATTCCTCGCGTCCTCATTTCACCCATCTAAGGGCACCCTTTCATTGTAGGGAACGAGTTTTGAAAATTCTTATCGCTCAGATGCATTGGATTAGCACGCTTCGATAGTAGAGATTAAGACTCAAAATGTTTGCTTTCAACAAACTCAACTGCAGTATCTGCTTTTCCCCGATGGGCATTGAGATTAAGATGAAAAGAAAATGGAGGGAATGAGGAAGAAGGATGGGAGTTATGTAAAAGAAAGCAGAGACCTAATGTTCTTTCCTTTAATGTAAAGGGGCAATTTAGCCAAGTTTCATCATAAAATTGAGAAGGCCGTTTTCCGCGTGACACTCTTTTTTTTAATATTTTTTTTTATCTCAAGTATCAACTTTCATTATTATTGTCACCACCGTTGCTCCACAACTACAAAATTAAAGAAGAATTTTGGGTAAATACGAATTCTAAAAGAAAATTAGAGGACAAGAGCTCATATGAAGCGTGGGCACATTCCCTAGTTGATCATCATTTTCGAAATATAAAATAATTCCGCACTGCACTCTAATAGATTAAGGTTTTGAAGTAAATGGTTGTGCATTCAATTTTGAATTAGTATTAGAGTGAAAAATCCCGAGTTTGATTGCCCACATCTCTGGTTCATCGATATTTATGTTCCCCTTTCATAATGAGCAACGAGTTTAAAAATTTCTTCCACTACATACATCAAATTTACACGTCTAGGGCCTTAATCATTGTATCAATATTCATGTGAACAAGAGGTATACAATCAAAATAAGGAAGCACAATTTTTTGGAATAAACAAGCAGTCTGTTTCGTCTCCTGGAGTTGAGTCCGACGGAGAAATAAGGAGACATAATTTTTTTCAATATATTTTGACAACAGAACCAAGGATCGATTAAAACACGAATCCTGCACAAGCAACGCCAATACTCTCAAGAAAAATAAAGCCAACGAAACTGTAACAAAAGACCCGCGATTCGATCCGGGTCTATCGGCCACAAACCGGCGCGATATTGACAATTCGAAACACTAATCGGGAAAGTCAACGACATCAACAATGGTGATGATGGTGATGTCCTCCTCCAAGGCCATGTGGATTATGTCCCCATCCATGAACTGGACCAGCATGACCTCCGTTCATGTGTCCAAAAAGACCATGCCCATGAGGATGGGGATAATGGTGATGAGGATGCAAGTTCCCTAGAAGCCCTTGTACGGCATGCCCGAGCCCATGCCCATGCCCATGCCCATGCCCATGCCCCGGCATGACCCCATGATGGCCATGTCCCAGGAGCCCAAGCCCATGATGTCCTCCTCCCAGACCATACCCGCCGTAATATCCTCCCCCATGATGGCCGTGGCTGTGGCCATGGCCAGGGCCGTAGCTGTCGCCGAAGTATCCTCCATAGCCATGATGTCCCTCACCATGGTTCATGTAGTGATACTCCTGCTGCTGATATCCATGGCAAGACATTTTTCTGCCCTGGATTTGGACGCTCGCTTTCAATTTCAAGTTGCTGAAAATTTGAAGTAATGGATTGGAAAACCTGATCAGATGATGCGAAATGAAGAAGGGGTCGGAGCTATTTATAAGGATGTTAAGGCCAACCAAGCGAAAGCCACGGTTTCGGTCGGCCGCCAGATCCTACACACGGAATTCGCCGACAAGACGCGTCCCTCAATCTCTGCGTGCCTAATTTCTCTGCTTAGCCATTAAGCATCCGAGTGGATTTGGTGAAATATATGTTTTGAAAATTTCAAAGATTCGAAGTTGCGTGTTCGTTTCAGGAACGGCAAATCCAGCCATTCGGGTGGAGACAGGAGAAGATAATACTAATCTACTTATAGAAAAGCAAAAGACAATTCTTAATGGGAAGAGGATTGATGCCATGTTATCCTCTTATAAGAACAATGAAAGATAAACACATTTTTTTAATAAATAATTTTTTTTTTTATATATCGAAAACAAGGGATTATCTTAAAATAAATAATTGGGTGATAACTTTTTAATCTATTATGATAATAGCATATTGTTCTGAACTACATAAAACTAGATAACGAATCATTATAAATTATTGTGAGGTTACTTCTTGAATAATTTGTAACTTATAATAAGCCGTTATTCTTACAGTAATCTAAAAACTATAATGCCAGCAAAACCTTTATCTTAATTTTTGTTTATGAAATAATTATTTATACCTCTTGAGCTAAATGTCACTAAAGGCGTTAAAACCTTACGATGTTATTTGGATTAAGAATGCAAACCTCATCTCCTTTGAAAGGTAAAACTACAATTACTAGTACAAGATTGTACTGCTAATTGTACTTCATAGGATTGTGACATTTGTGTATAAACTTGGGTTGTGAAAATTAAAATATTTGTAGTGAATTTCAATGGTTTGGCGTTGTTCTAGTCTTTTGAGGGAGCCTTGGTACAAAATCACTTTTGACTACGTCAATGCATCTCACCCACAGACAGATTACTTGACGATGGCTTTGTATATAACTGTTAATAGTTTCATCAAATGCTAAAAGCCACATTGTATGACCATAATTTATTTATGTACATGAGGCAAGGTGATTAGAGAGCTAATTGAAATTGTGCCAACTAAAAAGTGCCACATTAGGCCCTTTTGAGTTCTATTTAATTTGTTTTACTTAAAATGCATTGTTTAATTTCAAATTTAGGAATTCTTAAATAGGAAGGGTTGCTTAATGCCATTAAAGAGAAACTTTCCTTCTCTATTCTACTCTTTAAGGTATTTATGACTCCAATGTTAAGAAGACTGAATTGAAAATAAGAATTACTATTTTTTTTCTAGAATAAATAATATCAAAGCATGATCAGTTTCCTAATTCGTTCCATAATAATCTTTTTATTTATTATATCCTCTATTGCCTCTTTTACTTAGGGTGTGCGTTTGGGAGAACACTGGAGAAATGTAAAGTAATTTCCTCAAAGATCTTTGACCCAAGGTATATTTGCTCTTAGCAAATACCATTCGGTTAATTCATTTTGGTGTATTTTTTGCAAAGCAACTTAGAGTAAAAGAAAAAAGGAAAAAAAATAGAGGCCATGGCTACTAGAGAATGAAGAGGATCGAACTTGGCAAAACTTGGTGTATACAATTAGAGCTGATTGCGTCAATTCCAGAAAGGAAGTATCACGGGCGAAAGGTAATCAACTTTTTCGATTCAAATAGCACTATACAATCTCAAATTGAATCGGAATTTAATCAATGACAAGGCTTAGAAATTACAAACTCAATAATGTAACAGGGTGTAAACAAATTATTCAGGATTTTAATTGACATCATAGCTTGAGAACATGAAGATACTACGTCGGAATTCAATTGATGATGCAGCACCTTAAATAAAGATACACGCTGGAATTTAATCAACGATGTGGATCCAAAATCTACAACTAAGAAAGATAGAGTGTAGGAAAATAAAGATAAAAAATAAATTTGCTTGACTTGTGCCAGGGTATTTCTAATGGATGACTGATGATATTTATAATGGTTTATGGTAGTTGCCTTTTGATGGTTCCCACCGGTTATAATTCCTCAAGTAACTTTTGTCGGTTACCTCCATGTTTCCACACTTCCACAAGTCTCACATCCATATTCTCAAACGAATATCCTTACTGTGCATAAACTGTTTTGTGATATGATTTCTTGTTTTAATCAATTTTTAACTTCAAAGCAACTTGTAAATATCCCTTCCATAAATATTTGTCACTAATGCTTATATTAGCGGCTACCAGCTATCCGTCAAAACACATGGCGTTAATGAATACCAATGTCAATCAACATATGTTGATCCCTATACTTATTGATGAGTCAACACGCTTATAGTGATATCCACACACTATGCACGTGATTGTCGATACTCATGTGCCATTCAGGTGTTTGTTCTCATTTGCGTGCCAGACGGACTACTTTTGGTGTCAACGGTTGTGTTAATTCCACCATTTTCTGTTATTTTCTGTTTGTTCTTATACAAACTTCATTTCCTCTCTTATACTTAAAAATGTGCTTAAGCTGAATTCTATGAAAGATCTTTTGTATTGAGTTTGAAACTTCTTGGTCATATTTGTTAATTAACATATCTCAGATCTAAGTTATAACCCCAAAGAGTTCACAATTTTAGCCAAAGATTCCACTCAAAAAAGAATTTGAACTAGAAAATTGGTTATAATAGGGAGTTATTAGAGATTAAACTTTAAACACAAATTGTAAATATACCATCCCTTTAAAATAGAGTTACAAATTACAATCATTAAGTTCATCAAAATAATCGAAATTTAGAAGATTTTTTTAAAAAAGGCAATGAATTTGCAAACTTATCTAATTTGACACAAAAGAAGAAGAGACAACGGTTAAGGAAAGGCAGATGGAAATTCTGAGATTGACTAATTCATTATAGGAATGTTTTGCCTCTTTCATCAATCTAACCATTATGAGATTGACCATACGGAAGCAAATCCAAAGCAACCAGTCCAGCGTCAAGCCTCCCCACAAAATTTCGAGTTTGCATTGAACCAATTCATTTGTTAGAGACGCCCAAGCAAAAGTGATAATTTCACAACATCACCAGTTGTTTAACTTCTTTGTGTTTCGATAGTGCAGCGCTAAGACATTAAATTTTAGGATTCAAATGAAGAGTTACTCCTCAGCAAATGTCAAAGATTTTTTCCACAAACTGAGTATATCTTGCCCCTATACACATTAAATTTTTGAGATTAATATGAACATGATCAGGCGCTAAAAGTCAAAAGCCATGTGAAGCAGGCCCATGGACTTGTTTATCATTATCTTTTTGATATAGAATATATTCCTGCTACATTTTTATAAATTAAACTTTTAAAATAAACGGTTGCATGTTCGATTTCAAATTGATATTGGAACCAAAAATCTCGAATTTGATTCTTTACATCCCTATTTCACCGCATTTATGGGTTCCCTTTCATTAGGGCAATGAGTTTCAATTTTTTTTTCCTACATACATCGGATTTGCACGCCTAAGGCCTTCATCATCGAATTACAATGCATGCGAGTGAAATTATTAGGAGATATACTTCAATAGTTTAAACTCTTGGAAGAAACAGTTATTCAAATAATTTATAATTTAATCCATGGTATCCAATCACATGTTGAAGATTTAAATCTTAACAATTCCTCTCAAGCTCTTAGCTCCCGTTTTCAGGTTTCAACCTTGCCCGTACAAAAGAGGAGCCTTGTCCATCATTTCATAGAGTTGAGTCCTACGGGGAAATTAGAAGGCGTGAATCTGTTTTTTTCTTTTCTATTTATTTTGACAAGAGAATATGAGAACGAATGAACAAATACAGTACAAGCAACACTAATATTCTCAATAAGAAAAAAAAAAAAACCCGAACGAGACAAGAACAAAAGCCCCGAGATTCGATCCGAGTCGATCAGCGACAAGCCGGTGGGACATCGACAAGTTTAAACACTAAATGGAAAAGTCAGCGATATCAACCATGGTGATGATGGTGATGTCCTCCTCCAAGGCCATGTGGATGATGTCCCCATCCATGAACTGGAACAGCATGACCTCCGTTCATGTGTCCAAAAGGACCATGCCCATGAGGATGGGCATGTTGATGATGCTGCAATTTCCCTACAAGCCCATGTACGGCCTGCCCAAGCCCATGCCCATGCATGACCCCATGATGGCCATGTCCCAGAAGCCCATGCTCGTGATGTCCTCCTCCCAGACCATACCCGCCTTGATGTCCTCCCCCATGATGGCCATGGCTGTGACCGATATGTGCTCCATAGCCATGATGTCCTTCGCCGTGGTACAGGTGGTGATGCTGCTGCTGATGATGTCCTTGGTGAAACATTTTTCTGCTCCGGATTTGGACGCGCGCTTTGAATATTTCAAGTTCTGGAAATTTGAAGTATTGGACTGGAAGACTGATCGGATGATGCGAAATGAAATGGGATTGGAGGTATTTATAGGAATGGCCGTGGTGAGAGGGCGGACCTCGACGAAGCAAAGGCCCCAAATTTCACTCGGCCGCCAAATCCTACACACGGATTCTACAGATAGACACGTTCCTTACCTCTGGGTGCTCATTTTTCTCTGCTTAGCCATGAAGCGTCCGCGTGAATCTGGTGAAATGTTTCGAGGACCACAAGATTCAATTGTAACGTGCTTCCAGCTGTGCGCGTGGAGAAAGGAGAAGCTAATCATCCAGTTTCTTCTGCTGGTGTCGTAGATGATGGAGCAGACAAGTCCTCAAAATAATTAGTTTTCGTTTGTTTCACAAAAAGTTACATCTTCTGTAAACCGTTTTCCATGAAATCATTTCTTGGAAACAATATTTTTCAATATTTGACTCAAACTTGAAAATAAACTGGAAAAACATTTTTCATTGTTTGATATGGATTTTTTCAATTTTTCTTAATAAGTATACACTATTTAGATGCCTGATAACTTACACATGAGCAGCCGCAAAATCGGATGTGGGCACCAAAGTCCTAGGGCCAACCTTGATAGACCCCAACTTACGCACATGGGATTAGGGCATGGGCACTTGGCTCCTGGACCTAGCCTTTATGGACGGTGGCACAAGGGCTAAGGTACCAGGCCCAACCTTGATGGACCTCGAGCATGGGCACTGGGGTCTTGGGCTCGCCCTTGGTGGACCTAGGCACAAGCACTAGGATCCTTGTCCTTGGCCTTGGCCTTAATAGACCCTAGCTCAAGCACTAGGGACCTAAACCCAACTCGAGCATCGAGGACTTGGGCTTGAGTGCCAAGGACCAAATCTCAAGCATCGAGGACTCGAGTACAACTTTTGTGGTTTGGGGCTCACATATTAGGGATTTGAGCTCGGATACTAGGATCTCACGCTCAGCTTTTGTGGACCTGAGCTAGGGTGACGAGGCTTTAGGCCCAACCTCAATGGACATGGACACAAGCACCAAGAACCTCAGTAGGGGCACTAGGGTCCCAAGTTCGACCTCGATGGACCTAGGCAAGAGCGTTGGGGATTTGCACTAGCACTTGGGTCCCAAGCATGGGCATTAGGGTCTAGGATTTGGCCTTAATGGACCTATGCTTGGGTGCTTAAGACCTGGTTTTAAACATTGGGGACTCAAAAACCAGCACAAAGGTTTCTATACCCAAGCATAGTGTTTTAATTTTTTTTAAATTTTTTTGGGTCGAAATAGTGTTTTGGGTTCAAGTGTTAAAATATAGTCATATTTTGACAAATAATCTTCAATTTTAAAGAGAAAATCATTTTCCGAAATTTAAATGTAGGTTTTCCGTTCACTAGTAAAATAATTTTCTTGACTTATTTTTTTAAGCAAACCAACCGCCAAAAATGATGAAAATATTTTTCGCAAAATAGATGAAGCCTTAATCAGATAAACTTTTCCAAGAATTCTTGCTAAATTAAGATGAGATTCATGTTTGGATAAATTTTCAATTAAAAATATAAAGCATAAGTACACATAAATGTCCAAATTGGTACCATTTTAGATGCATTTTCCAACAACTTTCATGTAGTGTATAGAAATTAGGGGTGTGCAAAGAAACCGAGAATTGCCCAGAACTAAATCGGATCGGACTGGGACCAAAAGTTTAAGTTAATAGGTAGAAATTTGATTATGGCCTAGTGTGAACGTAGGATGAGATAACTTTGCTTCTATTAGAAAGTCTAATCCAAAAGTTTAAGTTAATAGGTAGAAATTGCGGATGTATGTGGAAATTTGACTATGTACATTCACGTGGAATTTTTTACCATGCACCATTCGCACAAGGGACACTGGCTCCGATACCATGTTAGAAAATTTAATCTAAAAATTTAAGTTAATAGATGGAAAGGGATTACATGAATATAAAGAGCATTTAAGACCCGTTGTCGATCAATGTGAGACACTTCGATAGCTTCTTTGGGCCACGGCAAAGAAAACAATTGAATTGGAGAATTGTTCTATGATCCGATTTCCTTTTGTCCTTATTTTATTAACTACATATTTGATTTTATTAGGCATACCCTTCAATGCAGTTAAATAATTATCCACCTCCCCAAGAAAGGCAACGCATTTGTTTCTTGATGAAATTTGCGGACGAAACTGTACTTTTAAGTTTTTGCCAAAAAAACACGATGACATAATAATTGATTTGATTAAGCTAATTTCGATTATTTAAAACCTAATGACAATTTTAATCAAAAGAGGATCGGGGCATGTTTTCCTCCTATAATAAGAACTTAAACATATCTTTTTATGAAAACCAAAAAAAAGATTCATTTGGAGCATGGATGACTAGAACATGTCATAGGGTATTACTAACTATATTTCATAGGATTGTAAGATTTGTGTGTAAACATGACAGACTGTGGGGCAAGGCCTCTCATCCTTTAGTGGATGAACTTGTTTGAGGCTACTTCGATAGTTTTTAACATGACTCCTTATCACGATGCATAGATTTTGCTTTGATAAGCAGATAACGCCTTATCGTTTCTGATTGATTCTCGCAAATATGTGATTTGTGGGAGTCTCAACCACCTGGTCCGGCACCTTGATTTGGTATCCCTATTGCCATTTCAATTAATTAAATCTCTTTATTGAAGGCATGGCATGCTAGATATGATTGAATGCAAGGACATATATGAACAGGTGATCCGTGAAGGTATGACTGCGCAAGTAAAGGCATCTAATTAAACTTAGGTGGAGCCTTAACACATGATCAACTCACTTTTCCTTCTGCATAGGGCTTGGCCTTATCTTTGCTTCCTCAACGACCCATAACCCTCTATTTTTGTCTTCTAAGCGTATAGTTAATCATAGTTCTATATGGCTTCGTAGGAAGATTGCTTTTACACTAGCTGCTTTTAATGACTTGCCTAAGACGGACTGCCATTATAGGGCATAGAGCTTCAATTCCAAGTGATGCGATAATTCATCAAGCCGTAGTGAAGTTAGTTTGTGAATACTCTGTAGTTCTTCACTTCTTGAAATGATTCTGCTGATCTACTAAGAGGAAATAACCGAAGAAGGATTGACTTATGGTTGTGAGAATGTAGGCAAAATGTTTCTCAGTTCGCTCATGATATCGATTACTCAAGGCCTTTGATGTCCATCGAGACACGATGAAAAGTGTGAAATGAATAACCCGTCCTTGCCCTTGATGAGTAAGTTTCGTAATTCAGCTCTTCGTTAGTAGGTTTGCCCAGATTTGATTGGTAGCTTGAAGGGCTATCTTATATGATCAAATTAAAATCTGCCATTCATTGGTGTGGCCTTTTCTGTGAATACCGGTAAATGATGAACTTTACTGGTCTTTGCCAACAATCTGTTCAGAAGAGGACTCAAGATCAAGTGACACTTTACGGTGTAATTACTACGAACAATTTAGCCGATACTTCATATGTAAATCTTGTTCCTTTTTCTCTTATGGACCGATCAAATTGGTAAATTAGCAAAATATTTCATAATAATAAGTTTCTGGGCTTAAGTAATAGAAGATGTTCGTTTTCTTGATTGCCAATTTGGGTTGCCGAAGTTCCCAAATATTTTGCCGGAGTTACTTGAATGACAAAGATGAAAAGCATATGCCATTGTCCGCGAATGGTTGCTGTTGAAGCCCTTAATTCTCAATTAATTCTGGTCAATTTCTTCATGCATGCCAATGGTGCTATCGACATTTCTAGTTCAGAACCATCAAATCTTCTGCTTAAAACATATAGAATCGTTTGATCCTATGCCCAAATAACCGATGCCATCACACTAATATTTAGTGTATGTTGACACCCGATTTTTCGGTCTATTTTGTCTTAATTGCCCATTTACTTTGCTTATATAAATACATATTAATTTCTAAAAAAAAATTAAAAAAAATGTGTGGGTCCGGGCCATGGCTGGGCCTGCCCGGCCCCTTTCTCTTCTTCTTTCCCTTCCCCGTTCGGGCCTGGCCCGCTTTTTCCTTTTCTCCTCTTTCTCGGCCCGGCCCGCTTGGACTTCTTCTCCCTCTCCTCTTCTTCCACGCGCGGCAGCAGGGACCTGCAGGACGAATTAAAAAAAAAAAAAAAAAAAAAGGAAGCAAGTTGCAGCATGGGCAGAAGATGGAGAAGGTCACACGGCAGGGGTTAGGTCGGCGAAGTCAGATGGCAGAGGGAGGTCAGACGGCAGCAGGGTGTTGTCGAGGATAAGGGCTGGTTTCGGAGACCAAAGGGAAAAGGAGAACCAGTGAGGGGGACGACCGAAAGACGGAGCAGAAAGAGAGAGCTCGAGAGGGAGAGTGAGCGGCAGGAGGGGCAGCTTCTTCAGGAGGGACTTCCTCGATTGGTTTCGGGGGATCCGAGAAAAAAAAAAACGGGAGAAGAGAGTTACGGGTGAGAACGAGGAAGAGGAGGAAGGGAGAATGAACCGGGGGTGAGAGGGAGCAGCTGGAAAAAGGTTCTTCAGGGAAAGATCCGAGAAAAAACTGAGAGCGGAGGAGACCGAGAGAAGGAAAGGAAAAAAACTGAGGAGGGACGGAGAACGAAAGAACAAAAGAGAGCAGAGGAAGAGAGTGAAAGACTGCCGGCGGCCACGCCTAACCTGCGATCCACGACCTGCCGCCGTACCTCCACTCTTTGTGCTTGAAGCCGGCCGGCGTTTAGTCGCGACTGGAGCGAGGAGACGGGGCGAAGTCAGAGGTGAGAGAGCAAACCCAGAAGTGTGTCTGGACACCGCCGGAGCCCGCTCGTCAGCCGACGCCCGCCGTGACGCCTCGCCCGAATCAGGTAAGTTTTTTTTTTTTTTAGGGTCATCTTCTGCGCTGTTTTTGCAAGGCGTCGGGCCGGAGTTCGCGCCGACCAGTTCGGGCGAACCCCGGCCCCTGCCGTGTCTCCATTTACGTCCTTGTGCGTACCAACATGTTCGTTTAGAAGCTTAAGCCCGAGTCGATTCTTGTTCGAGTCGAAAATCATTTGTTTCGACAATGCATACCCCCTGTTTGTTAAAATGCCTAAATGAAGTTCAGAATTTTTTTTATCGTCGGATCCGTGCTCGGTAGCTTAGTTTCGCGAATGTTTGTTAGCATATTGCGAACCTGCCCTTGCCTTCGTGCTTTTCTTCATGTTATGGCGATTATTCTTGAGTGGCCCGCGTCGAGTCGAGTGGGGACGTCCTCGGTTCCGGCGATGGAAGGCGTTCATGGTCACCGGCGGCTGGCGGCGCTCGGTGTAGGTCGGACTGAACGACCGACGCCAGAGGATGGTCTCGTGACAACCCCAAAAGCCGGCAACGACTCGTTGCGCGTGGAGGCCGACTTCGGCGAACGGATGTGCAGAGGAGCTTCCGTCGGGCTGCATGAAGGGAAGCATGCAGAGGAAGACGTGAAGAAGAAGACCAGAATAAAGAAGACCAAGAGAAAAAGAAACATAAAAGAAAAAAAAAAGAGAAAAAAAAAAAGGAAAAAAAACAAAAACAAGGCCAAAAATGAAATAGGGGCCAAGGAGATGGGCTTCGCCGTGGGCCCACTTCAGCTGGGCTGAATTTTTCACGGGCCGGGTTTTTTTAGCTGGGCTAGAAACTAGAAATAGAAATGGGCTGTTTTAATTTCTGTTTTTGTTAATTAATGGGCCATTTAAAAAATTTACCGGGCCGTGCGGCCAGCCCGGTTTCTTTAGCCCAGCCCGGACCGATAGGGTCCGGGTCGGTTTAGTAGGGCCGGGTTTCCCGACCCGGTCCGAATTACTCTTTTAATAAATAAAAAAATCGAATATTTTCAAAATTCCAAAAAAATTAAAAGTTTAGAAAATTCCAAAAAATTAATTAATGTTTTTCGTTTAATTCCAGAAAAGTCAAAAAATTTCAAAAATCTTAAAAGCTTGTTTTGTTTAATTTTGGAAAATTCGAAAATATTAAAAAATATTAGAAATATAAAAAAATTGAAAAAAAAATCAGAAAACCCTTAAAAAAGAAAATGCCAATATTGAATAAGCCTTTAGGGCTCTACAATAGGGCTCTTCTCCTGTGCCTTGTTTTGTTATGACATTTTAGATACTGTTTCCTTACCTTAGAACGGTTATGACAGACCTTAGTTTCCTCGAATACGTTGCCAAGATCTCACTAATGCACGATCGAGTTAGGTACCGAAAGGGCGCTAGTCATGTGACTAACGTAATCAAGTCCCCGACCCTAGACTCTCTGGTTGCGTAAAATGTGAGACACGCTCCCATGTCTCACTTGGTTCCTAATCGACCTCAATAGACTAGTGGCGACTCTCTGTTTGAAAACTTTTTGTGAATATCCCAACGTCGCGCGGGGTATAGGCTTGGGAGAGTCCAAGTTAATGAAGGGCCGTCGGCCCAAAATTAACAATACCCCTAAACCTACTATTTTCGGAAATTTTAGGTCGCGACAGTGTACCATTGCAAAATATTAATATTGGTACACGAACAATGTAGAGAAACTTCCATTAACCTTCACAACGCTTCAAACAGCTGAATCTGATCATCCAGCAAAACTATCCAAAATGATAAAACTGTGTATCGATTACTGATAGGAGCCAAAACACGAAATCCCCAAGACATGTTTATTGCTGACACGGCATCGTTACTGTCCAAGATCCAACTCCAAGCGTCCTCTCTAGTCAGCGGTGAGAGCGAGAGTACCGAGCTGCTCGGTTATCGGAGCTGGCATTGCAGCCGCAACTTGTCCCTCTTCCTGCTCCTGTTCCTGTTCCGGTTGCCCCGTATAGGTATGACGCCTCCCGCACCGGCCATGCGCATGGCCGCTCCTCCCTTTGTGACCGTGACCGTGACCGTGACCTTTGCAATGACCATGATGACCGCGTTTGAAAAATCCATGCCCAGGGACTAAAAGAACCCTCAGATGATGCGCAGGTCCATGACCTCCATGCCCTAAAACACCCCTCATATGAAGGCCATCTCTTTGTCCAGGAAACCCATGATCCCCATGTTGGATGTATGCCCTAAAGCTACTATGTAATAATTACATATTAGAGATTTCAATTGTACTATCATTATTATTATTTAATTAATGGCAATGACGTATTCATTCATTTGTCCAATTATTTTATATTTATGAATGATTCCATAAGACAGTTGCAATTAGACCTATTCTTGAGATGTCAACAATATATGTGACAGGTTCGTAGTTAGACTGAATCTTTAAATCATTCCTAGTCAATGGATTATTTAGTGAATATTTATAATCCTGTTGAGACCAGTGTGTTCTTAACTTCACAATTAAGTGGTCGCAAGTCATTGGGTATTGCGATGCCTGAGTTAGAACACAGGTGTTTGTATTAGACAAATTCACTGAACGTGACTCATATAGAACAATTAGCAACATGGAAGCTTTTAGCGTGATCAATGTTTAATTGTTCATGCTTTGGTTTTGTGTAAATAATCCTTAGACCTGAGGCACAGTGTTAACTTGTATGTGGAATAACTATGGTTCACGGGTGCACATAATGCCGGGTCGTTGATCTGTCTTTATACCTGATGGTCATAGTTTGTTCATATACGAAGTTGCACGTGTACGCAATATGGAATCTGTCTCCTTGTTACATACAAGGTATTATAATGATGTCCTATGCAATCTGATTATGACAATGTATTGAAATCCTCGGCCGGGGTTGTAACCGAGAATAAATTGTTTATGTCTCAAATAAAATACATGTCAATTAGATTTGTGCATATGATCGAATTGGTGACTTGACAAATATTCCATGGTATTTGTTCAATCGGGGCATAGTAAGATTCACATTATCCGGGTAGACATGACATATTGCTAGATGTCAATCATGGCTTGTAAGTGTAAGAAGCGAGGGATTAAATTACACGGGACTCCACCCTAAGCGTAGCCTCGCGCACCGTCGCTCGGGCCGTCACAAAACGCTTAGGGTGGGAGTCCCTGGCTAGTATATCGACGGGATCCCTCTTCCCCGAGGTTCATTATGTTCTTAAAGCATTCACATTATCTGGGTAGCCATGACATATTGCTAGATGTCAATCATGGCTTGTAAGACCCAAAGATTAATCGGGACAATTAATTATTTTGGGAGTACTAATGTGTTAATATAAGTCTTACTACCAGCTTAGTGATGAACCTAGGGATGTCACACACCATAACCAATTAGGAAAACGTGGAACAAGAGAGAAATAATTTTGCAAATGTGTTTACAATTACTACGGTCGCATTGAGTCGACATGAAATTAAATTAAATGTGATTTAATTTAATTTGTATCATAGTCACAAGCCTACGTGCATATGATGCACACGCATGCCCAAAGTGGATACATGTTAATGTACCCAAAATGCGCACGCAAAGATTATGTCTTTTTATTTATTTTTGGAATTGATTAATTTATTAATCGATTAAATTATGCACACGGTCAGCAACAATTGCTGACCGCGTGCATTGCACTCATGTGCACGTTTTAATTGTGGGGTATGATGGTCAGCAACCGTTGTTGACCATCATGCATGAACCCATGATCAGCGACGGTTGCTGGTCGTGGGATCGTGGGATGGTTTCCCATGATCGGCAACCGTTGCCGATCTTAACCGCATGTGGAATAGTTCTTATAAAAGGTGTAAATGTGCGTTTTTTTGTGCACGTACATATGAAAAATGAAAAAGAGAAAACGAAGGATTCTCTCATTTTGGGCTGTGGCTAAAATATCAAGGATATGAAAGATTATTTCCACGAAGTTGCTAGCACAATCGTAGTGGTGATTATCCGCAAGTTCTCTCTTCATTCGACGTCCATTGGTGGTGTGTCTGAACTAGAGGTCCGACGTTTGTGGGGCTCGAACTGAAGAACATTTGGACCAATTCATTTAAAGCGCGTTTCGAGAGGTAATTCATTCAACTCCCTTTTATATTCAGATTTTCTATTGAAACGCACGAACAACGCCTTTGGAGATTCATGTATAAAAATATTTCATCTTGTTTCCGCTGCATTTATATTAATTTGCTTATACATGATTCATGAAACCCCAACAGTGGTATCAAAGCCAACCTTAGGCGTTTTTCGTGCGTTTAATTGATTTATAGTTCATATATTTTTGCATAGACGTTGATTAATTTATGTGATAAATTTAATCAACTATGCAAAATTGGAACTAAATCAATTTTGAATCAAAAATCTGTAACTTGTTACACTTTGCGTTTATATTTTGCATATGATTCGCAATTGTGAATTTAAAGATGACGACGCAACTTCCGTTTGGAATCGCACTGGTGAAATTTGTTTCATTGATTTGATTTCCCGACATAATTTGCATTGTTCAATTTTAAATTTGATTAAATGCAGAATTTTATTTATGCCTTCCAGAGCTTTAAATTTTGAATTTATGGCTCGCAAGGAAGGGTGGTGATCATGGAAAAGTCCCTAATCATTATGATAGTTGTATGAATGAATGCATGATGATTACGGGTATTCATTTTTGGGTTGTAATTATTAAATGAAGGCTGCGTCCTTCCTTTTATTTTATTTTAATTTTTTCATGAAATGTAATTTTAGCATAGTTTATTATATCAATTGTTGATGTAAATGCTATGAGTTCAAAAGGAGCCATTGGAGGAGCCATTAAGCCGGAGAGCTCTATGGGCCCGGTCTTGAAGAGTTCAAAGATTGAAGAAGAAGAGAAGAGCAGGTCCCTATTATTAAAACATTAAAATGGCTAAATGGGTCTCATTGGCTCGAGACCCATTGAACCATAATTCCATGATCACCACATATGATAGATGTTTATGTGATATCTATTTATTTTTGTGTTTATGTTATCGTGCATGTTAAACCGGTTAATGTGCAAAGTGAGACCATTAATAACGACCCAACTCTCCTTATTAATAATATTAAGTCGAAATGGGTTTCGGACTCGTGGCCTTCCATCGTCGTGGTTTGATCCAATATTATGATGGTTAATTGATCGGCTATGGATACATAGGGGTTAATTACCATTCATAATATTGGATCACTCCATTATGCATATGATGCTGTGAGGTTGGAACCAAATGATTTCTAATAATTGTCAGGTGAAGAAATTGTTTGTGCTTTCAATACTTGCATGAGACGATGGGTTAGACTTAACTATGATCATGATGCCAATAACTGTCAGGTGAGGCTTTCATGGTCTAGAAGCCAAAGTTATGATTGGGACTCGCATATGATGCGTTGAACAAGTTGATTCACTCACTAAGTTCATAGGACACCAATAACTATTAGGTGATGTGGGCTTTGGGCTGGTGGGATTCCAATCCCCACTAGTAATATTTACGCAACAAAGATTACCGCTTCCCATCTTAAGGAGTATGGGATTCGAATATAAATTTAGTGGGAGGATCTATTTCATTTAAATGCCAAAATGAAATAGTTATTTTGAAAGGTACAACGGCTAACAATTTATTTTCTACAACAGATATATTATTACTCTGAAAATGGTGATTACAAACCCACTCGCTTCTATACTTGACAAGAATTGTTTGATTGGACCCAATTTCATTGACTAGGTGAGGAATTTGAGAATTGTTCTCAGTTCGGAAAAAATTGGGTATGTACTTGATGAAAATATGCCAAAGTCCTTTCCTGAGGGTGGGACCCAAGAGGAACGTGTCACTTATAACAAGTGACATAACAATGACTTAAAAGTTAAGTCATATATGCTTGCTTCAATGAATAATGAATTACAAAAGAAGTATGAATGTATGGAAGATACTAGGTCGATCATTTTGTACTTAAATGATTACTTTGATGAGAATGGTCGAACCTCTAGATATGAGATATCTAAGGCATCGTACCATATGAGGATGGCTGAAGGATCATCAGTTAATAATCATGCTTTGAAAATGATTTGTCACATTGAAGAATTGGCTAGGCTGAATCTCGTTATGGACAACGGGTTAGCTGTGAATTTGATCCTCCAATCTTTGCCCGATTCCTTCTCTGGTTTTGTCCAAAACTTTCACATGTATAAGATGGAGAAAACTCTTGCTGAGTTACATAGCATGCTGGTAGTTTATGAGAAGTAAATGCATAACACAAGGCCAAATGTAGTGGCTATGGCTAAGGCTTCTTCTTTAAGGAGTAAGACTGTTTTGAAGAAAAAGAACTGGAAGAGGTCTGTCAAACTTGTTGTGCAACCAAAACCCAAGATTGAAAAGGGGAAATGTCATTACTGTAGTGTCAAGGAGCATTGGAGGAGGAACTGTAAGAAGTACCTTGCAAGCTTGAAGGTTAAGCCCAATGACCAACCTTGTGAAGGTATGGTGTCTATGCTTATTGAAACTAATATTATGGTTAGTGCTGAATCCAGCTTATGGGTTCTAGATTCTGCTGCAATTTCACATATTTGTATGTCTTTGCAGAATCTGGAAATAAGCAGAATGCTAGGGTGAAATGAGATTGTCCTGACATTTGCCAATGAAGCAAGAGTTGCTGCATTAGCTATAAGGACTTTTCGTTTATGTTTGCCTTCTGGACATGTATTGATTTTAAAGAACTGTTTGCATTATAAGAATGCTGTTAGGAACATCATCTCTATACCTCGTTTAGGTAAAGAGAATTATGAATTTTCTTTTGCTAATGATGTATGTTCTATTTATCAAAATAGAAAATGTGTTGGTTCTGGCTTATTAATCAATAATCTTTATACCATTACAATGTCCGGTAATGCGATTACCAATGTCAATAAGCAAAATAGAATTGATATAAATGCCATAAGTAATAAACGCCCTAGAGACAGTCCAAATAAAAAGTATGTTTGGCATCTCCGATTAGGTCATATTGGAGAAGATAGAATTAACAAGTTGAGTAATGGTGGGTACATTGATCCATCAATGTTTGAGTCATACTCAACTTGTGAGGCATGTCTTATAGGAAAAATGACCAAAGCGCCCTTTATGGGACAAAGTGCGCGAGCTGCTGACATATTGTGATTAATACATACAAATGTATGTGGACCAATTAATGAAACTGCTAGAGGTGGTTATTCTTACTTTATTACCTTCACCGATGATCAGTTATGGTATGATTATTTATACTTAATGAAGTATAAATCTAAATCATTTGAAAAGTTCAAGGAATTCAAGGCAGAAGTAGAGAAATAAACAGGAAAATGTATTAAGGCTCTTCGATCGGATCGAGGAGGTGAATACCTTAGTACTGAATTTTTGGACTATTTTAAAGAGAATGGCATTTTATCGCAATGGACACCTTTTGGAACTCTAGAACATAATGGTGTATTTGAACGAAGAAATCGTACTTTATTAGATATGGTTCGATCTATGATGAGTTACACCGATTTACCTATATCCCTTTGGGGATATGCCCTTGAGACAGCTGCATATATACTAAACAGAGTGCTGTCCAAATCTGTTCCAACTATGCCCTATGAAAACCAAGTCTTAATCATATTAAGATTTGAGGTTGTCCAGCTTTCGTTAAAAAGCTAAAAATGGACAAATTGGAGGCAAGATCTGAACAAGGTCGCTTCATTGGATATCCAAAGGAAACTCTTGGATATTATTTTTATTTTCATTCAGACTAAAGAATTTTGGTGAGCAGGCATGCTTCTTTTCTGGAGAATCAATTTGTCCAAGAAGGTGGTGCTGGATGGAAAATAGTCTTACAATAAGAAAATAATGAAGTACCAAACAATCAAGTTCAAATATCAATCTCTAATTCAGTGGGAGCTTCTGATACACAACCTCTTAGGAGAAGTGCGAGAACGTCTCACCCACCTGCTCGTTATAAACACTCGGTTGATCTTATTGAACCATTATTCATTGTGAATAATAGTGATCAACCTGGTGATCCTAAAACTTATGAGGAGGCGATGTCGGACATTGATTCTGGTAAATGGCTAGAAGCCATGAAATTTGAAATGGATTCAATGTATTCCAATGATGTTTGGACCTTAGTTGACCTGCCTAATGGTATTGTACCAATTGGCTGTAAATGGATCTTCAAGAGGAAAATGAATGCTGAAGGTCAAATTGGAACTTACAAAGCACGGCTGGTAGCGAAAGGATATCGTCAGAAAGAAGGAATCGATTATGACGAAACTTTCTCACCTGTGGCCATGCTAAAATCCATTTGGATTATGTTGGCTATATCTGCACACCTTGATTATGAGATATTCCAAATGGATGTTAAAACGGCTTTTCTAAATGATTTTCTCGAGGAGGACATCTATATGGAACAACCATGGGGTTTTGAATCCAATGGTGAAAATCAGAAAGTGTGTAAGCTTAAGAGATCCATTTATGGACTCAAACAAGCCTCCAGAAGTTGGAACGTCCGTTTTGATGAGGTAGTCAAATCATTTGGCTTCATCAAAAATCCAGATGAACCTTGTGTATACAAGAAGATCAGTGGGAGTGCAATTGCATTTCTAGTTTTGTATGTCGATGATATACTTTTGATTGGGAATGATGTACCAATGATATCATCGATAAAACTACTCTTGTCATAGAAATTCTCCATGAAAGACTTAGGAAAGGTAACTTACATTTTAGGTATCACGATCTATAGAGATAGATCGAGACGATTGATTAGCCTCTCGCAGTCTACGTACATAGACAAGGTGTTATCACGTTTTAACATGCAATGTTCCAAGAGAGGATTATTGCCTTTTAGGCAAGGGATCTGTCTTTCTAAGGAGATGTGTCCCAACACTTCTGAAGAAAGAGAGTGGATGGCGAAGATACCATATGCATCCGCTATTGGAAGCATAATGTATGCTATGCTATGTACTAGACCTGATATTGCACATGCTGTAAGTATTACTAGTAGATATTAGTCTGATCTAGGACAAGAGCACTAGATAGCAGTCAAGAATATTCTTAAGTACTTGCGAAGGACTAAGGATTTATTCTTGATATATGGAGAAGGAGAATTTAAAGTTATAGCTTATATGGATTCCGATTTTCAATCGGATCCTAATGATTATAAGTCTACGTTTGGGTTTGTCTTTACATTCAATGGTGGCACAGTTAGTTGGAAAAGTTCCAAACAAAGCATAACTGCTGATTCCACCACTGAAGCAGAGTATGTACCTGTTTCTGAAGCAGCAAAGGAAGCCACTTGGATGAAGAAGTTTATTTTTGAACTTGGAGTCGTTTTTTCAATTGAGCAACCGATTACATTATTTTGTGACAACAATGGGGCAATAGCTCAAGCTAAGGAACCAAGGTCTCACCAGAAGTCCAAGCACATTGAGAGACGCTTCCATCTTATTAGAGAAATTGTTGGGAGATGTGATATCGCCTTGCAGAAAATTGCCTTAGCGGAAAACATGGTAGATCCCTTCACTAAGGCCTTACCTCAGTCTTCTTTTGAAAGGCACATTGATAAAATAGGTTTGAGGTACCAGACAAGTTGGCTTTAGTGCAAGTGGGAGATTGTTGGATGTATGCCCTAAAGCTACTATGTAATAGTTACATATTAGGGATTTCGGTTGTACTATCATCATTATTATTTAATTAATGGTAATGATGTATTTATTCATTTGTCCAATTATTTTATATTTATGAATGATTCCATAAGATCAGTTGCAACTAGACCTATTCTTGAGACGTCAAGAATATATGTGATAGATTCATAGTTAGACTGAATCTTTAAACCGTTCCTAGTCAATGGATTATTTAGTGGATATTTATAATCCTGTTGAGACCAGTGTGTTCTTAACTTCATAATTAAGTATTTGATACTTAAGTGAATGATGAGTCGCAAGTCATTGGGTATTGCGATGCCTGAGTTAGAACACAAGTGTTTGTATCAGACAAATTCACTAAACGTGACGCATATAGAACGATTAGTAACATGGAAGCTTTTAGCGTGGTCAATGTCTAATTATTCATGCTTTGGTCTTGTGTAAATAATCCTTAGACCTGAGGCACAGTGTTAACTTGTATATGGAATAACTATGGTTCACGGGTGCACATAATACCGGGTCGTTGATCCGTCTTTATACCTGATGGTCATAGTTTGTTCATATACGAAGTTGCATGTGTACGCAATATGGAATCTGTCTCCTTGTTACATACAAGGTATTATAATGATGTCCTATGCAATTTGATTATGATAATGTATTGAAATCTTCGGCTGGGGTTGTAACCGAGAATAAATTGTTTATGTCTCGAATAAAATACATGTCAATTAGATTTGTGCATATGATCGAATTGGTGACTTGACAAATATTTCATGGTCTTTGTTCGATCAGGGCATAGTAAGACAGAGGAATTAAATTATACTGCAGCCAAAACTGACATGTTCATTATGTTCTTAAAGCATTTACATTAACTGGATAGCCATGACATATTGCTAGATGTCAATCACGGCTTGTAAGACCCAAAGATTAATCGAGACAATTAATTATTTTGGGAGTACTAATGTGTTAGTATAAGTCTTACTACCAGCTTAGTGATGAATCTAGGGATGTCACACACCATAACCAATTAGGAAAACGTGGAATAAGAGAAATAATTTTGCAAATGTGTTTGCAATTACTACGGTCGTATTGAGTAGACATGAAATTAAATTAAATGTGATTTAATTTAATTTGTATCATAGTCACAAGCCTACGTGCATATGATGCACACGCATGCCCAAAGTGGATACATGTTAATGTACCCTAAATGCGCACGCAAAGATTATGTCCTTTTATTTATTTTTGGAATTGATTAATTTATTAATCAATTAAATTATGCACACGGTCAGCAACAATTGCTGACCGCGTGCATTGCACTCATGTGCACGTTTTAATTGTGGGGCATGATGGTCAGCAACTGTTGCTGACCATCATGCATGATCTTCATGCATGAACCCACGATCAGCGACGGTTGCTGGTCGTGGGATCGTGGGATGGTTTCCCATGATCGGCAACCGTTGCCGATCGTAACCGCACGTGGAATAGTTCTTATAAAAGGCGTAAATGTACGTTTTTTTGTGCGCGTACATATGAAAAAAATGAAAAAGAGAAAACGAAGGATTCTCTCATTTTCGGATGTGGCTAAAATATCAAGGATACGAAGGATTATTTCCACGAAGTTGTTAGCACAATCGTAGTGGTGATTATCCGTAAGTTCTTTCTTCATTCGACGTTCATTGGTGGTGTGTCTAAACTAGAGGTCCAACGTTTATGGGGCTCGAATTGAAGAACATTTGGACCAATTCGTTTAAAGCGCGATTCGAGAGATAAATTGTTCAACTCCCTTTTATATTTAGATTTTTGATTGAAACGCACGAATAACGCATTTGGAGATTCATGTATAGAAATATTTCATTTTATTTCCGCTGCATTTATATTAATTTGATTATACATGATTCATGAAACCCCAACACCCCATGCCCCAAAGCACCACTCAGTTGAAGTCTATGTCCTTGTCCATGACACCCATGCCCCATAACACCCCTCAGATGAAGCCCATGTCCATGACGCCCATGTCGTCCGAGGCCATGCCCAAAGAGAAGTCCTCCTACGTGTGGACCATGCCTGCCAAGATGCCCATCTCCACCTCCGTTACCCATCCCGTGATAATGCCTTCCCTCGTGACCCATTCTCATCTTCATCCTCTGTTTCGAATATCCCCCCTACTCTGATTCAGTCTAGACAGAAGAATAGCTGTCTGATGACGAGAGATGAGAGGGAAAGAGGCCCTTATTTATAGAAGTTCACGAGGCGGAGGTTCAGCTGTAGCAGTCTATCGAACATGGCGTCTTTTCACACGCCTCTTCTCTGCCAAATTTCTTAGCTTAGCTACTAGGTACCCGAGTAAGCCGTGTGAACGCTGTGGAAACTTGTCCAACCTCGAATGACGGAAAGTGTCGTCACGTGTTGCTTGGGGAGCTAGTTCAGGCATGAATGCGTCAATGGAGGTCGCTTTCTATGCCTGCGTAGGGACATGGGACCAGAGATGGGGATGGCGGATATCGGCACGTTCTGATTTGCGGCTCCCACGCGTCTCGCTTGGAGTGCATGTTAGGTGAGGAGATAACGCGCTAATTTTGGGCCACAAGAATTTACTTCTTGATAACATTTTAAATAAAAACCATACTTTAAGGATGCCCTTATGTCATTATTCCGAAAAATATTTTTAGGAATAATCTTTTGTACCACTGATAAGAATCTACAAGTAAAAAAAAAAAAAGTCACCTTCTACAAAAATATTTAAATATACATTTTTATTGATGATGAAATTTTTTTTATTTTCCTTCAAATGGTATTTTTAAGAAATTATTTCCAAATATTCATTTTAACAAACGGAGCTCTCGATGGCATTATTATTAATTTAATTAAGAGGGTTTTAATCAATAAAAAAGTGATGACAAGTTTAATCGGAGGAGAGCTGGCGCCATGTTTTCCTCCTATAATAAGAAATCAAAGATAGACACGAATTTTCATGGAAAATGAAAGGGTGCGTTTGTTTCGCGAAAAAATCGTACCATTTTTGGAAAATGTTTCAGGGAAATCATTTTCCATGAAAATGATTAGTTTTTTTGTGTTTGGTGATATGTGATTGAAAATGTTTTCGGGCGTTTAGATAGATTTGAAAAATGATTGAATAACGTTTGAACTTCATCGACGAAGATGATGAGAATCGCTGAAGAAGAGCAGCTTTTCTCTAGGAAAAAAAAGAGAGATTTTGGAGAGTAAAAGAAAAGAATGACCTAATAAAAAGAAAGGACCTAAAGACCTAATAAAAGAGGGAAAGTGTTTTCCCCTTCCCACACATAGGAATTCATTTTCCTAAAATAAAACATAATAGTTCTGTTGACCAGAAAGTATTTTCCATTGACCAAATCATTTTTAGAGAAATAAACAGTGGAAAGTCTAGAAAACACTTTCTAGAAAAATACTTTCATTAAAACAAACGCACCCAGGGTGCATTTGTTTCGTGAAAATCGTACCACTTTTGGAAAATGTTTTCAGAAATCATTTTCCATGAAAATGATTAGTTTTCCACATGTTTGGTGATATGTGATTGAAGATGTTTTCGGGCGTTTGGATGGTATTTGGAAAATGATTGAATAACATTTGAACTTTATCGACGAAGATAATGAGAATCACGAAGAAGAGCAGCTTTTCTCTAGGGAAAAAAAAGAGAGATTTTGGAGAATAAAAGAAAAGAATGACCTAATAAAAAGAAAGGACCTAAAGACCTAATAAAATAGGGAAAGTGTTTTCCCCTTCCCACACACAGAATTCATTTTCCTAAAATAAAACATAATAGTTCTGTTGACCGGAAAGTATTTTCCATTGACCAAATCATTTTTGGAGAAACAAATAGTGGAAAGTCTAGAAAACGCTTTCTAGAAAAATACTTTCATTAAAACAAACGCACCCTAAGTTTCATGATCTCATCTCCTCGGAATGCTAAAACGACAATTACTAGTATGAGGCTGTGTGTTTGTTTCAATGAAAGTAGTTTCCTAGAAAGTGTTTTCCAGACTTTTCGCTGTTTGTTCTTCCAAAAACGATTTGGCCAATGGAAAATACTTTCCAGTCAACATAAATATTATGTATTATTTTAGGAAAATAATACATAGGAAGAGGAAAACACTTTCCCTCTTTATAAGGTCTTTAGGTCCTTCCATTTTTGTTAGTTCAAATGTTATTCAATCATTTTCCAAATGTGATCCAAACGCCTGAAAACATTTTCAATTACATATTATCAAACACAAGAAAACTAATCATTTTCATGAAAAATGATTTCTTGGAAATTTTTTTTCCAAAAATGGTACGATTTCTGCCAAACAAACGCACCATGGAATTTGGGTTTGAACTTCGGTTGAGAAAATCATATTGTTAGTGAATTTCAGTGATTTGGCTTTTATTCTAGCCTTTCGAGGGAGCCTCGGTACTAAATTCTTCTTTTGACTATGTCAATGCATCTTACCCATAGAGAGATTATTTCACGATGGTTTAGTATATAACTCTAAACATAGTTTAATCAAATGCGAAAGCCATAATAATCACTACATCAATGATGGGAATCTATTTATATACATAATGCAAGGTGATCAGAAATCTAATTGAGATTGTGCCCGCTAAGCAAAGGAAAAAGTGCCACATTAGGCTCTCTTGAGTTCTATTTAGTTTGTTTTACTCAAAACGCTTTAATTAATTTCAAACTAATAATTCTGAAATAAGAGGGTTTGCTCAATACCATTGAAAAGAATCTATCCTTCTCTGTTGAATTCTTTGAGGAATTTATGACTCTAATATTAAGAAGCACCCCTATCTATGTAATAATTAGTTATTTGGGCTTAGGCCTCCGTTGTTCCCATATAATAATAATAATACAAGGATCCCTATCCATGCAAAAGTAAAGGCGAAAATCAAGTCGATCCTAGGCTGAATTTCAATAAAATGATATATCACATGATCGACGTAGTATATGGAATTTTATCATAAGTAATATGACTTTACTATACACAATATATCATGTGATGGATGCATATCTATAATTTTAAAAATCCGAGTCCATTTCATACTACAGAGATCAAAATTAGTTCCTTTTTTGTTTGTAATATAACATGTAATATAATGCAATATTGTTTATTTTATTTTATTTATTACAACTAAAGGAATGATGATTGCTTAAAGAATGGCAAGAAAGCAATCATGTTGAATTATGCGAAAAAATAAGTCAATGGCGAATTTAGAATAATATTTGTACGTATACTATAATAGGATATATACTACCTCATTGAGTTAAAAGTGAATTTATATGGAAGCGACTTCAATTTAGGCGGACTCTATTTCCACATCTGTACAATTGAAATCTCCACAAGACCCTCCATACATTAGGTAGATTTTTACTGTGGCCTCTACTCGTCTTCACATTTCCAAAATCTTGTCTTCCATTTGCATATTCGATTTCAAATTGATATTGGAGCAAAAGATCTCGAGCTCAATTCCTCGCGTCCTCATTTCACCCATCTAGGGTACCCTTTCATTGTAGGGAACGAGTTTTGAAAATTCTTATCGCTCAGATGCATCGGATTAGTATCCTTCGATAGTAGAGGGTTAAGACTCAAAATGTTTGCTTTCAACAAACTCAATTGCAGTATCTGCTTTTCCCCGATGGGCATTGACATTAAGATGAAAAGAAAATGGAGGGAATGAGGAAGAAGGATGAGAGTTATGTAAAAGAAAGCAGAGACCTAATGTTCTTTCCTTAAATGTAAAGGGGCAATTTAGTCAAGTTTCATCATAAAATTGAGAAGGCCGTTTTCCGCATGAGACTCTTTTTTTTGATAACTTTTTTTTTATCTCAAGTATCAACTTTCATTATTATTGTCACCACTGTTGCTCCACAACTACAAAATTAAAGAAGAATTTTGGGTAAATACGAATTCTAAAAAAAATTAGAGGACAAGAGCTCATATGAAGCGTGGGCACGTACCTAGGTTGATCGTCATTTTCGAAATATAAAATAATTCCGCACTGCACTCTAATAGATTAAGGTTTTGAAGTAAATGGTTGTGCATTCAATTTTGAATTAGTATTAGAGTGAAAAATCCCAAGTTTGACTCCCCACATCTCCGGTTCACCGATATTTATGTTCCCCTTTCATAACGAGCAACGCATTTAAAAATTTCTTCCACTACATATATCAAATTTGCACATCTAGGACCTTAATCATCGTATCAATATTCATGTGAGCAAGAGGTATACAATCCAAATAAGGAGGCACAATTTTTTGGAATAAACAAGCAGTCTATTTCGTCTCCTGGAATTGAGTCCGACGGAGAAATAAGGAGGCATAATTTTTTCAATATATTTTGACAACACCAAGGAATGATTAAAACACGAATCCTGGACAAGCAACACCAATACTCTCAAGAAAAATAAAACCAATGAAACGGTAACAAAAGACCCGCGATTCGATCCGGGTTGATCGGCCACAAACCGGCGCGATATTGACAACTTGAAACACTAATCGGGAAAGTCAGCGACATCAACAATGGTGATGATGGTGATGATGGTGATGTCCTCCTCCAAGGCCATGTGGATTATGTCCCCATCCATGAACTGGACCAGCATGACCTCCGTTCATGTGTCCAAAAACACCATGCCCATGAGGATGAGGATAATGGTGATGAGGATGCAAGTTCCCTAGAAGCCCTTGTACGGCATGCCCGAGCCCATGCCCATGCCCGTGCCCGTGCCCGTGCCCGTGCCCTGGCATGACCCCATGATGGCCGTGTCCCAGGAGCCCAAGCCCATGATGTCCTCCTCCCAGACCATACCCGCCGTAATATCCTCCCCCATGATGGCCGTGGCGGTGGCCGTGGCCAGGGCCGTAGCTGTTGCAGAAGTATCCTCCATAGCCATGATGTCCCTCACCATGGTTCATGTAGTGATACTGCTGCTGCTGATGTCCATGGCAAGACATTTTTCTGCTCTGGATTTGGACGTTCGCTTTCAATTTCAAGTTGCTAAAAATTTGAAGTAATGGATTGGAAAACCTGATCAGATGATGCAAAATGAAGAAGGAGTCGGAGCTATTTATAAGGAATTAAGGATGACAAGGCCAACCAAGCAAAAGCCACGATTTCGGTCGGCCGCCAGATCCTTCACTCGGGAATTCACCGACAAGACGGGACGGGAATTCACCGACAAGACGCGTCCCTCAATCTCTGCTTGTCTAGTTTTCTCTGCTTAGCCATTTAGCATCCGAGTGGATTTGGTGAAATATATGTTTTGAAAATTTCAAAGATTCGAAGTTGCGTGTTCGTTTCAGGAACGGCAAATCCAGCCATTCGGATGGAGACAGGAGAAGATAATACTATTCTCCTTATAGAAAAGCAAAAGACAATTCTTAATGGGAAGAGGATTGATGCCACGTTATCCTCGCATAAGAAAAATGAAAGACAAACACATTTTTTTTAATAAAGAATTCTTTTTTTTATATATTGAAAACAAGGGATTATCTTAAAATAAATAATTGGGTGATAACTTTTAATCTATTATGAGAATAACATATTGTTCTAAACTACATAAAACTAAATAACAAATAATTATAAATTATTGTGAGGTTACTTCTTGAATAATTTGTAGTTTATAATAAGCTGTTATTCTTACCGTAACCCAAAAATTATAATACTAGTAAAACCTTTATCTTAATTTTTGTTTATGAAATAACTATTTATACCTCTTGAGCTAAATGCCACTGTCAAAGGCGTTAAAACCTTACAATTTCATTTGGATTAAGTATGCAAACCTCATCTCCTACGAAAGGTAAAGCTAAAATTACTAGTACGAGATTGTACTGCAAATTGTACTTCATAGAATTGTGACATTTGCCTATAAACTTGGGTTGTGAAAATCAAATTATTTGTAGTGAATTTCAATGGTTTGGCTTTGTTCTAGTCTTTTGAGGGAGCCTTGGTAGTAAATTACTTTTGACTATGTCAATGCTTCTTACCCACAGACAGATTACTTGACGATGGCTTTGTATATTACTGTTAATATAGTTTTATCAAATGCTGAACGCCACATTGATGACCATAATCTATTTATGCCCTGTTGTACATAAGACAAGGTGATTAGAGAGCTAATTGAAATTGTGCCAACTTAAAAGTGCCACATTATGATGCCCTGTTGTGTTCTATTTAGTTTGTTTTACTTAAAATGCATTGTTTAATTTCAAATTTAGGAATTCTTAAAGCAGAAGGGTTGCTTAATGCCATTAAATTTCCTTCTCTATTCTACTCTTTAAGGAATTTATGAGTCTAATGTTAAGAAAACGGGAGAATTGCCAAAAAAGTCCTAAGCCTATTGCAGTTGTGCCAATTTAGTCATAAACCTTTTTTTTTTACCGATTCAGTCCTAAACCTTTTGCGATTGTGCCAATTGAGTCCATCCGGCCAAATTTGGCTAGCCGGAGCTGACATGGATGCCGGTCGGCGCCGGCGACAATATTTTTTGATTTTTTGATTTTTTATTATTTTCTGAATTTTTTTATTGTTTTTTTAATTTTATTGTTTTTTTTCTTTTTTCTTTTTTTTTCTCCCCTCCCCTTCCCCCCCACCCCCGCCGGCGGAAGTGGCTGGCCGGCGCCGACGAGGCTACCGGCCATTGCACAAAGCCCTTGTTGGCGACCTCGCCTAGACACGGGGCCGCCGGGCGAGGGTCGCGGCCCGCTCGCCCGGATCGGGCGGCGAGGCCGGCCGCAGCGAGGCGGCTTCGCCCCGATCTAGGTGCCGACTGCGGCGAGGCCGCCTTGCCGCAGCCCCCAGGCCTCGCCTTGGTCTGGGCAAGGCCGCCGGCGAGGGTGGCCGGTCTGACGGGGTCGCGACCCTCGTTGGCTGCCGGTGAGGGCTTCGTGGCCCTCGCGCAGTGGGCGGCGCAGCCTCGTCGGAGCTGGCCGGCCACCGCCGCCGCCGGGGGGGGGGAGAAAAAAAATAAAAATAAAAATAAAATAAAAAATAAAAAATAAAAAGAAAAAAATAAAAAAAATTATTAAAATATTGTCACTACGCCGCCGCCGACGTCCACGTCATTCCTCCGGCCGGCCAAATTTACCCGGATTGACTCAATTGGCACAATCGCAAAAGGTTTAGGACTGAATCGGTCAAAAAAAATGTTTAGGACTGAATTAGCACAACTGCAATAAGTTTATGACTTTTTTGGCAATTCTCCCTTAAGAAGACTGAATTGAAAATAAGAATTACTATTTTTTCCTAGAATAAATAATATCCAAGCATGTTCAGTTTCCTAATTTGTTCCATAATAATCTTTTTATCTATAATATCCTCTATTACCCCTTTTACTTAGGGTGTGCGTTTGGGAGAACATTGGAGAAATGTAAAGTAATTTCCTTAAAGATCTTTGACTCAAGGTATGTTTGCTATTAGCAAATACCGTTTGGTTAATTCATTTTGGTGTATTTTTTGCAAAGCAACTTAGAGTAAAAGAAAAAAGGAAAAAAATAGAGGCCATGGCTACTAGAGAATGAAGAGGATCGAACTTGGCAAAACTTGGTGTATACAATTAGAGCTGATTGCGTCAATTCCAGATGGGAAGGATCATGGGCGAAAGGGAATCAACTTCTCAGATTCAAATAGCACCATACAATCCCAAACCAAATTGGAATTTAATCAATGACAAAGTCTAGAAATTAGAATCTCAAAAATGTAACAAGGTGTAAACAAATTATTTCAGATTTTAATCGATGTCATAGCTTGAGAACATAAAGATACTACGTTGGAATTTAATTGATAACACAGCACCCTAGACAAAGATACATGGTGAAATTTAATCGATGATGCGGATCCGAAAGCTACAACTAAAAAAGATAAAGTGTAGGAAAATAAAGATAAAAAGTAAATTTGTTTGATTTGTGCCGGGACCTTTCTAATGGATGATTGATGATATTTATAATGGTTTATGGTAGCTGCTTTTTGATGGTTCCCACCGGTTATAATTCCTCAAGTAACTTCTATCGGTTTCCTCCATGTTTCCACACTTCCACAAGTCTCACATCCATATTCTCAAACGAATATCTTTACTGTGCATAAACTATTTTGTGATGTGATTTCTTGTTTTAATTGATTTTAAACTTCAAAGCAACTTGTTAATATCCCTTCTATAAATATTTGTCGCTAATGCTTATATTAGTGGCTACCAGCTATCCATCGTTATATTTCAACAACTAAACACATGGTGTTAATGAATACCAATGCCAATCAACATATGTTCATCCCTATACTTGTTGATGAGTCAACACACTTATAGTGATACCCACGCACTATGCCCGTGATTGTCGATATTCATGTACTATTCACGTGTTTGTTCTCATGCGTGCTAGATGGACTACTTTTGGTGTGGACGGTTGTGTTAATTCCACCGTTTTCTGTTATTTTCTGTTTGTTCTTATACAAACTTCATTTCCTCTATTAAAAATGTGCTTAAGCTGAATTCTATGAAAGATCTTTTGTAATTAGTTTGAAACTTCTTGGTTATATTTGTTAATTAACATATCTCAGATCTAAGTTATAACCCTAAAGAGTTCACAATTTTAGCCAAAGAATTCCACTCAAAAAAGAATTTGAACTAGAAAATTGGTTATAGTAGGGAGTTATTAGAGATTAAACTTTAAACACAAATTGTAAATATACCATCCCTTTAAAATAGAGTTACAATCATTAAGTTCATCAAAATAATCGAAATTTAGAAGATTTTTTTTTAAAAGGCAATGAATTTGCAAACTTATCTTATTTGACACAAAAGAAGAAGAGACAACGGTTAAGGAAAGGCAGATGGAAATTCTGAGATTGACTAATTCATTATAGGAATGTTTTGCCTCTTTCATCAATCTAACCATTATGAGATTGACAATACGGAAGCAAATCCAAAGTAACCAGTCCAGTGTCAAGCCTCCCCACAAAATATCGAGTTTGCATTGAACCAATTCGTTTGTTAGAGACGCCCAAGCAAAAGAGATAATTTCACAACATCACCAGTTGTTTAACTTCTTTGAGTTTCGATAGTGCAGCGCTGAGACATTAAATTTTAGGATTCAAATGAAGAGTTACTCCTCAGCAAATGTCAAAGAGTTTTTTCCTCAAACTGAGTATATCTTGCCCCTATACACATTAAATTTTTGAGATTAAATTTTTGAGATTAATATGAACATGATCAGGCGCTAAAAGTCAAAAGCCATGTGAAGCGGGCCCATGGACTTGTTTATCATTATCCTTTTGATATAGAATATATTCCCGCTACATTTTTATAAATTAAACTTTTAAAGTAAATGGCTGCATGTTCAATTTCAAATTGATATTGGAACCAAAAATCTCAAATTTGATTCTTTACATCCCTATTTCACTGCATTTATGGGTTCCCTTTCATTAGGGCAATGAGTTTCAATTTTTTTTTTCCTAAATACATCGGATTTGCATGCCTAAGGCCTTCATCATCGAATTAGAATGCATGCGAGTGAAATTATTAAGAGATAATGGTACCACGCTTCAATAGTTTAAACTCTTGGAAGAAACAGTCATTCAAATAATTTTTAACTTAATCCATGGTATCCAATCACATGTTAAAGATTTAAATCTTAACAATTCCTCTCGAGCTCTTTGCTCCCGTTTTTGGGTTTCAACCTTGCCCGTACAAAAGAGGAGCCTTGTCCATCAATCATAGAGTTAGAGTCCTACGGGGAAATTAGAAGGCGTGAATCTGTTTTTTTTTTCTTTTCTATTTATTTTGACAAGAGAATATGAGAACGAATGAACAAATACAGTACAAGCAACACTAATATTCTCAACGGGAAAAAAAAACACCCGAACGAGACAAGAACAAAAGCCCCGAGATTCGATTCGAGTCAATCAGCGACAAGTCGGTGGGACATTGACAGGTTTAAACACTAAATGGAAAAGTCAGCGATATCAACCATGGTGATGATGGTGATGTCCTCCTCCAAGGCCATGTGGATGATGTCCCCATCCATGAACTGGAACAGCATGACCTCCGTTCATGTGTCCAACAGGACCATGCCCATGAGGATGGGTATGTTGATGATGCTGCAATTTCCCTACAAGCCCATGTACGGCCTGCCCATGCCCATGCCCATGCATGACCCCTTGATGGCCATGTCCCAGAAGCCCATGCCCGTGATGTCCTCCTCCCAGACCATACCCGCCTTGATGTCCTCCCCCATGATGGCCATGATGTCCCTCGCCATGGTACAGGTGATGCTGCTGCTGCTGCTGATGATGCCCTTGGTGAAACATTTTTCTGCTCCGGATTTGGACGCGCGCTTTGAATATTTCAAGTTCTGGAAATTTGAAGTATTCGACTGGAAGACTGACTGGATGATGCGAAATGAAGATGGGATTGGAGGTATTTATAGGAATGGCCGTGGTGAGAGGGCGGACCTCGACGAAGCAAAGGCCCCAAATTTCACTCGGCCGCCAAATCCTACACACGGATTCTACAGATGGACACGTGCCTTACCTCTGGGTGCTCATTTTTCTCTGCTTAGCCATGAAGCGTCCGCGTAAATCTGGTGAAATGTTTCGAGGACCACAAGATTCGATTGTAACGTGCTTCCAGCTGTGCGCGTGGAGAAAGGAGAAGCTAATCATCCAGTTTCTTTTGCTGGTGTCGTAGATGATGGAGCAGCCAAGTCCTCAAAATAATTAGTTTTAGTTTGTTTCACAAAAAGTTACCTCTTCTGTAAATCGTTTTCCATGAAATCATTTTTCGGAAACAATATTTTTCAATATTTGACTCAAACTTGAAAATAAACTGGAAAATATTTTTCATTGTTTGGTATGGATTTATTCAATTTTTCTAAATAAGTATACACTATTTAGACACCGGATAACTTACACATGAGCAGCTGCAAAATTGGATGTGGGCACCAAAGTCCTAGGGCCAACCTTGATAGATCCCAACTTATGCGCATGGGATCAGGGCATGGGCACTTGGCTCCTGGACCTAGCCTTTATGGACGGTGGCACAAGGGGTAAGGTACTAGGCCCAGCCTTGATGGACCTCGAGCATGGGCACTAGGGTCTTGGGCTCACCCTTGGTGGACCTAGGCAAAAGCATTTGGATTCTTGTCCTTGGCCTTGGCCTTAATAGACCCTAGCTCAAGCACCAGGGACCTAAACCCAACTTGAGCATCGAGGACTTGGGCTTGAGTGCCAAGGACCAAATCTCAAGCATCGAGGACTCGAGTACAACTTTTGTTGTTTGGGGCTCGCATATTAGGGATTTGAGCTCGGATACTAGGATCTCACGCTTGGCTTTTGTGGACCCGAGCTCAGGTGACGAGGCTTTAGGCCCAACCTCAATGGACCTGGACACAAGCACCAAGAACCTCAGTAGGGGCACTAGGGTCCCAAATTCGACCTCAATGAACCTAGGCAAGAGCATTGGGGATCTACACTAGCACTAGGGTCTCAAGCATGGGCATTGGGGTCTCGGATTTGGCATTAATGGACCTATGCCTGGGTGCTTAAGACCTGGTTTTAAACATTGGGGACTCAGAAACCAACACAAAGGTTTCTATACCAAGCATAGTGTTTTATTTTTATTTTTTATTTTTGGGTTGAAATAGTGTTTTGGGTTGAAGTGTCAAAATATAGTCATATTTTGACAAATAATCTTCAATTTTAAAGAGAAAATCATTTTCCGGAATTTAAACATAGGTTTTTCGTACACTAGTAAAATAATTCTGTTGACTTATTTTCTTAAGCAAATCAACTGCCAAAAATGAGGAAAATATTTTTCGCAAAATAGATGAAGCCTTAATCAGATAATCTTTTCCAAGAATTCTTGCTAAATTAAGATGAGATTCATGTTTGGATAAATTTTCAATTGAAAATATAAAGCATAAGTACACATAAATGTCCAAATTGGTACCATTTTAGATGCATTTTCCAACAACTTTCATGTAGTGTATAGAAATTAGGGGTGTGCAAAGAAATCGAGAATCGCGCGGAACTAAATCGGATTGGACCGGAACCAATGGTTCCCAAAAGAACCACTCTGGTTCTTGATTACTGGTGGGTATCGGTCCAATTCCTGATTCCAGGTATGGAATTCCCCACCCAAAGGAACTAGTAATATATATTTATTTAATTTTTAAGAAAATTCCCTACCAAAAAATTAAGAAAAATGAAAATCCTAAAATCCCTAATTTAAAGCTCATCATTGATCAAGTACTTGTGTCATCTCTCTCTTACTTCATTTGAGTTGTCTCTCTATCTTTCACTCAAGGCCTCAACTCCTAAGCTCAACGCCCATCAACTCAAGGCCTCAATTCTTAACTTTCAATATGAATATAATCTTTTTACCGATCTTGCAATCAAGAATAGAGAAGTTCTTTATTTTTTGCTTTACTTTGGTTTGCCAAAAAATATTGCATTGAGTGTATGAAGCTTAGTAGGACTTGTCTATGGACCCACCTCAGAATTGAACCGGACCGGCAATCTGGTTCCTAGGTGGAACCAACAGGCTGTTTTTTGTTCCAATTTTTCGGGATCGGTCTTTAATGGGCGATTCCTGGTTCTATGGTGGAAATTGCCCTCTCGGACTATACTCACTCCTAATAAAAACCACAAATTGACACTATTGTCCAATTTGTACCCAACCGTCATGATTGATAAAAAAAGTGGAAAATCTCACAAAAAATCTCAAACTTTGCCTAGTATAACAAATTTACCCTAAACTTTTTTTTGATATAAGAAACCCCAAACTTATACCCTTGTAACACATTTACTTCAAATTTTTTTGTAACATAAAAAATCCCAAACTTTGCTAATTGTGACATATTTACCCTAAATGTTTTTTGTGACATCAAAAAACCCAAATTTATACTTGTGTGATGCATTTACTCCAGATTATATGGCCGGAGGGCATTTTTGTCTTTTATTTTAATTTTTTTTCCTTTATTTTCCTTTATTTTCTCTTTATTTCTTTTTCCTTCTTCTCTCTTCCCTTTGCCGGCCATCGCAAAGGGAATCTGGACTCAGGCATGGGTCGCCCTCGCTACGCCCTGAGTCACATGTGATAAATTTATTAAAAACTAATATTTTTACCATCAAAACCCGCAAACTGATATATTTATGACAAGTTTACAATTCGTTAAGTTCCATTAGATTGAATTAACACCTTGAAAAATTACAAATTGGTACATCTAAGATAAACTAGGTAAAACCCCAAATTGATACATCATATATCATCCAACTCAGCAATTTAACAATAAAATTTAACGAAAACTAATGAAGAGTAAATTTATCATAGAGATACTAGTTTAGAATTTTTGGTGGTTATTTTGAGGAAGATTTGTCATGATATACAAGTTTTGAGTTTTTCGTGATATTAATAATATAAAATATATTTTGTGCAACATCCTAATAGATTAAACTTTTGAAGTTAATGGTTGCGCATTCAATTTGAAATTGATATCAGATTCGGAAATATTGAATTTGATTCCTGTCCCATGGGGTTCTCCTTTCATACGAGCAATAGGTTTCAAAAATCATTTCGCTCACGCTTATCAAATTTGTGCCTAAAGCCTTCGTCATCAAATTGGTATCCGTGCAAGCGAGAGCGTTAAGAGTTAACAACTCTTCTTGCGTGTCAAAAAAACGATTTTGATATCAATAGTGGTGACCATCACAGCCGTATTTTTCCTAAGCGGGAGGATGAGTAGAAACAATGGACGTCTTTATGACGTACTTTGGTCTCTTCTGTAGAAAAGCTGCGCCCTAAGCATTTTTTGCTGTGGAAATAACCGTGTCATTTTTTTACCTATTATACTATTTGATTATTTTAGTCCAAAGTTTTTTTTTTGGTCTAATAGTCTAACTATTTAAGTACATGAGCTTTATTAAGACTTGGCCCCTTTTTTTCTGGCTAGACAGATACAAAAATTACTTGTAGTGTGAATTAAATAAGCAATTCTCATTTGAGCACTTCACCATGTTTAGATTTCTGTTAATTTATTTTTCAATAGAATAAAAGAATAAACAATGGACAAATCCAGTACAAGCGACACTAATATTCTCAAGATAAAAGAAAAACAAATCGAACGAATCGATAATAAAAGCCTCGAGATTCGATCCTAGAGACGATCGGCCTAACAAAGCGGCGCCGTATCGACATGTTATAAAACACTAATTCACCAAGTCGGCGACATCAACCATGGTGATGATGGTGGTGTCCTCCTCCAAAGCCATGTGGATGATGTCCCCATCCATGAACTGGAGCAGCATGACCTCCGTTCATGTGTCCAAAAAGACCATGCCCATGAGGATAGGGATGTTGATGATGCTGCAATTTCCCTACAAGCCCACGTATGGCGTGCCCAAGCCCATGCCCATGCATGACCCCATGATGGCCATGTCCCAGACGCCCATGCCCATGATGTCCTCCTCCCAGACCATACCCGCCATGATGACCTCCCCCATGATGGCCATGGCCGTGACCGATATGTGCTCCATAGCCATGATGTCCTTCGCCGTGGTACAGGTGGTGATGCTGCTGCTGCTGATGTCCTTGGTGAGACATTTTTCTGCCTTGGATTTAGACGCGCTTTCGATATTTCAAGTTCCGGAAATTTGAAGTATTCGACTGGAAGACTGATTGGATGATGCGAAATGAAGATGGGATTGGAGGTATTTATAGGAATGGCCGTGGTGAGAGGGCGGCCCTCGACGAAGCAAAGGCCCCAAATTTCACTCGGCCGCCAAATCCTACACACGGATTCTACAGATGGACACGTTCCTTACCTCTGGGTGCTCATTTTTCTCAGCTTAGCCATTAAGCATCCGCGTGAATCTGGTGAAATGTTTTGAAAACCACAAGATTCAAAGTAACGTGCTTATTTGAGGAACAAACAGCTCCAGCTGTTTGGGTGGAGAAAAGAGAAGATAATCACTCCATATCAAGGACCTCAGTGCCCATGCATAGGTCCATCAAGAGTGAGCCCAAGACCTGGTGGCCATCCTCGAGGCCCACCAAGGCTGGGCCTGGTACCTCAGCACTCGTGTCTTAGTCCATAAAGGCCGGGTCCAAGAGCCAAGTGCCCATGCTCTAATCCCATGCGCTTCGATTCTTCGACTGCTCGTGTAAATTACTAGCCTCCGAGTAACATATATTTATTTAGAAAAATCAAATAAAATTATCCACAACAATTGATAGAAAATATTTTCCAATTTATTTTCAAGTTTCATCCAAACACCAGAAAAATATTGTTATTTTCCTGAAAAATAATTTATTGAAAAATATTTTGCAAAAATCACGTTTTGCAAAATAAAGAGAGGCAAATTATTTCAAGGACTTTTTGCTCCATCATCTACGTCCTCAATTGACCCTAGCTCGGGCATTAGGGACCTAACCTGAGCATCGAGGATTTAAGCTTGAGTGCTAGGGACCGAATCTCGAGCATCAGGTACTCGAGCATGGCCTTTGTGGGCTTGGGCTCGAGTGTTAGGGATTTGAGCTTGGATACTAGGATCCTGCAATCAGCTATTGTGGACGTGAGCCGTGGTGTGAAGGCGTGGTGCCTAGCCTCGATGGACTCGAACGCAAGCATCGGGAACTTCAGCACAGGCATTAGGGTCCCAAGTTCGACCTTGAGGGACTCAAGCGCGGGCGTTAGGGATTCGTCCTAGCACTAGGGTCCCAAGCATGGGCACTAGGGTCTTGAGTTTGGCCTCAATGAAACCATGCCTGAGTGTCGAAGAATATTGGGGACCCAAAACCAGCATTAAGGTTTCCATGCCTAAGCATAGTATTTTGGGTTTAAGTGTTGAAATATAGTCATATTTTGGAAAATAATCTCCAATTTTCATAAAGAAAATCATTTTCCTGAATTTAAACATAGATTTTCCATTAATTAGGAAAACAATTTTTGTTGACTTCATTTTTTTAATCAAATTAAATGCCAAAAATGAGAAAAATATTTTTCAATAAAATAAATGAAGCCGTAATATCTTCATGTAAACTTTTCCAAAAGTTCTCGCTAACTTAAGATGAGACTTCATGTTTGGAGAAATTTTCGATGAAAAGTATAAGGCATAAGTACGCATAAATGTCCAAATTGGTACCACTTTAGACGCATTTTCCATGAACTTTCAAGTAGTGTATAAAACCCAAAAACTGACACTATTGTCCAATTTGTATCCTACCGTCATAATTAATTAAAAAAACGTGGGACCAACTAAACAAAGAGGGAGGAAGAGTGAGAAACCCAAAATGTACTGTACTCACTTCCTTCTAGAACAAGACATGTCTCCCGGGGTTGGTAAGGCCAAATGGGGTCATCCTAACCCAATTCTAACCTTCGATTGACAGATGAAAAGCCAGCCAAGGAAAAGTCATGAGCGTTCTTATCTCTTAAGAGGCATTTATTCCACTTGCTCCCCAAAAAGTCGACGGACTTTCGTCATAGGATCAAATGCATACCTAATTCTATGAGGTCAAGGACGGGGTGAATAGTCTTCTTCAAAAGGGCAATTTTACCTTTCTGTTGTTCACAACCTCAAATATTTACGGATGTTGCACTTTAGGCTAGATTCTCTTAATAGGGATGAGTTTACAATTGTTTACATAGAATATAACAGACATAATCAAATAGATGAAGACGTGATCACTTGCTGTCACGCATACACGGATAGTCAATCTTTTTGTCTAGTCCTATACATGTAAATATTTCATTGGAGAGGTAAATAAGAGCCTACGGAGATTCAAACTTAGGACTTCCTATTCTAATACAACGTGAAATATAGTAAAACCACTAACAATTGTTCTAAAAATATATGCTGTTAGATGAAGTAATTGTTTAATATTTAAATGTAATTAATAATAAGTCTTGTTGTATGTGATTATCACCCAATTCACATTGTCCTTGTAAGTCCTTACGATATTAAAAGGTGTGTTAGGGCAGAAAAAAGGGCATAAATCGTTGACAGATACCTGATAATATACGAGAAGACTAATATTAACTAGAAATTTTTTGATGAAATGGACTAATCTTAATTGGAAATTAGATAATATACAGATTTATAAAGCTTTCATGCAATTGATGAAATCCGGTCCTTAACTCATTCGGAAAGTCGTTGCTTTTGCTCCTATTCTTCTTCAGAATCTGAACTGTTGGGAGATCAGTGAGCCTGACTCATTAACAAGCAGCTACTCACCTTTTTACTATAAACTTTATAAAAATACTAAGTTTAAGTTCGCAATAGATTCTTGTCATAAGATCATAGTCCAAAAATGGCAAAGGAGACTCAGAACAAAATATTCACAATAGTTGATTTCGGAGTAGGTATTCAAAAAATGATTCAAATCAAGTATCAAAACTGATTCATGATAATCTCATCATAAGATTAATCGACATAATCTAAAAATAGAAGGCAGTGTTCAAAACAAAATTCAAAACGAAGACTCACAAATTGAGAATCTAATTGCTCGGTTTTAATTCTACGGCTACAAATCACCCCGTGACAAGAGTCAAATAAGTTCGATCTGCATTAACTGCTCAAGTCACAATTTACCCTATGCCAAGGCTCAAATAAGTTCAATTTCAAAACCAATCAAATTAAATATTTCGTGTTCTTATTTTAAAAATTATATTTCAGAAAAAGATTGATAGGTACGAAATCAAAGGTGTTTTTCATATTATTTTCACACCCAATCTTTTTTTCCAACATATATTGGGAATATATAATTCTCATACAGACAAATACAAACATAAATTTAGTAACCAATCACATACCTCTATTCATAGCTTTAAAATTGTAAGTAACTGAAAACTTAAGCTCGACAGTAAAACCTGAAATCAGGTTTGTTGGAAGCTTGTCCTTGTGTCTATAGTGATCGAACAAAGGCGTTTCGAAGGAACAAAGGCAAAGAGAGTTAAAACCTGAGATTGGGTTGATTAACACAGGTTCTCTGCTTTTGATCCTTCTTAAGTTACTAGTTTCATTGCTAATTAGCCGGAGAACTTATCCTTCCAGGTATGGAATCTCTGCTTTTCAGTTCAACCTCCACAGATATTTATCCATTAACAGAACTAGTAGTTGTGCATTAGAGAGAGCATCCATTTCTTCAGGTAAGCAAAGAGTGCTGGGAGGAAATTGACAACTGAGGTCATAATATAACAAGCTATGCTTGACTTTTACATGATCTTCATTCGAGAATTTTAACGTTCTTCGTTAACTGGGGGCCTTGTCGTGTCTTGTTTTCTATCTCTGCTTGCCCTTCCCTGTCGTGGTTTCACGCATTTGAAGCTCGATGATATATGTTGTATGTAAATGTTATTTCTCCTTTGTACACTTTAGGCATATGCACACACATACCTGACACTAAATGATGCTTGTTGTGCCCGTCACAGCATATGACAACACATCCGCGAATCCAAGAGATCGGTTTAAATTGATAAACATTTGCATTTAATTTTTCAAGCGGAAAATATGCCTCATTTTACTTTTTAAAGTTGTATCTGAAGCAAACAGGAACTGCTGGGCAACTATGATGATGGCATGCCCCTAAGTGGATCACCCTCGCAGACTAAACTTTTCGGGCACTTCCATGTTCTTGGTCCAAATGATCTTTACAATTGGAAGAGTCAATGAAGAATGTGGCAATCACTTTGACCTTATTTTCCATGGTTCATCATTGTCACAAATACTGCTGTAATTATGCATTTTCTCTCTCTTTTAACGTCAATGCAGATCATTTCTCTAACCGGATGTTTCTTCATAAGGACTTTATCATCTTTGATTGCTTTATTGGTAAAAAAATTGGTCGGCTTTTTCGTGTGAGAAAACAGAGTATAAATTGAGGTGCCTCAAATCACCACTTTTGACTTCTGCGACAAAATGTGGTCCGACTGTTCCCTACATCTCCCAGGCTAAGTTTAGACAGTGTTATCACACTCAAAAAGCAGGTTTATGTGGTTAACGTCACGGCTCTGAAAAGTACTACCGATATTATCTTGTCAAATCTTACGGTTGTTCTACCCAGTATTATTCTTCTACTGCTCTAATTTCCAAATCTGCAGTTGCATCATTTCTATCTAGACATTTTGATTGTCCTGTCTGCTTCTGTCTAAGCACGCAGGATTTGAAAACAAACAAAGGAAATGATTGTGTGATAAAGATTCAAACGAATGAAATCATGCATTCTCCAAGTCAAACGGAGATGCAGATTTTGGTGAAACGTCTATTCTTTCTCGTCCCGTTTTGCTGTACTGACCTTATTTTCTCCATTTCAAGTTGATTTGACAAGTCTCCAATGATCTCTAGGCCGCCAGATATTTTCGATCGGACATCTCCCTGTTTTCGTGGAAATCCACCATGGATTTCGGTATTTTGAACTTTCAAAATTTGTTTGTAAATGAATGTTTTCTTTTTCAGCCCCTTACATGTTTGTGATAAGCTGAGCCTACAATATGAGCCACTATTTTGCAAGGAATTGCTTCTTCCTTGCCAAGTACTTTGGTTGAAACAGTAATCCATTTGAAAGAAACAGACTCGTATGCTTCCAAACTGAGGATGTTGTTGTACTCTAGAGAATCAGAACATAATTGGAATCGAATCATAAACTGTAGATCAACCCTACAAACTTTGTATGAGGAGATCATTTCGAAGCGGTTCATGGAGTACATTACTAAAACTAATCAAGAGCGATTGTTTCCATCATTTCTTAGCAAGAAACTTATTACAGACCATCAAGAATCAGACCTGCAGCGGTAGTTCTTGAAGCAACCTCGGGTTTCAGGATTTGACGGAGGAGCAAGACATCCGCTCTTGGTGTAGACACCTCGACTCCCTCTGCCATTGCAAACCGGCTGGTCTCTCTTGAGCGCACCGGGATACATAAACTTCTTCTGCTCGAGGAGTCTCCGGTTGATTTCAGGGTCCATATGGAACTCCGCTTCCTCTTTGCACTCAGCTATCAATCCATTGCACACTGGGTCACGAGCATCAACCTTTTGAGGAGTAATGGCGCCGGCGCGAAGAAGATAAGAGAACTGGTAGGAACGTGAACCGGAGAAGCTTGATAGGAGAATTGGCTTCCATGTCTTCAATAGTTAATGTGAAGTCCACTTCAAAGGGTGACTTATAGTGTACCAGCTTGGCCACCTCATAGTACATTCGTGATAGGGGTTAATGATCAAAGACCCGATGACATAAGTCATTCGTCTTATCATATAATCGGCAAACTTGTTTTGAGTCTCTTCGATTGTCCACCTTATAGGAGTGAGCATGACTAGTGCAAGGTTTGCTTGTCTTCTTCCACACACTGCCTCAAAGCATCAGCACCTTCCTCTTGAATTTGGTTTGTGACCTCATTTTAATGATCAAAGGCCTGATGACATCAGTCATTCGTCTTATCATATAATCGGCAAACTTGTTTAGAGTCTCTTCGATTGTCCACCTCATAGGAGTGAGCATGACTAGTGTAAGGTTCGCCTGTCTTCTTCCACACGCTGCCTCAAAGCATCAGCACCTTCCTCTTCGATTTGGTTTGAGACCTCATTTTGAGGAAGCTTGGCTGATGATGACTTAGCTCGTGCATTATCCTCAGCCATTAGTGATATACGTTTGTTAGTAGCACTATCCAGGTTAGTTCAACTTTGGATTCGTGGCATAGCACTCTTTCAACTCGACGCAAAACGCTACACTAGGCATGCTAAAAAATGTTCCGCTAATTTTGATTCTCGCAAATTTTTCACTGAACAGTGTATTTCGGTTTTTATTATAGAGAACTCGGATTCTATGTTGAATCCAGACAAAGAATGTCTAATGTAAGAACAAATTTTATTCCCAACATTTATGTACAACCCTAACAATTAACACTAAGATGACTCAAAGACCAACAACTTTTGTGAGTAAGCTACATCGGAATTTAATCAACAATGTAATCTAAATACAACTAGTGGTATAGCCTATACTTTGGACCCAAACTATATCAAAATTTAATCTACGACATAGCTTATTAGGCGTATAGTTGAATTTAATTAACAGCAATACCCCTGAATAGGAAAACAACGCTGGAATTTAATTGATGACAAAGAGCTTGTAGGACAACACCGAAATTTAATCAACAATGTTGAATTAGATATAGATATATGCCAGAATTTAATCAAACAACGAGGATCTTAGAAACTACAGCTAAAATACGATAAAGTAAACATAAAAGTAAAGACATTTGTTACAATGTTTTAGTGGTTCTCAGTTGCATGGGTTGTGGTATTTATAGGTTAGCCTAGTGATCTTTAGTCGGTTGTTTTCCTTGGACAGCACTCTTAGCTTTTCCTATGTTTTCCTTCTTTTCTTGACCGTCTTATCCTCATTTGGTTATTCTTTGACTTGTCGATGATGCTTGCATGACATGTCCATCAAGTAAATAACTGCTTCCCTATTTTCACGCATCTTTTACGCAATAGTTATCCTCGCTTGAGTTTCAATGTTAACTTTTCTCAAATTCCAAATCTAATGCATTATTCTTATAGCCTGACATGTGACAATTAATCACCTTGCCATCGACTTTGGCATCTTCTCTAAAATTCTATCAACATCTAACCCAAATACCTTAAAAAATGTTAGCCATCCTTAACTTTTATGAGCAAAATGGGGCATATCACACTTATTGCTACCTTCATGGCCAACACGTGACACATGGGTAATTTTAGGTGTAAACAATTCCTATCCCATTTTACTCGTAAACTGGGGCTCTCCTTCATTACGAGCAATCGGTTTCAAAAATTATTTTGCTCACGCTCATCAAATTTGTACGCCCAAAGCCTTCATCATCAAATTGGTATTCGTGCGAGCGAGAGCGTTATGGGATAACTACTCTTCTTGTGTGTTAAAAAACACTTTCGATATCAATGGTGGTGACCATCACAGCCGTATTTTTCCTCATCGGGAGGATAAATAGAAACAATGGACGCCTTTATGACATGATTTTGGTCTCTTTTGTAGAAAAGCTGCGCCCTAAGCATTTTTTACTGTGGAAATAGCCATGTCATTCTATTTCCGAATATAGGCCATAAACCTTTATAATTTTAACTATAAAATAATTGCAAAGGTTATGGCAAACCGATTAACACCCTGGCTCCAACAGATTATTTCCTCAGAACATAGTGCATTTATAAGAGGTCATCAAATACAAGATAATATTTTCATTGTTCAGGAAAGTCCTTCATCAGTTAAGGGTTAGAAAGAGAAAGCAAAAGTTTCAAGCTATTCTAAGATTAGATATGCAAAAAGCTTATGCCAGGGTAGAATGTGATTTCCTTTGTGATTGTATGATGAAGATGGGATTCTGTGAGAAATGGGTATTGCTAGTCAAATTTTGTATTTCCTCAGTTAGTTTCAGTGTAAGAGTTAATGGGGAATCATGTCAAGCCTTTTATCCTACAAGAGGGATTAGACAAGGAGGTCCTCTATCCCCTTATCCTTTTATTATAGTGGCTAATGTCCTATCCTCCCTTATAACAAGAGCTGTGAATGATGGTAGTATTAAGGGTATTCGATTGAACTCTAATTGCCCTATTCTTTCACACCTATTATTTGTAGATGATGCAATCTTTTTCTTGGAGGGTATTGTCCAAGAAGCTTAGAATCTTGCAAATATTCTGAATTGTTACTGTTATGCTTCAGGTTAGTCCTTTAACTTAAATAAGTCAGGCATATTCTTTGGAAATAGTTGTCCTCAGGAGCTGAGAAGGAATATTGCAATAGAATTAAAAGTGCCTATCTTTGAGAAAACTGGAAAGTACTTGGGCATACCATTAGATTGGGGGCAAACAAAGAAACAAATGTTTACATGGTTGTTAGCAAGGGTGGACAGAAAATTAGAAGGGTGGAAAGAGCAATTGATATCCAAGGCAAGGAAGGATGTGCTGGATAAAATGGTTGTCTAGGCTTTACCACATCATGCCATGTCCATTTTTAAAATCTCTATCTCAATTTGTAAAGCTATAGAAAAGAGAATTATAGCATTCTGGTGGAAACAAAATGTGCAACGAAAAGGAATTCATTAAAAAAAATTGGGATCTTCTGAAGACTAGGAATGATCAAGGGGGACTAGGTTTTAAAGGCCTTGTTGATTTTAATCGTGCTATGTTGGGAAAACAAGCTTGGAGGTTAAGTCAAGCTCTAGAAGCCTTATGGAGCAGAGTGTTTAAAGGCCTCTATTTCCCTAACAGAGATTTTTTGAAAGCTAACAAAGGTACCCGACCATCTTGGGGTTGGCAAAGTTTACTTATGGGAAGAGAAGTGATAGAACTAGAGATAAGATGGGAGGTAGGAGATGGGCAAAGCATCAATGGAAGCGAAGATAGATGGTTGCAAATAGGCAAAATTGGAGGACCAGCAAATTGGAATGACCCTCGGCTCGTGGCTGGTCTAATTAATCCAAGCTCACGTGAATGGAATTCCACACTATTACATGAAACATTTTACATTAATACAATTCAACAGATTCTAGCAACCCCCTTGGCATGAATCCACAACTAGACAGATTACTTTGGATAGCAAATAAGATCAGGAACATACAAGGTTAAAAGTGGTTATAATAAATTGTGCAATTTGAGTATAGCAAAAATAGAGCATCAAGCATCATCGTCATTCCAAGTTCTAAAAAAATTATGGATAGAAATATGGAAATTGCAAACTCATCCCAGATCAGATTTTTCATGTGGAGTTTGTGTAGTGAAGACTCTATAGAAGGAAGGTCGTACTTGACAGCCTCTGTCCTGTTTGCAGCCTAGTTCTAGAGTCTACCAAACACCTATTCACATTATGCGAATGGGCAAACCATATATGGTCAGATTCTAGGATTGGTATTGATATTTCCCCAACACTTATGACAAGAATGGATAAATGGGTGCATGAGTACTTGATTTCTAGAGTATTGAAGTGGGATAAAGCCCTCTTTATAACCATCCTTTGGTTTATTTAGAAGGTGAGCAATGCCCTGATTTTTCATGGAAGAAAACCAAATCTAAGCTTTATAATTAACGAAGCTATCATCGTGAACCAGCTCTTTCAAAAATGACATTTACAAAAGGAAGGTGGAGCAGATGACCTAATCTTCTCGATAGGTCAGTGGCTCCCTCCAGCTCACGGATCGGTGAAAGTCAACATTGATTGTTCCTGGAGCCCTCTGCTTTGGAGGGATCGGTTGCTGGATTTGCAAAGGGAGTGCTAGTGTGTTTATTGATGGATTTGCAAAGAAAATTCATGCTCCATCAGTCGAAGTTGCAGAAACCCTAACTGTCCGACAAGCTTTGCTATGGTTGAAGGAGACTCGCATCTCAAACTGGGGGAAAGTACAACAAGATGAAACTGATTTGTAGGTACAGATATTGTGTGACAGCTTATTAGTAGTGGAGGTCATCATGGGCCGATTAGAAATGCCATGGGCTTCAAAATCTATAATTTTGGATTGTCGTGAACTATTGGGCTAGCTTCAACAAGTTCATTTACTATTTGAACCACGAGGAACTAATCAGCTGCGGATTGGATAAAAGCCCACCGTGTCGGGACTCTTCCCATCGACTGGGTTTCAATGCCCTTGCATTCCTTGTTGCTGATTTTATGTTTAGACTTCGGAAATTATTATACTCCATCTTTTGGGTAATTACTAATGAAGTCTTTCCTGACCAAAAAATTTTTTTTTTATTTTTATTTTAGTCCAACTATTTAAGTACATGAGCTTTATTAGGACTTGGCCCCCTTTTTCTTTTCTGGCCAGGCAGATACAAAAATTACTTGTAGTGTGAATTAAATAAGCAATTCTCATTTGAGCGCTTCATCATGTTTTGATTTCTGTTAATTTTTGTTGTCAATTTATTTTTCGAGAGAATAAAAGAACAAATAATGGACAAATCCGGTACAAGCAGCAGCAATATTCTCAAGATAAAAGAAAAACAAATCAAACGAATCGATAATAAAAGCCCCGAGATTGGATCCCGGAGACGATCGGCCTAACAAACCGGCGCCGTATCGACATGTTATAAAACACTAATCGACCAAGTCAGCGACATCAACCATGGTGATGATGGTGGTGATGGTGGTGTCCTCCAAAGCCATGTGGATGATGTCCCCATCCATGAACTGGAGCGGCATGACCTCCGTTCATGTGTCCGAAAAGACCATGCCCATGAGGATGGGGATGTTGATGATGCTGCAATTTCCCTACTAGCCCATGTATGGCGTGCCCAAGCCCATGCCCATGATGTCCTCCTCCCAGACCATACCCGCCATGATATCCTCCCCCATGATGGCCATGGCTGTGACCGATATGTCCACCATGGCCATGATGTCCCTCCCCATGGTACATGTGGTGATGCTGCTGCTGCTGATGATGTCCTTGGTGAGACATTTTTCTGCCCTGGATTTACACGCGCGCTTTCGATATTTCAAGTTCCTGAAATTTGAAGAATTGGACTGGAAGACTGATCGGATGATGCGAAATGAAGATGGGATTGGAGGTATTTATAGAAATGGCCGTGGTGAGAGGGCGGACCTCAACGAAGCAAAGGACGCCAGATCCTACACACAGATTCTACGGATAGACACGTTCCTTACCTCTGGGTGCTCATGTTTCTCTGCTTAGCCATTAAGCATCCGCCTGAATCTGGTGAAACGTTTTGAAAACCGCAAGATTCAAATGTAACGTGCTTGTTTGAGGAACAATAGCTCCAGCTGTTCGGGTGGAGAAAGGAGAAGATAATCATCCAGAATCTTCTGTTGGGGTCGTGGACGATGGAAAAAGACAAGTCCTTGAAAGACTTATATGCTCCATTTCTTTTGAGAAAAAAAAAAGTAATATATGTGGAAAAATAATTTTTCAAGAAAATGATAATATTTGTCAATATTCGGTTGAAACCTAAAAATAAACTAGAAAATATTTTATATTGTTTGGTATGAAAATTTTGATTTGATTTTCCTAGATAAAAATATATTATTTGGGTGTTATCAACTTGTGTATATGCAACCGGATAATTGAATACAAACACTAAAGTTTTGGGTCTAGTCTTGATGGAACCATACCGGGTGCATGGGATTAGTGCATGGGCACCAAGTTTGGACTATATGGACCGTGATGCGAGCATTAAGGCACCAAGCTCGCCTTGATAGATCTCGAGCATGGGCACCGGGGTCTCGAGCTCGACCTTAATGGATCTAGCCACGAGCATTGGGGTCCCTTGGCCCTAGCCTCAATTGACCTTGGCTCAAGCACCACGGACTGAAGCCCAAGCACCAAGGACCTAGGCTTGAGTGCTCAAGACCAAATCTCAAGCATTTGAGACTTGAGCATGGCCTTTGTGGACTTGGGCATTGGGGTCCCAAGCTTAACTTTAGTGGATCCAAGCGTTGGTGCCAATGATTTACACTAACACTGGGTCTCGAGCACAAGCATCGAGGTCACTGTTCTGGCCTTGATGGACCCTGTGCCTAAGAATCAGAGACTTAATTCTGAATGCTAGGGACCCCTAGAACAAGCATTGGGGTTTTTGTGCCCAAGCGTAAAGTTTTGGGTCAAAGGGTTGAAATCTATTTATATTTGTAAAATAATTTACAATTTTTTTAAAAAAAGAAATCATTTTTCTGAATTTAAGCATATGTTTTCCATTAACTCGTTTTCCTAAACAAACTAAAAACCGAAAAATGAGGAAAATATTTTTCCTAAAAAAATTTTCTGCAAAACAATTTGAGGCCTAATATTTTCAAATAAGCTTTTCCTAGAATTCCTACTAAATCGAGGCTCCATCTATTTTACAAAAAATAACTTTCAAGAATATTTTTTTCAAATCTTCAGCATTCATTTCATAGAAAATGAATTGGCTTGGAAAAACATTTTCCATCAACAGGAAAAAAAAAGTCTTCTAAAATAATGGAAAATATTTTCTACTTTTCAAGTAAAAAAAATATTTTCTTCACTCATTCTCTCTTATCTCAACCTTTGTTAGCCTCCATTTCTTTGTTATTTTAAAATTGAATTTTAAATATTTTTTTCTTTTTTTCTTCATCCTTGACCAATCAAAGCCAGTGACCGATAACAAGCGAGGGATGAGCTCCCTAGAGGGCAAAGAGCTCGTCACTGCTGATTTGGTGAGGTCAAGCCCTTGCTAGAACAACAAGCCTTTTTGAGGCCAGCGATAGCGAGCTCAAGCTTGTTGGAATCTAGTGAGCCTCGGCCCTCCTTTGGCTAGTCACTATGGTCGGCAACTAGCAAAGAAGAAGGAGGTGGAAAAGAAAAAAGAAAAAGAAAATATTTTTTTTAAAAAAAATTAAAATTATATATTTTTTAAAATAAAAATAATTATTAAAAGGAATGCATGGAATAATATCAAATCAAAATTTCCATATTGAATGGCAGAAAATAATTTTTTAGTTTATTTTCAAGTTTGAGTTGAATACTGAAAAATATAGTTATTTTTCTTAAAATAGCCTTTTTTAATATAAAAGTCATATTTTTCGCAAAGCGAAGAGAGTCTAGGATGAGATCTCACGTTTGGAGAAATTTTCGATCGAAAATATCAGGCATAAGTACAAATAAACGTCTAAATTAGTGCAGGTTAGACGCATTTTCCCTCGACTTTCAAAACGACAAACCGACACTATCGTCCGACTTGTGCCCACCATCTAATCTATGAAAAAACGTGGGACCAACTAGACATAGAGGGAGGAAGAGTGGGAAACACCAAATGTACTATAGTACTCCCTTTCTTCCGGAACAAGACATGTCTCCCGGGGTTGGTAAGGCCACATGGGGCCGCCCTAACCCAATTCTAACCTTCGATGGACGGATGAAAAGCCCCGCCAAGGAAAAGTCATGAGAGGTCTTTCTCTTAAGAGGCATTTTTCCCTCTTTCTCCCCAATAAGTCGACGGACTTTCGTCATAGGATCAAATAAATACCTAATTCTATGACGCCAGGGACGTACCGCATAGTTTTCTTCGATGGGGCAATTTTACCATTTTGCAGTTCACAGCCTTAGATATTTACACAATTTGCACTAAGCCTATATTTTCTTAAAAAGGACAAGTTTACATTTGTTTAGATAGAATATAACAACCATATTCAAATAATTATCCTTGTGTCTATAGTGATTGAACAAAGGCATTTGAAGGAACAAAGGTGAAGAGAGTTAAAACCTGAAATCGGGATGATTAAAGCGGGTTCTCTGCTTTTGATCCTTTTAAGTTACTAGTTTCATTGCTAATTAGCTGGAGAACATATCCTTACAGGTAAGGAATCTCTGCTTTTCAGTTCAACCTCCCCAGATATTTATCCATTTACATAACTCGTAGTCGTGCATTAGGGAGAGCATCCATTTCTTCAGCTAAGCAAAGAGTGCTGGGAGGAAATTGACAACTGAGGTCATAATAGAACAAGCTATGCTTGACTTTTACAAGATCTTCATTCGTGAACTTAATGTTATTCGTTAACTGCGGGCCTTATCGTGTCTTGTTTTCTATCTCTGCTTGCCCTTTCCTGTCGTGGCTTCACGTATTTGAAACTCGATGATATATGTTGCATGTAAATGTTATTTCTCCTTCGTACACTTTAGGCATATACACACACATATCTGATACTAAATGATGCTTGTTGTGCCCGTCACAGCGTACGACAACACATCTGTCAATCCAAGAGATCGGTTTAAATTGGTAAACATTTGCATTTAATTTTTCAAGAGGAAAATATGCTTCATTTTGCTTTATGAAGTTGATCTGAAGCAAACAGACACTGCAGAGCAGCTATGAGATGGCATACCCCTTCTTCGATCACAATCACAGACTAAATTTTTCAGGGCACTTCCATGTTCTTGGTCCAAATGATCTTTACAAATTTGAAGAGTCAGAGAAGAATGTGGCAATCACTTCAACCGTATTTTCCATGGTTCATCATTGTCACATATACTGCTGTATTATGCATTTTCTCTCTCTTTTAACGTCAATGCAGATCATTTCCCTAGCCAGATGTTTCTTCAGTTAGGACTTTATAGTCTTTGATTGCTTTATTGGTGAAAAAAATTGTCAGCTTGTTCTTGCTAGAAAACATGGTATAAATCGAGGTGCCTCAAATCACCACTTTTGACTTCTGTGACAAAATGTGGTCCGACTTTTCCCTACATCTCCCAAGATAAGCTTAGACAGTGTGATCTTAAAAAGGTGGTTTATGTGGTTAAACGTCACAGCTCAGAAAAGTGCTACCGATATCATCTTGTCAAATATTACGGTTGTTCTACCCAGAATTATTCTTCTACTGATCTAATTTCAAGATTTGCAGACGCATCATTTCTATCTAGACATTTTGATTGTCCTGTCTGCTTCTGTCTAAGCACGCATGATTTGAAAGCAAACAAAAGAAATGATTGTGTGATAAAGATTCAAACAAATGAAATCATCCATTCTCCAAGTCAAACGGAGCTGCAGATTTTGGTGAAATGTCTATTCTTTCTCGTCCTGTTTTGCTGTAGTTACTTTATTTTCTTCATTTCAAGTTGATTCGACAAGTGTCTCAAGTAATCTCTAGGCCGCCAGAAATTTTCGCTCGAACATCTCCCTGTTTTCGTGGAAATTGACCATGGATTTCGGTATTTTTGAACTTTCAAAATTTGTTTGTAAATGAATGTTTTCTTTTTCAGCCCCTTACATGTTTGTGATAAGCTGAACCAACAACATGAGCTACTATTTTGCAAGGAATTGCTTCTTCCTTGCCAAGTACTTCTGGTTGAAACAGTAATCCATTTGAAAGAAACAGACTCGTGTGCTACAAACTAAGGATGTCGTTGTACTCTAGAGAATCAGAACATCATCGAACTGAAATCAGAAACTGTAGATCAACCCTATAAACTCTCTATGAGGAGATCATTTCGAAGCTGTTCATGAAGTATGTTACCAAAACTAATCAAGATCGATTGTGTTTCCATCATTTCTTAGCAAGAAACTCACAGACCATCAAGAATCAGACCTGCAGCGGTAGTACTTGAAGCAACCTCGGGTTTGGGGATTTGACGGAGCAGGTAGACATCCGCTGTTGGTGTAGGCGTTGCCGCTCCCTCCCCCACCGCAGACCGGCTGGTCTTTCTTGAGCGCCCCGGGAGATATATACTTCTTCTGCTCGAGGAGTCTCCGGTTGATTTCGGAGTCCATCTGGAACTCCGCTTCCTCGCTGCACTCAGCTATCGATCCATTGCACGCTGGGTCACGAGCATCGACCTTCTGAGGAGTAATGCCGCCGGCGCCGAGAAGATAGAGGACCAATAGGAACGCGAATCGGAGAAGCTTGATGGGAGACATGTCTTCAACAGTTAATGTGAAATCCGCTTCAGAGGGTGACTTATAGGAGCATCTGAGTCCAGCTTGCTTTCCTGTGCAGATGACGGTAGTGGACGCTGCACTTCGTCGACAGAGGGGACCGCACTTCACCAAACTCATGAGACCTCTCTCTTCACGCCAATTTCCGCTTTTTCGGCATGAGATGTATGCAAGGCTTGACCTTTTCCTGAATGGGTGGCACGTGTGCGACTTGAACGGTTGTTTGGTATGCTCTTCTTCTGCCTCAATCATGTACATAATCCTCTTTGTCAAATATCTAAGGTTTGAATGCTCTTTAGGACCATAAGAAAATGTGGTGTCTTCTAGACTTTATTTAGTATACTTGAAAGGTTGAGGAGAGGCAATTAGCATAGCTACCCCTTTAGGCTTTATCATAAAAGTCTCACACTTGTTATGAAATATTCACATTCCAATATTTGAATTGAGCCATAACTACTTGTTTTAACTATAGAAATCATAAACTCTTCCCCACACACGGTAAGAAATACTCAAGGTACAAGTTGGGTAGATTTTTGCTCATGATATGACTTGAACTTGTAACATCATGAAAGATAATATGCTTCATTTACCATTAGGTTACTATGCTAAGTGGTGTGTCTTGTAGACTTGCACAAGTCGCACATCTTAATTGGTATAATGAGCCAAGCACTCTCAAAATGCTCACACGCGCTCAACTAAAACTTGAATCTACGTCAGTCACTAGGTAGTGGCTCTAGTTTGGTCATTCAAGTTCATGATAACATTCACACCGCTAGATTATCTTAATCTAGAATTTGGGAAAATCTAGGAAGCAAGGTGTTACTAGTTGGCGACTCTGAATTGCGAAATTCAAGAGTGCTACGCTATTCTTAGATGAAATGAGTACACAAACATGCAGGTCCTCGTAACATGTGATTCTCATGCGGGGCTTTGAAGATTCTGTTGTTTATTACCTAACTGGTGCACTTAGAGAAAAATACTTTAGCGTGGACTGAGAATACAATTGACTTTCTAAATTCAGTGCATGGGGCATCGTCATCGTAGCTCTACCTCTTCATTTAGTACATTCAATTAGTCCGCAAAAGGAAATTATGGGACAGATTGCAGAGATGGACAATATAAACAATTTCAAGAGGTGGCCGGCGTGGTGAATTTTGTGATTAAGAGTATTTCTTAGGGTCTATCTATCATACCTCCTTTGGGTCGAACTATATAGCCTTTAAACTAATAAAGATGCCCTCAAATTAGGAGATTGGGTCGACTTATAACGAACTTATTTCTTCTTTCTGATGTGTAATCCTTACGCACTATTACTTTTATATTTGAGAAGTGGCACAAATGATTTTTAAACTTTCATTAATGTATAATGTCATCCTTGAATGTTAACTTGTTTAATGTGATTTTTGAATTTTTTGTACATATTCAAATTAGTCTTTAGGCCATATGGAAAGTTGCTCCATGTTATCCTTCTATTTAGGGAATAGATTGAACATTTACCAAAAATCTAAGGACCACATTAAATAAAATAAAAGTTTAAGGATGACAATGCATATTTGGCCAAAATTTAAGGATCAACTATTTAATTATCTTTAAAAATTTAGGGACAAAATTGCACAATGGTAAGGGATAATGACAAACAATCCTTGAACTTTAGTCTAATGTGCAATTTGGTTCTTGAACTTTAGTCCAATATGCAATTTGGTCATTGAACTTTTAAATTGTTCAATATAGTCCATGAACTTTTGGTATATGTTCAATATAGTGCTTGAACTATATAAAAATATTTAAGATAGTCCATAGTCTTAAAGTAATGAAAATGTATTACATTGAATAATTTCATACATCTTAAAGACTCTATTGAGCATGTACCAAAAGTTCAGGGATTATATTGAACAAATTAAAAGTTCAGGGACCAAATTGAACAAATTAAAAATTTATGGACCAAATTGCACATTTAACCAAAGTTCAGGGACCGTTTGTGTCAGTTTCCCTAGTTTTTTTGTGTAATTATGCCTAAACATTCTAAAATTGGTAAATGTAAAATAAAAATAAAAATGAGCGTTCAGCGTTACCTGCTATATAATATATATTTATAAAGCTTTTATTGTGGAAGTAGTTTAGTTAATCTATTTGGCTAGTAGTAAATCGCTAGCGAATTTGTTTGACTAGAAATATCGTATGGGTGTTTTTTCTCATGTACAACCCCTAATAAAGAAAAAATGTGCCTTTCTTTATTTGAGTACAATGCATGATGAATTCTATCTAATAAATCATATACAAAACATGCTTATCACTCTAAAAAATTAGCATAGAGGGCTTAGAGAACAATTATTTTGTTGCAACTGCAAAACTCTCGATCTATTTTCTTGAGTATTCCTTTTCATAACGGGTTTGAACTGCCAGACCCAATGTTAATCCCACAGATTGTGCATCGAAAGTTCAATTATACTTCTTAATCATAACAAAAGAGGCGCTTTTTCCCTAAAATGAGGGAAATTCAGTGAGTACCACAAGTGCTGAAGCACAAAGCTAATTCAACTGGAAGAAATACCTCTTGATGTTCTTCCCAAGACGATCGTGCAATGCTCGCTGCAAATCCATTTGTGCTTCGAAAAATTTCTGCAGTGGTTGAGGTACCAAATACAAGGGATCGACCATGGAAGACTTTCGATCATCAATGCCCTTGCTCAAGGTCTCCTGAGGTGGGTATTTCAAATGCCAATGCCCATTGCCCTAAACTTGTGAGCATTATATTTCGAGTTTAAGCTCAAAGCAAAAATATGAATTCTGAAAATTGAAAAAGCAAAAGACCAAATTTTCCTGTTTGGAATAGGAGTATATTTGAGTCACGGTCAAGAATGAAAAGGACTTCCATTGGATGCAAGTCCAGTTAATTTCCGTATACGATTTGGATTCTTTGGTTTCAAATTGGACGGTCCAACTGGACTTTGAATTTGACCATGACTCGGTCAGCTAGGCTTTCTTATATTTGGAAAATATGTTTGCTGCAATTGGGAGAGACTTCTTGAAGCGCCGCCTGAGCGCCTGGTCTTCTGCCGTGGTTGATGAATGCAGATTGGCCATTGTGAATTTTACATGCCAGTAGAAGTTCTTGTTCGTGCAATTACACCAAAAGCTTTTAGTGATGAACGTCGATTAATAAGATTATTTCATAAGGAATTATATGATTAAACACTATCTGAGTTATTAAGTGCAATTGAAGCTTAAAAAATATTAAGAGTATTTGAGTGACTCTATTGTAGTTATAATCTCTATTATATTACTTGATCTATAGTAAAATTCATTACTATTCTTCTCATAGACATATATAAATCTAATGTCTGATTTATTTTTTATATTTTCTATATTTTATTGTTTGATCTTTCCTTTTTACAACAAAACTAGATTCTAATTCATCCTTTGCTCTTTGACCATAGTAGCATCTCACAGAGTTGCTTGTCAGGCTACGATATGTGCTTCCCCGGTTTGTCGTATAAGTCGAAAGTTAAAGAGAAATCGTAATTTGAAAAGGTGCTTTCCATAGTCAATGTCTCAACCCATCGTCGAAGGGGAGAAGGAAGGAGCGGTGGCCGGCATCTGTCGCGACCCAATAGGGAGGATGGTTGCTGGTTTTGCTAAGGGTGTGGCAGCAACAACAGCACTTTAAGTGGAAGCTCTTGCGCTGCGGGAGGCCTTGAAGATTCTGTAGATAGAATCCACCAACCAGTCAACGGCGATCCCAACACTCGAACATTACCATCGTTACGGACAACTCCCTTCTACCGCAATTTGTGATGGGCCACAAACAAAGCCCATGGGCTATAAGGCCAATCGTCGAAGACTGTAAAGAACTGCTTGCTCGGGCTAGGTTTATCACACTGGCATATGGACCCAAAGAATCAAACTAGATTGCAGATTGGCTAGCAAAAACTCATCGCCGAAAGGCTCTACCTTAGAATTGGTTTGTAGACCACCCTCCTATTTTAAAGGAACTTCTGTGCTCAAAAAGTTACAATTGATGTATTCCCTCTACTTCTCATGAATGACATGAATCACGTTTATGACAAAAAAAAAAATAATCCAGGTCTCGGAGCCTTCCCTGCCCTAGGTTGGGTTGTGCTACTGCGACACAAATCTAAAATCGTTTAGAGTCACCATCAATCATTCATTTCTAGGTCGATGGGAACCTAAAATACTTACATATAATTTTATTTTCAGTTTTAAAGATGTGAAAACTTCGTCAGCCGCCCACTAGGGTATTCGCCATGATCACAAGGTAGACGACGGCTTGATTCATTCGTACTTGTGTGATTAGTGTTTTCTTGGAAAGGTACAATGCATGTAAAGCGGTCAAATTCAAACAAACAATGGACAACTCCAGTTCATATCAACTCGACATTTCAAACAAGGGAGGACGAATCCTGTCCAAACGGTATGCACCTTGTATGTATTCCAACTTTTAAGTCGACATAACGTGGACAAGTCAAGTCCAACATGTAAATAGATGATTCTAAATCAAGCAGGGGATGCATCCAGCTCAACATGTAAACATACAAGACACCTTGTTCACAAAGAACTAAATTCAAAATCAAAACAGCAGAGATGAATCCAATCACATCAAAGCAGCATATAATCAAATGGGCATGGATCGAATGCCAAATCTATACACCACATATACTGATAACAATCTGGGAGGAAATCTAATCCCATCAAAATAACTTTCAATATCCATATCAGCATGCATTTCGTATCAATTGACGTGCGATTTTGTCACATCAATGTGCATCGGACAATCATGCAATCTCATTTTTTTGGTCATTAAAATATTTCGTCCATTACTAAGTAGGAAATATAACATTAGAGTTTCCATAATCATAACATGACATGCAATCATGCAATCTCATTCAGCATTTGGTTTCGTGCAATTTTATTAGTACTCCGAGGATCCCGAAGTCAGCATCATACAAATTCAAAATAGCGTATGATTTCATCGTACTGTGTAATTTCCAATACTTATCTAGGCATATCACCATGGAAAATCATTCATTGCAATCGATATTGAATTCAAGCCCAATCGTATTCAATGAACATGGAAAACATTCAGCGTCCAAGGCACACAAATTTGTGAGTTCATGGCATGATTGCAACGTATGAAGGCAATTTTGAAATAATGGAGCCAATATCATCAAATCGAGTCTGGAATTTTACTTTCGATCAATCATGTGCATTAGGAATTTCGCTGACATTTTCTGCCATTCTTCCAAATGCTAGCTTATTTAAAACATAGCTCGAAACTACACCTTGTAGGCCAATGCATAATCCAAACTTGACTTAAGACAAGAAGGGAAAAGGATTAGAAAAATTTTGAACCTATTATATTGGTGCTAAATTAGTCATAAACCTCTTTGTGGTGTTAGTTTAATCTTAAAACTTTTGATCTAGTACAAATTAAGTCATTTTGACAAGATATTGCTGACGTGAATGCTGGTCAACCTACGTGACAAAAGCAAGTGTTGATGTAGATAATTTTTAATTATATATTATTTTACTTTTTATTATTTTTTTCTTTCCTTCTTCTTCCTTTTGTCAGTGACTAGCCACCGACCATGGCTAGGCTGGGTGAGGCTTGCCATTGCCCATCACAGGCTGGGCAAGCCATGACAAGGGCTCCTCTAGCCAAATCTGGTGAAGGCAACACCTGGCAAGGTCGCCTCTGCCTGGGGAACGGTTAGCCTAAGTCAATCTGGCCTAGGTGAGGCTAACTCTCATCGGGCCTCGCCTAGGTGAAGGTGAGTCCTAGTGAGGCTGGCCCTTGCCCAAGTTAGGGCAACCTTGTTGAGGGTCGCTCGGGTGAAGGCAACACCTGGCAAGTGTTGACCTTGCTAGATCTAGCTTGGGCAAGGGCAAGCCCTGGCAATGGCTCCTCGCGCCAAATTTCATGAGCCCAACCTTCACCCCGCTGGGCCTCGCCTATGATGGGCAATGATGAGCCTTACGCAAGCGAGGCCAACCTAGCCATGGTCAGTGACCAATCACTTGAAAAAGGAAGAAAGAATAAAAAGAAAGGAAAAAGAAAAAAATTGTCTATGTTAGCGCTGATGCTGTCACGTCGACCAGCAAGCATCCATATTAATAATATCTTGCCAAAATTAGTGAGAATGATTGTATCAGCATTAAATCAAAAAAATTAAGATTAACTTGACATCATTAAAATGTTTAGGACTAAATTAGCATCAATGTAATTTGTTTAGGACTTTTCTGACACTTTTCCCAAAAGAAAAATGGCACAACAAAATTGTTGAGCCTACAATAAGGCCAAGATCGCCATACTTGACAAAGATTCTCCAGGCTCATTATCAACTTCAAACGATTGCTGGCAACCCTTTCCGAAAACATGGCCACGCATTCTGGAACTACCACTTCTGCTACTCCAAGCCAAGTGAAAAACCATAGGCCAGACTGAGAAAGCACTGCTCAATGCATGGGGCAGGAATCGAAGAACCACAAAAAGTGAAAGAAGAAGATAATAGGGGACAGATTGAGAAAAGCGATCGACCTAAATGTTGGAGAAGATCGAAGGCACCTAGGGTCTGAGTGACATGGGTAAGAGCCGCTTCGATGATATGGTTTTCTTCACCGATATCAAAAATCACAGAAAAATTCCAATTGGCAGAGTTAAGTGCAATGGCACCGGTTGTCCTATGCTTCACTCTCCGAGTCTGTGGGATGAAAATGAATATGCTATACAGAAAACAACGAGACGATGATTCAAACCTTTCAAGAAAGTCTATTGACCAATGGGGTTGTGGTTTTCCCGCTAAATGAAAGAGATTTTGCACCATGGAGTGATTTCGTCATCTGCAACAACATCGGTTCAACATGGAAACTGCCCCGGTTTGCCAAGACCTCTAGAAGTTGGACATGTAGAAAACTATTAGAATATTTAAAAATTAGATTAATACCACGAAAAACCCCACGCTAATACACCTGTGACAAATTTACCTTATGTCAGTTTGCGTTAAATTTTATCATCAAATTGACGTGACAGTTGATGGATGTACTAATTTGGGGTTTTACCTTCATTTGTCATAAGTGTATTAGTTTGTGATTTTTTGTGATGTTAATCCAATTTAACATAAACTCATAAATGGTAGATTTGTCACACATGTATCAATTTGAAATTTTTGATAGTCAAAAAATTAGTTTAGGGTAAGTTTGTCGCAGGTTACCAATTTGGAAATTCTGATAATCAAAAAATTAGTTTTGAATAAATTTATCATATGTATATCAAATTTAGATTTTTCATGATGTTAACCTTTAAATATTAAATCATGATCTCATCAGACAGGTTAAAACTTTTTAGAATAAATATCAACAATTTTACAAAAGATCACGTCTTATCAAAGCTTGTCGATTTGAAGTTTGGACCTAAGAGTAACATATTTTGCTCAAAGGACATTATGAGTCTTCTTCTTTTTTTGGCACAAGCATAAAACCACCATAAACAAATCCAACAAAAAATACTTCAAGTAATCTAAAAAATAAAGTCAACTCCTTGACCGAGGCTATCCATTTCAACACTTCTCTCTGAACTACGCTTGCATCCTTCTTCGTCTCTCCTCACCTCCGTTCTCATCCATCCAAGATCCAACTCCAAAAATGACATAATCAATATCAACAGCCTATCGTGTTCCTATAAACTCCATCTCCATTACCAAGTCGCATTGCTGTTGACAGCGGTCTCCCTCACATCTCTCTACCGCCTCTCATTCCGCTGGCTCCAGCTCGGCAAATTGATCGACTCCCACTACTGGAGAGTCTTCTACCTCGCCTTCGCGTGTCTCGCAAACAGCAAGCACACAGACCGGAATTCATGGACCGGCTGGATACTGGTCCTCATGGGGTCGTCCTTTCTCTTCATCTACGGCTTGGTCATTTGGTGTTTCGGCCATCTTCGGCCGTAGAAGCAAGATTGCGCAGGGTTTAGAGCACCCAATCACGCCTCTCTCGGCGATATAGCGTTCTTGCTCATCATTAAGGGAATCACAATCACCGGAATCAGATTTGATCCCGAGGAGAACGCTACGGGGACCATGAATAGATTGGCAGTCATGTTATGCGTTTCCTTCATGTTGTTCTGCTATTTTGTGAGATGTTCAAGGAAATTAGGAGAGTCCCGTGTTCATAATGAATGATTGGAAACTTTCGCGTCAACAATTCCACCATGCAATCTACCCGTTGTTCAAATGACATGATAGAAGCCAGGACGCTTCGTATGAGAGTAAGACTGACAATTGGTGGCCTTCTTGGCAGGGGAATTTAGCTGAGCACAATCCGTAGTTCGTTTAAAGCTTTAACCCGAAACTGAGACCGCGTTTGGTGGTCAAAAACTGAGACAGCTTTTACATTTAAGAAAAGAAAAAGAAAAAGAAAAAGAAAAAAATTTCAGAAAGTTGAAAAAATACAAAATGGAGGACATCAGTGCCAATAGCACTATATAGGATAGATGGCGTCCACGTATTTCTAACCAAAATTGGCCGGAATGATTATATTGGCAAATCGTTAAGACGTTTAGGACTAAATTGGCTAAATAGAAATTTTAAAACTTAATTGGCATCAAGATTACGACTTTTATCCTTACCAAAAAAAAGATTACGACTTTTATGGTAATTATGGCCCTCAACGATAGCCATTGCAGACCACCTCGACTTAATGACGCCATGGTTATAGACTATTGACCCCATTGACGCAATGCCCAACATTTCATGTCTCATGTCTACCAAAGAGACGTATATATCAGTTAATTTTCTACAACTCAATTCGCAAAGATTGCCTTTTAACACGTACTTCGTGGCTTGCTATAATTTCCTAATAACCCCCATCAGGCAACAGAAGCTGTGTAATTACGTATACGGCCCATTCTCATTCGTTATCCTTAATGGTTGACATATTGTTAAAATAGCTTTTGCATTCGAGTATTTGCTTTGCACGGGGTGTTAGATTGTCTGGATATATACAAGTACTTGATCTGCATTCTCGAGGATTTGATTTGTGTAGGAAGGATGTACGGACCCCTAGAGTGTCAAAACTTGGCACAGTGAACACTTAAGTTAAATGCCAACGGCGAAAAAATCTGGCCAAACTACCACGTGTCCATTTTCGGCGATTTTATTTGCTGATGGAGCATTTTTTCAAAAGAAAAAATCCACGTGGCAATTTTAAGAAAAAAAAAATTATCCAAGTCAGATTAGAAAAAAAATTTAAAAATCAATTTTATTTATAAAAAAAAAAAAAAGAAAGAGAAGGGGAGGGGAGGGTTTGGTAGCCCTTGCCACCCCACCATTAACGGAAAGGGTCGGCGGCGGTGGGGTGAGGGTCGGCTGGGGTCGCTAGCCCGGCTAGGGCTCGCGACCCCGCCGACCCTCGCTCCATCGTCGCCGACCTTCCCGATGATGGTGGGGCGGCGATGGCGGTGGCGGCGAGGGCTGCACAGCCCTTGCTAGATCCTCTCCTTCCTCCCTTTTTTTTTATTTAAATTAATCAATTTTATAATAATATATATTTTAAATTATTTAATATTATTTAATTAATACATTTTTAAAATGCCACGTCTGCGCAAAACAACGCCGTTTTAGCTGAGTTTTCGCCGACTCAGTTTCCGAGAAGTCACGTAAGCAATTTATATTATTAAAATAAGCCACGTCGGATTTCCGACAGCCTTTGCCGGAGTTGGCACTTAAGTGATCCAATTTTCATAAAAAATTGGCACTTAAGTGTACTTTTTATAACTTTTAGCATTTAAATATCCCATCGTGCCAAGTATTGACACTTGGACTGTACTTATGTAGTGTAGGAAGAGATTATCATAGAAGTTTTAAACTTATTACATTTATATCAATTTAGTCTTGAATCTTTTAATATGGCCAATTTAGTCATAAGACAATTTGCAAATTTAGTCCTTCCAACCAGTCATGGGTGACTAACGTGGACAATTTTAATAATTTTTTTCTAAAAAATTGAACTTTGAATTTTCTTTTTCTTTTTTCTCTATGCTTTTATTTTCATTGTACTGGCGAGGGTTAACAATGACCCTCGTTGGTCGCAAAGGCCTCATCCAGATCTTGGCAAGGTCTTTGTAGCTGGCAAGGGCCTTACCGACCTCGCCAACCACAAAGAAAATAAATCAAAGAAAATAAAAAATTACAAAAATTGTCTATATCAGCACTAATCATGCCATGTAGAATAATTGTCATTCACAATTGGCCAGAAGGATACAATTGGCAAATTATCAAAAGATTAAAGACTAAATTAATCCAATTGAAAATTTTAAGGGATTTATTAAGCAAATGGTTCTTGAGATGAGCGTGTTGAGCGGTTATGGCTATTTGCGATCACTCCCTAAGATGTATCCAGAGAGGGCGCGAGATCTCTTCTGAGACTTCAAAACTTATGATATAGTAAGCATAGATTTGATTATCATTCATAACACGCATAGATTTGATTAAAGAATCTAATCATCGGACAAATTTTTTTAGTCTCTTTCTTTGTAATTCCACCATTCATTGGATATAGGTGATTGAGCACTAGAAAGAAACAGCTCCAATTCCTGAAACTAATGAGTCCAGAAGAATTCCTAAGGGCGATTCTTACTTTCCCACATCAAAGGTGTACGGTCTTATTCGTGGATCCACTATATTTCTGTCCAATTTACCCGAGGTTGCTGTTGATGATTTGTAGTTCTTAGGACCATATCCTTTTTATGTAACTATTCAATTTATTATATCCTTCTTTATATTAGCTTGTTATGAATTATTTACCTTAACTAGAAATACATTGATACCGAATCATGTGGCCAAAAGCGTTGCAAAAAGTGTTCTTGGTATTGATTGTGCATTCAGACTGTAAAGGGAAAAGATCCGGAAGAGAAAGGGAATTTTATTATTGAAATAGTTGGATGATTACAATGAGGGAGAGGGCACCTCTTCTTATACTAGTGGCCCTCTCATTATAGCCATTGATCAACTTTTGATCCAACGGACAATATTGTATTTCTTGACCTACTAACTACCAATATTTATGCCGAAAGAATTCTAGAATCTAGTGCAATTACCATCTTGCCTGTCCTTAGGAACACTCTGGAAACCTAGCAGAAACCCTAGGCGAGGTTGGGTGGTCTTCCTCAATCGTGCATGGTCCTTGGTCAAAGGAACCTCGAGATTGTGACATATGAGTAAATGGAGATTTACAAGAGTGTAAGTGTGAGGGATTTAGAGGCTATCTATGTAAAAGAAAAATGGAGGAAAGCTTGTAGGTTCTGTAGATTGGAAGAAGGAACTAGGAGTTGTTTAAACCTCTTCACCATGATCCTTTGCATTTCAATGCATTGATATTTGTTATGAGATAAGATACCATGAGTAAAATGGATGTTCAAGCTAGTTCAAATCTCCCTCGTTGTGACAATATCGGTTCAACATGGAAACTGCCTCGGTGTGCGAAGACCTTTAGAAGTTAGAAATGTTAAAAACTATTAGAATATTTAAATATAGGTTTAAGATCATGAAAAATCCCACACTAGTACACCGGTGACAAATTTATCTTTCATTAATTTGCGTTAAATTTTATCCTCAAATTGATGAATTGGATAACACGTGGCAATTGACGGATGTACCGGTTTGGGCTTTTACTTTCTATTTGTCACCAATGTACTAATTTGTGATTTTTTGTGGCATTAATCCAATTTAATGGAAACTAATAAAGGATAAATTTGTCCAAAAGGTATCAATTTAGGATTTTTGGTGGTCAAAAAATTAATTTAAGGTAAATTTGTTGTAGATATACCAATTTGGAATTTTTGGTAGTCAAAAAATTAGTTTTAGATAAATTTATCATATATGCATCAGTTTGTCATTTTTCTTAATATTAACCTTTAAATATTAAATCACGATTTCATCCGATATATTAAAACTTTTAGAATAGACAATATCGGTTTCACAAAAAATCACGTCTTATCAAAGCTTGTCAATTTGAAATTTGGACCTAAGAAATTTTTTTTTTAAAGGACATTATGGGTCAGTGAATTACGTAGGAGAAAGATCAAAGCCATTAACATTTAAAATAGATAGATCTTTTTTTGCAATGAAGAGGCAATTTCTTTGCATCTTCCACAGTTGACTCCTGTTTTTTTTTTTGCAAGCATAAAACCACCATAAACAAATCCAACAGAAAATACTTAAAATGATCTTAAAAATATTTCAACCCTTCTCTCCGACTTCACTTGCATCCTTCTTCATCTCTCCTCACCTCCGTTCTCATCCATCCAGATCCAACTCCAAAAATGGCACAATCAATATCAACAGCCTATCTGTGCGATCTCGCACTGCTCTCCGCCGTCGCCTACTACTGTGACGCGCTCGTGTTCCTTCTCGAACTCCATCTCCATTATTACCAAGTCACGCTGCTGTTAACAGCGGTCTCCCCGACATCTCTCTACCACCTCGCATTCCGCTGGCTCAAGCTCAGCAAATTGATCGACTCCCACTACTGGAGAGTCTTCTTCCTCGCCTTCGCGTATGTCACGACCAGCGAGCACACACACCGGAATTCATGGACTGGCCAGATACTAGTCCTCATGGGATTGTCCTTTTTCTCCATCTACGGCTTGGGCGTTTGGTGTTTCGGCCATCTTCAGCCGTGGAAGCAGGTTGCACACGGTTTTGAGCACCCGATCATGCCTCTCTTTGTGGATATAGCGTTCTTGCTCATCATTAAAGGGAAAAGTGCCGGAAAAGTTCTAAACCTTTTACATTTATATTAATTTAGTCATAAACTTTTTGACTTAATGTCTGTTTAGTCCTAAAACTTTTAACATAGTGCCAATTTAGTCATTCTAGCTAATTTTGTCTAGATATTACTGACATAGATGCCAGTCTACTGATGTGGCACGGTTGTCATTGGCATTGACAACTTTTAATAATTTTTAATATTTTTCCAATTTATTTCTTTCTTTTCTTTTTTTCCCCCTCTCCTCCTCCTTCCTCCAATAGGTCGCTAAGTGGCTAGTTGGAGGCAAGGGCTGACGAGGTCAATTGCTAGCCTCCGACGTACTTAGGGCGGTTTCATGCTAGCTGCATTGGGCGGGCGAGGCTTGCCCTTGCCGAAGGGCCTTGAGCTGTCACCAATCACAACCTCTAGCAATGGCTTGAGCCCTTGCTAGAGGTTGGGTGAGGCTCAACCTTATTGGATTTGGTGAGGTTAGGCCTCATCCATGGTTGGTGAGGCTCGACCCTCACCAAATCTAGCTAGGGCCAGCCTTGCTCGCCAGACACAAAGTCGACCTCAACCTCTCTGACCCTCGCCTCTAGCCGATTCGATTGCCCAACCGGCGATCGGCTAGAGGCAGGAGAAGGAGAGGGGAAAAAAAGAAAAGAAAGAAATAATTTTAAAAAATATTAAAATATTATTAAAAGTTGTCTACATCACGCTGGTTGTGATATATCAGCCGATCAGTGTCAATGTGAGCAAAATCCAGCTAAAATTAGCCATAATGACCAAATTGACAGTAAGTCAAAAGTTTTAGAACTAAATTGGATAAGTCAAAGAGTTCATGACAAAATTGGTATCAATAAAATATTTATGACTAAATTGATATAAATACAAAATGTTTAGAACTTTTTTGACACTTTTCTTGATCATCAATGTAATCACAATCGCTGGAATTGAATTTGCTCCCAAGAAGAGCTCTAAGGGGACCATGATTGGATCGGCAGTCATGTTATGCGTTTATTCCATGTTGTTTTGCTATTTTGTGAGATGTTCAAGGAAATTAGGAGAGTCCCCTTTTCTTTTCTTTTTTTAATGATGAATGATTGGAAACTTTCGCGTGAACAATTCCACCATGCAATCTTCCTGTTGTTCAATTGAAATGAAAGAAGCCAGGATGCTTCGTTTGAGAGTAATATTGACAATTGGTGGCCTTCTTGGCAAGGAAATCATGCTGAGAACAATCCGTAGTTCGTTTAGAGCTTTAGACCAAAACATTTAGTCCAAAATGCAAAACCGAGACTGCGTTGGTGGTCAAAAACTGAGACAACTTTTATATTTAATAAAAGAAAAAAGAAAAAGAAAAAGAAAAAAGAAAATTTTCATAAAAAAGAAAAAAGAAAAAGTAGAGCAAATCGGTGCCAGTAGTGTCATATAAGATAGACAGCATCCATGTTAATGATTTTTGATCAAAATTGATTGAAATGACTATATTGACAAATCATTAAAATGTTTAGGTCTGAATTTTCCGAATAAAAAGATTAAAACTTAATTGGCATCTAGGTTATGACTTTTATGGTTATTATGGCCCTCAAAGGTAGCCATTGTAGGCCATCTCGACTTAATGATGCCATGGTTATACAGTATTGATCCCATTGATGGAGTGCCCAACATTCATGTCTCATGTCTGCCAAAGAGACGTATATATCAGTTAATTTTACTACGACTCAATTCGCAAAGATTGCCATTTAACACGTACTTCGCGGCTTGCTAGGATTTCCTAATAACCTGCAGCAGGCAACAGAATCCATGTAACTCGTGTGCGGTCCAATCTGATTCGTTATCCTTAATGGTAGACATGTACATTGCTACAATTGCTTTTGCATTCTTGAGTATTTGCTTTGCACGGGCCGTTAGATTGTCCGGATGTATACAAGTACTATTGTGCATTCTCGAGGATTTGGTTTGCGTAGGGAGAGATTATCATAGAAGTCTTAAACTTATCGCACTTGTATCAATTTAATCTTGAATCTTTTAATTTAGCCAATTTAATCATAAATTTTATGACAATTTGCAAATTGAGTCCTTTCAACCAATCATGGATCAGTGTTAATGTGGACAATTTTTATAATTTTCTTCGAAAAAATTGAATTTTAAATTTTTCTTTTTTTTTTTTTTTTCTATACTTTTATTTTCATTGTGTTGGTGAGGGTTATTGACAACTCTTGCCGACCGCGAAGGCCTTGCCCAAATCTAGGCAAGGTCTTTGCAGCTGGCGAGAGCCTTCATGACCTTGCCAACCACAAAGAAAAAAAAGTAAAGAAAACAAAAAAATTATAAATATTGTCCACGTCAGCACCAGTCATGTCACGTAAAATGATTAGCATCCACAATTGACTAGAAAGATATAATTAGCAAATTGTCAGAAGATGTAGGACTAAAACTAAATTGTCATAAATACAATAGGTTTATGATTTTTTTTGAAATTTCTCATTGATGGAAGGGTTTCAAAATTTTATCCTGAAAGTTGATAATATACATGATGAGGCTATCATCCATGGTTTGATCCAACGATGGAGTAAATCACAGCTTCGATATTTTTTCTCCATAATTAGATAAATTCCGTAGAATTTGCGATCCTGTTAATGATGAGAAAGAACGCTATATCCACTGAGAGAGTTGTGATCGGGTGCTTGAGACCCTGCGCGAAATGACGATCCCATCAGGACTCGTCCGGCTGGCACACGAATTCCGGTGCGCATGCTCGCTGGTCGCGAGATATGTGAAGGCAAGGAAGAAGATCTCTGGTAGTGGGAATCGAACAATTTGCCAAGCTGGAGTCGGTGGGATGCGAGGTGGTAGAAGTTCGAGGAGGAACACGAGCGCATCACAGAGCAGGGCTAGATGGCGCTGATAAGCTGTTGTTATTGGCTGTGCCATTTTTGGAGCTGGATCTGGATGAAAAAGAACGGAGGTGAGGAGAGATGAAGAAGGATGCAAGTGGAGTTCGGATCATAGACCCTTTGATGCTGGAAAGTGAAAAATGGCCTTTTGGAATAAGTTTTCATATGTTGTAGGAACTGAAACACTGGTAAATTCAAGTAATTGCAAAGAAAGAGATAGGAAAATTTCGCTGATGATTGAAAGCCTTTTCTTACAAATTCGCCAATTTAATGTTAAATTGTTGTGCGAAATTCTAATATAATCTTTTTGGCTAACTATGTTAGAGATTGTTGACATGTGATGTGTCACATCACACTTACACTCTTGTAAATCTCCATGTACTCATATATCTTGGTCTCGAGGTTCCTGTTACCAAGAGACCATGTACGATTGAGGAAGACCAACCAACCTTGCCTAGGGTTTCTGCTAGGTTTCTGGAGTATTCCTAAGAATGGGTGAGATGGTAATTGCGCCAGGTTCTAGAATTCTCTCCTAAAAAGGCCAGTAGTTGGTACGTCAAGTCTCATCCATCGGATTGAAAGCCAATCAATGATTGTGACGAGAGGGCCACTAGTATAAAAAAGGATGCCCTCTCTCTCATTGTGAACCATTCTTTTCTCTTATATACCTTTTCAATCTAAAGCTTGCTCTCTCTCTACGATCTGAGTAATCGAGTGAGTGATCAACACTAAAAACTCGATTACTCAATACCAAAAACACCTACAAGCAATGCCTTTGGCCACATGATTCTAATTTTATCACCTTCACTGTGCCTTCTCTAATCTTTTCATCTCCTGCTTCATGTTCATAGTATCAGCCTTATCACACATCCTTGTCGCACTGAAATTACAAAAGACATGTATAAATCAGTCGTTATAATACACTTCATAACATCACAAGAAATCTGAAGAGGAGCAGAAAAGAAGTGCAAAACAAAGTAGCCTGAATAAATGTTTTACCTCAATCAAATCACTCTTGGTGGTCAATTGAATTAATAGCACCTTCCGCAATGCCTTTGGCCACATCATCCGTATATATGTATTTTCCAATTAGGATACATCATTTATAACAAGTTAATATAAAAAAAATATATAATAAATTGAATAGTTATATAAAAAGGATATGGTTCTAAGAACTCCAAATCATCGCCAATATCCCTAGGGTAAATTGGCCAGAAGTTCATGCTCGCTAAACCCGACAGAAATACAGTGCATTCATCACGAGGGTCATAGACCCTTTGATGGCGGAAAGTGAGAATCGCTTTTCGGAGTTGGGCCTCACAAATTGCAGAAACCTTCTTGTGCTCAATCACCTGTATGTATTGAATAGTGGAATTACAAAGAAAGAGACAGAAAAAATTGTCAAAAATTGTCTGATGATTGAATTTTTAATGTTATATAATGCTTACTTTATCAAAAGTTTCAAACTGTTGGAAGAGAAGTCACGCCCTCCCCAGATTCATGCCAGGGACTGGTTGCGAATAGTCACAGGCCCTCAACGCGCATCCCAACAAGTGCTTCCTTAGTCAATCCCTCAAATTTTTCATTGTACCAAGAGCTTGGAGTACTTGAACTCTTTACCTTCGCCCAAAGCACTAATTCGAAAGATTATCTGAAAAATTAAACATATACAACCATATAAAACACTTGGGTTGAAAAGGCTACAGTTTGGTTAAGGGTTGTGTGATGTAATGGACCAGTCCATTGATTGCCAAGAAAGCAATTTGAGCATCTGCCTTGTAAGGGACGACAATATAAGATTGTACCTTGTATTCAAAAGATATGTTCAAATAAGAAATTGTCTCTCTCTTGTGGATATATAGGCGGATTTTTGCCGAACCACATAAATCTCTATGTTCTTGATTATCCTTGTTTTCTTTCTCATCTAGTTAGGGTGTTCATCCACACAATAATGTTGACATGCCTGACATGGATGGCTGCAAACTCCAAGAACTTGTCAGCCTCAAGATAGATCTTCCTGTAATGAGTTGGAACCTTGTTGCTACATATGAACTCTTTCTCCTTAACATCATTAATGTTGGTAGTTTGTTTGTAAAACAAACCAAGAGGTGCCTTGTCCCATATTGAAAAGATGTGAGTGCGCACGTGGACGAGATTTGGTACTAACCAATGATCATTCATTTTTATTTATTGAAAAAAATTCGGATTTATTTTTATAAAAATTAACCATAATGTCATATTGAAATAGTACGACTGTTCATGAAGAAGTTATGGTTATTTATTATTTATTTATTTCGAATTTTATTTCTTCTTCCAACGGTTATCTTATAATTCGTACCTATTCAAATATAACTTCTTAATTCTAGAAATGTTGTGTCTATTCGGATTAACTTCTTTCAAAGGGATATATTTGTTAATTTTTTGCAACTTTTCACGAAGAGTTGCCTATATTTCTATATATATGTCAGTTTTGAAAAATCATAAAAGAGTTCACAATTACTATTATTTTTAGAATCCCCTTTCAAAACTGCAGTCAATTGTTTCCAATTGTTTCCTAAAGAGATCTTGGAGAAATATTAGAATTGCTATCTAGTATTCTCATTTGAGACTTTGTTGTATCCTGAAGGAAATTTGCTGATGACCATTAGCAACTTCATGGAGCAAATAAATTCCTTAAAGAAAGTGATATCACGCCTCAAAGTCCGTTGCGATTACTCTATTGATTCGAACACACATTGACTTCATTGTTCTACCCAAGTACAAAGACGATTTTTCCCCAACAATTTTAAGGATTTATTTTGCATTAATGGAGTCAGGGTTCGTTTCCATTTGTGACAAGAAGAAGAAGATGCAGAGAAGCCCAATGTGAAGAGAAGGTGTCGAAGGAATTACCTAACGGGCTACGTTAACAAAACAAAGAAACATCAGAGGCGTTTGATGAGAAAGGTTCTTTCAAGATTTTCTTTAGTGGTTTCCTCGGGGGAGTTCTTCATCGACTCTCGATTTCCCTCCGGTGAAGATTTCTTGCTGATTGTCAGTTTTAGTCGTTCTATTGTCACGACTTCGCTTTACACTACTCTGTCCTCCGCCGAGAAGTTCGAGAATCCGTCACGGCCTAGACACCTTTGACAAACCAGGCGAGAAAAATAAAATAAAAAAAAATAAAAAAAAGAACGTGCATGAGAGTGAAAACGGGAGACCTCATCTTCTAGAATTTTGAGTCTGGCAATAGAGTTTTTCCTTCCTGTGATGTGGGTAATCATGGATAAATTTTTACATTTGATGGCTATGTTGTGGATGGATGCTATGGCACAAGCAGATTTGACTGAAATGTTCCTATGTTCTCACAATGGTGTTGATTGACGGCGCTCATCAAACTCAAGAATAGTGGGGACATTGTGCCCACATATAGGACAATTGTGTGCAAGTGAAGGCAGATTTTGGGTCCGTCATGGATGCTTTGAAGGATTACTTGATAAAGTATTAAGGTGTTGCCTTTTGCTTAACTGCCTGTATCCTAAGGTATGTGATGTTCTTCATCTCCATGTTTAGCATGTAAACTGCTACACTGTTTGCCATAGATAGTTTCATGCATGCCCTTAGGCTTTATTCATCTTTTGGCATGTGTATTCAATTCCATCTGTGGGATAATGATAGAATTGAGGAGATGTGATATGCCCCTATTTAAGACTTTCGTAATAAGAAAATGGTACGCATGTCTATGCTTGGGCTGTTGATCATTGTGGCAGCAAACCTAGAAAGGTGATTTCAATCTCAATGCATTACGAGATTGACATAGGCGTGTGAATTAATTTGAACTAGAACAGGAAGGTGTATATAGAATTCGAGCATTTTATGACTTGGGCATTCTAGAAGTAGTTTTGTGCAATTGATCGTTTGCTAATGACATTGTGTGGTCGGCTGTCTATTTTTTGGTGAGGTCATATATGTATGTGATATGGCCTGAGATACGTTCTTTTCAGGTGTCCCTTGTTTGGTTCTGACATGTTCCATTTGCTGTCCATGCTCTTCATAGATCTGATTATTAGGAATAGCATAAACAAGCTGAGAGAAGGATTGCATTGGTTTTCTAATTTGATATATGTATTTTATTGAGCATGAAAATTTATGATGCGTAGTTTCGATTGGATGCCTCCTTAATTATTCTTGAAGTGGGGGTATCCGAAGGGGACTTTGGAACTAATATAAGCAGAATCATTGAGACTGAAAAGTATCTAACTTTCAATTTAAAAAAAATGAAATATTTGGGTAAAGTAGATACTTTCTTGGGCATTAAAGTTGAAAACATAGTGGGGGTTATTCTTTGAGCCAAATTGATTATGTGAAAAAGATGTTGAATAAATTTCAATATCTTTTTTTTTTTTTTTTGGTGACGCAGGGAACCCCCGCACGGCCGGCAGCCGGGAAGTAAACCCTGGGGGCGACACGTGCTACCCACCACACATGTGCCACCAGGGTAAGTCACCCTAACGACTATGCGGGGATTCGAACTCCTTCCCTTCGTGAGGGGAAGAGAGCCCGAAGCCAACACAGCCGCTGCGGGGGTGGTTAAATTTCAATATCTTGGGCTTCAAAGAAATGAATAATCCATTTGATTCATGGTAGAGGGTCTTTAGTGTGAGTGCTATAGAGAATGTATACGATGCACTATATTGACCTGATATTGCTTATTCTATGAATAAATTGAGTACATCTATTTGTAATCCAATTATAGAACATTAGAAGGTTATTACCTGAATTTTGGTTATTTTAGTGAATCAAAAATTTGGGAGTGTTCTATAATAATTATTTGACTGTATTATGAGAATACATTGATACTAATTGGATTACAATTGTGAGAGATAAACAATCCAATTTCGGGTGGATTTTCACATTACGTGAATGTGTTGTTTCTTGGATGAGCAAGAAACAAATGTATATAACTCACTTAACTATTGAATTTGAATAATTGCTTTAAAAGCAATTGAGAAAGAGGCTGAATGGATTAGGAATTTGTTGTTGGATATCAAATTATGACCTAGTCTTATGCCTCATATTTTTATGCATTGTGACAGTCAAGTTATTTTGGCAAAGAGCTTATAATAGCACTTATAATGATGATAAGTCTAGACATATTAGCCTAAGGCATGAGTATGTGAGACAATTGATTAAATAATGGTACCATAACAATTGTCTATGTGAGGTCAAGTAATAATTTGGCCAATCCTTGTATAAAGGCTTTACCAAAAGATGCGGTAAAGATGACCTCACAAGAAACAGGGCTAAAACCCTTTAAATAAAATCACCAGTAATGGTAATCCAACATTTTTCTAGAACATCACTAGTTACAAAGTTTAATGGGTAAAAACAAGTTACTAAATGTGATTGTTTGATATTAATGTAGCCCTGATATGAGAAATCAATATCGTATGTTACGTTTTGTATATTGAATTGAATTCTTAATGAAGTATTGTACAATTTTGTAATGTGTTAATAGTAACAAAAACACATAAAAAATACTTCACCTATATGAGCTTAGAAGTGGTGCAGCTTCTTACGAGAGTTAGGGGTTGCTTTCTAGAGAGCTCATGAAACAGGATCAAGCACATGGCCATAATAGTGCGGAGTAATATAGAACTTCTCGCTGAAACAAGAGATTAATATATGTGTGGTATGTCCGATTCTATCATTTAAAAGTACAAATTTAAAGCCGAGCTATTTGTCACTTTGATAGGGTTTTGAGATACTTGCACTAAGTAAAGGTTTAACTTGAAAGAGACCTTTATGTATGTATATTAATCTCATGGAAATGTTGGCTGTATTTTTTTATTTTATTTCTATTTTGTTTTACAAACAAAAGTGGGGGATTGTTGGTAGTTTGTTTGTAAAACAAACCAAGAGGTGCCTTGTCCCACATTGAAAAGATGTGAGTGCGCACGTGGACGAGATTTGGCACTAACCAATGATCATTCATTTTTATTTATTGAAAAAAATTTGGATTTATTTTTATAAAAATTAACCATAATGTCATATTGAAACAGTGCGACTGTTCATGAAGAAGTTATGGTTATTTATTATTTATTTATTTCGAATTTTATTTTTTCTTCCAACGGTTATCTTATAATTCGTACATATTCAAATATAACTTCTTAATTCTTGAAAGATTGTGTCTGTTCGGATATAACTTCTTTCGAAGGGATATCTTTGTTAATTTTTTGCAATCTTTCACGAAGAGTTGCCTATATTTCTATATATATGTCAGTTTTGAAAAATCATAAAAGAGTTCACAATTACTATTATTTTTAGAATCTCCTTTCAAAACTGCAGCCAATTGTTTCCAATTGTTTCCTAGAGAGATCCTGAAGAAATACTAGAATTGCTATCTAGTATTCTCATTTGAGACTTTGTTGTATCCTGGAAGAAATTTACCGGTGACCATTAGCAACTTCGTGAGGCAAATAAATCTTTAAAGAAAGTGATATCACGCCTCAAAGTCCGTTGCAATTACTCTATTGATTCGAACACACATTGACTTCATTGTTCTACCCAAGTACGAAGACGATTTTTCCCCAACAATTAATATAGTTGAGAAGTACCGCTCCAAGAACTTGCTACTTGAAGTGTCTATCTCTACTTGAATGGATAGTGATGTGTGTGGATGGACACATGAGAACAATCGAGAGGGGCGTCCAACATGAGGCTTGCGATTATCTCCTTGAGTTTTCTTTTTAAAAAAATACGGTCATCTTTTCTAATTATTTTTGTAGAAAGATTATGAACAAATACTAAAGTTGTTATCTAGTATTCCCATTTGAGACTTTATTGTATTCTAAAATATATTTGTCAATGATCTATGGGGCAAATGGAGTTTTAAAGAAAGCAATATTACATCTCAAAGTACGATTTAATTGCTATATTGATTCAAATCTATATTGACTTCATTATTTTATCCAAGTTCGAACACATTTTTCCAACAATCTAAATGATTTATTTGTATAACAATAGAGTCAAAGCCAAAGGAAGTTCAAGCCCGTGGTGGTTCACAATTGGGTAGTGCTCGAGATGTTGTTCATAGATTGCGGATTTTCCTCTTCCCTTCCCCATCGAGATGTGCCACTCAAATAAAATAAGTTAAATAATCATTTTTTAAGGTTTTGCTATATAAATAAAGGTATGCCTTCATCTCTCTTATTATGAAAACCATGAAGATCAAAGATCTTCTGTTTTTAATTTTTCGCATTGAAGAATTGCATTATCGCTTACAGTTAAAATTAAAGCATAGTCTAGGATCTTGTGATTTTCTAATTATTGAAAATTATGATTTATGGATGAAGATTCATGGAATGATGTTGATCTTTTCATGTTATTTTTTCTGAAATGCTTTTAGGGTGAATGGGAATGAATATCAAATTATTAACTAGTCCTGTGTCTCCTATTTCTATCCATTGTGATAGTCAAGTTATTTTGGCAAGAGTTTATAATATCACTTATAATGGTAAGTCTAGACATATTAGCCTAATGCATGAGTATGAGAGATAATTGATCAAAGATGATACCATAACAATTGTCTACATGAGGTTAAGCAAGAATCTAGCCGATCCCTAGAGAAAAACTTTACCTAAGAGACATGGTAAATATGATCTCACAAGAAATGATGACACCCTTTAATTAAAATCACTAGTAATGGTAACTCAACATTTTTTTTAGAACATTACTAATTATAAGGTTTAATGGGTAAGAATAAGTTACTGAATGTGCTTGTTCAATACTGATAGTAGCCCTGATATGAGAAGTTAATATCGTCCGTTACGCTTTATGGGTTGAATTGAATTATTGACGAAGTATAGTACAAATTTATAATATGTTAATAGTAACGGAAACACATGATAGATACTTCACCTATATGAATTTAGAAGTGGTGCAACTTCTTACGAAAGTTAAGGTTACTTTCTAGAGAGCTCATGAAACAGGATCAGACACAAGGCCATAATAGTGCTGAGTAATATAGAACTTCTCGCTGAAACAATATGTTAGTATATGTGCGATATTCTGATTCTGTTATTTAAAAGTACAGGTTTAAAGCGGAGCTACTTGTTACGTTGATGGAGTTTTGAGATACTAGCATTAAATAAAGGTTTAACTTGAAAGAGACCTTTATGTATGTATATTAATCTCAAGGAAATTTTGGCTATATATTTTTTACGTTTTATTTTATTTTTGTTTTACAAACAAAGTGAGGGTTTGTTGGAAATAAACTAAGAGGTCCCTTGTCCTACATAAAAAAAATGTGAATGTGCACATGGATGAGATTTGGTACTAACTAATGATCATTAAATTTTATTTATTGAAAAATTCAGATATATCTTATAAAAATTAACTATAGCGTCCTATTGAGAGAGTGTGACTATTCACGAAGGAGTTACGGTTATTTTTATTTTTTATTTATTTATTCCGAATTTTATGTGTTTTTTTTTAAGATGACATTTGAGAACTTACCTTTTCGTTTTGCAACATTTTCAACGAACGGTTGCCTCTGTTCATTAAGATGTAATATATATATATGTCAGTTTTGCAACAGATGAAGTAATGTCATTTTGATTTTTCTTTCTTAAAAAATACAGTCATCTTTTCCGATTGTTTCTCTAGAAAACCCTAAAGAAATGCTAGAATTGCTATTTAATATTCTATAATATTTTCATTTGAGACTTTATTTTATCCTGGAGGATATTTGCTGATGACCATTAGCAACATTGAAAGAAAGTGATATCATGCTTCAAATTCCAATTTGATTGTTCTATTGATTCGAACTCATATTAACTTCATTGTTCTACCTAAGTTCGAAAATATTTTTTCCAACACTTTCGAAAGAGGATCCACGAGATAAGGGACATTGAGAGTCATGAAGGTCTTCAGGTAATGAAAAGCAGGTGTGATTGGTTGGATGATGGGCATTTCTTTAGCGGAGAAGGTACATCAACACCGGCGATGAAAAGGAAAGACCTAGAAAATGAGCACGACGGGAAAGACTTGACTAATCCTTTGTCTTCTGTGAGGAAAGCTAGAGTAGTTTGGTCTATTGATCTCCATCAGAAATTTGTGAAAGCAGTGAATCGGGTTGGATATGGTAGTAAGCACTGAATGTTGAAAATTTCCTATAATGGGTTTACATTAATTAATCAATTTTCTATTTTAAATAATTGGATCAATGAATATTCCAATATATATTAAACCCTTAAGTGATCTTATTGAATTGGGTTTTTGCATCTATTAATAATGTGCCTAGTTGAGCAGCAAAGTGTAGGCAATTGTGTTTAACTAAAGCTTGTAATGGGAGGAGCTCAATTAACACACTATTTATTAGGGTTTGCTAGATCCCTTCTTTAGCTTATAAAATGATAGGTTATATCTATCAATGTTTGAATCCCATTAAAAGCTGCTATACTGAAATAGGTCATCAAGAGGAAGATCTAGCATTCCAATAGATCGTTGATTAAAGTCAATCTGATCTATTTATTGAGAGAAGTTATGGCTCAAACATGTATATTTTAATTCCACTATGTGGATCGATTTTGGTGTTTTACATTCATAAATGGATATGATTATTCTTGATTAATTAGTTGTTTATATAGAAAATTTCTATACTGAATTTTTTTTTTTGTTAATGCATGACAAGCAAATTGAGTTCATGCACACAAGCCAATATTTCTGTTCCGGAAAGGACGTAACATGTCCTGTCTGTTCCGTAGAAGTCGGTCCCAAGAAAATACTGGACTCGATAAATTTTCCATGGTTGACGAGAGAAAATGTTGCCGGTCACCTGCAGGCACGTGCTATCCCTAAAATCACACTGATGGTTCATAGAATTTACTTCAAAATTTGGCAATGCTGATGCTATTTCGCATTATAGCTCAATTTGCCTTGCTGTTTCAACGATTTTAAGTTTATGAGCAAGTAGTTGTCATCTAAAAACCGACGTTGCAAACCAACACTAAACTGAGCAAGTGATCGTAGACCACACACCTTTCCTGTTCCATTGGATGGTAAAGGCGGTGACGCCCTTTCTTTATGCAGAAGTACCGGCTTTACTTGAGGAGGTTGCAGAGGGAAAATGCTCCGAAAATGTCTTATGGCGGAACTAAGTATCCGGATCTAAACCCACAAGACGTTGCCAGAGCATTGAACCATCAGAACTCCATCAATTTCCAGCAAAATGATGCTACAAATGGCAACTTGACATTTCTGGCAACAACTCACGCATCCAGAACTTGCCCCGCATCATCGAGCCGCTCTTAGCCATAATTCGCTGGCTGACTCATTTCGTCCAACTTTTCCTTTTCCTTGCCTTTATTCTCTTTCTTTTATTTTTGAATTTTTTCTTCTTTTTGGGTCTAGGCGTCTCGTTCCACTAGAAACTGGGTGTGGTCCACACCAGAACCCGACCAAGAGACGGATCCGGCCGGTGTGATTGTGCTCATTTAGAGGTTTGTAAAGGGAAAAATTATTACCAAAGTCTTACCATATGGATGCCGGCCACCCATGTGCACAACATAGGGACCTTGTAGAGCCGGCCACCCATGTGCACGCCCCTCAATTTATTGATGTGGGTGGACGTAAAGGAAGTATCTTCTAAGAAAGTATGCAAACATTTTATCCCCATTTCTTTGTTTCTATGAGAGAGAGAGGACCAATCGTTCATTTTAGGCACTCAAAAGAAAGAGATCAAAAGGGAGAGTGCCTTTTAGGGCACTAAGAGTCGGGAGAGTGTATTGGTGTCCAGTACAGCACACCGTGAATGTGTACAAAGTCTTTTTTCCAACTACGTAAATCTACATTGGTAAGTGCCCGCACCCTTTGTTTGTTCAATAAGAGTAGTTTCAGATTTAAGACTTGAAATTTGGAATTATGTGAAAGTTGAACTGCAAAATCCGATTTTTAAATTGTTTGTCTGTGTATATATACAAAAATGTAATTTAGAGTCTCATGGAGCTGTAGAATTTTACGGATCTCAAATTGAGTTTATGGTTTGCTCAAAAAGAAATTTTAAAAGAAACTAAAAACAGCAAACAGCGAACAAAAGACTTATTTGGTGGTGAAGGGGTCATTACAGAGCTCCTTGCTGCACAATATACGGCTCTTGTAGAGCTACTTAAGGCCATCCACGGTCAATGTGTAGCCCCTCAATTCCTTGATATGGATGGACGTGGAGGTGGCGTCTTTTAAAGTGTCATCTAAGAAAGTATACAGACCTTTATCCCCATTTCTTTGTTCCTATCAGAGAGAGAGAGGTCCGATCGTTCCTTTTAGGCGCTAAAAAAAAGAGAGATCAAAAGAGAGAGAATGCCTTTTTTTAGGGCACTGAGAGTTGAGAGAGCACGCTCATGTTTAGTATAGGACACCACGAATGTCAAAAAAGTCTTTTTCCCAACTACGTAAAGCTACGCCGGTAAGTGCCCGTGCCCCTCAATTGTTCAATCGGAGTAGTTTCGAATTTAGGGCTTGAAATTGAAACTATGTGAAAGTCGAGCCACAAAATCCGATTTTTAAACCATTGAGCTATGTATATATATAGAAATGATAGTTTAGGGTGTTATGGAGTTATAAAAGTTTATGGATCTCGATTTGAGCTTACGATTTGCCCGAAATGAAATTTTAAAAGGACTAAAAACAGCAAACGAGAAATAAATGACTTAGGGGGGAGGTTGTTACGGAGCTCCTCGCTGCCCAGCATAGGGCCCTTGTAGAGTCAATTATGGCCATTTACGGCTAATGAGCGTTAAGGAATTTTTGCGGGTGTGCCTGGTTATTTCCGTTGTCTATTTTCTTCATTGTGTGGACTAATAGAGAAGAAAAGATGCATAGTTTGATGACGTTGCGGAGTAATATGCCTGAGTGGTTCTAGTATCGGCCAGAGGGATTCCATTAGGAATTGACAATTTGATCATAAAGTTAAATCATAGAAGAACAAGAGATCCATGATTACAGCAAGCTGGATTCAATAATTTATTCGATGGTCAATTAGGGAATAGTAACATCACCAGTTTCTATAATCAGAGACTACATTGCGCTTTGATGATAATAGTATGTTTCTCATGCTGTGTAAGGGCAGCCCGAATGAGGATGGGTCATTCACTAAATATTGTACAACTTCAGTATAGAGAGTATTCAATAAGGCAAAATTCAAAGAGAGAAGAAAAGAAAAAAAATGATAATCATGTTAGACATAAAGCGCCACTGATGTTAATTATGGTAGTCCAAGATGGTTCATCCTCGAATTCAGCTGGCACAAAGCTTCAAAACTCTACTTGTCTGTCACAAAAACTGATTCTACCCGCTTGACGCAATCCCAGCACTTAACGATTCCATAGCATTTCCATTGATCCGACGGCAATGTACTTAAGAAAAAGGAGGAGGAGGACAGATGACTTGTCCCAGATAGATGAGGGAAAGTCTATGGCTTACCTCAACATAGGGAGAAACTGGAGTTTTGAAATAAATAGCAGATTCAATATTGCCGTTGCGTCGGATGGGATAATCCTTGCAAGCATTATCCACCGGATTGAACGGAATCATCCGGTACATATCAATCTGAAAAACAATCTTTCTGCTCCTTGTGTTAGCGACTATCTTCCCATAAATGAAGCCACGTATGTGATTAGTCAAGACACTGAAAAAGTTTGTTCATGATCTCTTCCGTACAGGCACATGGAGTTCTGCCACTGACATCTTCCCTTCTTTGTCTAGCGGCATGCCAAATTGGTATATAGTGTGACTAAACTAACCATGAGGAACAAAAGCTGAAAATAGGCCATGGAATACTGCACATGCAAATCAGGCTGGGATGCACGATTGCTATATCATATTCTATACTTCATGGAACTATGACGACTAAGAAGCAAGAGCGGTGAAAATGCCCATTCAACTTAAATTGTACACTGGGAAATAATTGTGGACCCAGCCGAAGCAATAACATTCCCTTTCCATCTCAGACAGATTGTAAACATAATACCTATGTTTTCACATCCCATATTTTAAGGTCAGCATTCAAGGTGTAAGGATAAGACCATCGGGATGAAAAGCTGCAGATACAGAACCCTCAGATCCTAAAGCGCCTTCAACGTGTAGAATGATGGAGAATACACAAGCAAGAACGATCTTAACATGTCATGTGAAAATTGAGAGCAGACAACCTAAACCATTCCCAATCAAAAGCGCTTCAGCATTATGACCTAATAAGAATTGCAGCCACAGTAAAACTATCTTAAAGCTTCCAGCAATGTTCTCAAAATATCATATATACTCAGGTGATGAATTTTAAAAGCTACGGGAACTTGTTCTTAGACTTTTTAAGCAAGAAACTTTCAGAGTAAATTATGTCGTAAACTGATGTAACTAGAAGTCATCAGCCTTTTTCAAACAATAATTTATGTGTTATTATATGTATGAGTTGAAAAAGCGCTGTAAGTGCAAAACGAATGCAGCTAGGGGCCTGGCACTTTTTCTACTTAGTAATTATATGTAATTGTTTTTAAGCCTGAACAACCATAATAAATAATACAACTAATATATGTCTAGTGTCAATGTTCGCGTAATATTGCGTGCACTCGCAACCTCTGAGAAAGAGAGTTTCCAAACCTAAGGAAGATGTAAACCAGTTGAACACTCATAAAAGCACCATGTATTATCAAGACGTGCTGTTGCGAAGTAGTTATATGTGGCATGAACTACGATTGCTTGCACCTCGAAAGATGAATAATTACATCGCACATTAACCACAAATAGGGGTTATGCCATAATAATCTTCCCAACAATGAATTTTTCAAGCAAATTCTTTTAAAACATAGTTGGGCAATAATCTAGGGTAAAAGAATTTCTTACTCCAGACAGTTTCTTTTGATACTTGGTAATGATATATGTAGTATAGTATTTTCTGGGTTATTACGACTATCATTAGACACTAAATTAACATCCCACCAGCATCCACGGTCAAAACTTGCGGTAATTTGAAGTTGATCCCTACATGACGCCAGCAACATAATTAGATAGTTCCATCCCCAAATGATATCGGAAAAATTCTCAGTTAAATATGAATAAGAAAGCCACTTCTACAATCAAGAAATACTTCTTTAATATTAGCTCAAATGAAGCAACATTGAGATGAGAAAATTTGAAAAGCATTCCATCATTAAAGTAAATCAACGATCACACAACACAGCACCAGACCTACAAACATTCTGATGCTATTGTACAAGGCACATGATGATCTTCAAGATAAGTATGATAATCATGAAGAAGTCGGTAAAGTATCAATCAATGCAAGAATTTCCCGAATATGTAAAATTTGTATCATGCGACATGCTGATGTTGACATGGCATCAATGTATACTAATATAATTTAGAACCCTTAGCTATTAAGAAAATCCTCACACCACACTAAGAAAATCCTCACATCACATAACACCTTAAAGTCTCTCGATTTTTAATGGCTCACTGCCAAAATAAGGAGAAACAAGAGTTTCCAAATAGATAGCATGTTTGACATATAGAAATTTATTAATCCCTATGGGATAATCCTTGTAAGTATTATTCTCCGGATTAAACAGAATCACCCGATTCAAATTTATCACAAAAACGATTCTTCCGCTCCTTGTGTACGCGAGCGGGGTAATATCCAGAAAGGCAGGTAGGCAATCAACACTAAACCATTTTGTCCACGATCCTCCTTTCCGGTACTCATCCGTTATCCATGCCTCGATGCGGGAATCAATATAACGCCCTGTGCTAGTACAACAGGCTGTGCTGTATATGAACAGACTGGTCCCGTGAATCCCGAGTTCCATTAAACGTCTGTCCTCATCGACTTCAGGGACCGAAAGCACCCAGCTGAATTCCTCTTCCGACAAATCAAGTGAGATAATCGCAGTCGCAGTCGAATACAACATACGGATGTGCCAGTGTAAGGCCCCGTTCCAATATACTCCGTTGTCACAAACCTCGAAACGGCTTTCTTCCTCCGTCGGGAAATATATCCTTCTCCAAGAACGAGACTTGAACGAATATATCGCCGCTGTCCAAAGTAAATAATCATGGATGCCGTCTACTACTTTGTAGTCATCAGATCGAGGGTCGTATCCGAATCCATGGAATGTACTATGATCATAAGGAAGGTAAACATACTCATAATCTTCAACAAGATCGGAAGAGGGCAACTCATTATACTCCCTGGTGGTCGGGTTATATATGATAAAGATGTTGCAGCAAAGAACACATACCAGGCCGTCACAGGACCCCACGACATTAAGGCAATCCAAGAAGGGTTTGATCCTATGAGGTACCACCATGCGACCCTCACCGCTGTCAAGCGCTTCATAGTCTATGGTCGAGATGTAGCTGCGGTCATAGTTGCCACATATGTCGGCAATAAAAATTCTCTGGCTAGGAATTAGATCCCCTGACTTGAGGCTTTGCAGATGCGACTTGGCGAAGCCCGGGTCCGAGATTAGAGACCACCACCGCTTGCAGACGCATTTGAATCGCGTCAACGACTTGGCCGGTAGCCTCAAGAGTATGTCGATGATGATATCCTCGGGTATATTCTCGGCCATTAGTTTCGGCAAATAGCAGCCTGTTCATCGGCAGGGTTTCGAGTGAGCAAGGCTTCACATAAACAGGCGTTCAGTAAAAGTCATGCAGCAAGAAGAATAATTCAAGAGTCAAAGAAGCTTTTTACTCAGGGAATCTCGGATGAGGTCGACTGCGTCCTTAATGGCCGCAGGTGTGGCTTCCTCGAGAGCTCCCAAGGCGGTCGTCGGAGCCGGGCGGAGGGGGGGCGGCGGTCGCGCGGTGGAGTCCAGCAGCTGAGCGGAGGAGGCAAGGCGGAGGGAAGGGAGAGAGAGAGAGAGAGAGAGAGAGAGCGGGAGCGGGAGCGGGAGCGTGAGGTTGAATTCCACGAACCCTCTGACCCCAAACAGAGAAAAGGAGTTCCACAAACCCTAGATATATATATATATACACACACACACACACACACATATATATATATATATATATATCTGACGTCCTCGCCGCTCCTTTATGACGTAATCTGATATTTTGAAGAATTTATATTTTGATGGCGAAGACGCGGTCGACGACCAATTAGACGATGGTCAGATCCTCCTGCCAGGCAGGACCTGTGCTCCCTCATCTCCGCCCTCCAGGACGAGCTCGCCTCTCACTCCAAGCGCGGCCTCCCCTCCTCTGAGCTGGTGCTCGCGTTGCCTTCCCAAAAAAGAAAAAGAAATACAATCACCTTAAGACCCAGGACCCGTTGCCAGTCTCGTGACACCGCTGATTGGACTCAGGCAACACTGGGACCCTCGTCCTCGAATTCTGAATCACTATCAACCTACGAAAAATAAGATTGAGAATTGGTTCTCGGTTAAAACGAATCGGACCATCCGAAAAATAAGGATGTACAATCGAACCGAATTTACCAAAAAACCGAACTGAATCACCTGAAAAATAAGATCGGAAACCAGTTCCTGATTAAATCGGACTAGACAGGGGTGTGCGATCGGACCACCCGAAAAATAAGGGGATGCGATTGGACTAGACCACCCGAAAAATAGGGTTGGGAACCGGTTCCCGATTAAACCGGTCTGGGAACTAGTTCCCGGTTAAATTGGTCTAGAACTGATTCTAATTTTTGAGAACCGATTGAAATCGATCCGAGAGCCGGTTGAAACCAGTCTGGGAACCAATTCCAATTTTTGGAAACTAGTTGAAACCAATCTAAGAATCGGGTCCAAGCAAAGACCCACCTGAAATCGGACCGGTTTTGGAACTGATTTTTATTCGGTTAAAAAAATAAAATCGTCTCTTTGTGTAATGTCTCTGATTCTCTCTGTCTTCGAAGAATTGTTAAAAAAAGAAAGCCTCTTTCTCTTAATCAAGTTAAGGGAGCATTGTCTTCGAAAAATTGTTAAAAAGAATTGTTCTTATGCATTGTTTTTTCTCTTTTAACGGTCTCACCTTCAACTACAATAATAGTTGTGGGACAAGTGTTACCAACAGTTGTGGCACTAATGGAGGCATTCTCAGTCTAGCTCAGAAAAAATGTCATCTTGATAACAGTTTCATTGCATGTACATGAGCAGATGGATCAGATCATATCAGTAATATTTGTGGGAATGAGATTAATATTAAACCCATATTTATTGTTTTTCTTTTTTTTGGTGACCGAGGAACTACCGAGCTCACCCTTCGAGGGAGCACACGACTCCCCAGTGCCCGGTGGCACCATCGGGCCTCACCGCAAGCCCCTATTTAGACATAAACCTTGGGGGTTGGCTAGCCTAGGACTCCAACACCAGAACCCCCTCTTACAACACTAACCCAAATTTATTGTTTTTTTTTTGGTAAGGTAAGACCTATATTTATTGTTAATGTTAATGCAATGTTATAATTTTTTATTTATCTTACAATGTTAGAAGGATTACGTTGTTTTTTTTTTTTGTGAATTAATGTAAAATTCGAAGCCGTACAAGATATCAAGTAATTGCAAAATAGATTCCAATGAAAACAAGATAGAGACCCTATTCCTAAACCAAAAAAATAGGGTCGAGTCTAAAACAGGATAGGGTACGGGTCCAAAAAAGGGGAACCGGCTAAAACAAGGTCGGATATATGGTACAGGTCTGAACCCTACCCATCCTGAATCCGATCAACCCTAATGACACTGTTAAGAAATCCCCGGTGTCATAGGATAAAACACCTAGTATTAATACCAGGATGCTGCTGTACTTAATTGGGACAGTCTGCGTCGGAATCACTCATGGACCGATGAAATGCCTCAGGATATCACAGTCCGGACAAACCATGTTAAGGTACAGATCGGTCGAAACGAAGCTTTCAGGTACTACCCCACCTGGGTCCGGCTGGTAACGAGCTGCCCTGGAACAAGTCCATCGTCTCTGAAAGTCCTAGAGCAACTGGCTCATCTGTCTTGGACAGAGCAGAAAAGCCTTCGTGGGCATTCCGAGCATGAATGAGCTTTATCTTCCTAGTATTATAATTGTTCCTCCACAATCTTATCTGCCCCAAAGAATTCTGGAGATTACCAATTCCATTTTTGTCTGGAAACCGACAGAATTCAACGCGAAGCCAACAGAGAGGGCATACTTCCGAACCGTCTTGTTATGGTCTGTGGGTGCTACGCTGGCACGTCGAGAGAGAGGATGGGCATCGCAGGAGTTGCAGCTTTGATTTCCAGAACAGAGAGACGGTAGTCTTCCATTTGGCCGAAATCTAGAGATCGAACATAGTTTACCTATGATTCTGCATTTTTGGAGGAAGCTTTGTCATCTTGCAATCTCGCTCTTGAGAATTGGTTTCTGTAAGTTCATTTCGGCAGCAATTTGAACAAGCAATCCTTAGTTTAAGATATTGAATTTCACTTCGGTGTCGACGATCATGATGAACCACTTGGAACTCAAAACGAAGCATCAAGTACAAGAACTCATAATTGATCGAAAAGCATAAGGTTATTTTAACTGGAGATTGGCAAATTCAAATTTCAACAGCAAATATAAACTTAGAACCTTCTTGAAAGCATATAACGAACATGGTTCCAGCAGCGGGCTCAGCTGCCACAAGATAAAGAGTGCAGCACTTGTTCCCTTTTTAAACACATCTAGCATGCTCAAATCCATATGTCCGAAGTGCAGTCGCCTCCTGGATACCTCGTTTCATGAGCTAGGGATGGGCCATCAGGCTCAGAGCCGAAGTCCACAAAGAAGTTCGGGTTAATTTTGAGGCCACCTTTCTCGGTGTCAACATCAATTAGCAGCATGTGCGATCCTTGCTCCATCAGTTGAGGATAGAACTGGCGATCCCAAGAGCTGAAGAGTGAGTTTGTGATGTAGAGCCGCTTGCCATCTAAGCTTAACTGGATCATTTGAGGTCCTCCTCTGAGTTTATTCCCCTGAAGCAATGCATGAAGTTGTCAAAGCAGTATTCTTGCCATTATCAAGCGAGATCAAGAAAGCTGTACCGTAATCAGCTTTTACCATTGTTTGTTCTTACATAAATTGAAACAGACATACCTTTATCTCGGGAAGGTCAACTTGCCATGTCGTCCCATCTTCTTTCTCTGCCACAACTGCGCCTCCCTTCTGAATCGATCCCCCAACCCATACTTGGCCTGTGAGCACGGGATGTGCAGGGTCCTCAATGTTATACTGCCTCACGTCCCCATGAAGCCAGTTCACAAAGTACAAATAACGATCATCAAGCGATATCAAGAAATCTGTTATGAGTCCAGGCATTACAGGAAGGGCCCAGTTTTGGACCTTCAGAGGTTCAACTGTTATAGCCACCTGCATAAACCAGTTGGGAAAAAGACATTACTGGGCTGCGTAATATCATATTAGTGGCAAGCTGCAGGGTGATAAATCCGGTATTCAATTAGAAAAGGAAGTATGGTGACATGGGAGTAAAAAAAAAAAAAAACCAAAAGAGGCATCAAAAAGGGGAGAGATGACGAGACAAAAAGCTAATTCAACCAGATCTCTGATTTTACTGAGAAGACAGGTAAGAATTTTGTTGTGTTTCCCAAAGTTGGCCAAATTGCATCAATCATAGGTTTTCGTCGGAAAATAACAAAGAGTTACATATCCCTTATGATTTTATCTTTGCACAAACAAAATATACATTCGTCAAGGTCCTGTCACCACATTTCTAAATAACTCAAAAACAGCACTGATCTCCTTAGATGTTTACTACCTCAGTTGAACAGTGACTTCATTTGTTTAGACATTCTGGCTGGCTCTCATAAAGAGTTCCAATACAGGTATTCTCTAAATTTCAAGAACTTGCCATACCACACAACATCACTGCAAAATACCATGAATCTAAACATGAATACCTCATGGCTCCATGAGCCTTCCTGGGTCTTGAAGAAGCGGACCATGGTGCTGGCCAATGCACACCCAACAAATCCCACGGCCTTGGAAGGATCATGCAAGAATCTTATCTACAAAATGTCAGCGAGGCATTGCTCTGAGAATTTTGAGCTTGCAGTGGCCTAACAAGAAACAACACATAAACCAACCTAAACAAAACATAACCTATAGCTACTAAGTTTTTCATCTACCTCAAGCGGTATGAGGCCAGTGTCGCCCAGGTCCAATGTTTGCTTGAGTTCACCATCAGGCCAGCTGTACACATGGAGATGCTTCCCGTATAGACCGTCTGACACGTGCTGAGGGTTAAAACCTTTGGTGAAAGCTGAAGGGGCGCCCCACGATGAGCTGATCATCGTCTTGTGCCGGGGTTGGTACCAGAAATCATAACCGAAGAGGGGACCGTGCCCAGGTTTCTCCCACCTTATGTAGAAAAATCAGCAGCAATTGAAATTCAGAGCCGCATATAGATGACATTTAGGGTAAAAATATTGACATGATACACAGGAGGAAATAGAAAGAAAAAACTTGAACAATGCCAGACACGACTAGTCGAATAAATTGGCACCACCAATTGTTTAACATGTATCCAAACGAAAGCGGATGAAAAGATTTGGGCACGTGATTCTATAGTTATAACCTTCCTTTCACGTTGAATTCCGAATCAAGGAGCAGAAAGCCATTTCCCTCAGCTTTTCCATCTTTGTCACCGAGGCACGAGATCATGATATCACCAGAAGCAAGGCAATGAGAGGTGTGCGGATAAGCAAGTCCAGTCTTCTCAATAATGTCTTTTGGTTCAACAACCTTATGCAGAGCTGGAGCTCGAGGATTGGTCTTTGTATCAATCACATATATGCGGCCAGATCTGAAAGATGCGACGTACTTTGTAAGCAATATATATATGAAAGAGATTTGGCTGCTGATTTGGTAAAAGAAAGAGAAGCTACAGAAAAGTAATTGCCAAACCAGAGTAAGTGAAGTTGATATTTTACCCACCCATCAAATACTCTCAAGGGGCATCTTTCATCGAACATGAGTAACTGTAATGGATCAATACCCTTAAGACTAGAGCATAGAAGTGACGGGAGATCTCAAAACAAACTAATTTATAATCAAGCATGACGAGATTTTATAAAGTCCAGAATGCTCACTTCCTGTGCATTGTGCCCAAATATTCTCACCGAAGTTAACTGAACCAAAGGTCATGTCTTTTAAACCAATAGATTAAGAAAATCGGTGGTTAGACATATGCATTCCTTTTGGTTCACTTCAGGTAGGAAATGCAAGAGAACTGATCAAATGAAATCTCACAGCAGGATGTAGGAATACAGGGACTATGACTAATGAAGATGAAAGATGGGAATGAAGACGGATCAATATAATCAATCATCTGCCTCCAAGAAGCATGAGTCCACTGCGTAATTACAAAAGAAAAAGAAAGAAACATTGACTGGCACATCACTTAGAATACCAATTTATATTCTAAATCACATGCACTCATATGCCAAATGATATTCTGGCAGAGGAATACATAAACTGCAAAGGTTGTCATTGTCAGGTAATGATACACCCAAAACAGAGGAACTGCATCAGTTCATTATAGTACAAGCACTCTCCTTAACAAGTTGCCGTCTTTTTCCCTGGACTACCAAAAAAGAAAATTTGTAAAACTAAAAGATTACGAGAACAGGCCTCTTACATCAAAGATGGCAGGATCAGAAATCGCCTAACGGCCGACGGATCTCCATGGCAAGAGCTGCACGAGTTCCATCCAGAGTGATGGAGCTCGTCGCCCAGGTACGGAACGGGGAGCCTGTGGATGACCTTCGCGTAGGTGGGCGAGTCCGGATCCACGTCCAGCGTGGCCAGGTAATCGGGTTTCTCTATTCCAGTTCCTGACCCAAGAACGAAAAATTTCACCTTTCTTTTCGATTTGGAGATTCCAACCACTAACACCAGGCAGACATCAGAGATAAAGCACATGCAACATATTTGGTGAGCAAAGGAGACGCCAAAATTAGCATGATTTCACCCAAAATGGCATCTCTCAATCTAGGGACAGTGAATTGATTCCTCACAAGGAACCAATTCCAGCCATAAAGCGAAAATCAAACTCTTCCCTAGAAAGACCTCCCCAGACGTTCAAAAGCAGCACCAGAAGTGCATATCGAGAGCTGCATGACACAGATCATCCGTACCACAGGACACTCCAAGAACCCATACGAACCCGGTTCCTTTCCTGTTCTTGGGTCAACTAACGACTGTGCCGAGGAACACAGAACAGAGCACCGCACGAAGATGCCCAAGACAAGAATCAAAAAAAAAAAGAGACAAAACAAACCCAACTCCTGGGCAGAAAAAACGAAAAGAGAAGCGAAAAAGCAAGCGACGAGCCGAGGTGGGTCGAGAACGATCGATCCATCGGAGTAAACACGACGGAGCAAAAAGCAAGAAACGCACCGGCGTAGACGCAAGTGACGTAGAGGATCTTCTCCCTCGGACCGGACATGGCCTCCAGCGGGGTCGCGTACCCCGGCCCCTTCGCGCAGCACCCATTACCATTTTCGCTCGCCTCCCCCGCCATCCCCTCTCTCTCTCTCTCTCTCTCTCTCTCTCTCTCTCACGACGCGATGGCTCAGAGCTCACTGGCCCTCCAGTTGTGACGCAACCCGCTCTCGTTTCCTTGGACAAACTGCTGAGGCTGACGCGAGGTGGCGAACACAAATTTTATGTTTTCTCCTTCGTCCGCATCCGTCCTCTGATCCTGTCCGTGGTCCCGACCTCGTCACTCCCCCTCTCTTTATTTCCGAGGGCGAGACGTCACCCAAGAGGAGGAAACGTCGTCTTTTTTCGGGCAGATACGATCTTACCATTTTACCAATTCAAAACCAAATTCATCCAGTAACGAATCTGCCCCGCATCGCGATTCAGATACACGGAATCAAGGTCGGGAGTCCGGTAGATTTTTCTTGCCTCGAACGGTCGATCCTGGGATAGGAACAAATCTCGATTGACCCAAAAAAGGCTTTTTTTTCCTTCTTCTTTTTAACCAAATTACGGAGGACAGAGGCGTTATTGTGTCCAGGTGGGATGTACCGACGAGCACGCGATGAAGGTGACACCCATCGGGGCACGCCGCCGATGGGTGTCACCGTCCGTTTGTCTATTGTCGATTGTTTTTTTTTCTCGTGGAAATCTGGGCCGGCCGTGAGGGGTGGGGCCCGGTGTTACACGTGGCGAGTCGGCATAGGGTTTGAGTTCGTGATGGGACTAGGTCACTAAGGTGCTGTATGGTTCCGACTCGGGACCTCCGAGGGCTGTCACTGCGTATTGATTCCGATTTTTCGCGGTTAGACTGTTTTCATAATTATTGTTGAATATTCCATTCCTATATGAAACGTCTCTCCGATCGTGATTAGTCAACGCCTCCCCTAAATTTAATTTATGTATTTATTACCGAATGATACGAGATAATATTTCAATGTCATATGCCGCATGCAACTCGAATCAAAAGTGAGGTGTGGTTTGACTAATAAAGGGTAGACCAACCTACGTACGCAAAAGGAAAAGTACCATTTATAAGGGTGCATTTATGACACGAAAAATTTAAGATCTGAAAAATATTTTCTTAAAAATGATAATTTTTATCTCTTACTAAAATAAATTAATACAAAATATTATTATCGCCCACGAAAAAGTTAGACATAAATTATTATTGATAACAAGAACACTTTCCGTCAATTAATTTTTCTAAAATATATAACCAATCATTTTTATTTTCCATAAAACACTAATACTATAGCATAAAGTCTAACCCAAAAGGTTAAGCAATTAGGTAAATGGAGACCACATCAATGTAACAAGCATGTAAAACCCATTGTCAACCAATATATGATAATATTGTCAAATTTGATGATGTGGCTTGGCAATGAGTCATATATGTTCCTTAAATTCATATAGTCGTCTTTATCTAATAATTTAAACCTTTAACTTGGACTTTTTAGCCTTTAAAAAATCTATTCACATGATGTATACGGTAAGTAGATGAACCCAACAGTAATTTTTTGTTTAGCTAATAAAGTAGCGCATCATGTTGACAGAAAAAACAAAAGAGGGCTAGAGCTTCAGACGGAAATTACATGTTTAAGACAAGACATTTTTTCTGCTACGATTTTATTGGCGAGACAGAACAGTAAAAGAATTGGGAATCACGATTGGCCCGACATCTAGCGTCCGACCTTATCTTCTGCCAAAAAAGAAAGAAAACGCATTAGCATCTTGGAGACTTCATGTGAGGAAACAATGTGGATCCTCTTTGTTGATAACAAAGGCAACGGTCTTAGAATTTATTTAAATGTAGAGCTCTTCCCACTTGATGTACAAATCTAAATGATGAGAGTTACCTTTGAGTGGAAAAACTCGAATCCTATCATTGAGTGAGAAATGAATATCAAAATGAAATAAATAACTACTTTAAGTGAGACTGGACTACACTAAGCTTATTTATTATTGCTCAAATGATTCCGACAAGTCAAAGAAAAGCTAGCGCATCGAAGAACAATTGTTGGTGTCGAATGAAATTATGCCAAACCAGAATGTAATTATTAATTAATGTAATAAGTTTTGATTGATTATTTAAGCTAGTGAAACACATGAATATGGGAAATTCATCTTGTTGCTTTGAGCATGTGATCCTAACTAGAGTTTAAATTATTTATTAATGTAATAATTTTTGGTTGATCATTTGAGCTAGTGAAATACATGAATAGATGGAAGTCATCTTGTCGCTCCGGGAGCGGGAGCCTAACTCATGTATAAGATAAGTTCCACGCAAGATTTAAACTAATCCAATGAATTGAATTGGGCTCACATGCACCTTAAATATACTCATCTCTAAGTTGAATGCCTTTGAAATAGTTGTGTTTGCACAAAAAATGTCTAAATATCTATTACTACTCACATGTAGTAGACTTAGTCGATGAGAGCCTAATTTGGTCATTTATGAATATAGTTATTGACAACTTGAGAAATCAACAATTTGAAGAATCGTCACTTGAATGAATCGATAAAAAATGGAGTTAACAATCTTGAAAGCAACCATCAAATAAGTAAACATCAACCTCGTGGAATAAAGCAACCGTCGACTTGGTGAAGTCAAAAAAACCATCAACGTAAAACTTCTTGTAACTTCTTGTTATAAACTCCCTTTGCTACTTTTTTTTTGCAACTTCTCTTTGTAACTTCTCTTTGTAATCTCCATCATGTCAATTGTAGGCTTTAGATAGCCAATCGCACTCTCCGAAGCCCCTACATGTGCACAAATCAAACAAACTTACTATGATTTTATATTTCCTATACTGCACTTTATTTTCCTTAATTGTATCTTTCAGATTTGTACCATTGATTAAATGCCGATTTATATCTTTATCCTGACAATTGTGTTAGAGATATTTAGGATAATGATGATTTTTTATATCTCTTAAGATTATGCGAATATTTCTTTGATTGTATGTATCTTAATTGATATGTTACTTTATTTAGTCATTCCATAAAATCTATAAATAAGTTAATGTAATCTTTACTATGCTATATTGAAATACACACAGAGTCCTCTCTTCGCATATCGTTTCTTATTTTCCTACCGTGTTGTCGATTAAATTGTAGTATATAATTTGTTTATATCTGGTTATTTTCTTCGGCCTATATTTTTCAAGCTATGGTTTTCGTTTGTACAATATATAAGGTTATTCATTTTTAATTATTTGTGATTTTTCATATCCAGAGTTTCTGTGGATTCTAATTTCTTTAATTAAAAGCCAAAGAATGTCTTTTAGCAAAAGATATTTGGTCGTGGGAACAATTTGGGCAAAATAAGTTGACAAAACATCGCGAAATCGGTTAATCGAGAATTTTCAGTGAGATTTATTGCCAGATCTGGAAAAAATAATTGTGTCTAGGTTGGATCGAATCGAGGAGCACGGGACGAGTGTGAGATTGACCGGAACATTTGGCTATGGAATCTTGATTGGCGCAGGTGGGGCCCAGGTGTCATGTACACGTGTCCAATTTCCATAGGAGTTGCGTCTGGGAAGGGACTTTTCATGTGCGTATGATCCGAGATCACGGATGAGACTATGTCTTTTTTTAATTCTAACCTCGTCTATATCAAGGTCATTATTTATGAAAAACCTCGATAGTCTCACGACCTATATAAAATTGATACCGTTTTTCAACATTAATTGCCTGAAAGAATATTCTCAACATAAATAATCCTAATTTAGTACGAGAAAAATTAAGATATTAGATATTGTAATTTTTTATAATGAGTGGAAAGGTGAAGGCGAGCAATCATCGTAGATGATCCATTTTGGGTTTTATTATAGTTATGCCTCGCTATGAAAGGTTTGTTTAAGTCATAACCACTCCACTTACCAGAACATGATGTATGCATCACAATAGCAATTAAAAAGTTTATGCGCATGATATATTTTGTAGTTAAGTAACACAACTGGTATTTTTTTTTTTTATTTAATTGTTAAATTAAAGCTTCAGAAATACATTACACTACATAATTGATATGGGGTAATTCCCTAAAAATACCCAAAATTTTATGTCTAATCACAATCTTGTCTTGAACTTTTTGTCTAAAAAAATTCCAAACATTCTAGTCACAAATCTGACCACATGTCCAAGCATAACAATTAGTTTCTTCAAAATTATCAATATCAGGAAGTTGTTATAGTTCCATACGAAAGTGATAGTGTTAATGAAGACGAAGATTTTAATAATGAACCTCATATTAGTCCTCATGTTGATAATTTTGAAAAAATTAGTGGTGATTTTTGGATGCAGGACAAAAGTGAAATTAGAGTGAAAGTTTGGATTTTTTTTTTTTATAAAATAAGAAGAAGTTCAGGACATAATTGTAATTAAACTTAAAGTCAAGGATTTTTTTTTTTTTTAGGAAATTATCCCTATATCAATTATAATGTGTAATTTATTTCTAAAGCCCTATGGCTTAATGGAAAAACACGGTTACTTTACCTAATTATGAGATACATAATACTTTAGGGATCTCTTAATTGCTAGCATATCCGTGGGCCTAATATAGTTCAAAACAAAGCAAGATGAGAACTTAGATACCTTTTTCCCCACTTAGATTTTATTAGTAAGAAAAAGAATTGAGAATCCCAACTAGCCCCAACAATCAAGTGGCCAGCCCTAGAGGTGAGCATGGTTTTAGGGTAGAACCTAAAACTTGAGAATCACACTCGTGGAACCTTTAGGTTTTAAGTTTCAAGGTATGCAAGGTAGAGTCTAGGTTCCAAAATTTGGAAACCTATTTCAACGGGTAGATTCTAGATTCTAAGTTGGTAAAAATTGGAACTTAAAACTTGAAACCTAGAATGTAAAACCTAGAACAAATTTTTGTGTTTTTCTTAGTCTATACCTTCATGCGATCCTAAGATATTTCATAGTATTTGATGATAAGGGTATAATTCAGAACCACCCGTCTTAACTTCTATTTTATGATTGGAAATTTTATTTTCCTAAACTATGAAATCAATGGAAGCTCCAATTACTTCTTTGATGTAATTATGTTCGAACAATTACTTCTTTAAAAATAATGTTTCTATAAAATATAAGAGCAATTGGTGCATTAAAAATTGTAAAATTTCCTTAATGCTTTTTGATAGGTGCATATGGACACTTGTTCTTAGGCAATCGATAAAAAAATCATTGTTCATTTTTATTGTTGCGTTTATTTTCGTTAAGTAAAGATTAAAAAAAAACCTATTAGAACCCGGAACCAATCCTAGAACCTATAACAGGGTAGATTCTAAGTTTTAAGATTTGAATGATAGGTTCTAAATTTTAAAAAATGAGGAATCTGTATTCAAAGGTTGATGAGTAGACCAAGAATCTTGGAATTTGTCCCCTTGAGAAGCCATCACATAACACAGAGATCAGAACGTGGAGATTAAAGAATTTTCTTAATATGTCTATAACTTCTTCCTCAAAACTTGGAAATTTATATTTCATTGAAGGTTAATGCTAATTACACTTTTAGGAAAGTTAGCGTAGATCATATCATCTCTACTATATTAAGTCAAAAACACTTGATTGTCTCACTTTTCTTTTCTTCCAATTTTAACCCAAGTTTCCAAATCATAGAAGAAATAAGAACCACTCACTTGACAATGCACATCCAAATAATAAAAGCCACCTCAAGTGGAAAAACTCAAAATCCTTTCATTAAGTGAGAAATGGATGTCAGATTCAAGTAAATAATTACCTTAAGTAAGACTTGACTACACTAAACTAATTTGGTAGCCGAATGATTTCGACGAGCCAAAGAAAAGCTGGCTCAAAGAAGAACACCTATTGGTGTCCATTGTATTGTGTCAACTAATTAGAATCTACTTTATTATGGGGAAAATTGTCAAATTAGTTCTAATTCTATTGTGCGTATGCTAATTCAATCCTAAACTTTCTCATTTTTGTCAATATAATTCTAAATCTTTATATAAAATTCTAATTTTATCTTATGTGGCGAGATGCTACATAAGACAAATGGCGATGACTTAATTGCTATTTTAACGAATCTAGTAAAAATTTAATAGGAAAAACTACATTGGGAATTCGCACAAATATTTAAAATTGAATAGGAAAAATTAAAAGTTTTTTGAATGAATTGGTATCCGTACTATATAGTTAAAATTGATGAGGTAATTTTCCATTTATCAAGTAATGTAAGAAGTTTTGATGGATTATTTAAGCTAGTGAAATGCATGAATAGAAGAAAATCATCCATTGCTCGAAGTGCATGAACTAAACTAAAATTTATTTATTAAGTACCATAGCTAAGTTTTGATTGATTATTGAGCTAGTGAAATAAAAGAATGGATGAAAAACACTTTATTACTTTGGATGTGGGAACCTAACTCACATATATTATTACATGAGGTAAATTTTATGTTAGATTTAATTTAATCTGATGAGATGAATGGGCTCATATCCAACTTTAATATACTCAGTTTTGAGTTGAAATCTTTTTGAATTAGTCGGCAAAATATTGTGAAATCAAATTCTTGAAAATTTTTAGAAAGATTTATTAATAGAACTGGAAAAAAAAAATTGTGCCTCGGTGGGACAAAATCGACAAGCTTGACACGACTGGAACATCACCATGGACTGTGACAGTTTGCCATAGAATATTGACCGGACGTGCAGGTGGGCCCCTAGGTTTCATAAACACGTGTCAAATTCCCATAGGATATACGCACGGGGAGAGACTATTTTACTATTATATAAGTGGGCACTTAACACCTTTATTTATTCTTACTTCGATTATCTCAAGGCCTTTATTTATACCAACTTTGTTTGTCTCACGGCCAATCTAAATTCTCAAAACAAGATATCCTACCTAATACGAGAATGATTAGTGTGTTAGATACAGTAATTACTTTTTATGAGCAAAATGGTGGAGATAATAATCATCACTAGCGATCCACTTTAGATTTTACTAGAAGGGTTCCACTTCGATACGAAAGGTTCATTTGAATCATATATACTCTCTACAACTCGAGAATTAATGTATGCGCCGAAGCCCCCATGAATATGATAGCAGTTGAGATGTTTTCGCCCATGATGTATCTCATAGTTAGGTAGTGTGATTAATATTTTTTAATTTAATTGTTAAACTGGAGCTTCAAAAATACATCACATTGCATAATTGATATAGGCTAATACCCTAAAAGGATCCATAACTTTAGGTTCAATCACAATAATGCCCTCAACTTTTTTTGTCTTGAGAAAATTCCAAACTTTCTAGTCTCAAATTTGCCCACACTTTCAAAAATGACTAATGATTTCCTCAAAATTATCAATATCAGGAGGATGTTATTGTTCTATACAAAGGAGAGGGTGTTATTGAAGATGAAGGTTCTAATAATGAACCTCTGAGTGGTCTTGATGTTAATAATTTTGAAGAAAGCGATTTTTAGATGTGTGGATAAATTTGAGATTATAGTGAACGTTTAAAGGTTTTCTTCTAGAAAAAGATAGGTTCGAGATAGATTAGGGATTGAATTGGGGATTTTTAGGGAATTATCCCTATATCAATTATTTCTAAAGCTCTACAACTTGATAAAAATTACAACTTGATTAAAAAATACAGTTACAAAGCAGGAAGAGCACTTAGATACCTTTTTCTCCACTAAGATTTTATTAGAAAGACAAGCGGCTAAAAAATTCGGAATCCCAGCTGGCCCCGACATCTAGTGCCAACCCTATCTGCTGCCAAAATAAAACCTATTTTATATTCTTGGAGACTTTTTCCTTTTGGTCAGATCTTGGAGACTTTTTTTTTTTTTTTGGTCATAGATCTTGGAGACTTCAATATTAGGAAATGATACGGATTGTCTTGACGGATGACTAGACCAACAGTCCTAGAATTTATCTCCTTGAGAAGCCATCACATCACACAATGAGATTGGACCGAGGAGATTAAGGTATTTTCTTAACATGCTCTATAACTTCTTCCTCAAAACTTGGAAATTGAAATTTGATTTAGTGCTTAATGCTAATTACACTTTTAGCAAAGTCAGTGTTGTTAGATCACATCATCTCCTGCTATATTAAGTCAAACCACTTGATTGTCTCGCTTTTATTTTCTTCCAATTTTTAACCCAAGTTCACAAATCATGTGGAATAACAGTTGAGTGCGGAAAAGTAAAGTTCAAAACATGAATTCCAAAACCGTCCATTGATTGTGCTATTGACTCCATCAACAAAATCTTGTCCACAAAAATGATTTCAAAAAAATCCATCAACAAATTGCCCAAATATTTTTTAGAGTTAATACTACAAAAAACCATATAAGTGAAATGATCATGCCACATTTACTCTAAATTAATTTTCACATCATAAAAAATCTCAAACTAATATATCCGTGCCACATTTGTGCCAAAGTAATTTTGTGTTATAAAAAATCTTAAACTAGTATATTCTCGACAAATCTACCCTATCAGACTATGTTCCATATCTCCATCAAACTATTGATGTGAAACCACACATGGCAAACAACTTGAATAATCGACATGTGACGTAGATTCAATGTGGAAATTTAACATAACAGGTCTCCTAAATGATGTCATTTTGAGGAAGTCAGCTTGAAGAAAATCAATTGAGATTTAGAAATTGGATAAGATTTGCAAAATTTGCCCTAAGAGCTCCTTACCTTTTGAAAATTTACTAAAATCCCTAATTTTGCCCTAATTTCCCATTTTAATAGATTTGTCCGAGTTTACCTGTTTGGTAGTCACAATGGAACATGATAGACAATGTGGTTTTATGATACCGGAAATTATATCCAAAGGGGTGAGTTCCAAGAGGGAGTCATATGATAAATAGGAATTATCTAATAAAGCTTGCGTCTAGGTTTTGCTAAGATGCGTCGACGCGAGGAAGGGAACTCAACTGATGAGGGGATACGCTGGCCACGACAGAAACGGGCATTTGCTGGCAAGGAAGATCATTATTAGGTTGGGATGAAATCGGTTGACAGGAAGAAAAAGGGTAGCATCCAACACGTCCGATAATGCCAACGCGATCAGAATTATGGTGATGGGATAACTATTCCCCCGAATGAGCCACACCCGCGGTCTTAGCCGTGGACTTATTTCACGTGAGGTGTCGATCTGATACGTCCCATCAATGTTAAAGCCTCGAACGGGGCACCCTGTCAGCCTTGTAAACCGTTGACTATGTCGCAAAATGGATAGAGTTGGAAATAAAATATTGTTAAGTTCATCTTCCCAGTTCAAGAGAGAGTTGGAGCAAGTCATCTCCAGATAAGTTCGAGCAACCAAACGAGAGGACAAAAGGTCGGCAATCGTGGGGAAAGAATAATGACATCAACCCGGTTTATGCATCATCTCTCCACCCTCACTCACACCGCTTCTATTGCACTCCAAAATCTTATTGGTTTCATTCACTAGGGTACCGTTTCCGGCTGTTCCGTCACTGTCGGTTCCCTGCCTCTAAGGGCACCATCGCAGCTTCACCTGATAATTTGCCATCGACACTTCTCTGGCTCAAATAAACTCTCAATTTCCACATTAAACACATCTCGCATAGATCCTACCCTCTGTGGTGGAGCTCGCTATTTCTCAGTTTTTACATTGCCGAGTAATAAATAAATGAGTTCACTTTGTGTGTCAACCTGTCTCAATTGCCCAAGTTTGATGTTTCTTCTTGTATATAGCAATGAATGAGAGCACAGAAAAAAAAAAATTGGTGATCTAAGGTGAACTTTGGAGGTTATATCTAGCCAATGCTATAATCAAAGCCTAGTACTTTAAGGATAGCTAGTATCTTGGGAGACTATTCTTGTCTTGTGTATCTGAAATTTCATTTTGTTCGGCTGCTATAGCTTTAGGTAGTAGTTTAATTTTTCATAATTTTAATGCAAAGATGGCAAGTCGGGTGCGGCGCCTACTTTCAAAGAAAGTGGTGATCGGAAACCAGTTTTTAAAGAGGCCAGGCCAACCCAAATTGTATTCATAATAACTTTGGGAGACTATTCTTGTCTTGTGTATCTGAAATTTCAATTTGTTCGGCTGCAATAACTTTAGGTAGTAGTTTAATTTTTCATAATTTTAATGCAAAGATGGCAAGTCAGGTGCGGCGCTTACTTTCAAAGAAAGTGGTGATATTGGAAACTAGTTTTTAAAGAGGCTAGGTCAACCCGAATTGTATTCATAATAACTTTGGGAGACTATTCTTATCTTGTGTATCTGAAATTTCAATTTGTTCGGCTGCAATAACTCTATGTAGTAGTTTAATTTTTCATAATTTTAATGCAAAGATGGCAAGTCGGGTGCGGTGCTTACTTTCAAAGAAAGTGGTGATATCGGAAACCAGTTTTTAAAGAGGCCAGGTCAACCTGAATTGTATTCATACTCAACCAACGACAAAAGTGTTCAGAATTATCTCCATAATCACTTTTGAGAGATCCTGACAAGTGAGAACATGGACACCACATCCAGCTCCATCAAAGGAGAGCGAAGAATGTACGCCACTCTCCCTACTCATCATCCCTGGATGCATTTCTCATTGGTTGATCAGGGTGTAGACAAAGTTGTACAGATTATATCACGCAACAGCTGGTTTAAAATGCCAGCCACAGAAGGCCCATTTAGAAAGATTTCTGAATCTGAAACTCTTTTAACGATCCGTGCTTCCCGATGCAACTAATTGTCTTTTTCTTTTTCTTTAATCTTTTTTGCCTGCGTATTTCTTTATGGTGAGTCGGCTCTGCTTGGCCTATTCAAGAGCTTCCATTAATATCTTCGTAATTCTTTTTGGTTAGCTGAAAAAGGCACTGAAGTGAAGGGAATCTTTTTCATTTCATTAAAAGAAAAGATCTTTTTTTAGTGAGAAAAACAAAAACAAACCCACGTTCTTCTGTCAAGAAAAGGGGGCAAAAAGGAATTTTTTCTACGATCTTGAGTAAAATTAGTCTGCCTTCCTTGACAGTATTTTAAAGAAAGATGAGGCATCATAGGTTCTTTAACTGGTGGGAAGCAATATATTTTTGCTTCCACAGGCATGCCAACGAACAATTAGCAGTCATCTAGTGGCTGTCCTGCAGTTAAAAGGAGGGCTTGAACCTTGATCAAAGAAACTATTGATTAAGGTAGCCGCTCAGTTTCCATGCCCACAGAGAGCATGGGAAGGTCAAATGATTTTTTCCTTCTCTGTGTTGGCATGTTGCTCAATATAGTGTGATATTTCATGTGACAGATGCACTTTGCTCGTCGCAACAAACCTCGTTTAGTTTGTTCTTTCTACTTTTTAAAGTCTTGTAGGTTATGAAGGGGAAAGAAAGATCCAAAAGGGACAACCGGCCGGCAACCCTTTATTTCAACACCATCACACGAGTCATGCTTGTGGGTTGCAAGTAATGCAATATATGATTCAAGTGCAACATGCATGATGCATCATCCCTTTTGAGCCTATTGAGAGTTCTAAAACATGGTTTTATTTTTCTCAAGAGACTTGTTTGGTGCTTCAAATTACATTGCTCTCCTAATCCCTAGTGTCATGAATTTTGATTTAAGAAATAGATGCATTAGCTCCATGACAAAAGATAGACATAATATTTACGATAATCACCTTGTGGACCTCCATCTCAACACCATCTACTTCCACATGAACTCGCCAAGGAAAATCAGCAAAAGTTTTATCCATTATACTCTTAGCGCCTGCTCTAGCACACAGCAGTGGTCATGAACTGCAAAAGATGGAGGATCGAAAGACTATCAGGTGAATAGTTTTAGGAGGCAAACTACTTTGCTGCCACCATAATCAAAATTAATGGTCAGTAGGTACATTATTGTCGTGAAATTCCCCTACATGAATAAAGGCCACGAAGATGAAATAGGTACCCTTTTGAGGAATTGGGTGGGATTCATGGGGCCTCCCACAACAATCCACGTGAATAAAGGCCACAGCTTAGACATTTGGTGCAGCACTATTTTATCACCATAAATCTGGAAGGCTGTCAACATCGGATATGTTGGATGCTATCCCTTTCTTCTGTTTACCATACATATCTCAACCGCACGATCTTCATTACCAACACATTCCAATTCATGTGTGGCCCACGTATCCCCTCGTCCAAGTCCATCGTCGGTTGTGCTGCCTCCCTCGCATTAACGCGTCTTAGCAAATACCGCATCAAAGGACCGCTTCCATAGTGTTTCACCACTGACAAAGGACCTAGAAGCAACCCTGATAAGATACTTCCTACTTGCCGCATACTTCCTTCTAGGGACTCATCCTTTTGGATATAGATTTTGATATCATGAAACCATGATTTTTCATCGGATTCCATTGTAATGACCAAAAATTGATACGCTTATGATAAATCTATCAAAATCTTTAATCAAACTTAGGATTTTACTATATTTTTGAAATGTTTAGCAAGTTTTAACAACTTTCCTAACCTAATTTTTTTTTTTTCAAATTTGGCTTTCTAAAACAACCTCATTTATAAAACCCTTTTATGTTTTTCTTTTCCGCATCTAATCTACGTCACATGCCAATCATTCAAGTTGTTTGTATTTGTTTCTATGTCAATAATTTGATGTAGATGGAAGTTAATGGAGACTAGCTTTGTTGCGTATGTACTAGTTTGAGATTTTTTTAATATTAAAACTAGTTTAACACAAATGTGGTACATGTATACCAATTTGAGATTTTTTATAATGAGAGAATTAGTTTAGGGTAAACACTGCATTAGGGGAAGATTATAAAAAGTCATAAATATATTGTATGGATGCCAATCAAATCCTAAATATTTCAATTTGGCTAATTTAGTTCTAAACTTTTTGATAATTTGTTAATATAATTATTCTGCCCAATTTTGGTAGGAAATCATTGACATGGATGCCAGCAGTTATACATGGTATGACCAACGTTGACATGGATTATTTTTTGCTATTTTTTAAATTTTTACATAATTTTTTATTTTTGTCAAAGTATTGGCAATTAGTGGTTTCAACTTCTCTAATGTCACCCCGTCAGGACTAATATAAGTAATAGCATGGAGATTAAAGAGAGTAATCAACATTTGTCCTAAAAAGACGAAAAAAACAATTTGCTTTTGGGGACCAAAAACTAGTTAAAGCTGCCCAGAGACTCGAGTCATCATGAAAATATAAGAAACAATTGAAGAGCCACATCAATTTTACATCTTCCCACATAAATTGAACCTAAGATTTCGGTTTCTTATACCATTGATGAAATTTGAGGTCGCAAACGGGGAAAGCCCCAAATGGATTGGATTTGACAGTCTACATCTTCCCTCATTGAAGAGGACTTATTAATGGGGAGTTTTTCTTCAATAAAACAAGGAAAACGACCATTTAAAGATGAAGAGATACTATGATGTTGTATGAAGCAGGGATCCAAGATTACCGACTCAAAATCTTCTTTATCATTGATAAGTTCAAGAAGATAGTTGTCATGGTGATCCTCCTTCTTGAGATTGTCAAATTGGGACAAGTATGTCGAAGATGAGAATGTGGGAGATTCGGAAGCCATGGAGGTTCTGAATAAACAGATTCTAGATTGATAATCAGAGCAAGAGAGGAAAAGAAAATTTGATTCAAGGTTGAAGATGAAAGGCCGGTAAGAGTAAAAAATAAAATTGGGATTTTGCCAAGTATATATTGTTACAACCTTCCTACTAAAACCATCAAAAGGAAAATTAATAGATTACTAAGTCAAATACTTAAACGCGGATTTTTTCAAGCCTCACCAAAGTATAAATGAAGCATCTATAATTCATAAAAGTTGGTGCAAAATGTCGGCTGTTGAAGGCCCACTTAGCGTGGACTCCCCCACATGAACTAGAGGATCGATGAAATGGTGCAGACACATCCAGCCCTGACTGTATTTCGCAATGATCCATCAGAGTGGAGACTCAGTTTTACAGGATAAATTACACAAAAGTTGGTCCAAAATGTCAGCTGTTGAAGGCCCACTTAGAAAGATTTCTGAATCTCAAACCCCTCTAATAGTCCATGCTTTGTAATGCACTTAAATTCTCTTCTCCTTTTTCTTTTTGGCCCAAGTGTTTCTGAAAGGTGAGTTGGCTGTGGTTGGCCTATTCAAGAGCTTCCATTAATAAACTTCATAATTCTTTTTGGTTAGCTCAAAAGGCACCGAAGTGAAGGAAATCTTTATCTTTTTTTGTTGAAAAAGCAAAACTAACTACCCCAGGGACAAAAAGGAATTCTTTCTCCAATATTCAGTAAAATTAGTCTGCCTTCCTTGACAGTCCTTCAAAGATTCTTTAATTGGTGGGAGGCAATAGATTCTGCTTCCACAGGCATGCCAACGAACAATTAGCAGTCATCTTGTGGCCGTCCTGAAGTTAAAAAGAGGGCCTGAACCTTGATCAAAGAAACTATTGTTTAAGGTAGCCGCTCTCTTTCCATGCACACGAAGAGCATGGAGTGGTCAAGTGATCTTTTCCTCCTTCCGTCAGCCATGGAACTTTTGACCCTAGTCAAATTGCTTGATACAGCGTGATATTCCATGTGACAAATGCGCTTCGTTCCTCACAACAAAGCTTGTTTTGTTTGCGCCTTATAATTTATAAGTCTTGTAGGTTATGAAGGGGAAAGAAGGTAACAAAGGGACAACCAGCCAGTAACCCATTTTTTCAGCATCATCACACAAGTCATGCTTGCAAGTTGCAAGCAAAGGATGACTTGATTCAAGTGCAAAATCCATGGTGCATCATCCCTTTTGAGCCTACGAGGAGCTCTGAAACATGATTTTCTTTTTCTCAAGAGACTTTTTTGGTGCTTCAAACTACATTGCTCTCCTAATCCCTTGTAGAGTGCCAGTGTCTCAAATTTTGATCTAAGAAATGGATGAATTAGCTCCAACAAGATACAAAAATTATCATGGGACTCACCTCAGGCACCTCTATCTCAATGCCATCTACTTCCACATGAACTTGCCAAGGAAAATCAGCAAAAGTTTTATCCATTATACACTTTGCATCTTCTCCAGCACACAGCAGTTTTTGTGAACTGCAAATTTGGAGGATCAAAAGACTAAAGGGTGAATAGTTTAGGAGGCAACTACTTTATTGGGTATCATCAAAATTAATGGCCATTAGTAGGTACCCTATTATCATGGAATTCCCCAAAATATCAATCTCAATATTTTTGCTGTAACCAAGAACCACAAAAAGACTGGACGCTCGATAATATCTTTTCTGATGAACACAGACCAATTAAAAGTTTTACAAAACTTTACTCTTAGACATGTAATCACAGAGTTTCATTAATATCGTGACAATGGCTGACGGTAACTTCTCCAAACAACCTCAAAGCCAGTATATGGGAATGGTAAATACAAACTCAACATAATCACTTGACTGTAGAACAACTTTAAATTTGAGAAGTTGTACATGATAGAGAAAAAAGGTTAAAAGCTTTGTGTCATGGTCAATGTTATTAGAATCGGATAACAAGGTCATTCAATTGAAGAGTTCACCCTTGACGATTTAAGGTCAATGACCAGGTTCCGAGGAAGGTACTTTCCTTTAATCTAGATCTCTTCGTAAATATGTCCCAAATGAGTGGTCGGACCTATTCGTAAAGCGGGTGCTTTGATTTTAGTAAAAATGGACAGTCATGATGCGTGCATGGGCAAGTGATTCCAAAATGAGGAATTTTTTGGATAAATGTATGAAAATAGGGTGATAGGTGCTGATGGAAATGATGTATAATGGACGAAGGATCTGGAGGTTCACCATCGAAGCAAAAAGGCAAAAGCCACCAACCTCGATTAAAGAACCGGATAGATAGCAACTCACCATCAAGGTGTAAAGGATTGCTCCATCGGTCAAGGATATAGAACTGTTTTAATTCACTACCAATGGTGTTGGATAAAGAATCAGATAAATAATCCAACTCATGAAGAGGAATTATCTCATTCATTCAACTAGTATGCTTTACAATTGAGAACTCTCCTCTATTTATAGGAGGGTTACAACATAGGAAATAGACAAATATTAAAGAGATATGGGATTTACCCAAACATTTAAGGACATGGGAAATAGAAACATAATAAAGACCTAGGAACTTAGAGATGTAATAAATAATACAGGAACTTGCATTCTTGATTCTTTAACCTTGTGGTTCATCTCCAAAATTCATGCACCCATCTTGACCAGAAAATAATCATCTCCAAAGATCAATATATCCAAGGAAATCTCCCCAAATAGCTTCCCATCTAAATGTTGTTGATTAATTTTGAATCGGCAACTTATATGGTAAACCAGCAACTTTTGAAGGGAAGAACCGATAACTCTTTAATAGGTAACTTGATCGATACTCTCCTTATCGATAACTTCATTCTTGACCTTTCGAAGCATGTTATGACCTAATTCTACCTTGGTTTGAATGAGCACCGATGGTGCCAAGTTTGTTCATGGATCTAAGTCGGATGCTCCCACATTAGATTGAGTGTTCTTGAATCCCTATAAATGCTAATGCTATATAGAAAATTTCCTATGAATGAACTATCAATCGGAAAATGGCCTCTTTGGTGGACAACAAGTCTTTGGTATGGAATTTTCCATCACATGCATACATGTTCACACTTGGTTTTTGCAGCATTGAAGGGGAAAGTGGAGAGGGTGGCATTTGAAGGGTAGTTGATATTCGTTTCAAGTTACTTTTCGAGCATGTTTACTCCTGCTAACCTTGCCTTCTCCCACCCTTTCAAGGCCTGCCAAGTCGCAAGGTGTACTAAAGGTGAAAGCTCTTAGTGAAAATTGTCCAAAAAGTCCTAAATCCATTATATTTTGTTAATTCAATCATAAATATTTCAATTTTACCAATTGAAGCTTAAATCTTTTCACTTTTTACCAATTGAGTCCATTTAACCAATTTTGGCTAAAATTCGCTGACATGGACATTGACCATCTTACATGGCACAACTGGCACTAACGAGGACAATTTTTTTTAAAAATATTTTTTTTGAATTTTAATATCTTTTTCTTTTTCTTTTTTTTTTTTTTTTTTTTTTTTTTTATATTTTCCCCTCTCTCTCCCTCTATTGATTGCCCAGGCTTTGGCAAGGGTGAGCCTTGCCTAAGGCCGACGAGATCATCCCTCGCCAAATCCTAATCCTCATGAGGGTGACCTCACGGGAGGTTGGTGAGGTTGCCCCTCGCTAGTTCCCGACAAAGCCAACCCTCACAGGTCACGCTTGTGGCTAGTTGTCGAAGGCTAGGTGACCGGCAAAGGAAGGAGAGAGGGGGAAAAAAGAGGAAAAAATTCAAAAATTCAAAAAAAAAATATAAAATTTGTCTACGTCGACGGCCACGCCACTTAAAAAAAAAACGTTAACATTCACGTCAGCAAATTCCACCCAAAATTGATCAGATGGATTTAAATGGCAAAAAGTGAATATTTACGACTCAATTGACAAAATTAAAAAATTTATGATTGAGTTGACAAAAATGCAATTGATATAAGATTTTTGGGATAAATTTCCTTTCCTTGTAAATAACAAAAAGTGCACTCTGGCCTTTTTCCAAAAGCCGGTCCGAATTGATTTCTTCACTGGAAACTCAACTAAATTGTCGACCTTAACGATCTGAGAGAGAATGCTAATGATGCCAAATTAGAAGTGTCGGAACGAAGAAAGCCAGCCCTTGTCCCACACAATTCCTTGCCCACCTTTGAGAGATGAAAGCTCCATATCATTCTTTTAACGTAAAGAATTTCTTCCAAGAGGTACACAGATCGAGATGATGATGCGCATTTTCTTTCACTCTGACCCACTAGCTATTGTCAAACCCCACTGAGCTTAATTTATAGTAGTAGCTTTTTTTGAACTACCTAATTAAGAACGACACCACATCGGGCAATAATAGAAATAGACGGGTAAGTACCCAAAGACCAGGGTGAGGGGTGCGCCGAAGATTTCAAATACAAACATGGCAAATAGATGCTTATTACTTTTGACTGACGATGTTTCTTGATTAAATATTTCCACAAACATATTATTTTGTTTGAAAAAAAAATGTCGAAATGATCCGTTAGCCGAAAAGTATTTTAAACGGAAAGTTTAGTTTTCTCCACGACGTCACGCGGGCATTTCTTGTAACCAATAAGCAGAAACCTCATTATTCAAATCCCCTCCTCTAACTCAATTCACAGTATCCACAGCCTTAACTTCCAGCTAATGGACCAATCTGCAGGTACCCAGTCAACTTAACACTTCTTTTATTTCTAATATTTTGATCAGAAGAAATTACGTTTAGTCCATTCCAAGATGCGCAATGTCCACGGACGACATTAGGATGTTTACATGCGTCCGATGTAGAGAATAGGAAAAGAAAGGAAGATAAAATTCTGTGGTTCCTTCTGACCAAAAGTTGCTTTGGACTCGGGGTCATCTGTGGTCAATTATACGTCACAATCTGAATAAGCTCGCTTTTACACATTATAACTTGCATGAGCTCGCTTCTTTATTCATGAATTATAACTTACATGAGCTCGCAGAATTAAGGTAGTGAATGTTCTCGATGTTTTTCTGTCAAACCTGTAAACCTTTCACATTCCCTGCTGAATGGTCAATGGAGGCATTGCAGAATTGAGTGGATCTACTCGAATAAAACATACATCAGCTGTATAGCTTCAAGATCTGATCTTTGTAAAGGTCTACAATCCTGTCCCTCCGGATTTTCATTGTTGGAGTCATTAGACCGGCATCAATCTGCAATTCGAAAAGAAGTTCAGCTGATGTCCATGCCACAATGACAAAACTGCCCGAAAAGTTACGGGAGCTCAACGAAATACCGTAAATGGCTCATCCACAATGAGAATTAGCCCAATTTGGAATGTGCACTCTGAGGTCCTGCATAAACATATGCGCTGTCTAAAGTAATTCTTTCAAAGGATTCATACTGGTTAAGAATGCAGATATGATGCACAATTCATCCAAAGCAAGATAAGATACTTTCACTGAACCTTCCTCCCCAACTGATAGACTGGTGAAAAATGCAATTGCTTCCAGATGCAGGAGAAAGTAAAATATTTTTTAATCATAAAATCTACTCTATTCTGACATTATATGAATGAAAGGACCTATAATAATTCATATAGAGCCATCGAACTGGCCCAACCAACAACCAAAGCTGTATGCATTGTATGGACAGAAAGCAAATCATCGGGATCATTTAACATGACAATTTAAACATGATACAAACACAAATGCACCATTAACACCCCTTTTATCAATGAAAATAGACACAATGTAGCCTTGTTGCATTGGAAAAAAATATGAAACAAGTCTCCCCTTTTCAGGGGACTTAAGAGGTTACTGCTGGAGGTTCTCTAATGAATCAAGTCAATGCAAGAGAAGATAATTTCCAGCTGAAATCCAGGTGCTATCAAAGAATATGAACCTGAAATACTTTTTAAAGAAAGAGCAGAGGACTCGTTGAAAGTTGATGTGCCTTAGGCAAGTCAGTAAAGTTTATGTGCTTAAAGCAAGTCAGTGAGCTAAAACCAAATTCATGGAAATGAAGAATCTTACCAGGTTCTCAAATCTTCATACAACAGACCTGACATTTTTTCTTTACTAAGTTCCACGGCATTAGCATCTACCATTGACTTTTTTTTAGCAGCCAGTAGGGCCTCTTCTTTGTTTGGCACAATTATAGCTCCTAGACGCCGTTGATCCTGCATTTAACAGTCAATGCTATATAGCGAGTGGATAGCATAATGAGGCCACAACTGAGTGTGTCAATGAAATAGCTGAATTGAGAGTAAAAAGCAAAACACTTCAGCATATAGTTTCCTTGTTCACCTGACCAATAACAACAATCTGTTGTATCAGGCTACTCCTCATTGCAGCTTCTTCAAGCTCTGCAGGTTCAACATTTTCACCTACATTCCAGAAATACTATGATTAGCATGGGACAGGTACCAAAAGAGCATGTTTGTAGTTGACCAATCAATTTGTACACCAAAACCTTGATAGGGAATTATGAAAAATTTAGACACTGGTAGCAATCATCTTAAGAATCACAAGTTAAAAAAGACAATGTCAGACGGCCACAAATATAAATAATGTTTGTAACCAACAGGTTATCCATGTGACAGATGCAGCCTATCGTGTAAAGTATTCGTTAGTATGCATGTTCATGAAATTACATAAAATGTACTAGACACGAGTCAAAAGAACCCTCTGCATAATTTTAATCACAGAAAAGATGATTGGTACAATACCTGTTGAAAGGACAATGGTGTCCTTAGCACGGCCTTCAAGAACAATCACACCTCCAGAGAGACGGCTTCGGCCTGAAGAATGGTGAGGTGCCATCCAACCGACATCACCTGTGTTGAACCAACCGCTTGCATCCAAGACCTGACTTGTAGCTGATGGATTCTGATCCAACATTAGCATAACAGACTTAGTTATAATCATCCAATATGAAGATAGAAAAGTTGGTATATTAAAGGCTTGTGCTTAAGCCACTTGTCACACAACCATGAAGCTCCATTCTGCTACCACTTATATTGAATTTCACCAAAATAAATTGATGTATCACACTAACTGCGGGTGATATATAAAAATAATTCAATAGTCATTTTGTAAAGTATCATGTACAAATTTAAGTAACTTGGATTGTTTAACATCAAAGCTGCTATAACCAAATCCTCCTCTTCAAAGTATATTTATTATACAAAAGTTAAGAGAATTCACTTTTCATCTCATAATCAAGTACTTATGGAATATCACATGTAGATGGTTAATAATAATAAAGATCACGCATGTCATTCTAATTCATGTGCATGATTATGTCCTGCAGTCAATTTAGATATGGTAAGCACTCGGCAAAAAAGAATGGTAAACTAAGAAATAGATTTCCATTTTTCCTATAATCCCTCACAGTAATTATCAAAGAAAGCTAACAAATAAAAGTTTAGAACATGCAGGAATGGTGGCTAAGCAAACTGATGCTATACGTGTGTGTGCATGCGCATACATTAGTTAATTATGAAAACCACTTACATAAGTAAACAAATAAAAGGACCAAAATGATCCCAAAGTTCACTGCTCCTAACTTATGCATTAGAAGATTATTTACACTAGCAATTTGTTAAGTACGTACACAACATGTCATGAAAATTATCGAAGTTATCAATGTTGACCGAAAAAATCACGCTAAAGTAAAATCACTCAAAGAAATTCTATAATTTCATAAACCAAAATATTAATTGGAGTAAATATGTTAATCTTATGGTCTTCTGCTAATTTCAATTATGTATGACAATCAAAACTTGGCATGAAAAATATGGCGATGCAAATGACTCATTTTAGAGAACTAGCAAATCAGAGTTTGTAATGGAACTAAGACAGAACTTACCCTCATTGAGCAGCTGTGAATTTATCAAAACAAAGACATCACCAGGTTCCCCAATACAAAAACACAAAATGCATATACTATGACCTATTTCTCCAAACCAGTACTAAACAGTGGCCACCAAGGATTGAAACGTGAAGGACAATACTCAAACCAAAAGCATAGCTCTTTGCCTAACTTGTATAGAGTAAAGATTATATTCTCCATATGATTATGAGACTTGTGGGACTCTGGCAAACATCACCAAGCTGGTAGACGACCTAAAGTATCATGGCAAATGGGGTTCTTACCTTGTAATAACCCTTCATCACTTGGGGACCCTTCACTTTGACAATGCCCTTTGTGCCTGGAGGAAGAAGCTCATCCGTTTCAGGATGCACAATTTTGAATTCTGTGTATCGAATAGGATGCCCAATTGAACCAAGAACCTTCAGAAATCAAATGGATAACACAATTATATAATGTCTCTCTAGATGAATTCATGATATTTAAGCAAAAAGCAGTAGCTATGGAATCTGTGAAAAGAGAGAGAGAGAGAGAGAGAGAGAGAGAGAGAGGCATTCTCAGCAAATAGAAAGAGAGTGGCAGTTGACCTAAGAAAGAAAACTCATCCAGCAACTAGAAAGCCAAAGTATCAGCAACGAGGATATAAGAGAGGGTGAAATATATAAAGTAAGTAAGATATTCAACTCTAGGTAAATGAATCTCTGAATAATCAGATCAAACCATGGATGCTTTGATTCGAATAATTGGATAATTTTATGGTGATGAGCGGTATGATCATACCATCAAACCTCCTTTTATTTCCATTATATCTGTTTTTTCCAAGTTCCTTATCCAAGTGTGGACAAATATGTGTGCAAGCACAAAAATGCATCATGCAAAGCAATTTCAAGAAATCAAGCCACTAAAATTGACATGGGAACCAATGCACCATGCAACAGCAAACTTCACGGTTTACAAATTTGTTTCCTTCTTGATAGCCCCACATTAGTCTAACTAAACAGGAAATATAGCTGTAAAATAGACTTTTGAGTAGCTTTGCTCTTACATTGCAGGTAGGTCTTCGAGCAGCAGTAACGGGAGAACATTCTGTTAGACCATACCCATTCTGTACAGTCACATCAATGGCCTGCAGCAGACATCTCAACTGTTACAAGGAACACCAACGTTCTTACATGTCTTAAGTAAATAAGAGTCCAACCTCAAAGAATTTATCAATAAATGTAGGCAAACTCCCACCTCCACTGATGCCAGCCTGCACTTTCGAAGACAAAGGTTTTCTGTCAGAAAATATAAATACCTGTTGCTGTAATAAGAAGGATAATTTACCTTTTCCTTGCTGAATGACAAAAGATAGCTTACTTAATAACTACGAAGAAGACAACATAAATCTAAGTTAATGACAATCATCTAGCAGTACAACAAATCTCAGATTTAGTTCCTAAGGGAGAGGAAAATTTTGTATGACTTGCTTTAGGTCAGCAAAATTGATGGGATTGAAAAACATAGAACTGTCTGCCAACTCCAAACAGTAAGGTTTGGGTGGAGAGGAAAAGATCTCATGCAATGAAGAACATGAATTAGCTAATTGCAGAGCAGAAAATGAAAGCCACTTTTCCATCCTCACTTTCCAACCTAATCATTGTTCAGTGTACCCCTACGCAGTCTGCGAATAAAAATAAACTCAGCTCACTAGGGTGATCTCAACAACCACTGCTCTTAATGCCACATAGCAGATCAGAAGACAAGTACCTTTGATATTCCAATGGCCGAATGAATCTTACTGTAAACTATCTTCCTTGCTAACATGTGCAGTGGCCACAAGATGGCAGCAAAGATTCTTGCCAATAGACAATCCAACATTGAAACAAGATATGAGGGTTCCTTCTGATCCCTCGTCAGATATTTTCCCTGTGGAAAAATACAGATTATACAATAACTTGAGTGTAGATCCTCTCAGTCCAAGTTTATAATGTGATCGTTTAAATTGTGTTTACCTCAAAAGGTAATCATTCAACTATATATGGAAAACAAACAATCAACCCTTCTTATTCAGGAAAGACTTTGTACAGATTGTTGTTACTTGTTGTACATATAGACCATAATACTTGCTTATGAAGTAAGTAGATAGCATATACTGTTAGTAGAAGAACTCTGAATTGCACCTAACGGCAGGTTCAGGAAGCACACTACTGAAAATAGGTTTCACCACTATTATAAAAACATAAGTTAGTAATGCTAAATGCCATGAAGATGGTCTTATTCACAAAATAAATAACACTGACTAGCAAATAATTATGAAGAGTGAACCTACATAGAAAGAGTAACAATTTCAGATACCATTCTCTAAAAAGAAATATTCATACTGGAAAGCTGTATATTTTCATGCCTCGATGAAATCTTTATTCAAATAACTTTAACAAAGAGAAATGGATCCCAACCATGAAATGGTCAATATAACTCTTTAAGGTGTGGAACCTACAAATTACTATTATCTTGTCTTAGATGATATACATTGACACTTCATAAGCTGTCATCAAGAATTAACCTCATATATCCTCTTGAAATCCATAAATGCCATACTGATCCTGATGAATGTGAGTGCTATAAGCTTGCGAGCTGCAGAGCCTGTGGATAACTGTTTCTGAATCCCACTTCAGCAATAAAAGAAATTGAGATTACTCAATGCAACAAGACATCTTTTCATTAGTAAAAGAAACGTTGACTAAAGTAAATCACATTCTGGTATAAGTTTTGCAGAATAATGGAATGCAATGAAATTGATCTCAGGGTCCGTTTGTTTAAAGGAAAACTATCTCCAGAAAATCGTTTTCCAACTTTCCGGTGTTTGGATGACTGAAAAGTAATCCATCTACAAATATCATTTTTCATTAACTTAAGGCAACAATCTTACATTGGGGAAAACGAATTAAAACTTGAAAATGATTAGCATGGAAAATTTTCCTTTATCATGAAGTTTTCAATGAAACAAACGATTCACTCTAAGGGCTGATTCAGGTAGGTCAACAATGTACACTGGCCTCTTGTGCTCTAGATGGCCAATAGGTTGGAAAAAAACACGTAGAAAGAGTCCATGATTATTTTGGTTGGCGAAAGCTCTCCATAGCTAGACTTTCATTGAAATATTATAAAGCTATACAGAATACTATGTACTCACTCTTCTATGGAGTAACATTCCATAAAGTGTAACCAATAGCATACCAAAAGACACCTCCATATTATGATGCAGCAAAACATAATTATTTCAATGACTGGAAGAGTTACCTGTAGAGCGTCTCATATACTAAAGGGACGGAGATAAGATAATGTGGTTGGTATTGTCGCAAGTCCTCCTACAATAAGTGTACAATAAAATATGAGATAAGAAGATTCATATTCTGGAACGAAGACCAAAATTACAAAATTAATGCCCTCAGCCACAGTATTAAAGAACATACAGTTTGGTGTCACCGCCCAACACCAAATAGAATCAATTAGCAATACAAAGGATCACAAAATATCTATTAAGTCATTCAGAAAGCTTATAAATTATGGAAGCAGAAAACCTCTACAATCTACTAGATACTACCTTTAGGTACCTCACTGCTGTGTACACTTGCTCAGCTCCGCAAGTGAAAAGGAAGTATTCACAGGCACGTTCATAGGCATGCCATGGTGGAAGGATACTCAGAAATCTAACCCCAGGTACAGCAGGTACGACATCCCACAAGTTCTTTATCTGAAAAACAATTAGCTTAAGAAGTGACGTACTGCTTCTCGTTATGTGAAGCCATCAACAGGATTTAGAAAGGAGAAGTGTGCCTTTGAACAGGAAAAAAAAAAGGGGAGAAAATAACTTAGACATCATGATATTCTTCAGTAGGAAACTTTGCTTAAAATTTCAGCAACAGCAAACACAACACATGCACCAGTTGGAAAATCTAGGCAAGGAATCACATTCTCCATATAACAAGAAGTGCTCTTTAGTAATCAACAAAAACATTTGAGAGAAAAATTAGTTGCATTAGCATAGTACGAACAGAATGATAAAATTCATGACTAGGATTAGAAGTCTAGAAAAAGAACAATCAATTTCAGTTTCCGCATTGGCTGGAATTACTGAACACCAACTGTGGTCATGGAATAGGCCTTTTCTCTTACAGGTTGTCGTTTTGTGCCACAATACAGCTATTTACAGATGTAGACATGCGTTTACCCCTGAGTCTTCTGATATTTAGAGTCAAGATTGAACTTATCCTGAACTTTAGGAGACGATGCTTTGGAAATACCAACTGAAATCTCATCAATCTGATCAACCACGGGCTAGGGTATTCTTCATGTGCTGCGGTCATTCTTTTCTACACCATATCAAAACCCCATGCAAGAAAATCTACTCAACCATGCAAAGTGCCAGTAGTATATCTCCTAGCAATCAACCTCTTGGTTAAAGCAAAACCTTAGGTGCACCATATGATATGTATACATATAGATATTATTTCTTCTAGTCACAAATGATAAGCAAGTTACAGCAAAGGTACCTAATAAACATTCAACAGTACCATAATAATTCCGAGAAAAAACCTGTCGCAATTGGTAAACTTACCAATACACTAGAATCAGGATCAGGTTATTGAGTTATCACTGCCTACTGCTAAAGCAGAAAAACTTAAGCCTCAAAGGAAAACATTAAAAACCTGATGTAAGAAATTCCGATGCGTTAGCATGACGCCTTTTGGATTCCCGGTGGTGCCACTTGTATACATAAGCGTAGCAACATCATCAGAGCTGATGAGTTCATAGTCATCAGGATTCCCTGCAATTGGATTGTCAACAAATTCCTTAAAACCTTTTCAAGGGAATCATTAACAAGGTTAAAAGCTTAGAAGTTAGGTTATCTTGTGAGTTCAACTCCAATTAACTGATTATCCCTTCACAGTTGAATAGCTTGTTGCAAAAGCCAGGCAAAACACAGCAATCTCTCCGTGCAATTAGTGTGTAGTAAACAGGAAAATTTGAGATAGAGAACTGACTAGTTGAGATTTTGCCCTTGCTCACTTAATATCACTAACCCTCACTCCAAACCGTCGCATCAGTTCTTTTATCCTAGTTGTTTTTGAAATATTATCCACCTACATCAATCATAATCTTCATCAACATTTTTCTACTGAATAAATCAGTTGTTCACAGCCGACAAATCAACTGAAAAGATTTCTAGAGATGCAAGTCTGGTTCTTGATAAGAAGGAACAATGTCACGAGTTCAAAGCCAAATGCTTCTAGACCACTTTTCAAAAACATAAGTCTCTAACAGGTGGTATAACATCTAGTCAAGTGTGCTTGATCTATTTGCTTCAGTGATGTAACTAATTGGTATCACAGGAAGAGCCAAGCAGAATGGGTACACTCTGATTCTGAAACATCTGCTCCCTTATATGCATATGCAACCATGTTCATCAAGTGATTTGTCTCCCCCACAAAAAAGGGAATTTTTGATGTAGCCAGAATAAACTTGTGCGATAAACCAGAAGCACTGATTCCACTTAAAGACATATCAGCAACTTACAGGTATTATTGGATGAAAGCAGAGATTTACGGCTGTCTTGTCCCAAATGTATGATTTCATCGTAGCTAAAGATGGGAATCTCCTCAGTTCCACTAATGGAAAGGGATGCTTTATCCCCCCATAGTAGAATAACAAATCTCATAGAGGCCTTATCACAGAGGACTTCCGCAATTCGATTGTATAATTCAGGACTATCAACAGCAAGTGCAACACTGTGATGGATTGAAAAAGAGAATTAATAGTGCTCCTTGATTCCATCAAGTTGTAAAGAGAACAGACAAAAAGACAAAAATAACATCTGAAGTTGAAATCAGTCACTAGGCAATAATTCCCAAAACCCAAAAATTGGTTTGGAAAATTGTTGATTGTCATCTATCACTGGCAATGAAATATGCCCATAATGGCTCTACTTCTAATGATGGTGTATGCTAGAGAGAGAATGAAATGAGGAGCAAAAGTTTGCTAACTGTTTATCCAGTTAAAAGTTTGCCTCATCTAGAACAAATGTTAACTATGTCCAACTGAATTGATTATTACCCAGGAGGGAACAGGACCTTGCCAGTACTTGCAACATTGAAAAGTTACGTTATGGTCTTGAACTGCTGTAAAATATGAAGAAATAAGCACATATAACTAATGGAGGATTGTTAAGTTGGCTGAGTATATAGCAAGAGAAGTAACATTCATATAACAGGTTATTGAAGACCTTTATTTCAATGGAGGATATTAATATCAATGACAAAAAATTATCTGGACCTTTCAGAATGCTGGTAAATTTGCAATAGTTCTTCAACAGATGACCTTGATCCCCTAACCACATTAATAGCTCCGGTGGCCATTATACCTATTCAAAGAAGTCGTCACCAATTAACTCAAATTCGAACATCAAAGCATGAGAGAAAATATCATATATTAAATTGAGCAGATAACTATACAAAAAGTCAAAATGCATCAGATGCCAATATATCCTGTCAACATGCTCTATGTACTCATGAATAGCCTTTCTGCGGGAGAAAGAAGGACCATTATTTGACAGGCTGACAAATAATGAGATATATGGAAGATTGCTCAAGGCATCAAGCAACGAATCCAGCACAGCTCACATGGCTTCATAAGTGAATTTATAGTAAAAGATGACAAGTGTACACATGCGACACAAAAGAAATGGGAAAGCAAATGACTGCTAGCTAAAAATCTATAGTTGCAAGCTTGCAACCTAAGAAAAAAGAAAACGCATGCAGAGGAATAATTGTGCCTCAAATGCATATGAATCCTAACATGAAGAAGCTATCAATCATGGCATCCACATCTAGCCACAAAGCACAGTGCTACTTAACCATATAAAAAAAAGAGAGACAACTTCATGTTAAATGGTACTGGAAGCGTTTTCTCAGAAAGATTTTGCTAATGAAGGAAGAAATGCATTTAAGATTCAAATTCCTCACAATATAATAAGAAAAGCTATCTTCTTTGTCTCGCAGTACCTAGGTTCCTATCCCCTTTAAAAACAATGACTGACCCCTATCCAAAAAGCAATCCATTCTTGCTCTAGGAACAGTTGGATTAAATTAAGTTGATATCAATTTACAAGTCTCCTAATGCAAAATAAAAGGGCAAAAACAAAAAAAAGCCAAACAAGAACGCTGAAAGATGGAAAGTCAGAGCTCCCAAAAATATGTAAATACAAAAATATTAGTTGTCTGTGAGCAGAAAACATTCTTTGATAGATGTCATAGAACCAGAAAAGGTTAAGCTGTACCCAGAAAGCACATATAACTAGAAGAAAACGGTGACCTAATAATCATTTGGCAGTCCCACTAAAGAAATATTATTTATGTTGATTACTTCCAAACGTTAATGTAGCCTTCAATTCTTGTATTGACCCTATGATCAAGCCAGAGAGGCATGTATGAAGACAGTTAGTTCCGTCTGATGGATGAACATCCCAAATTCTGGTGGTTTCCTGAAAGAAGTTTGGTTTTCGCAATAAAATCCAAAGGCAAAAAATCAAATCCTTTCCATTGTAGGTGACAGAATAAAATCATTACACCGTATCACGCTCGGTGCTGTACACCATGAAATATTCTACTGGAGAAACTACAATAGAAGTATCAGGGAACAGGCTTTAGCTACTAATTGGAAATGAAGTAATTACTAAATGATCACAGAGTTGAAGACGTTCAAAAACATCAACCATCAGTCTGAAAGAAATAGAATAATTTACAAGTTGAATAAGAAATATTGAATATGAAGTAAGAGGAGCACTGAATGGATATATCTGAAATGTAAATATTCAGCCACCAAACAAAACAAAACAAAAGCACAAGAAATAGATTTTCTCATTTTCAAGAGAGGACTGAGGAGCACTTCTCACATCAATTATCACTTCTTCATCAGTTCACTCAATTATGTATACATGAAAAGAAAAAGGAATTTCTAGGTTGAGCCCTAACATAATGCCACAGGCATACCAAAGAATTTGTAGATGAATCTAACTAGAAAAGGAAAGATATCTGCAGCTGAACCGAAATATAAGCCCCAAAATAATGTCACAGGCATACCAAAGTAATAGTCAGTAAATCTAACTGAAAAAAGGAAAAGGGATTGCAAATGAATCGAAGATCAGATTAAGCATACAATCAGAAATGAGTAGGGAGAAATGACCCGGCCAAAAGAAAAAGAAAAAGAACCAAAAGGAAAGAATGCATGTTAGAGGATGTTGGCATAGTTCAATAATTCCTTGAACAAAGAATTGCTGAAAGGTTGCTAAATTACATGCCTTGGTCGGCTATAAGCCAGCGGCACGAGTTATCAGCATAGAGTGCTAGTTTTTCATCTGGTTTGATTCCAATGACTCTTAGACCTTCAGAGAAGTTCAAGATTTCTTGCTCCAGCTGCATCAGGAAATAAAACCAATGACTTGTTTCTTGGCCAAGCAATGCCATTGAGGTGGTACACATCTAGGTTTTGATTGTCAGAAATAATAAAGTGGAACAACTTGAATGATATAGAACATGATAAATAGCACTAATTCACTGCACCACCACATTAACATACTACAGACAGGCTTTCCACCCACTAATACAGATCATTATTGAGCATTCAATGCAGAATGAGATGAGTGACCTTATCACACTGAGAATAAACGAGTTTTGCATTTGTAGTCTGATTATAAATGACCTTAATTATTCCCCTTTTCTTGTTACCTGATTATATGTAATGTTTGAAGGTGGGTCGTGATAAGGATCAACCAGTGCAATTCTATCTCCATACTTCTCAGCAGAGAACCTCCAGATGTCAGGAACAGCTGTCCACTCGTCCAATGCCAATCCATCACCACTTGATAATAAAGCGCCTTCCAGAATTGGTGAATATCGTCTCGTCTGTTTTTCATCTGTCTAAACAAAAACCATAACCATGTAGAACGCTGGAGACTCCTAATCCATTCACTCTCTTTCTAACACGGAAATATCATCTTAGAAAGCAAATACAACAACATAAAGTGACTGGATACCTTAAGCTAACAGAAAACTCTCACAGACTTAACACTGACCATGCGCTAAAACCCAATAAAGCATTTATATGTAATCCAATTAATTTAAGGATGATGGGTATGGAACATGTCGATTCAATCATCTAAAAATGTCACTCATGGGAGCCCAATAAGTTGAAGACCAAAACCATTCCATCTTGTCCTGAAGACAGATAGTGTTCAGATCATAAAATCGAAGGAATTGGCAAATTAGAAAGAGAAAATCCTGCTCTTTTGCCACCAATGTGCCATAATATGCACAGCCGGCACCAAACAGCAATACATTTTCGCATTGTAAGTGCCCAAATCCAGAATCCAGCCATTCTATCCCAAAGCAAATTATTTGCTGCCGCCTGCAGAACTTACTGCTGCGGAAACCATAACATCTTAGGCAAGCGCACAAAGTCAACTAAAATGATGATGATGATCGGAAACAGGACAACGGTACACTCTATGCTACACCGACGGAAGAATTCGCTTCTGATAACTTATCTCTACAAGGACTTATCCACCACGAGACACTAAAATAGTAGAAACATCACGGTCTTGCATTTTGAGTAATATCTCACGATCGCGGCGACAACAGGAAAAAGAGAAATCCCGAACTCGAGAGATCCCCGTCGCGCCGGCGGGGAAGAAAACGCTCTAACAACATATTGATCATTCCACGAAACGATCGCGAGCACACAGAAGAGAGAGAGAGACAGAGACAGAGAGAGAGAGTCGGAGCAAGCGAAAATCAAGCCTAGCGGGTGACGGAACTACCTCAAATTGGCACGAAACGCGCAGAGGACGATGACGAGACGGTCTACTGAACGCGGAGTGGTACCGAGGCAAGGCGAATCGGAAGCCGCGACGGCGACGGAAAGATGTGGCGACGGAGCTCGACGTCCAAGCGTTCCCCATCGCCGTCGCCGCCGTCGCCGAGGCCGTCGCCGCCGTGGTCGTCGCCATTTTGGCCGGGGACGAAGACGCAGTAGCCACTGAGGAGGTCAACATCGCGAGCCGGCCAGCTTCAACGATCGGGCGACGTCAGCGGAATGAGAGAGAGAGAGAGAGAGAGTTTGTCCGGGAGTGTGGGGGTTGGTATTTTCAAGAAGCGTTGTGGATGGGGAGAGAGAGAGAGAGAGAGAGAGAGAGGCCGTACTCGTCCAAAACCAACTGTCTGGAAAAGTCCGCCACGCGCCACGCGCTGGTTGGCCGTCCGCCCCGACCTATTTGAAAGTGAACTTTTATCTCCTCGGAAGAGATAAATATCTAAAAGCCTCCGTTCATTGCGCCCGACATTTATGTCGCGCGAGCACGCACCGGCATCGGGTTATAATAAATGTCCAAACGTCGTGATCTTCTTCCTTTCGACATTTATGATGGCCTTCCTCGTATGCGTAATCAACCTCACCATGGTCGGCAGGAGGCTCATCGAACCTCACCTCACCTCACCGAGAATTGACCTTGCCTGGTTGCGTCGCGCTTTTGGGTTTGCTCTTGAGATTATTTGGTCACTAATGTCGTAAGCAATTTAGATTATAAGGCTCTGTTTAGTTAACGTTAATGAAATTTCTTTTCGCATTTCTTTTATTTTATGGTTGTGATGATCCGGACCTCGAGGATGGATAACGTGGTCGGAATGGTAGGGAGGTTGTGCCGACGGACGACTATAATCCAAAGTGAGCAAGATTAAGTGTATGTCTTCTGTCCCACGTTGTGTAAGAGGAGTCTTGAGTTAGTTGATGATGCTTGGTTTATAAAGGATGGCGAATTTATGAGGAGCGTGGATGGCGGGAATGTGACTCAAAAATGGTGGGTAAGGCAAAACTTATCTCTGTCTCACATTGCTTAAGACTAGGAATCTTGAATTAGTTGATAAGGTTTATTCTCTATTTTGTATAACGTATTTTAAAATCGTAAAGACCGAAATATCAAAGTGGATAATATTACATAATAGTAGCCCGCATCTTCATAATAACTAAGTAAACCCATGCCTGTGAGAGTGTGTGCGGCCATGGCTTCTATGATGCTAACTACTAGAATTTGATTGCAAGGAATGAAGAAATCATGCAAATAAAAGTTCAGTCTTCCATCCATGTAATCATCAACCTTTTGATGTGATCAAAGCCCCTACGAGATTTTGTCTCATTCATTGACCTTGATGGACGGAGTCATTCAACCTTCTATGATTAGTGAAATGTGGTTCTTTTCATAGTGAACTTGTTTTCTTCTTCCTTCGAGCGAATTCTACTTTCATATTCAATAACTGAAAGGAATTGCAAAGCCAATCAATGATGTAGGTGAATACACCACTGCAAGATAAAGTCACCAGTTTGATCTTAAATTATAAATGGTTTCGATTACAAATTCCAATGGTTCTACATAGCTACTACTAGCATGCGAGCTAGATATTTTCTATAGAGCTAGTATGATTTGACGTACATTTTATCATTATTAAGGTGTATTTTACATTACAGGATGCCCAACGACCTGAGTCTTCAATCAAACTACTAGTTAAACTAAAGATTTTAGTGGGAATTAGGTCTCAATTCTCATCATGTACCTTTTGTTTGGATAACAACTATTTCATTCATTTCTTTGACCAATTGAAGCCTAAGGAGAAAAACATCTGCTTGGTATAGTGTGGGGGCTTCCTTTTCTTTCATATCTTTTACTACTAACCATGAGTGAGACTCTCTTTTGCTTATTTTCGAGCAATCTTGGAGGGCTATCTCACCCTACCCTTACCAAGCTCCTGGGATTTTGTCAAAAGGATGGAAATTTAGCTCTTATTTATGAGTTCATGCCAATGGGTAGTTTGGAAAAACAACCATTCAAGAGTAAGCGGTCTAAAAGCTCTATAAATTTCGGAAAAGTCTCCTTAAAGATGCCAATTGTTTAGAATATCTTCTTGATCAATTGATAGTCATAGTTGATGCATCTGTTTGTTTTTTTTTTTTCAAAATTCAAGCTAGTTTGAACATGTCCTTGCTTTTAAACATTACTAACATTTTACATTGTTTGTTACTCTAACACAAAGGGCTCCACTGCTCATCTTCCGTGGGATGTATGCCTCGAGGTTGTGATTAGGGCTCCCAGAGGCCTAGCCTTTTTGCACAATTTTGAGAGGCAACTAATATTCGGGGATTTTAAATCTTCAAATATTTTGCTAGATGGGGTTAATACTTTAAACTCCACACAATGATTAAGGTCTTGTATCATAAAATTCATATGATATTATGTTTCTAGTCAAACCCATGGTAGAAGTATAATGATGACAATGTCATGTCTATTATCTCACTTCAAAGATTTGGAATTGTGTCCTCTAACTAGGAGAAAGAGTCATAGCGGAGATCCTATGTTTCCCTCTACTTGCTTAATTGATGAAAGGGTTACAGTTGATTGCAAATCTATCCTTAGATATGATGTTAAGATCATGAGACAAGACCATTAATCAGTCCCTAGTTGCTTTTAGATATTCCCCATATTGTTTTTTGCTAGATTCATAAGAGTTTGCAATTGATATTTAGGTTGGAAGTCGAGTCTAATCCATTGTTCGATTCTTCTGCAGTCTTACACGGCCAAACTCTCAAATTTTGGATGGGTGAAGTCTGGTTGCTTAAGGGGGCACGTCGCACATTACAACGTGGGCTATGGGTACCTATGGCTATGTTGCCCTCGAATACGCAACAACTGGCAATTTTTCCATTGTAAAGTGCTTTTCAATGACTTGGCGCTGAAGGACATTCGGTCTTGAATTTTGACAATAATATAAGAAAGTTATTTTTCTAATGATTATCTACAGCATCACATAAAACTATTGGATTTTTACAAGGCATCTCTATGTAAAGAGTGATGTTTACAGTTTGACTTCATGTTGCTTGACATACTAACAAGTTCAAAGGGCAATTGATTTGAGCCGTCTGGCCGGCAAAGCTAATTTAATGGAGTGGGCCTTACCACTCTTATCAAGTAAAAAATAAAATTGAGGACTATAATGGACTCTAGATTGGAGGACAACTATTGTATAAAATTCTGCATTCCAAATGGCACAGCTTGCTTCTATAGGCCTCTGACCGAAACCTAAGCAGCGGCCTTCCATGTCTAAAGTCATGGAAGAACTAGAAGTTGCTATTGCTAATAGAATGCTACGGAAAGCTTGAATTTATTTATTATGCTGTTCGTACTTCATGTGATTTGATCAAAGTCTGTTGCTTCTGAGGATTAATCTTGGGTTTTGAATGTTCCTTTCCATTATGCCCAGTAGTTACAAGGGCTGCGCATGACAAAATTTTTGTTTCTCTATTTCTCTAATTTTCTATTATGGGAACATGTTTATAATATAAATCCGTTTGATATTCAATTTCAATTTTCTATTTCTAAAACAAATTTCTACTCCAAAAATAGATTTAGAACATAAATCAAAAATTAAAATTTTTTACTTCTCTATTTGTAAAATAAAAGTGAGAAATAAAAACCCTTCTCATTACTCGCTCTCGTCACCACCCACCGCCCACCGCTAGCCGCCCGCCCGCCCGCCCACCCACCAATTGCCCACGACCCCCATCCCCGGCCACCCACTGTCAATTACCTCCTACTGCTACTCCAAAATGAGAAATTTTATATTGTTGCCAAACGAATTTCTATTCCGAGAATAAAAATTTCATATCATTATCAAACGCCTATTTTATCTTAAAAACTTGTCCGAGGAATAAAAATAGAAAAATCAATTTCTCGAAATTGATTTATGGAATAGAAATTGTATCATACGCATCCTAGGGGTCGTGTTTTCTTGTAAGCTCTTTGGAATATTCATGTGTCTCTATCATTATGTGCATCCACTTGTGAATTGAGATGTTGGGATTGCACTTTCTTTAACAGGGGAACGGTTTTTTGATGGCTAATCCTCAGTTTTGTTAGCAATCTAAGGATTACCCAAAGATGTCCGTAGCCCTTCAAGAGTCCAAGCTCTTTTGTTTCTTTTCATGCTCAGGCTTTGAGCATCAGCAGAATCTCATTCTTATTGCTGTCATGAATTTGTTCATGCAGTACTTGGCCCGCCACCAATCTCCATGAAGTATTATGTGGTTCGGTCTATTCTCATAGTCATTTTTGAGCTCTGAGACAAGGTTGGGTTACTGATTGAGTCATTTAAAGCAAAGAGTTGCCTAGTTGTCCGTTTCATTTGAACAAAACATGCAATTTGGTGGGTAGAAGAATATTAGAAGTGCGAAGAGTTGTGTATGGCATTCACTGTAGTGCCATCAGAGAAAAAGCGATCACTTAGATATTAACAGCGAGAAATTTTGACAAAAAATAATACGTGGCTTTTATAATTAAAATTTTATATGACTTGGAATATTATTTAAAAAATTTAGTCATCGTAGCTATTGACATCTAAATTTTGATTAAATGCATAGACTTAAATTGCATAGAAAATCAATGACCAATTTGACACTAAAAAAAAAGGTTTTTTCTTATCACCTAAGTATTAATATTATTTGCATGTACTAAGTTTTATTTTCTATTTTGATTTTCCCTTATTTTACCTTATTTTTGGATAAATATTAATTAAAAATAAAGGGGCCCACAAAGGCCCAGCCCCCTTCCTTTCTCTTTTCCTCCCTGCGCACAAGCCCGAGCCCATTCTGCATTTTCTCTCTCTCTTGGCCCGGGGCCCCTCCCCCTTCCTTTTTCCTCCTCCTTCTCCCTTTAGCTCACATGTGTGAGCTGCGAAGGACAACCTAGAGAGAGAGAGAGAGAGAAGTAGGCTAGCGATGGATGTAGCATGGTGGAGCAGGCGTCATCACTGTCGCCGAATGGAGTAGTGCAAAGACCGGCGGGAGACCCGAATGGATGGGACGCGCCTTCAATGCTGCTGATCTAAGAAATAGAGCAAGGCTAGGCCTGTTGTGGAGCGGATGGCTAACAGGATGTCGATTCGGCCAAGGGAAGGCCGGTTGGCGCGCCAAGGATCGGCGGCCAAACCCTCCTCGCCCAAAAATAGGGCTTTTGGGAGCTCAGGTGAAGGAGGGAGGTTTTCTGGAGAGAGAAATAGTGAATTAGAGAAATAAGAGAGAGAAACATAAAAAAGGAAGTTCTTGAGAAAGTGAGATCAGCGAGTGAGATATGAGAGAGCAAGCTGAAATGGAGGTCTAGGGTCGGTGAGTGCTCTCCGGTGATGATTATGCTCAAATAAACAGCCGAACTCACCAGCATTGCTTCTCTTCCTGAGCTAGTGTTTGGTGGGTGTTGTTCTGTTTTTTGATTGCTGTTCGTTCAAGTTCGGGGCCGGCTCCCTGGGGATCTCAGCTCGGAGGTGCGTGAGGTGGACGGACGCAGCTCAAACTTTGGGCTAGTCTGACGCCGCGAGCCACGTCGGGTTAGGAAGTACCAACACTCTTTTAAAGTTTTCGAATTGTGTGGGATATTTTGACATGTGTCCAATACTCTCCGACATTCGATCAACACGTGTAGAAAAATTCGACATCTGTTCAACTCTCCCGATACTCAAGTCTAGAATTTCAATATGTGAGTTTGAAATTCCAAAACATGATTTTAACACGCATAGGTTCAATTTTATAATATTTTAATAAATAAGGGATCAAAATATAAATATATAAAAAATAATAAAAATAATAAATAAGAAAAGAAGAAAAATTTAGTATTATCTTTTCACTTTCACTTTCCATGACATATAATTCATCTCCTAAATTTATTTTTTCTCTTCTCTTCCAATACACTCTGAGCATAAGTCTAGAATGTGGATTACTTGTTTTTTTTTTCTCCAAGTTTTATGGATTATGGGAACAAAAATTAAATTTATCAAATTGAAACAATGAACAATATTAACAAATAATAAATTAATGCTTTTAGTGTAAATTCATTCTAAGTTCTTTTTTATTATTTATTTATTTATGAATTTGAATCATATTAACTTGATTGAAATAATCATAAAAATGAAATTTTATTATATATATATTTAATATATAACGTGTCTCAACGTGTCGAAATTTTCTATTTATTTAAAAATAGTGTATCGACGTGTTGTGTCACATGTCAATGTTGGTGCTATTAAGGTGTCGAGAGCCCTTTTGCTGACCGCCCCTATTCTACTTTCTTTTTGCAACTTTTTTACGCTCACCGGACTGGCTGCCGTTGTCCAGTTCGTACGAGTCCTGACCTTATTTGTATGTATAAGTCTCTGAATTCTGTGTGTCGTTCGTTTAAAATCCCGGCTCGAGCTCAGGTTCGGACGTCCCTGTTTCTCACCCTTCAGTTTGTATATGTTAACCGATCGATAAAATGACTAAACCAGGCACACAGTTGTGTCCTCCATTGATGGCCAAAACTTGTTGATTATGAGTCGTCCCATCTCAAGGTGAAGTCTTGCTGGTCCACCGCTTGTTGTTCTCGGCCTGAGTTTGGATTTTAAGCATGTTTAAAGCACCTCTTAATCGGCGTCTTGTGCGTGTTTGATGAAATGCCCGAGTGAGACTCACACAGTTGCTCTTAGTATTCCGTCTTCGTTGTTTGTTAAATGAATTTTGATAGATCTTTGCCATTATCCCTTCACTTCGTGTGTGTTCTTGTTTCGGCAATTTTTGTGTGCAAGTTGTGTTTCTGTGAGCAACCGATTCTTGGCCGGTGAAAAATGATGGGTGGCCGGCGGTGGTGGTTGTTGGTGGCGATTGTCGGAGGTCCAGTGAGTGTGTGTGTTCCGCCAACTATGGAAGGAGGTGCTTCGGCTGGGACTTGGTGGGTCTAGGCGTGTTGGAAGAAGGCTACGCGGGGAAGAAAAAGTAGAAAAGTCAAAAAAGAAAAACAGAGGATAAAGAATTGGAGAAAAAAAATACAAAAGGAGGGGACCGTCTCGGCCTCCCATATTTCTGATTTTTCACAAAATTTTCAGAAATTGCTGAGTCTCCTCCGTTCTCTCTCTTCACGGTCTTCTCTCCCTCCCCAAACGCAGCAACGACAGTCGCTTCTCTTTCCCTCCCGACTCGCGCTTTGCCCCCACGGCTGGTCGCCCCCCTCCTGGTCGACGGCGGAGCCCATGGTGAAATCACGACGGATTTGGGATGGTGAAATCATAGACTCCACTGTCGCTCTCCTAGTGTCACACAAGATCACCGTCGTCGGGGCCAGCAACATTGGCATGGCCATCACCCAGACCATCCTCACCCAGGACCTCGCCGACGAGTTAGGCCTGATCGACGCCATGCCCGGCAAGCTCCGTAACAAGAAGCTCGACCTCGAGATGCCACCGCCTTCCTCCCCTGCATCAAGATCTCGGCCTCCGTGGCCGGCCGGTCGACTAAGGCCGAGATCTTGGTGAAGGAAGGACCGACTTCCATAAACAACCGAGATCTCGGCCTCTGTTTCTGAAGGAAAGGACGGAGCATAGAGAGACGGAGGAAGAGAAAGAGGGAGGAAGACAAGTGAGGAAATTTTTGTGAAAAAACAGAAATACGGGGCACGTGGGACACGTGTCGCTCATTAAATGGATTAGTATTTTACCTATGTGTCAATCACGTCTACCTAATATTTTCTCGGTTCCCGATGTGAGACTTATTTGCAATGGGAACGAGAAAATCAGCTAGTATGGAAAATGATACGCGGAGCGGTGGTGAAACCAGTTTACAAGTAAGACCAAGTCAATGTCGTCTTCTCCGAGGAAATAGGCGTTGGTAGAGGCAAGGAAGCGGAAATACAGAAGCTCTTGTTGAGAGAGAGATGGGGGTGTGTTATGGTAAACCTCACTTACCCACTCCAAGCTCTAAGGGTAATGTCAAATCAGGTACTCTTAAATTCTCTCATAGAGTGATCTTTATCTTTACATCTACGTAGTCTCTATAAATTGAATCTTTCTGCTTCAGATTGGAGTCGTTAATCTCCTTCTTGTCATCGTCTGAAGCAATTTTCTCCGTTCTTTGTTTTTCTTTTCTGAAACTGCAGGACAGAAGCCCAGTGCTTCATGGTGTTCTGCAGCCAGCAACAACGCTGCCCGCAACAAAAAGGCCTCCGGAGATGGAAAGATTGTGGCGGACCCCAGCTTGACCCTCTTCAGTTTCGCAGAGTTGAAAGAGGCAACCAAAAATTTTCGAGCCGATGCTCTGCTCGGAGAGGGAGGATTCGGTCGTGTCTATAAAGGGACGCTTCATGGGAAGCAACAGTCTGGAAGGACGGAGACTATAGTAGCTGTGAAAGTATTAAACCCTGCTGGTGCTCAAGGGTATACGGAGTGGGGGGTAAGAACTAAGTCGTCTTCAATTCCTTTCTCGAAATACAAATACTTTGCTTTGTCAATTACAAGAACGAAGCAACCCAAATGCATGATGGTACTTACGAGTCAGCTGTGTCAATAAACACCCTCGTTATGAAAATAGCAGGAGCAGAAATACTAGACAACCTGAATTTATATGGCTATATAAACGCAAATCTCAATGTATGTGAAGTTGATTGCCTCATGTAGGATTGCATCTGATTTTGGTTATAGAGAGATAGATATTTCTGAGAGTTCACTGATTGCCTCATCGGCTTTGTTAGGATGTAAAATAATGGCAGTAGGCAGCGGACGACACAATTGCTGGTGCCTGACTGAGTGGTATTAATTGTTCGGTGATATTACCAAAATATAAGTTCACGATCCTCGTGAAGTTTTCAGTTATTTAGCTCCATTTTAGTGTATACAATGTGAATTATTTAAATTTAAATGAAGTAAAAGAAGAATGTACGAAGCAATTTCGCTTCAATCATCTCAATATAAAGGAATAGTCGAAAATTTAGTTACAATTGAAAATACGCTTTTGGGTTTGTTCTTCAGATTATTTGGTCACTAAGGCCTCACCAGATTAGATTATAAGGCTTCATTTAGTTAACGGTGAAGAACTTTCTTTTTTGCATTTCTTTTATTTTGTAATCGACTAAGTAAACCCATGCCATGAGATTGTGTGTGGCCAATGGCTTGTATGATGCTAACTATTGGAAGAATCTACTATGTGCGATTCGATTGTGCGGAATGAAGAAATCGTGCAAATAAAATTTCACAGTCCTCCATCCATGTAATCATCAACCTTTTTGATGTGATCATAGCACCTACTAGATTTCGTCTCACTCATCGGCCTTGATGGATGGAGTCATTCAACCTTCTATGATTAGTGAAATGTGGTTCGTTTCATCACGAACTTGTTTTCTTCTTCCTTCGAGCGAATTATGCTTCTATATTCAATAACTGAAATGAATTGCACAGCCAATCAAATGATATAGGGTGAATACACCTCTGCAAGATAAAGTCACCAGTTTGATCGCAGAGTATAAATGGTTTCGATTACCAATTCCAATGGTTCTGCATAGCTACTATTGGCATGTGAGCTTGATATTTTCTATAGAGCTAGTATGATTTGAAGTACATTTTACCATTATTGATATGTATAGGCACCCAATGACTTGAGTCTTTAGTGAAACTACTAGTTAAACTGAAACATTTTTAGTGGGAAACTATTCCATTGTGATTGTTTCATTTCTTTGACCAATTGAAGCCTTAGGAGAAAAACATCTACTCGGTATAGTGTGGGGGCTTCCTTTTCTTTCATATCTTTTACTATCGATCATGAGTGGGATTCTCTTTTGCATATTTTCATGTAGAGGGAGATAGACTTTCTTGGAGGGCTATCTCACCCTAACCTCACCAAGCTCCTAGGATATTGTCGAGAAGATGGAAATTTAGCTCTTGTTTATGAGTTCATGCCAATGGGTAGTTTGGAGAAACAGCTATTCAGAAGTAAGTGGTCTAATTACTCTATAAATTTCAGAAAAGTCTCCTTAAGGATGCTAGTTGTTAAGCATATTTTCTTGATCAGTTGATAGTCATAGTTGATGCATGTGCCTATTACTTTGAACATGTACTTGCTTTTAAGCATTAATTACATTTTACACTATTTGTTACTCTGGTACAGAGAGCTCCACTGGTCATCTTGGATGGGATGTACGCCTCAAGATTGCGGTTGGGGCTGCCAAAGGCCTAGCCTTCTTGCACGGTTTAGAGAGGCAAATAATATTCAGGGATTTCAAATCTTCAAATATTTTGCTAGATGGGGTTAATACTTTATCCTCCTTATAATGATTATTGTCTTGTATCAGAAAATTCACATGAACTCTTTCGTTCTAGTCAAATTATTGGGATAAGTATAATGATGACAATGAAATGCCTAGTATGTCACTCTAAAGACTTGAAATTGTGTCCTCTAACAAGGAGAAAAGAGTCATAATAGTGATTGGAGATCCTATGTTTCCCTCTACTTAATTGATGGAAGGGTTGTAGTTAATTGCAAATATATCCTTTTTAGATTTGATGTTTAGTTCAGAACACAAGACAAGACCATTTACTAGTCCCTAGTTGCTTTTAGATATCTCCATATTGTTTTTTAGCTAGAGTAGTAAAAAAATTTCAATTGATATTTAGGCTAGAACCCAAGTCTAATCAACTATTCGGCTGTTCTACAGTCTTACATGGCCAAGCTCACAGACTTTGGATTGGTGAGACGTGGCCCTCCAGAGGGCCTGTCACATGTTTCGACACAATTTATGGGTACCTTTGGCTATGCTGCCCCTGAATATAAAAAAACCGGTAATTTTTCCATTGTAAAATGCTTTTTTGTGACTCGGTGTTGAAGGACATTCAGTTTTGAATTTTGACAATAATATTAGGGAGTTTTTTTCTTTTCTGACGCAACATCACACAAAACTTTTGAATTTTACAGGGCGTCTCTATGTAAAGAGTGATGTTTATAGTTTTGGCATCATGTTGCTTGAGATACTAACAGGCTTGAGGGCATATGATCCTCGTCTCCCACCAGGCAAAGCCACCTTATTGGAGTGGACCAAACCATTCTTATCCAGTCAAAACGAACTGTTGACTATAATGGACTCTAGATTGAAGGGCAACTATGATGTATATTCTGCATTCCAAATAGCACAGCTTGCCTTAAAATGCGTTGAAGAGACTCCTCAGATTCGGCCTTCCATGACTATAGTCGTGGAAGAACTGGAATCAATAGAAGCTGCCAGTGCTCCTAGAATGCTACAGAAAGCTTGAATTTATTTATTATGTTGTTTGTTCTTCATGTGATGTGATCGAAGTCTATTGCTTCCCAGGATTAACTTTGGGCTTTGAATGTTCTTTTTCATTGTACCCAATAGTTATTAGGTGTTCTGTTTTCTCGTAAGCTCTTTGGAATTCATACATGTCTATCGTTACGTGCATCAACTTGTGAATTGAGATGTTTTGATTTCACTTTCTTCAAGAGGGGAATGGTTTTTCGATAAGTTTTACCAAAAAAAGTCCGTAGCTCTTCAAGAGTTAAAGCTCTTTTGTTTCTTTTCATGCTCAGGCTTTGAACAACAGCAGAATCTCATTCCTATCGCTGTCATGAATTTGTTCATGCGGGACTCGACCCTCCACCAATCTCCAAGAAGTATCATGATGTTCGGTCCATCCTCGTAGTCATTTTTGAGCTCCTCCGTCTTGCGCCTCATCTCCAGAGCTACTCCTCCCCTGCCCCGTCTCGTTCCTCGTCTACTTGAATTTTTAGGTTAGTTGCTGGTAGAGAATGCCTTTGCTGTAGGTGGAGGATGGAGGTGGATGAGTGGCGTGAGCGAGGGATCTACGTCGCGAAGGTGGCGGATGGTGGCCTCGACCTTTTCGCAAGAGAGGAAGCGACCAAATATCCAGGGGAGTGCGAGGGCTCGTGGAGTGACGATTCGGTTTTTGGAGGGCTTCGAGGAAGAGGAGGAGGAGGAGGCATTGATGGTCTTTGATTTGGGCTAGCACTAGCGGCGGATGGCTTCGGGTTGGGCATGGATGATTCGGGCGAGTGCTTGCGAATTTTCCCGATGGTCTAAAGTCAGGAGGAGCGAGGGATAGAGGGCAAAGTGTGGACTAGAGAAGGTGAGTGTGTGGTGAAGAAATACCTCGCCCCGCCAATGAGTGCAACCCCGCCTTGCTAAGGCCAGCCCTCACCTATGATGGCTGTGGCCAGCAATGGCCACTGAAAAGAGAAGAGGAAGAAAAAGGAGGAAGGGGGAAAAAAAAGAAAAAATTCAAAAATATTAAAATATTATTAAAAATGTCTACGTCAACATCGGTTGTCGGCTGCCCCACGCTAGTCAGCTTGCATCCACGTCAACAATTAAAAATCTAAATTGGCTGAATGGATTAAATTGATATCGATGTAAAAAGATTTAGAACTTATTTGGTCAAATTAAAAAGTTTGTGACTAAATTAATACCAATACAATGGATTTAGGACTTTTTGGAGAAATCATAAGATTTGTGGAATTTGGTGGAAAACGGCTACAAAGAAATGGTCAGTGCTAAAACATTCAAGGCTTTAAGAAAGGAAGAGAGAGATTTGCTGCTGGAGTCTGGGAAGAAAAATAAAAAAGCATTATTGTATGCGATCTTTCAAGCCGTGGAGGAAACAATATTGAAAAAAAACCAAGTGCGGAGACGACGAAAGCAGCGTGGAATATATTTTGTAAAAAACCTACAAATGTGATGACCATGTCCAACAGGTGCAACTTCAAACACTTCGGAGTGATTTTGAATCTTTACATATGAATGACCCCGAATCAATCTCGACTTACGATTATGTGTAAGCCGTCGTTAACCAATTGAGGGTTAATGGCAAAGAATTTTAATATGTACAAGTTGTAGAAAAAAATCTTAAGATCTTTGACCGGAAGATTTAACTACTTTATCGCAGCAATTAAGGAAGAGTGAGATATTTCAACCCTAATGTTGAAGTGGCTTATGGATTCGTTGTGCTTGCATGAGCAAAAACTGAATCAAAGTCCATTGACTCAAATCTCAAGCAAGTATTACAAAGTCAAGTTGCTCCATCAAGTCGAGGAGGAGGTTGGAGAGGAAGTTCAAGTAGAGGTAGAAATTCACATTTTCACTTGAAATATAAAACACACAACAAATCAAAAGTTGTATTTTAAGTGCAATGGATCCAAACATTACAAATCCAAATGCCAGGCAAAGGCAATGTACAAATAGGCGGAACACAAACATGCCATCGATGCTGAGGAATGGACAGTGCTAGCATGTAAGAAAGATGACTAAAGCACTGTAAACAACAACATATTGTACCTAATGCTGAAACCAAATTATGTCAAGTCTAGTAACACGTTTTTCCATGTCGAAATAGTACAAAAAACAAAAAGAGACGAATAGGTAAATTAGGAAATAATAAGAATTATTAGAAGATATATTAGGATAATGGTAGTCTAAAAAAAAAAAGAGTGGCCTCTTTGCCCATTCTCGTGGGAAACCCAACCTACTTCTCCTTCACTTTTCTCGGCCGAGCCCTATTTTCACATTCACTCCTCCCATCCTGTCACGCCCCGACCCTCGAGCACGCGACAACCCATGTTCTCTTGCAATCATTTGATTTTGCGACTTCCTAGAATCCGTTGCCGACCGTTATTTTTATTTTTTAATTAAACGCATGCGGAAGCGAATCACAATCCCCCAGTCAATGACAAAAGCAGGAATAGTAGGAAAATCCAATAAAAACACATTCCAAAGTATCATTTTATTAATCTACTGATTAACCCTAGGAAGTTTTCAAGTACAAGCCTTTACCACGAGCATCTTCCTATCGAGCCAATGAAACCAACAAGCCGGGGTTAATCTACTCCCTTCAAAAATGGCCATGAGCCGTAACACGCGTTGATCATCCATCCTACGGACCTGAAAATGGTTATTCAATAACTAGTGAGATAAAATCTCAGTAAGTCAAAATCCTAAGCCTCGGTTAGGAATTTCGCTCGCCTCAAGGGTAGTCTAATCATGCAACCTAGTTCCGGCAAACAACACATATCACACTTCAAGCAGCATTATTAGACGACGGTTCAATAAGCAGATGCAAATACAAGCAATCCTACCTGGCATTGGCACACGCAACCTGCAAATTCTGTCATTTCAATCATCATGACATTAAAAGGCATGCGAATAATCAGAGCATTGCACACAGTTTCTCATGTCTCACATCCACACATGCTCCGATTATTACAACTCCTCTTTCTAGGCCACGGCACAACCTTATGGTTGACAGTTCCTAGTCAAGCCAACTTCGTCCTCTTTACCTTGAGGCACGGCGACGTCAAGGGCTCACTCCCAAGACGGCATTCTCGAAGGAGCATATGACCCGCCCACTACCGTAGCCCCACAACTACAGAGGCCCAGGACCCGTCCACTGCCGCAGTCCCACAAAGTTAACCCCTCCCTGTCAGGCATCTGATCGAAGTCAGGCGACCAAACGGCCACGGCACAACCCCATAAGGATTGGTGGTTTTCCGGCAACGCCGGGCTCTCCTCTTAATGTGACCATGCAACATATCATCAATCAATTCGTTCATTTCTTTGCTCGGTCGTGAATTCATATACAATTCGTGCCCACGCAACATGCTTTTGCAATTGGCACACGTATAATGAAATGCAGTAGTGTCCAGCAATCACGCACAACAACAGCATTCCAATCACTTACGAAAATTGCAACAATCAGCAGTTCAAGTCACAGTTTGATAATCAATTCCAACCAATCAACATCACAGTACTTGCATACTTTTCCAAAAATTTCACGTACCTCAATAATTACCGGTCCCCAACCACGTGTCTCAATATTTAATAATAAATAAACGCATGTCCTCACGACTACGACAATCAACTATTCCCATAAATACTCAATTATCCCAATATAAGTATAAACTATAATTATACTCAAAGATACTCAATTAAGAAGCATATAATACTATAGTTGATTGTTCTGATAAAATACTTCAAGTCCCACAAAATACTTATAATTATGTTCCAATCCCATAATAAATTATCTAATCCAAATAATTTCATTTAATAAAACCAGTCTTTAGTAAACCAATGTCATTTGATAACATAGTATATAAATACTATTGACATTAGAAAATTAGACCGTAGTAATTTTCCTACAAAATTACTCAATTAAAACCATTTCCCATAAATAATTACAATTAATTATTTTCCCCAAAATAATTAATTTTCAGAAATGAATAGTAATAACAATAATTATTATTCGAAATTATAAAACAATTTAATTAGTAATTAATTAATTCCGAAAATAATAAATATTATTATTATTTTTGGAATAAATAATAATATTTATTAATACTAACCATGGTTACTATTCTAACCCAACTGTAGTTAATTAACCCAACTACCATTAACTAACCCAACCACGGTTACTTTAATCTAACATCAGTTACTTTAGTCTAATCACGGTTACTTTATTCTAAACATGATTAACACTAAGCAAGCTTAATCAAATAATATTTTAATGCTAATCAATCATCATCCAAAGCATTAATCAAAGTTTAAACTAATTAAACTACTCATAAGCAAGATTAACCCCTAATTAAGGGATTAGGAAATCGACTCACGGTTTAGCGATTCCAACAACACGAGCGCGACGTCGTCGGCGAGGGCGACGTGTGGCTACGTCTGAAACATCGAGACAAGCGACGACGAAAATGGGTCTCGGTGACGAGGTGGTTCCAATTTGGTGAGAAAGAACGGGGACGGACTAAATTGTATCATACGCATCCTAGGGGTCATGTTTTCTTGTAAGCTCTTTGGAATATTCAAGTGTCTATCATTATGTGCATCCACTTGTGAATTGAGATGTTGGGATTGCACTTTCTTTAGCAGGGGAATGGTTTTTTGATGGCTAATCCTCAGTTTTGTTAGCAATTTAAGGATTACCTAAAGATGTCCGTAGCCCTTCAAGAGTCCAAGCTCTTTTGTTTCTTTTCATGCTCAGGCTTTGAGCATTAGCAGAATCTCATTCTTATTGCTGTCATGAATTTGTTCATGCTATACTTGGCCCGCCACCAATCTCCATGAAGTATTATGTGGTTCGGTCTATTCTCATAGTCATTTTTAAGCTCCGAGACAAGGTCGGGTTACTGATTGAATCATTTAAAGCAAAGAGCTACCCAATTGTCCATTCCATTTGAACAAAACATGTAATTTGGTGGTAGAAGAATATTAGAAGTGCTAAGAGTTGTGTATGACGATCACTTTAGTACCGTCAGAGGAAAGACGATCACTTAGATATTAACAGCGATAAATTTTGACAAAAAAGAATATGTGGCTTTTATAATTAAAATTTTATATGACTTGGAATATTATTTAAAAAAATTTAGTTCACATGGCTGTTAACACCTAAATTTTGATTAAATGCATAGACTTATATTGCATAGAAAATCAATGACTAATTTGACACTAACAAAAAGGTTTTTTCGTATCACCTAAGTATTAATATTATTTGCATGTACTAAGTTTTATTTTCTATTTTTATTTTCCCTTATTTTACCTTATTTTCGGATAAATATTAATTAAAAATAAAAGGGGCCCACAAAGGCCCAGCCCCCTCCCTTTCTCTTTTCCTCCCTACGCACAAGCCTGAGCCCATTCTGCATCCTCTCCCCCTTGGCCCAGGCCCCTCCCCCATTCTTTTTCCTCCTCCTTCTCCTTGTAGCTCACATGTGTGAGCTATAAAGGACAACCTAGAGAGAGAGAGAGAGAGAAGTAGGCTAGCGATGGATGTAGGATGGTGGAGCAGGCGTCATCAATGTCGCCGAACGGAGTAGTGCGAAGATTGACGGGATACCCGAATGGATAGGATGTGCCTTCAATGCTGCTGATCTAAGAAATAGAGCAAAGCTAGGCCTATTATGGAGTGGGTGGCTGACAAGATGTCAATTTGGCCAAGGGAAGGCCGGTTGGCGCGCCAAGGATCGGCGGCCAAACCCTCCATAGATTGGACCCTCCTCGCCTAAAAATAGGGCTTTTGGGAGCTCAGTTGAAGGAGGGAGGTTTTCTGGAGAGAGAAATAGTGAATTAGAGAAAGGGAAAATTTAAAAAAAGGGCCTCAAGTCCCCTCAATTTTTCAAATAAGGGCTTGAAGTTGACTTTGTTTCAAATAAGGACCTGAAGTGTTATCATTTTTCTAAATAAGGGCCTGAAATGAATATTGTTTCAAATAAGGGCCTAAAGTGGTTATATCCGTTTCAAATAAGGCCTAACTTTCCCGGTGATTAAGGGCATTTTCGTCATTTACTATTTATTTTTTTTTTTCGATCATCTTCTTCTCCATCACGGTGGCCGCCGCCACCGGTGAAGCGCACACAAGGGCGGGCGAGGGCTACCCTCGCCGCCGGTGGCCGGCGAGGGACGGCCTCGCATGGGCGAGGCGACCCTTGCCCAGGGGGAGGCCGCCCTCGTCCGCGGCCGACGAGGGCCCGACCTCGCAGATCCGGCGAGGTCGCCCTCGTCCGCGGATCTGGCGAGGTCGGCCTGGCCCATGGCCAACGAGGGCCAACCTTGCGGACGGCCTCCGCGAGGTCGGCCTCGCCCTCGGCAGGCGATCCGCGATGTGGCCTCCTCAGGGCAAGGGACCGGGCCGCCTGTGGTTGGCGAGGGTGGCCCTTGCCGGATCGGGCGAGGGCGACCCTCGCCCAGCCCTCTGTGGGCGTCGCTGGTGGCGGCCGGCCACCGGCGATGATGAAGAAGATGAAACCGAAAAAAAAAAGGAAAGAAAAAAGAAAAGAAAAGTGGCAAATGACAAAAATGCCCATGATCGGTCCGAAAATTTAACCGGCCGGTGACCGGCGAGATCAGGCCCTCATTTGAAACAATTATGGCCACTTCAGCCTTATTGATAACGTCAACTTTGCCCTTATTTGAGAAACTGAGAGGACTTGGGGCCCTTTTTTGGAATTTTCCCTTAGAGAAATAAGAGAGAGACATGAAAAAGGGTGTTCTTGAAAAAGTGAGATATGAGAGAGCAAGCTGAAATGGAGGTCTAGGGTCGGTGAGTGCTCTCCGGTGATGATTATGCTCAAATAAACAGTCGGACTCACCAGCATTGCTTCTCTTCCTGAGCTAGTGTTTGGTGGGTGGTGTTTTGTTTTTTGGTTTTTGTCCGTTCAAGTTCGGGGCGGCTCCCTGAGTATCTTGGCTCGAAGGTGCGTGAGGTGGACGAATGCAGCTCAAACTTCAAGCTGACGCCACGAGCAGCCGTCGTGTTAGAAAGTATTGACACTCTTTGAAAGTTTTCGGGTCGTGTCGAATATTTTGACATGTGTCCAACACTCTCCGACACTTTGGCCAACACATATCAAAAAAATTTGACACCTGGTCAACTTTCCCGACACTCAAGTCCATAATTTCAATATGTGAGTTTGAAAATGCATAGGTTCAATTTTATAATATTTTAATAAATAAGGGGTTAACATGTAAATATGTAAAAAATAATATAAATAATAAATGGGAAAAGAAGAAAAATCTAGTATTTTCTTTTCACTTTCACTTCTCAAGACATACAATTCACCCCCTAAATTTATTTTTTCTCTTCTCTTCCGATACGCACTGAGCATGAGTCTAGAATGTGGATTACTTGTTTTTTTCTTTAAGTTTACTGGATTATTGGAACGGAATTAAAATTTATCAAATTGAAACAATGAATAATATTACAATGTGACATTGGTTACCAAAAAAAAAAAAAAAAAAAATAATATTACAAATAGTAAATTAATGCTTTTAGTGTAAATTCATTCTAAGTTCTTTTTTTTTTTATTATTTATTTATTTGTAAATTGGAATCATATTAATTTGATTGAAATAATCATAAAAATGAAAAATTATCATATATATACATTTAATATATAACATGTCACAATGTGACGGAATTTTTTATTTTTTGAGAAATAGTGTATCGATGTGTCATGTCGTGTTGTGTTACGTGTCGATGTCGATACTACTAAGGTGTCGAGAACCCTTTGCTGATTACCCCTATTCTACTTTCTTTTTGCACCCTTTTTTGGGCTCACTAGACTCGGCTGCCGTCTCTGAGTTCTGTGTGTCGTTTGTTTAAAATCCCGGCTCAAGCTCGGGTTTGGACGTCCCTGTTTCTGACCCTTCAGTTTGTATATGTTAACCGATTGATAAAATGACTAAATCAGGCACACGGTTGTCCTCCATTGATGGCCAAGACTGTTGATTATGAGTCGTCCCATCTCAAGGTCAAGTCTTGCTGGTCCACCGCTTGTTGTTCTCAGCCTGAAGCGCCTCTTAATCGGCATCTTGTGCATGTTCAATGAAATGCCCGAGTGAGACTCGCACAGTTGCTATTAGTATTCCGTCTTCGTTGTTTGTTAAATGAATTTTGATAGATCTTTGCCGTTATCCCTTCGCTTCGTGTGTTCTTGTTTCGGCATTTTTGTTGTTGTGCGAGCTGTGTTTCTGTGAGCAACCGATTCTTGGGCGGTGAAAAATGATGGGTGGCGGTGGTGGTCGTTTGTTCCGCGCCAGTGGCATTGGTCTGGCGATTGCCGGAGGTCCAGTGAGAGTGTGTGTGTGTTCCGCCAACTATGGAAGGAGGTGCTTTGGCTGAGACTCGGTGGTTCTAGGCGTGTTGGTTGGGAGAAGGCTACGCGGGGAAGAAAAAGTAGAAAAGTCAAAAAAGAAAAAGAAAAACAGAGAATAAAGAAATGGAGAAAAAAAATACAAAAGGAGGGGACTGTCTCGGCCTCCCATATTTCTGATTTTTCACAAAATTTTCAGAAATTGTTGAGTCTCTCTCCCCTCTCTCTGTTCACGGTCTTCTCTCCCTCCCCAAACGCAGCAACGACAGTTGCTTCTCTATCCCTCCCGACTCGCGCTTTGCCCCCGAAGAGAGTCCTGGGCGACCAGCCGTGGGTGGCGGTCACCCCCCTCCTGGTCGACGGCGGAGCCCATGGTGAAATCACGACGGATTTGGGATGATGAAATCATAGGCTCCGCTGTCGCCCTCCAAGTGTCACACAAGATTACCGTCGTCGGGGCCGGCAACGTTGGCATGGCCATCGCCCAGACCATCCTCACCCAGGACCTCGCCGACGAGCTAGACCTGATCGACGCCATGCCCGGCAAGCTCCGTAGCAAGAAGCTCGACCTCAAGACGCCACCACCTTCCTCCCCTGCATCAAGATCTCGGCCTCCGTCGCCGGCCAATCCACTAAGGCCGAGATCTTGGTGAAGAAAGGACCGACTTCCATAAACAACCGAGATCTCGGCCTCTGTTTCTGAAGGAAGGGACGGAGCAGAGAGAGAGACGGAGGAAGAGAAAGACGGAGGAAGATAAGTGAGGAAATTTTGTGAAAAATTAGAAATACGGGGCACATGTGGACTAGTATTTTGCCTATGTGTCAATCACAAGTCTATCCAATATTTTCTCCCTTCCCCACGTGTGTAGACAAACATGAGACTTATCTGCATTGGGAGAACGAGAAAATCAGCTAGTATGGAAAATGATGCACGGAGCCAGGATGACTCTCTACCGACGGTGTTTGGCGGGCCAGAAGAAATAAGAGTCGAGCGCCTGGTTTCACCAGTTTACAAGTAAGATCAAGTCAATGTCGTCTTCTCCGAGGAGGAAATAGACGTTGGTAGAGGCAAGGAAGCAGAAATACAGAAGCTCTTGTTGAGAGAGATGGGGGTGTGTTATGGTAAACCTCACTTACCCACTCCAAGCTCTATGGGTAATGTCAAATCAGGTACTCTTAAATTCTTTCCTAGAGTGATCTTTATCTTTACATCTACGTAGTCTCTATAAAATGAATCTTTGTGCTTCAGATTGGAGTCTTTAATCTCCTTCTTGTCATCTTCTGAAGCAATTTTCTCCGTTCTTTGTTTTTCTTTTCTGAAACTGCAGGACAGAAGCCCAGTGCTTCATGGTGTTCTGCAGCCAGCAATAACGCTGACCGCGACAAAAAGGCCTCCGGAGATGGACAGATTGTGGCGGACCCCAGCTTGACTCTCTTCAGTTTCGCAGAGCCCGTGTGTGGTGGAACATGAGACTGATCTGCTATGGGAATAAGAAATTCAGCTAGTGGGGAAAGTGATGCGCGGAGCCCAGTAGACTCTCCACCGACGGTGTTTGGCGGGCCAGGAGATACAAGAATCGACCGCCTTTTCCAGTGGTTTTACTAGTCTATACGGAAGATCAAGTCAATGTCGTCTTCTCCAGGCAAGGACGCGTAAAAACAGTAGCTCTTGTTAACAGAGAGAGAGAGAGAGAGAAATGGGGGTGTGTTACGGTAAACCTGACTTCCCCACTCCAAGCTCTACTGGTCATGTCAAATCAGGTACTCTGAAAGTTCTTTCATAGAGTGATCTTTATCTTTACATCTACGTAGTCTCTATAAAATGAATCTTTGTGCTTCAGATTGGAGTCTTTAATCTTCTTCCTGTCATCGTCTGAAGCAATTTTCTCCGTTCTTTGTTTTTCTTTTATGAAACTGCAGGATTGAAGTTCAAAATCAGTACTTCATCGTCTTCTGCAGCCAGCAACAACCATGGCTTGATGGCTGCCCGCGACAAAAAGGCCTCCGGAGATGGAAAGATTGTGGCGGACCCCAGCTTGAGCCTCTTCAGTTTCGCAGAGTTGAAAGAGGCAACCAAAAATTGGCGAGCTGATGCTCTGCTTGGAGAGGGAGGATTCGGTCGTGTCTATAAAGGGACGCTTCATGAGAAGCAACAGTCTGGAAGGACGGAGACTATAGTAGCCGTGAAAATCTCAAACCCTGCTGGTGCTCAAGGGTATACGGAGTGGGGGGTAAGAACTAAGTCGTCTTCAATTCCTTTCTCGAAATACAAATACCTTGCTTTGTCAAATACAAGAACGAAGCTACCCAAATGCATGATGGTACTTATGGGAGCTTGCCATGCCCAACTCAGCTGTGTCAATAAACACCCTCGTTATGAAAATAGCAGGAGCAGAAATACTAGACAACCTGAATTTATATGGCTATATAAACGCAAATCTCAATGCATGTGAAGTTGATTATCACGGGATTTCTATAAGTGGTGGCCTTGCCTTGCAATTTCGTATCTGAAAGGGCCCTCGTAGGATTGCATCTGATTTTGGTTATAGAGAGATAGAGATTTCTGATTGCCTCATTGGCTTTGTTAGGACGCAAAATAATGGCAGTAGGCAGCGGACGACACAATTGCTGGTGCCCGACTGAGTGGTATTAATTGTTCGGTGATATTGCCAAAATATAGGTTCACGATCCTCATGAAGTTTTCAATTATTTAGCTCCACTTTAGTGTATACAATGCGAATTATTTAAATTTAAATGAAGTAAAAGAAGAATGTACGAAGCAATTTCGCTTCAATCATCTCGATAGAAAGGAATAGTCGAAAATTTAATTACAATTGAAAATATGCTTTTGGGTTTGTTCTTCAGATTATTTGGTCACTAAGGTCCTCACCAGATTAGATTATAAGGCTTCATTTAGTTAACGGTGAAGAACTTTCTTTTTTGCATTTCTTTTATTTTGTAATTGACTAAGTAAACCCATGCCATGAGATTGTGTGTGGCCAATGGCTTGTATGATGCTAACTATTGGAAGAATCTACTATGTGCGATTCAATTGTGCAGAATGAAGAAATCGCGCAAATAAAATTCCAGTCCTCCATCCATGTAATCATCAACCTTTTTGATGTGATCATAACACCTACTAGATTTCGTCTCACTCATTGGCCTTGATGGATGGAGTCATTCAACCTTCTATGATTAGTGAAATATGGTTTGTTTCATCATGAACTTGTTTTCTTTTTCCTTTGAGCGAATTATGCTTCTATATTCAATAACTAAAATGAATTGCACAGCCAATCAAATGATATAGGGTGAATACACCTTTGCAAGATAAAGTCACCAGTTTGATCGCAAAGTATAAATAGTTTCGATTACAAATTCCAATGGTTCTGCATAGCTACTATTGGCATGTGAGCTTGATATTTTCTAGAGAGCTAATATGATTTGAAGTACATTTTACCATTATTGATATGTATATACACCCAATGACTTGAGTCTTCAGTCAAACTACTAGTTAAACTGAAACATTTTTAGTGGGAATTAAGTCTCAGTTCTCTTTCTTTACCCTTTTGTTTTGATATCAACTATTCCATTGTGATTGTTTCATTTCTTTGACCAATTGAAGCCTAAGGAGAAAAACATCTACTCGGTATAGTGTGGGGGCTTCCTTTTCTTTCATATCTTTTACTATTGATCATGAGTGAGACTCTCTTGCATATTTTCATGTAGAGGGAGATAGACTTTCTTGGAGGGCTATCTCACCCTAACCTCACCAAGCTCCTGGGATATTGTCGAGAAGATGGAAAGTTAGCTCTTGTTTATGAGTTCATGCCAATGGGTAGTTTGGAGAAACAGCTATTCAGAAGTAAGTGGTCTAATTACTCTATAAATTTCAGAAAAGTCTCCTTAAGGATGCTAGTTGTTGAGCATATTTTCTTGATCAGTTGATAGTCATAGTTGATGCATGTGCCTATTTCAAAATTCAAGCTAGTTTGAACATGTACTTGCTTTTAAGCATTAATTACATTTTACACTATTTGTTACTCTGGTACAGAGAGCTCCAATAGTCATCTTGGATGGGATGTACGCCTCAAGATTGCAGTTGGGGCTGCCAAAGGCCTGGCCTTCTTGCACGGTTTAGAGAGGCAAATAATATTCAGGGATTTCAAATCTTCAAATATTTTGCTAGACGGGGTTAATACTTTATTCTCCTTATAATGATAATTGTCTTGTATCAGAAAATTCACATGAACTCTTTCGCTCTAGGCAAATTATTGGGATAAGTATAATGATGACAATGAAATGCCTAGTATGTCACTTTGAAGACTTGAAATTGTGTCCTCTAACCGGGAGAAAAGAGTCATAATAGTGATTGGAGATCCTATGTTTCCCTGTACTTAATTGATGGAAGGGTTGTAGTTAATTGCAAATATATCCTTTTTAGATTTGATGTTTAGTTCAGAACACAAGACAAGACCATTTACTAGTCCCTAGTTGCTTTTAGATATCTCCATATTGTTTTTTTGCTAGAGTCGTAAAAAATTGTCAATTGATATTTAGGTTAGAACCCAAGTCTAATCCACTATCCGGTTGTTCTGCAGTCTTACATGGCCAAGCTCACAGACTTTGGATTGGTGAGATGTGGCCCTCCAGAGGGCCTGTCACATGTTTCAACACAATTTATGGGTACCTTTGCCTATGCTGCCCCTGAATATAGAAAAACCGGTAATTTTTCCATTGTAAAGTGCTTTTTCATGACTCGGTGTAGAAGGACATTCAGTTTTGAATTTTGACAATAATATTAGGGAGTTTTTTCTTTTCTGACGCTTCTCTGCAACATCGCACAAAACTCTTGAATTTTACAGGGCGTCTCTATGTAGAGAGTGATGTTTATAGTTTTGGCATCGTGTTGCTTGAGATACTAACAGGCTTGAGGGCATGGGATCCTAACCGTCCACCAAGCAAAGCCACCTTATTGAAGTGGGCCAAACCATTCTTATCCAATCAAAACGAGATGTTGACTATAATGGACTCTAGATTGAAGGGCAACTGTGATGTATATTCTGTATTCCAAATAGCACAGCTTGCCTTAAAATGCGTTCAAGAGACTCCTCAGCTTCGGCCTTCCATGACTATAACTGTGAAAGAACTGGAATCAATAGAAGCTGCCAGTGCTCCTGGAATGCTACAGAAAGCTTGAATTTATTTATTATGTTGTTTGTTCTTCATGTGATGTGATCGAAGTCTTTTGCTTCCCAGGATTAACATTGGGCTTTGAATGTTCTTTTTCACTGTACCTAGTAGTTACTAGGTGTTTTGTTTTCTTGTAAGCTCTTTGGAATTCATACGTGTCTATTGTTCTATGCATCGACTTGTGAATTGAGATGTTGTGATTTCACTTTCTTCAAGACGGGGAATGGTTTTTCAACGGCTAATCCTCAATTTAAGCTTTACCAAAAGAAGTCCGTAGCTCTTCAAGAGTCAACGCTCTTTTGTTTCTTTTCATGCTCAGGCTTTGAACATCAGCAGAATCTCATTTTTATTGCTGTCATGAATTTGTTCATGCGGTACTCGACCCTCCACCAATCTCCAAGAAGTATCATGCTGTTCGGTCCATCCTCGTAGTCATTTTTGAGCTCCTCCGTCTTGCACCTCATCTCCAGAGCTACTCCTCCCCTGCCCCTCTGTCTTGCTCCTCGTCTACTTGAATTTTTAGGCTAAGTGCTAGTAGAGAATGCCTTTGGTGAGGGCAAGGAACGAAGTGAGAAAGATGTAGAATGTAGGTGGAGGATGGAGGCGGATGAGTGGCGTGAGCAAGGGATCTACGTCGCAAAGGTGGCAGATGGTGGCCTCGACCTTTTCGCAGGTGAGGAAGCGACCAAATATCCAGGGGAGTGCGAGGGCTCGTGGAGTGACGATTCGGTTTTGGGAGGGCTTCGAGGAAGAGGAGGCGGAGGCATTGATGGTCTTTGATTTGGGCTAGCACTGGCGGCGGATGGTTTCGGGTTCGGCGTGGATGGTTCGGGCAAGTGCTTGCGAATTTTTGCCGATGGTCCGAAGTCAAGAAGAGCGAGGGATCGAGGGCAAAGTGTGGACTAGAGAAGGTGAGTGTGTGGTGAAGAAATACCTCACCCTACCAATGAGTGCGACCTCGCCTAGCTCCCTCACCAATGATGGCTGTGGTCAACGATGGCCACCGAAAAGAGAAGGGGAAGAGATAAGGGGAAGGGGAAAAAAATAAAATAAAAAATAAAAAAATATTATTATATGCGATCTTTCAAGCTGTGGAGGAAACAATATTTGAAAAAATATCAAGTGCGGAGACGACAAAAGCGGCATGAATATATTTTGTAAAAAACCTACAAATGTGATGACCATGTCCAATGGGAGCAACTTCAAACACTACGGAGTGATTTAGAATCTTTACATATGAGTGACTCTGAGTCAATCTCGACTTGTGATTGTGTGTAAACCATCGTTAACCAATTGAGGGTTAATGGCAAAGAATTCCGATATATACGAGTTGTAGAAAAAAATCGTAAGATCTTTGACTAAAAGATTTAACTATTTTATCGTAGCAATTGAGGAAGGGTGAGATATGTCAACCCTAATGTTGAAATGGCTCATGGGTTCGTTGTGCATGCATGAGCAAAAACTGAATCAAAAGTCCATTGACTCAAATCTCAAGCAAGTATTGTAGAGTCAAGTCGCTCCATCAAGTCAAGGAGGAGGTTGGGAATAAAGTCCAAGTAGAGGTAGAAATTCACATTTTCACCTGAAATATTAAACACACAACAAATTAAAAATTGTATTTTAAGTTCAATAAATTCAAACATTACAAATCCGAATGCTAGGCAAAGGCGATGTACAAACAGGTAGAACACAAACATGCCGCCGATGCTAAGGAATGGACGGTGCTAGCATGTAAGAAAGATGACTAAAGCATTGTAGACAACAACACATGGTACCTAATGTTGACACCTAATTATGTCAAGTCTAGTAACACGTTTTTCATTATAAAAATGTCGAAATAGTAGGAAAAAAAGAAGAAGAGACGAATAGCCAATTCCCTCCATCGTCCTTCCTTTCCTTCGCTCTATCTGAAGATGAAGGGAGGAGGCGATGGAGAGAGAGAAGTTGAGAGAGGTTCTTGAGAGAAGAAAATCGAGAGACGCAGAAGAGTGTGAGTGGGACCGCTCTTCGTCGTCTTCACTGGCCGGAGAAGTAATAAACGCCTGCTATTGAGGTGCTTCGGTGATGTATGGTGGCCGACCGCGGCTCCCTAGAGTTGAGTGTGGATAGTGGATAAATAAGGACATAAGTACCCTAGGAGTGCCAAAACTTACAAAATGTACACTTAAGTACCATTTTTCAAAATAAATGGATCACTTCGATCAAAAGTCGTTAAAACCCACTCGGAAATCTTACGTTGCAATTTTTTATTAATTTTTTTTGCCTACGTGGCTCACCGGAAACTGAATCGACACAAAATGATATCGTTTTTTTGCGCTGACATGGATTTTAAAAATTATTAATTAAATAATATTAAATAATTTAAAAAATAAATTATTATAAAATTGATTAATTTAAAAAAAAAAGGGGAGGGGAAATTGGCGAGGGTTGTGCAGCCCTCGCTGCCGCCGCCGTCGTTGCCCCACCATCGCCGGGAAGGGCCAGCGACGGTGGGTGAGGGTCGGCCGGGCCCAGCCGGTGGCCGGTGACGGCGGCGAGGGCTGCACGGCCCTCGCCGGTTCCCCCTTCCCCCTTTTTTTTAAAAATAGATTTTAAATTTTTGTTAATCGACGTGGCAATTTTTTTTTTTTTTATTAAAATTACCACGTGTATTTTTTATTTTGAAAAAAAGAGCTCCGTTAGCAAATAAATTTGCCGGAAAATGGACACGTGACAGTTTGGCCGGAATTTTTCGCCATTGGCATTTAACTGATCATTTTTGCTCCGATTTTGGTACTTAAACGTACCTTTTGTAAGTTTTGGCACTTAAGTGTCCCTCGGCGCCAAGTTTTGGCACTCTCGAGGTTCTTATGCTGATAAATAAGTGAATACTGTATTTTCAATGAAATTAATGGAGGTTTTGAGTGTTAATCTGAAATAAGGATACTAGAGATGTCACAACTTTTGTATGACCATTGTTTGATGGCTATAAAAATTTTTCTCGACTACTTAAATACCATAATTTCCTAGAAAACATACAGTTGACTATCATAATGTTCAATCGATCACTTAAGTGTCAAAAATCTAACATAGTAATGGTTTTAAAAAGTTATAATATTCCAGTAATTGATTGAAGAGTTATATGACATTCAAATGATCAAAAAAAAATTATGATACTCAAATGAAAACATCTTATGTAAGTTATAACATTCAAGTGATTGAAAAAAAATTATTATAATACGCAAATGACGGTCGAAAAAAAGTTATAACACTTGTAATATTATATTTTTATTAATCTTAGATTTTGTTTAAGGTAGGTGAATTAATTGATCTATTTGATTTTTTTTTGGGGGGGAGCTTGTATTGTTGGATTCGTGGAACGATACAGGTGGAGGCATTCATCAGAAGTAATAATGGGAGCAGGGGAAAAAAATTAAAGAGGGTTGGTAGAGGTGGGTTTTGTCACTATAGTAGGAAATTCGCTTAATTCGAGATGGATTTTTGACTAAACTCCCATGGTCTTGTGCTAGGTAGCATCAACACGGATATACGATACATGGATATACGATACGTGACGCAACACAATACAACATGCCAACAGGTCATTTCTCAAAAAAATAAAGAATTCCCAACATGTTGAGACACGTTGTATATTAAATTAATATTTATATATAAGATAGGTTATTATTTTTATAATTATTTTAATCAAATTAATTTGATCGAAATTTATAAATAAATAAAGCTTGCAATGAATTTACACTAATAATATTAATAAATCTATTCATATCAAATTGGAAAGACATTCATAAAAATGTGTATCCATGTTTGGCGACATAACAAGAGACTAGAGTCAACTTATTTAAATAAATCTATGATCTTTAACATTGATCGAAATTTATTATTATTCAACATTCGTTGCTTTTATTTTCCGGAAACACTTTTTAACCCCACCTGTTGAAGATATATTTGGAGTCGAAGATATTATTGGAGATTCCGATTGTGCCATCCAATTCTAATTGATTTAGTGATATTTGTAAATAGGAAATTTATTATTCTCTACATATCAATTCCTTTTTTATTCTTCGTTTCTTACACTATAAGAGGACCGATGTAATTGTACAGAAAGTAGACTGAATATACAAAAATCTCTTTCTCCAAAATCCCTCTCAGTCCTCTTTATTTTTCTCAGTCTCATTTATTTTCTGACATGGTAACAGAGCCTCCATTCTGGGCATAGCTTCCGCAAAAAACCTCAGAAGTCCTTCATCCTGCAAACAAAACAACGAGTATTTAGGATTTCAATTTTTTGATACCATGGCAGAAGAAATTTCCCAAGATCAAACTCCACCATCGTCAGATCCGAAGGTTCTACCCAAAGAGGAGCAATCTCCTGCTTCAGATCAGAGACCCGGATTCATTCCTTGGGCTACTACATTCCCAGGGACTACACCACCAATACCTTGGTTTCTTGTCCAAGGCCAATGGGCCATTGGGCCGGGACAGGCGTGGCCCCAAACCATTGGGCCGGGACAGGCGTGGCCTCAATTTACTGGGCCGGGACAGTCTTGGGCTCAACAATCATCCGGCGAAAATTATTCGGGCCTTGGGGCCCAATCCAGCAACAACCGTCCAGCCCATCAACAGGAAGACCCGACCCAGATGAACCCGGGTCACGGATCCGGATCCTATCCGGGTCCATCATCCCGCGTGGATCTGACGGTCCTTATCAGGCCACGTCAGCTCCCACTTATAGGGGATCCAACGGTCCCCGCGGTGCCACGTCGTCAGGAAGAATCGGTGGGCAAAATGGTAAATTCAAAAATAAATATTGTGAATATTGCAAACGCCCGCATCATATAGTTGATACATGTTGAAAATTACATGGGAAACCTTATGATAAAAATAGAAAAGAAAAGGAATTATCAGTTTATCAGGTTTCCACACAAAGAGGTGATGGGGAACCACAATCAATATCGCAGGAGCAATATCAGCATATTGTGCAAATTCTGAATCGATTAAAAATCGATGACAAGAATGCTGGATTCTCAGGTACCTTTCTTCATTAAGAGAATTTTTTTCCAGTTGATGCATGGATTATCGATACAGGACTAGTGACCACATTATATGTAATGATAAATTATTCTCTCATGTGGATAAAGGATCACAATCCCTTATTACAGTACGTCTTCCAAATGGAAATGTCATCCATGTTACTAAAACCGGAACCGTTCAACTTGGTTTGAATTTCCTACTCAAAAATGTCTTATACATTCCTGGTTTTGAATTTAATCTACTCTCCGTATCCAAGGTGTGCAAAGACAATTCATGTCTTGCAATATTCAATTCGAGACAATTGTTTCTTTCGGGACCTTTCGCGCGCGGTGATGGGCTTGGGTAGTTACGCACAAGGCTTATATTATTGGATTGATTTTCCAGGAGATTTAGATTTATTAAATAAGAGCATTTCTTGTAATGCCATCAATAGAAATAAAAATCTCCTTTTTCACCAAAGATTGGGTCTTAGTGCGTCTTTTCCTCATCCTAAATGTCCAGTATGCCCCTTAGCCAAACAGTCTCGAGCATTGTTTCCCACAAGCACTTCTCGAGCCAATAGAGCGTTTTCTTTGCTTCATATGGATATTTGGGGTCCATATCATACTCCTCACCGGGATGGTTCACGGTTCTTTCTTACAATTGTTGATGACTTTACACGAGCCACTTGGGTTTATCTGATGCAATCGAAAAGCCAAACCTTTTCTCATATATTGAAATTCGTCTCCTTGATTAAAAATCAATTCGATCAATCTGTACATCGAATTCGTACAGATAATGGGCGTGAATTCTTCACTTCTGATTGCATCAATTTTCTATCTTCTCATGGAATAATTCATGAAAGCTCTTGCACTTATACTCCACAACAGAATGGAGTTGTAGAGCATAAACATAGGCATCTTTTAGAAGTAGCTCGTGCATTAAAATACCAAGCCTCCATACCTAAAGACTATTGGGGAGATTGTGTGGTCACAGCTGCTTATTTGATTAATCGCATGCCAATTAGAATTCTTGATGGAAGAACTCCTTTTGAAATGCTCTACAACAAACAGCCTAAAAATGAACATCTTCGAGTGTTTGGCTGTTTATGTTATGCCACTAATGTGGGTCCTCTAGATAAAATGGGTCCTCGTGCTACTCGATGTGTCTTCATGGGATATTCCTCATTTTAGAAAGGATACAGAGTTATGGAAATCTCTACAGGACATTTTTTTATAAGTAGAGATGTCATGTTTCATGAAGATGTGTTCCCGTTCAAAAATATGATAGCCTCCTCGACTTCCTCATCATCGGGAGGCGGTAATTTTTTATCGAAGAAGACTTATCCATGGCTCCACAAGTATCTATTCGTTGCTCCCGAGCAACTTTGTGTCTATCCAAAGAGACTCACCTATTCGACGAGAATCATCAACTTCACAAGCATCATTTGAAGTTGGCCCTCCAACATCATCTCCATTATTATCCGAGGATGATTCAATGACTGTGTCTTCGTCAGAGAACAGGATAGCTGAGTCTTCGTCAGAATCTGTGCCTTCACCAACACAGATATTAACAGTAGAGCCCCGGCGTTCAAGACGACAAACTCGTCCACCTACATGGACTAAGGATTATATTTGTTCTGCGGCAAGTTCTCCAGGTACAAGATATCCTGTCTCCTCATATGTTTCATTTGGCAGGTTGTCACCTGAGCACATGTGTTGCATTACTCGTTTATCAGAAGAACAAGACAGGGGGAGTTGCAAGTGTGTCGTCTACGCAAATCCCTCTATGGATTAAAGCAGGCATCTAGACAGTGGAATGCCAAGTTTACGGCGGCACTAACCGACGCAGGTTTTTAGCATTCTAAGCATGACTATGCTCTATTTACAAGGAATACATGTAATTCATCAATTTATTTACTCATATATGTTGATGATATACTTATCATGGGGAATAATGATTCTCATGTTGCAAAATTCAAAGAATACTTGCATTCCACATTCCACATCAAGGATCTAGGTTCCCCTAAATATTTCCTTGGCATAGAAATTGCTTGGTCAGAAAAAGGGATCAGCCTTAGCCAGAGAAAGTTCATCCTCGAGATTATTACAGAAGCAGGATTATCAGGATGCAAGCCAGCTGTTATACCAATTGAACAAAATGCCAAGCTGACTACTCATGAGTACGATCAGAATTCTCTCTTCTTCTGCGAGGATCCCCTACTCAAAGATCCATCGGGATATCGGCGACTAGTCGGAAAGGCGTAGATCGACTATGACGAGGCCTGACATATGTTATGCAGTGCAGATGCTTAGCCAATTCATGCATAATCCAAAAATGTCTCATATGAATGCAGCTTTAAAGGTTGTGAAATATTTGAAGGGATGTCCGGGACTTGGAATATTTCTATCTCGTGACTGCAACATGAAAATGTCAGCTTTTTGTGATACAGATTATGCGACTTGTCCAATGACCAGGAGATCCATCTTTGGTTTTTCGCATTAAATTGGGAGGATCACCGATTTCTTGGAAGACAAAGAAGCAATCGACCGTTTCATTATCATCAGGCGAGTCGAGTATCGGGCAATGGCAAAGACCACTGTGAAATTATCGGATACGGGGATTACTCTCGGATCTTGGAGTACGAGGTTAGTGGACCAACTGAATTATTTTGTGACAATGATGCTGCAATCAAATTGGCAGCGAATCCAGTTTTTCATGAAAGAACGAAACATATAGAAGTTGATTGTCACTTTACTCGAGATAAAATTACAAAGGGAATCATCGTAACAAAGGGAATTAGAACTGTGGATCAACCTGCAGATATTTTAACCAAGGCATTATGTCAAAGGCAACACACATACTTGTTAAGCAAGCTTGGTGTTCTTGATATTTATAAGCCACCAGCTTGAGGGGGAGTGTTGAAGATATATTTGGAGTCGAAGATATTATTGGAGATTCCGATTGTGCCATCCAATTCTAATTGATTTAGTGATATTTGTAAATAGGAAATTTATTATTCTCTACATATCAATTCCTTTTTTATTCTTCGTTTCTTACACTATAAGAGGACCGATGTAATTATACAGAAAGTAGACTGAATATACAAAAAGCTCTTTCTCCAAAATCCCTCTCAGTCCTCTTTACTTTTCTCAGTCTCCTTTATTTTCTGACACCACCCATTTATTTCATCCTCTTGTATCTTCTCGTACCACCGGTCGCTTGCTTTTTCGAAATCATCGGGAAAATATTGGTTGTATATAATATGAATGTAACAAACCACTTAGGAATCGACAAGTGGCAAGCGGTCGACAAGCGGCAAGCGGCAAGCGGCAATCACCTATTAAAAAAATTGTCCCTTTCTTCCCTCTCTCACGCGATCTGCTCTCTACCACCGAGAAAATACTCTCTTCTCCATCTCTGCAACCCCACGCCCAATCCTTCCACCCTCGACTCACTCTAAAGAGCCAAGCAGTGAGACTGCTCGAGCTCGAACGCCTTGAGCCTGTGGTTCGCGGGTGCCACGGATTTCTTCTGCCTCGAGCGCACAGAGGCGAGCGAGGGGCAGCCTGCACCGCGATGGGTGGTGAAGGGAGGAAGAGGGGTCCGCTTGAAGGTGGTGAAATATTGGGGGATTCGGCACCGGCGACCTCGAAGACTGCGCAGTCCCTCATTGCTTGGCTCAATTTCTTGTTCCGGAATCCCAAGTCGTGCGGGTGCGATTTGTCGTTGGTGGGCACGGATGGGCGCAGCGATGAGGGGAATGCAGTGAAGGTGAAGAGGAGAAGTTGGCCAGAGGTTGGGGTTGGGTTCCATCCTCTGCTGTTGCAACCAACGACCCCGACGACGGCATGTAGTTAGTCTTCAAGCCGAAGACGAGCTCGGCCCTAGGGAGGAAGGCACGGTGGTCGGAATTCCTGTACGTGTCGAAATCGCATGTTGAAATTCAAGAGTTGCGTGTCCAAACATGTCGGAGAGAGTCCGAGTGTATCAAACATGAGACGCAAAACTCCAAAAAGTATTTGGTGCTTCTTAAGTCTTATGTGAGGTTGGGCTCAATTTGGTCTTCTAGAGTTCAGGCCTAACTTCGTTTGTGTAAGTTTGGGCTGGGCTTGAATTATAACGAAATGGATCTAGATTCCGATTACAAGAGCCAATGTGTATTTGTGGTCCAGACCCGCGTGACTAGGGTTTTGTTTTAATTCGGGTTGAGCTTAAGGGCCCAGCCCGAGTCCCTTTTTCAAAACAATAACAACATCAACAGCATTAACAAATTAAAAATAAAAGTAAAAATAAAAAGTCTGAAAACTTGGTTAGGTAAGTGAGTCTTGATAAGGATGTTAGATTTTAGTGCTAGAATTTAGCTTAGTTTCATTTAGACAGATACGTACATGATTTTAAAAAAATAGGGAATTGCCCCTTTCTTTTTTTTGTCGATTATATTTTATTCCTACTCTAATTTTTACTCTCAAACTTTTATCATGCATTATTGTAGGATGTAAGAGTCAAAATCCACACCTAAAACTAAATCGTCTTCACCCTAACCCTTTGAGAATATGGAGATTCAAACCCCCCACATTTTTCTTTCCATGTGAGAAAGATGGCCATTTGGGCAAACTCCAGTTATTAATTACCCCTTCTTAGGTCACTTGTCCTTTGCTTGATTGCTTGATTCCTATGGTCACTTGGCCTGATTGCGTGTTTAATTGAGTTTGCATGTATTTATTTGGATGAATGTTAGGTCCAATTACAATTATCGATGCATGTATCCGCGAGTAGGTTGACAGGTTTGATTAGCTTTAATTAGTGATTAGAAAGTTAGTTTTCCACTTTGTGAACGCACGTGGGGTCTAATTATCACCAATCTTAACTAATGAAGCCTTAGTTTGATTAGGAGGTAGCTGTGCAATCAAATTGTGTGGTCAAAACCATTGATCGTTGAATGGTGAACTTGCTAATTGTTTGCTTTTGCTTGGATGCATTGTTGTATTGAATAAGTGAACTATGAAAATTTACACCCACAAGGAGGTGGTGGTCGAAGGTGACACCCGAGTTGGCGACGGCTAGATGGAGCCTGGTCTTAGACCCATATCCAATATGGTTTTAAATTTTGTAATAGTCTAGTTTTCCCTCTCTTTTTTCCCCAGTAATAGTCTAGTTTAGTATAGTCTAAATTAGGCTAGTTTAAATATTTATAGGTCAATTAGAGTAAACTTTGCAAATAAAATCAATTAGACTTAACTACACTCTTCTAATAAATGATTAGAGAGTCTAGCCTAGGCTTTACCTTAATCAATTCATTAGATGTAGGCTTGCTTTAGTTTCAACTAGCAAGCTTACAGGGATTCATATACCAAAGCTTATAACGAAGCCATGTAATATTTATTGGCTTGCATCGGGTTTTCTTTTCTCACGCTTAGAAAATTACGTTCAGGTATTTTGGTGTTTATTTAGTGCACTGCATTTCGATAACTTCATAGTTTACTTTTTGCACTGCTTTTCGATAAATTGTGCAATAATTTCCCTTCTAGATTAGGTTAGGTCTAGTTTAGACTTTAATAAATATAACCCCACAAAAACAATTGCATGAATACTTAGCGACTTTGAAAGACCTATTGGGATCTTTATCCCCAAAGCAGATTAATAATTTATGAGTTGCTACTTTCCTATCTCTGCCTAATTGAATATTTTATTCTTTCTTGAACCTGCCCCGTTTTGTGGAGAGGGCTTATAACTTTCACCAAGTGAAGGTGGTGAAGTTTGAGTTGCATATTTTTTCCCTTCTGGTCGAGTTTATTCCCAGGCGTTTCATCTTGGATGACAAGGGTTCTCCCTCTCTACCCATTGCAACATGGACCAGCATAGCTCTTTTCATTGTTTTGGCCTGTTCTTAGGGATTTAAGAGAAAGGATTGGTAGCTGTCTCAATAGATTATGAATTTGCCGCTCAGACAGAGCCGAATGAGGAGCACATGAGCAAGTATAAAGGAAACCATACCTCCACTTGCAAGAAGGCTGTTCGATACTAGAATCTCTTTGGTATACTTTGGACAGCTTTCTTGACGGACAATGAAATAGAGCTTTGACTTCCAGTTGTCCAAGTCAATCAAGTAAACCCAAGAGGTCTCGCATTGCCCTAATCAAGTAAGTTCACTCTTCTTCATAATATTTAAAAATAGCTAAAAGAAAAATCAAAATGTGTATTTTGCTTGAAACTCGATTGAGAACTTCAATTCATTGTTTTCTTAAAAAAATTGATACTACAAACTGAGATATTGATTTTTGTTTTTAAACAATTTGACATAAAATTGACTAAATTTTGACCAAACATAAGTTCTTGTCCAACATTCACTGTTTAGGGATACCAGTAATGATTGCGCATGCAAGCATCTAAGGACATTCACCGCACGTGAATGAAAGTCGTAGGAAAAATTTTCTCGTACATGTAATTTATACACTCATGTTTAATATGATCGTACAACATTGAAAGTTGGATACCCTATTTCCACGTATTTTTATAAAACATATCATTTTATATGTTAACTGAACAAATTAGCCTTCAATTTTGCTGAGCATTTATATCTACTGACGTCTTTTTAAGAAAATTAATAATTTATGAGTAGCTACTTTCCTATCTCGGTCTAAGGAAAAAAAATAAGATTAAAAAATAAAAAAGCTAATTAAGCCAACGGCCCGTTTTGGGGGTGCTCTCAGCCAGGCCGGTGAAGGAAATGTCGTTAGGACTGTAGAGGAGGGATGAGTGGCCTTTGTGGGTGGTGCAGCCCTGCGCCTCAATTCTTTCTATAGTTGAAGAACTCCAATTTTTGGAAACCAATATTTATTTGTATAAGCTATCAATTTGGCGGGATTTCTGATTGTTCAACTTCAACGGCTACCTAATCTTCTCCAACAATCATCCAATGGGTGGATTGGTTATTGATCTCTGAAGATTATTGAACGGGAAGTTCAGATCTTGAGGAGTATAAAAGATAATTAAGGAATCGAAGAGTGCAGAATTCCAATTTTCGATAGAGCCTCACATATTTTTAAGTGTCTTCTAAGAGAATATTATTGTAATCTTTTGAGAGATATAAACAATGTTATAAGTGTGTGCCTAGGTGTCAGATACAAAGACTTGTTGGCTTGAGTAATAGCAACACCTACTTTGTGGAGGAGTGCTTAAATATTATAGGCACATATGACTGTAAATTCTCATCAATTTTAGTGAAATCGAGTTAGTAGACTGTCAGTGTGGGAAAATGGACATAGACTTACTCTAAGCCGAACCATTATAAACTCTGTGTGCAAAGTCTTCAATCTCTCCACTCAAATTCATTGCTTAATAGAAACATTGCACTCCATAACTTGAATGTATACAAACTCCGTTTTACCTGTTTTTTAATAATATTCATCTCGGCACATTTAATTTCGCAATAATTAGTCAATATTTGTATAATTACCTATTTACCCCTCTTAGGTGATATTGTTAAACTCCATCAATGGGTACCAAAACAAGGCACTCAATATTTTGTAGTGTTTACTTCTTAAGTTCACAGTCTATTATAGTTAGTATGCTTGCACTAAATATTTTTGAAGGATAGAGCAACACTAGACTTCTCTACTTTGATGGGCAAGATTACGACATTTGGAAAAACAACTTAAATCCATTTATCGGTGGCTTGAGCCGAGCCAGTCGTGCTGACTTATCGCGCTTCATGGGTGGAAGTTGAGTTGTTGCCATCACCAGACTGACCGAGGCTTCTGTACGGATGTTATTGCTGAATCGCCGTGCCATTTTGCTGAAACTTTGCTGGTCATAACGAAGGAGGAGAATACTTTTAGGATAGGCGTCTAGTATTTTCTCTTATTGAAAAGTCCCTCTCCAAGAACAAGAATAAAAGGCATAATCTTGAACCCTATTAAAGTAATTAAATATTAAACCACACATTCATCTAATAATTTAAAATTTTAAAATAATTGACAGTAATCCTACAAAATATCACGTAGCATCAAAACAAAAGCTTTAGGCTTAGGTCAAAGTCTTGTCAATGCGTGAGGGGAAGTGTTAGAGTAACTAAAAATTAAATAATGCATTTATCTAACAGCTTAAATTTTTAGAACAGTTGATAGTGGTTTCACAAAATATCACAAACCCATTATTTTCCTTTCCTCACTTAAGAGACTATGAAAGTAGACAGATATGTGGAAGACCATTTTCTTTGTGCTTGGTTCTCACTTTGCCCATTCGAAACAAAAAGCAATGAGGCGATGAGTTCTTGATCATTGAATTATTGCGAGAATCCATTTTCTTCTATCGCCATGCCTCTCCCCAAATCCATGGTTGAGCTGTTTCTCATGTTACTACCATGTTAATATGTTGGAGAAATGTGTTTAATGACTACTCAATTTCTCTTTTGAATATAGAAACGTGTTTAAGATATACACCATAGCCATATAGAAATGTGTTTAATAACTACTCAATTTCTCTTTTGAATTTCACTTTGAATGTGTTATTCAACTTATGTATGAAAAGAGAAGAAGAAAGAATGTTTTGAAAAAGAGAGAGTTGTTATTATGAACTATTGTGGTGAACAATATTTAACACATCTCTTGGGAATATGTATCTTATTCCCACCATCATCATTTTTCACGTCAACAATCACTTCTTTTCATATTCAAAATATGCCTCTTTTCATAACCAAGAATCCCATATTTTCATAATAACAAACCATATCAACATAAAGATTGAACACCACATGAATAAGTGAAAAGATACTTAATCCATAATCAAACAGCATTAATATCAATTAGGTTTTTGATTAACGGATTACACATAGAAAACCACCCCCGAATCCCCCTTCCCCCCGCGGCCCAATGCCCATGTCGTCAGCGCATAGCGTCCGACCTTACACTAAGCCTAATGTTACCATATCATTGGGATCTATCGCACTAATTTGGTTGGGCCAGAGCCAATCTCGTATCGGGTCGGACAAACATTTCGAGCTAACAACCCCGACCAATTTAAAACTGCGCCAAACTTATATTTTCACGTAAGCCCGACCCACACCGGTTCTGTTTTATCCCTTTACTTCCACTAGTTCCTAGACCATTGCCGATCGATCCTGACAGTCGCCGGTCAATCCTCAATAATTGTCGATCGATCTCAATGATCATTGGTCTAAATGATTGGGCTAATACATACACTTTGACAGAAACTTGGTGCAAATATGTTCAATGGATCCCTACACGTTGCTGTGACTGAGTTACACCATACCATAAAAGCAAAAACATTCTCACTTCAATCCTGCCATGAAAAGCCTAAGATTGTTGTCCGAAGATCCACCTTCCTTGACGGCTCGCCTCGCCAAAGCTTTCCATTTCGAGGCATTCTCACGCATGCCTCCCTCGTGCGTCACCCCCATGACCAAGTCCAAGCACCTCTTCATCTCCTCTCTCCCCACAACGCCTTCTCCGTCTGCCCTTGCCTTCACGCCTATCCCCCATACGTCCTGGACCAACTTGGCATTCGTCAGCTGATCCGAAAATTGCGGGCATGCGATCATCGGCACGCCTGCTGTCAAGCTCTCGAGGGTTGAATTCCACCCACAGTGTGTCACATGGCACCCTATTGACTTGTGGTTCAAGACCTCCACCTGCAGACACCACGGTACTATCAATCCGGAATCTCCATCGAGTCTTCCCTTCATCATCGTGTTGACTTCTTCTTGTTCACTGGTATCAGAAGGGCGGATGACCCACAAGAATGGGTGGCCACTCTCGCGAAGGCCTTGGCATAGCTCCTCCATCTGATATTTCTTCAACACAGCCAAACTCCCGAACGAAACGTAAATCACTGAAGATGCAGGCTTTGAGTCGAGCCACTGCAGATAATCTGTCGAGCAGTCATAGAGGTCGCAGCCGAAGGAATTGTCTAAAGGACGATCTTTATTATCCAAATAAGCCAGCGGAATCAGAGGCCCAATCGCAAATATCTTCATGTTCTCCAGGCCGGCTTTGATCAGATCTTCCTCCAGCGCGTCGAAGGTGTTCAAGAGAACACATGGGTTGGTTTCTTTTTCGAGGGTAAGGATGTGCTCTTGAAAGGTAGGTACAATGGGGAAATTTGGATCGGTAGGTAAGAGAAACGAAGGCAAGTCCTCAGGTGTCAATGGCGGCAAACCAGGCAATGAGATTGGAGCAGGAGGCTTATTCTTACAGCTTTGGTAGAAACCACTTTGACTGTTGAAGTAGTGGTGATATATAGCAAAAACAGCAGCCGATTGAATAGAGAGAAAAGCGGAAGGAACGCCAAGATCTCGAGCCACATCAGCCGCCCATGGGAGGAGGATGGTGTAGATCAAGAAAGTGACGGGTCGATCCTTCTCGGATAAGCCAACGATCAGTTCTCTTAAGTTTCGGGAACCTACCTTCTTTATTTCACGCATCCTGTCTTCGTAGGAGGAGGGTTCGCCGGCATCGTCGTCGTTGACGGAGAAGGAGGTGTGCGCTAAGCCTTCCATTGAAATGGGGGTTTTGATGGTCCTCAAGTTTCGGCCATCGACAGCGGTGGCGTAGGTGACACGCGCGCCGGCCCATACCAGGCGCTTGGCGAGCTGTATGGTAGGATTAAGATGACCCTGACCACGGAACGAGGTGATGAGGAAGTGTTGGTGGTTCATCTCTCTCTCTCTCTCTTTCTGTGGTGAGATAGATGTGGGTTAATGGCAATGGAAAGTTTTTTCATATTCGAAACATGGGCATAATGTCAAACGAGCATATCCATTTGGACGACTTTAGTGAAATCGGATCGAACCCACTACTTAGTCTTCAGGATGGGACGTTTTGCTAATAAATCTAGACGTGGGCCAACTAGTGATTTTCATGTGAAAGATTGGACTTCGTTTTCTTTTGTCATTGCGCAGAAAGTGTTTAGAGTAAGAAAAGGTAGCTTATCTATGGCACGAGGGATGACCTAGCCTTGGCCAGGCCCATGGCCCGCCGTGCCGATAATCAAGTAGGTCCCACCTGGTCCAATTCATGGTAGGCCACCGGTGATGGACTCATGCATCTATGTTCGGGAGGAGAGCGAGATAATGACTGAGTGTCACTTTCATAAGTTTAGCCGTAATGTCAATTATCGCCGTGCAAGAAAGCAGTTGATGAAACTATATTTCTAAACTTGATGTGTTTGTATTCGAACTGCAGTCACCAAGCGTTAAAAATCAGCATACTCGTTACGAAGAGACTGCTTGATACAAAAGGACAAAAAGAGCACCAGACGTATAGAACTCTCCTCATTTCAAGCTCAACATCGGCAAAAGAAGAGTTGTAATGATTTTAATATTAAGAGTGGGAGCTTGTGAAGCACGAATCCAACGATACTTTCTTGACCCGCAAAAAAAAACGATATTTTTAGTGTTAAAGTCATTCTCAAGAATAAGGGTCGCATGTTTGTAATTTTATTCCTTGAGATCTACACATTGACAGCTAATTCCTAATTCAACCAATCAATTTTTAATCATCAAGCAAACTCATTTTTGAAGTAATAAGTCTAACTTATGCAAATGAAGAATTACACTATATATAAATAAATATTTAAACTTATTTGTCTCAACGAGGAAGATTGCACACACCTAATGTTTTACCAGCTTTTGATTATAGGTCACCCTAGTCAAAATTTTGACCGACTTGCTCTACTAGAGCTTTCCTACAACACCCTGGGAGTGGTGAATATCGCAATTTTTACCGATCTAGATGGGCTGAAAATACATGATTTTTGCAAATCGTTTGATGAGATCCTGTAAATCTCATTGTGAGCTTGCTAGCACCTTGAGAATCACTTCGGTCCTAGTTTCTCGAGGGAGAGATATTGCGATTTTTCCATCACAACCATCCAATTACATGATATATTTGTAGATGGGTTGGCTCAAATTATTACTTTATGAAGAGTATTAGGTACCCAATAAGCAATCCGCACTTTTAATAGTGGAAGGGAATATTTAAGATTGAATCTCTTTGCCGAACCAAAAACAGCCAATCTATTTAGAAAATCATTATTTACTACATATGACCATGGTTTTGAGTTATAGAGATACACATACAAACGATGTGATCGACGCAAAATTATTAGTAGTCGATCTCAAAGAGTTTCTACAAAAACTAGTTACTAGGTATCTCATTATTTCATTATTATTAATTTTATTTCTGAATCTTTAAGTGAATTTGTAATTTGTTAAGGATACATAATTGTACATTTGCCAAGATAAGTGGAGAGTTGTCTTACCAAAGATGAAAAATTTACCAAAAAAACCGGCCGGCCAACCAAAGTGATATAGTACATTATTATCGCACGCAACAAAGAAGAACACGTATGACGTGCCAATTTTTTTTATCATTTACTTAAGAATAAGACTAATCTCTCTGACATGCCTAATGGTGGGAGTTTGAACTAGGGGTGTGCAATCGAACCAGGTTTATCCGGAACTCGAACCGGACCACCCGAAAAATAGGATCAGGAACTGGTTCCTGGTTAAACCGGTCTGGGAATCGGTTCTAGTTTTTGGAAACCGGTTGAAACCGATCCGGGAACAGGGTCCAAGCAAAGACCCACCCAGAACCGGACTGGTTTTGGAACCGGTTTTACCATGTTAAAAAAAAAAAAACCGTCTCTCGTATAGTGCATTTGAGTCTCTTTGTCTTCGAAGAAATGTTAAAAAATGAAAAATTCTTTCTGAATCAAGTTAAGAGAGAATTGTTTTGAAAAAATTGTTAAAAGGAACTGTTCTCATGCATTATTTTTCTTTTTTAATGGTCTCACTTTCAACTATTACTATAGTCGCAGGACAAATGCTATTAACTATTGTAGTACTAATTAAAGCATTATCAATCCAACTCAAGAAAGATGTCATCTTAATAACAGTTTCGTCGCATACACATAAGTAAGCACATTAGGTCATATTAGAAGTATTTGTGGGAATGAGACTAATATTAGATCCATATTTGTTGCTAATGTTTATGCATTCTTAAGATTTTTGCTTTATCTTATAATGTTAGGAGAATTATGTTGTTGTTTTTTCGCTAATTAATATAAAATTTGAAGCGTATAGGATATTGAACGGTTGCAAAACAAGTTCCAATGAAAACAGGATTGACCCTGTTCTTGGACCGAAAAAACATGGTCGGGTCCAAAATAGGGTCTAATAAAAACAGGATAGGGTACAGGGTCCAAAAAAGAGGAATCGGTTATAACAGGGTCGAGTACAGAGTCCAGGTCTAGACCCTACCCGCCCTGGACTCGATCACTCCTAATTTGAACAAATGCTCAATCCACCATCTGCCATTGACTGGTGGACGTGCTCTCCACCCCGCAATGGCGCTCGGCGCAAGGAGTCGCACAAGGTGGGGTGAGATTTAAAAGGAAAATTAACTTTTCATTATGAGACTACCGATTAAATTTCTGGGATTAGTTAAATCATTGCAGCAGGTTTCGGAAGAATATTTTTCTGCATTTACGGAATCCAATGAAATAGCTATGGCATTTGGTGAAGTCGTTGTAATAGGTGGTGAATTTTTGGACTGTAAATTTGATTTATACGAGAAAAATAAGTATAGTACAAATGCAACTAAAATTAGCGAAGATGACTAAATTGGCAAATTGTCAAGAGGTTTATAACCAAATTAGCATAATTAAAGATCATTATTAAATAATAAATTATTAAAAAGTTTAGAATTAAATTAGTATAATTGAAATATTTAAAAATGAAGTAGTCATCGTATAATAAATCGAAAATTTTTTGGATAATTTTCTAAGAGAAAAAGTAACTAGGTAAATTGTTAGGTGGGATCCCAATCATGCACCATTTAGCACCTTAGAACACTTCCACCCTCCCAACCTCTATGACCGGAAAAAAGAACAAGAAAAAACCTCTCAATTTTGAATTGTATGAATAGACCAATAGTATGAATAGATAGTGGTCTATTTCCATGGCCCCCACAACCTAATGCCAAGCTACATGAATCACGACGCCAGCACCCACCGTGATCTGACCTGCCTGCGACCTCGTAACAAGCGCGCGAGTCAGGCACGAATGCTTTAACATGCGCCACAAACCCCAGCCCCCGTTGCAACCACCACCTCTTTTTCCCCATCGAAGTTCAACGTGGAAGAGGATATAACTATCGAGCATTTCATATGTCATTGCTACTAGTAGTGAAAATTGAGAAGAACCATTGCATCGTAATTCTTCTGTTGCTGAGGAAGGTTCGGCAATACAACGGACTGAAATAGAAGGAATAAATGGTGTGCCGCCTTTAACATGCTGAGATCTCTCGCGAAGACCGTACAGAATGGGAAAAAGAAGAAAAAACCAGAGAAAATGACGCCCAGAAAGATCACCATACGGATTGGGAGAAAGAACACCATACGCATGCTTTAACATAAGCCATAAACCCCAGCTATCAATATGGGTTGAAAAGAATTAGCAACAGGAGCGTCAGATATGGCGGCTGGAATGGAAGGAATATGGGGCGACCCTTCTAAAGATGTAGAGATTTCTCACCAACTCTCCAGCCCACCATACAGAATTGGAATTGGAAAGAAAAAACGAGAGAGAATGACACCTAGATAGGACAAACGTTTGTCCCAGACAAACCAGCCACGGCTTCATGCCTAAATGAAGGATTACATAAAAGTCATATAACATATGTATCCGCTAAAAGTCCCTAAAGAAAACGACGCGAAAGCACCTATTGGCAGCCGACGCCGTAGCAATTCACTCGGACGCTTCTCTGACCTCGTCCACAAAGGCCCTGAGGTTCTTGTCCGAAGACCCACCTTCCTCCACAGCCTCCCTCGCCAGCTCCCTAAACTTCTGGGCATTCCTTCTCATCTCCTCCCCCTCCTCTCCATCTCCCACCACCAGCTCCAAGCACCTCCTCATCTCGCCGCTCTCCACCAGGCCATGCTCGTTGGGTCTCACCTTCACCCCGGTCCTCCACATGTCCGCCACGAGCTTGGCGTTCGTCTGCTGATCGCTCCACTGTGGGAATGCCACCACCGGCACCCCGCAGACCAAGCTCTCCGATGTGGAGTTCCACCCACAGTGCGTCACGAAGCACCCCACCGAAGGGTGCGATAGGACCTCCACTTGCGAGCACCAAGGCACTATCATCCCAAGCTTATCTAGTTCTTCTTTCAAGCTCAATCTATCCTCGTCTCCCTCTTCTTTCCCGCTTTCCCGGATGACCCACAAGAACGGCCGGCCAGTCTCTAAGAGCGCCCGTGCCATTTCCTCCTTCTGTGGCTTCGATAGCACGGAGATGCTCCCAAACGACAGGTAGATCACCGACCCCTTTGGCTTCGTGTCCAGCCACTCCATGTAGCCGCTCGAGCTCTTGAAGAGATCACCTCCAAAGGAAGTGTCCGATGGATCTTGCCTGTCCAAAAACGCGGACGGGATAAGCGGCCCGATCCCAATCACCTCAAACTTATCGATAGCCTGTATGGCGTCCGGTTCCAGTGCATCAAAGGTGTTAGCCAGCACCCTAGGATTGGCCTCCTCAAGTAGTATCTCAAAATGACGTTGGAGAAGCGGGAGGCTGAAGTTGTACTCATTTTTAGCATTGCAAAAGGAGGGTATGTCGCAGGCCATGAGAGGCGGCAACCCAGGCAATTGGATTGGCACTGAAGGATTGTCGCCCGTGCTTCGAATAAGATCCCCGTAGCCATGGAAGTAATAATAGTAGAAGTCCAAAACAGCGGCCGGTTGAATCCAAACGAGTGTCAAAGGAATGCCATGAGAACGAGCGACCTCGGCAACCCATGGAAGGAGGGTGGTGTAGAATACTCGCGAGAATTGCCGACCATTCTCTTGATTCGAGGTGATGAGGTCGCTTAAAGTCTCCGATCCTCGTCGCTTGAGCTCGTCCATGTATACATCGATATCTTGCCCTTCTTTGACACCATCGTCGTAGCCATCAGAGAAGCTGGTGAAGGATAGCCCCTCAGCAGGAGATTTCGACTCAGCCATGTGGTGGTGTGCACGAATGGCGGTGGCGAAGGTCACGCGAGCGCCCACACGCAGGAGACGCTTTGCGAACTGGAGGGAAGGGTTTATGTGGCCTTGGCCAGGGAAGGTCACGAGGAGGAAGTGTGGAGGTGCCATGGACGAGGCTTGAAGAAATTCTTTTGAAATAGTAATGACGCTGAGAGTGCACTCGAGAGGAGATATGCGGTATGTGGATTGGAAGAGGATTAACGAGGAGATTAAGGTGGAGGCTGTCCGTTATAAAAAGGATGTGTTGAAATTATTACGTCTTGGCTGACGAATGAGGGAACATTTCAAAGAATAAAAAGTTGCGAACTTACTTACGTCATCGGGTCACATGACGAATTAAGAAGTCAATGATTAGGGTTTAGACTATTCCAAAGATGAATGGCGAACCGTTCAAACATGAACACGGAGAAGACTTGGATGGTTCTAAAGAGAACTTGTCATGCCAAACTAAAATGTGTCGATAAGCACCTCCAATGTGAAAATAGCAGGAGCAGTAATACTAGACGACCTGAATCAGGATAGCTATGTAAACGCAAATCCAAATATACTTCAAGTTGATTATCCTAGGATTCTTTTAAGTGGTGGCCCTGCCTTGCAATTTTGTTTTTGAAAGGGCCCTTGTAGGATTGCATCTAATTTATTTGTGACAGTTCATTGATTGCCTCGTCGGCTTTGTTAGGATGCAAAATAATGGCAGTAGGCTGCAGACAACAGGATTGCTGGTGCCTGACTGAGATGTTTGGTGCTATTGCCCACACAAATTTTCACGATCCTCGTGAAGTCTTCGGTTATCTAACAAACCCAACATAAGCTAATTTGCTTCAATCATTCCGATAGAATGGAAATATTGAAGATTTAATTAGGTTTCTTCTTGTGGCCAATTCTATCGGAGAGTTGTGCTAACTATTCCATTTAGTTAACAGAGATGAACTTTCTTTTTGCATTGCGTAATGGACTAAATAAACCCATACCCGGAGAGCTGTGAGAGTGAGTGTCGCCAATGGCTTGTATGATGCTAACTATTCGAAGCGCCTATCAAGTGTAATTCGATTGCAAGGATTGAAGGAATTGTGCAAATCGAAGTTCACAGTCTTCCGTCCATGTAATCATCCCCCTTTTCAATGTGCATCATAGCCCCAAGGGGACTTGGTCAGCCTCATCAGCCTCCATGGCCGGAGTCATGCATCTTCTTCCTTCTAGCAAATTCTGCTTCTGTGTTCAAGAATTGCAACTAATTGCAAGGCTGATCACCATATAGGGTGGATACCCCATTGAATGATAAAGTCACCAGTTTGATCGCGAATTTTAAATAGTTTCAGTCACAAATTCCAATGATTCTGCATAGCACTACTGGTTCATGCAAGCTAGATATTTTCTCCAGAGCTAGCATGATTTCAAGTACATTTTACCAATATTGATATGTATCTTTTATTACAGGATGCACATGACCATGAGTCTTTCATCAAACTACTAGTTAAATGGAACATGTCATTGGGAATTAGGTCTCAATTCCCATTTGTTTCTTTTGCTTCGATATCAACTATTCCATTGTGACTGTTTCATTTCTTTGACCAATTGACCAATTGAAGCTTAAGGAGAAAAACATCTAGCCGGTATAGTTAGAGGGCTCCCATTTCTTTCATATCTTTCACTACTGATCATGTGTAAGATTGTCTTTTGCTTATTTTCGTGCAAAGGGAGATAGACTTTCTTAAAAGGCTATCTCACCCTAACATTGTCAAGCTCCTGGGATTTTGTCAAGAGGATGAAAATTTAGCTCTTGTTTATCAGTTCATGCCAATGGGCAGTTTGTAATTCCGGCTATTCAGAAGTAGGTAAACTGAATTTCAGAAAAGTCTCCTTAAGGATGCCAATTGTTTAGCACATCTTCTTGATCAAAATCATAGTTGATGCATGAGCCTATTTCAAAATTCAAGCTAGTTTGAACATGTTCTTGCTTTTAAGCATTACTTACATTTCACACGGCATAAGTACAGCCCGAGTGCCAAAACTTGGCATGAAGGGACACTTAAGTGCCAAAAGTTATAAAAGGTACACTTAAAGTGCCATTTTTCAAAACAAATGGATTACTTCAATACCAAATTGTTGGAACCCTACCGGAAATCCTACGTGGCAATTTTTTATTAATTTTCGTGCCTACGTGGCTCGCCGGAAATTGAGTCGGCGAAAAATCAACCAAAACGACGTCGTTTTGTGCGATGTGGATTTTTAAAATTATTAATTAAATAATTTTTAAAATTTTTAAAAATATATTATTATAAAATTGATTAATTTAAAAAAAAAAAAAGAAAAAGAGGAAGGGGGATCCGATGAGGGTTGTGCAGCCCTCGCCGCCACCGTCATTGGCCCACCATCGCCAAGAAGGGCCGGCGACGGTGGGCGAGGGTCGGCCGGGGTCGCTGGCGACTGGCCAGGGCTTGGCAACCCCGACCGACCCTTACCCATTGTTGCCAGCCTTTCTCGACGATGGTGGGGCGGCGGCGACAGCAGCAGCAGAGAAGGCTGCACAGCCCTTGCTGGATCCCCTTCCTCTCTTTTTTTTTTTTTTAATAAAAATCGATTTTAAAAAAATTAGTCGACTTGGCAATTTTTTTGGTTAAAATTGCCACGTGGATTTTTTATTTTGAAAAAAATGTTTTGTTAGCAAATGAAGTCGCTGGAAAATGAACACGTGGCAGTTTGGCTAGAATTTTTCGCCGTTAGCACTTAACTGATCCATTTTGCTCCGATTTTGGCACTTAAATGTATATTTTGTAACTTTTGGCACTTAAGTGTCCCCCTATGCCAAGTTTTGGCACTCTAGGGGTCCATATGTCCATTTCACACTATCTGTTACTTCGGTACAGAGGACTCCACTGCTCAACTTCCATGGGATGTGTGCCTCAAGGTTGCAGTTGGGGCTGCCAAAGGCCTGGCCTTCTTGCACAGTTTTGAGAGGCAAATAATATTCAAGGATTTTAAATCTTCGAATATTTTGCTAGATGGGGTTAATACTTTATCTTCCTTATAATGATTAAGGTCTTGTATCATAAAATTCATATGAACTCTATCATTCTAGTCAAATTCTTGGGAGAAGTATAATGTGACAATGACATGTCCAGTATCTCACTCCAAAGACTTGGAATTGTGTCCTCTAACCAGGAGAAAGGAGTAATGATAGCGAGTGGAGATCCTAAGTTTCCCTCTGCTTAATTGATGAAAGAGTTATAGTTGATTGCAAATTTATCTTTCTTTTATTTTTTGTTAAGTTCAAATATCCCAAGTTGTTTTTAGATATCTCCATATAGCTTGTTTGCTAGATTCATAAAAGTTTGCAGTTGATATTTAGGCTGGTTATCAAGTCTAATCCACTGTTCGGGTCTTCTGCAGTCTTAACACAGCCAAACTCTCAGACTTTGGATTGGTGAAGTTTGGTCCTCGAGAGGGCAGGTCGCCTGTCTCAACATGGGTCATAGGTACCCATGGCTATGCTGCCCCTGAATACATAGCAACCGGTAATTTTTCCATTGTAAGTTGCTTTTTGGTGACTTTTAGTGCTGAAGGACGTTCAGCCTTGAATTCTGACAATAATATCAGGAAGTTACTTTTTGACGCTTCTCTCTAATATCGCATAAAACTCTTGGATTTTACAGGGTATCTCTATGGAAAGAATGATGTTTATAGTTTCGGCGTCATGTTGCTTGAGATACTAATAGGCTTGAGGACATTTGACCATAGCTGTCCAGCCGGCAAAGCTCGTTTAGTGGAGTGGACCAGACCCGTCTTATCCAGTAAAAAAAAAGTGAGGACTATAATGGACACTAAATTGAAGGGTAAATATCATATGGACTCTGCACTCCGAATAGCACAACTAGCTCTAATGTGCCTCTAACCAGAACTTGAGCAGCGGCCTTCCATGACTAAAGTCGTGGAAGAACTGGAATTAATAGAAGCTGCCAGTGCTAATAGAATGCTACGGAAAATTTGAATTTATATATTACGTTGTTTGTACTTCACGTGCTGTGATCGAAGTCTATTGCTTCCCAGGATTAATCTTGGGCTTTGAATGTTCTTTTCCATTGTACCCAGTAGGTACTATGTGTTCTGTTTTCTTGTAAGCTCTTTGGAATATTTGTACGTGTCTATCATTATGTGCATCCACTTGTGAATTGAGATGTTGTGATTGCATTTTCTTTAAGAGGGGAATGGTTTTTTGATGGCTAATCCTCAATTTTGTTAGCAATCTAAGGTTTACCAAAAGAAGTGCGTAGCTCTCAAGAGTCCAAGCTCTTTTGTTTCTTGTCATGCTCAGGCTTTGAACATTAGCAGAATCTCATTCTTATTGCTGTCTTGAATTTGTTCATGCGGCAGTCAACCCGCCACCAATCTCCAGGAAGTATTATGCTGTTCGGTCCATTTTCATAGTCATTTTTGAGCTCCTCCGTCTCATGCCTCATCTCCAGAGCCGCTCCTCCATCTCGCTCCTTGTCTACTTGAATTTGTAGACTAATTGCTGGTAGAAAATGCCTTGGATGAGGGCAAGGAACAGAGTGAGGAAGATGTCGAATGTAGGCAGAGGATGGAGGTGGATGAGTAGCCTGAGCAGGGGATCTGCATCACAGAGGTGGCGGATGGCAGCCTCGACCTCGCTGTCGCAGGAAAGGGAGGACCAACTATCCAGAGGAGTGCGAGGACTCATGGAGTGACGATTCGGTTTTTGAAGGGCTTCGACGAAGAGGAGGAGGAGGAGACATTGACGGTCTTTGATTTGGACTAGAACCGGTGACGGTCTTTGATTTGGACTAGCACTGGTGGTGGATGGCTTCAGGTTGGGCGTGGATAATTCCGAAGAGAGCTTGCAACTTTTCTGCAGGCGTGGAACCTTAAGCGAAGGAGAACCGAGTAAAATTTTCTGCAGGCGTGGAACCTTAAGTGAAGGAGAACTGAGTCGCGGTCGATGAGGAGTAATTGTGACATGACGATGAGCTAGAACTGGTGGTGATTGGAGATGGAGCGGCTGTGGAATTAAGAGAAACCCAGTAACTTGAATGTCAAAACTCAAGCCAAACTCCGAACCGCATCAGAGCCGAAAATTAAGAAGTCAGAAGCCTCACTCACTCTCTGTTCACATTCGCCAAAGCAGCTGCCACATAGCTCCTCCGGCAGCACCCGAGCTCGATAGAAGAACGCTGCGGAGTCCAACCAAGCACGGGAGACTCAGGACACCACAGGGAGAGCCCGTGTGTAGCGAAACATGAGACTGATCTGCTATGGCAATTAGAAAATAAGCTAGTGTGGAAAATGATGCGCGGAGCCAGGTTGACTCTCTACCGACGGTGTTTGGCGGGCAGAAGATATAAGAATCGAGCACCTTTCTCGGGGGTTTCACCAGTCTATATGTTAGATCAAGTAAATGTCGTCTTCTCCCGAGGAAATAGGCGGTGGTAGAGGCAAGGAAGCAGAAACACAGTAGCTCTTGTTGAGAGAGAGAGAGAGAGAGAGAGAGAGATGGGGGTGTGTTATGGTACACCTGACTACCCCACTCCAAGCTCTACTGGTCATCTCAAATCAGGTACACGTAAATTCTTTCCTAGAGTGATATTTATTTTTACATCTACGGAGTCTCTATAAACTGAATCTTTGGGCTTCAGCTTGGAGTCTTTAATCTTCTTCTTGTCATCGTCTGAAGCAATTTTCTCCGTTCTTTGTTTTTCTTTTATGAAACTACAGGATGGAAGTTCAAAATCAGTACTTCATCGTCTTCTGTAGCCAGCAACAACCGTGACTTGATGGCTGCCCGCAACAAAAACTCCGGAGATGGAAAGACTCTGGCGGACCTCAGCTTGACCGTCTTCAGTTTCGCAGAGTTGAAAGAGGCAACCAAAAATTTTCGAGCCGATGCACTGCTTGGAGAAGGAGGATTTGGTCGTGTCTATAAAGGGACGCTTCATGGGAAGCAACGGTCTGGAAGGACGGAGACTACAATAGCTGCGAAAATATTAAACCCGAATGGTGCTCAAGGGAATAGAGAGTGGAGGGTAAGAACTGAGTCATCTTCACTTCCTTTCTCGGAATACAAGAACTTTGCTTTGTCGATTACAAGAACGAAGCAACCCAAATGCATGACGGTACTCATGGGAGCTTGTCATGCTCAACTCAGCTATGTCAATAAACACCCTCGTTATGAAAATAGCAGGAGCAGAAATACTAGACAACCTGAATTTATATGGCTATATAAACGCAAATCTCAATGTATGTGAAGTTGATTATCACAGGATTTCTATAAGTGGTGGGCTTGCCTTGCAATTTTGTATCTGAAAGGGCCCTTGGGGGAGAGAGAGATATTTCTGATTGCCTCATTGGCTTTGTTAGGGTGCAAACTAATGGCAGTAGGCAGCAGACAACACAATTGCTGGTGCCTGACTGAGTGGCATTAATTGTTTGGTGATATTACCTAAACATATGTTCACGATCCTCGTGAATTTTTCAGTTATCTAGCCTCAATTTAGTGTACACATTATGAATTATTTAAATTTAAATGAAGTAAAAGAAAGAATGTACAAAGCAATTTCACTTCAATCATCTCGATGGAAAGGAAAAGTCAAAGATTTAGTTACAATTGAAAATACGCTTTTAGGGTTTATTCTTCAGATTATTTGGTCACTAAGGACCTCAGCAAATTAGATTATAAGGCTCCATTTAGTTAATGGCGATGAACTTTCTTTTTGCATTTCTTTTATTTGTAATTGACTATGTAAACCCATAACTTGAGAGTGTGCGTGGCCATTGGCTTGTATGATGCTAACTATCGGAAGCACCTACTAAGTGTGATTCGATCACGAGGAATGAAGAAATCGCGCAAATAAAAGTTCACAGTCCTTCATCTATGTAATCTTCAACCTTTTATGATTAGTGGAATGTGGTTCTTTTCATAGTGAACTTGTTTTCTTCTTCCTTCGAGCAAATTCTGCTTCTATATCCAATAACTGAAATGAATTGCAAAGCCAATTAAATGATATAGGGTGGATACACCACTACAAGATAAAATCACCAATTTGATTGCAAATTATAAATGGGTTCAATTACAAATTTCAACGGTTCTGCATAGCTACTACTGGCATGTGAGCTTAATATTTTCTATAGAGCTAGTATGATTTGAAGTACATTTTACCATTATAGATATGTACCTTACATTACAAGATGCCCAATGACTCGAGTCTTCAATCAAACTACTTATTAAACCGAAACAATTTAGTAAGAATTAAGTGTTGGTTCTGATTTTGTACCTTTTGTTTCGATATCAACTATTCCATTGTGATTGTTTCATTTCTTTGCCCAATTGAAGCCTAAGGAGAAAACCTCTATTTGGTATAGTGAGGGGGCTTCCTTTTCTTTCATATCTTTGACTACTGACCATGAGTGAGACTCTCTTTTGCTTATTTTCGTGCAAAGGGAGATAGACTTTCTTGGAGGGCTGTCCCACCCTAACCTCACGAAGCTCCTGGGATTTTGTCAAGAAGACGGAAATTTAGCTCTTGTTTATGAGTTCATGCCAATGGGTAGTTTGGAGAAACACCTATTTGGAAGTAAGGGGTCTAATCATTATAAATTTCGGAAAAGTCTCCTTAGGGAAGCTAGTTGTTTAGCATATCTTCTTGATTAGTTGATAGTCATAGTTGATGCATGTGCCTATTTCAAAATTCAAGTTAGTTTTAACATGTACTTGCTTTTAAGCATTACTTACATTTTGCATTGTCCATTACTCTGGTACAGAGAGCTCCACTGCTCATCTTGGATGAGATGTACAACTCAAAATTGCGGTCGGGACTGCTAGAGGCTTGGCCTTCTTGCACGGTTTAGAGAGGCAAATAATATTCAGGGATTTCAAATCTTCAAATATTTTGCGAGATGGGGTTAATACTTTATCCTCCTTACAATGATTGTGGTCTTGGATCATAAAATTCACATGAACTATTTCATTCTAGTCAATATATTGGGACAAGTATAATAATGACAATGAAATGCCTAGTATCTCACTTTGAAGACTTGCAATCGTGTCCTTTAACCAGGAGAAAAAGAGTCATAATAGTGAATGGAGATCCTATGTTTCCCTCAGCTTAATTGATGGAATGGTTGTAGTTGATTGCAAATCTATCCTTTTTAGATTTGACGTTTAGTTCAAAACACGAGACAAGACCATTAACCAGTCCCTAGTTGCTTTTAGGTATCTCCATATTGGTTTTTGCTAGATTCATAAAAAAAATTTCAATTGATATTTAGGCTGGAACCTAAGAGTTCGTTTGGTAACATTTCTACTCCTGGAAACAATTTCTTTTGAGAAATAAATCTTTTCTATTTCTATTCCCTAGAACAAATTTTGAGTAAAATAGGGTATTTTGTAACTACAAAATTTCTTATTCTCGGAATAAAAAAAAGAATATAAATGCGTTTGGTACCGACAAAATTTTTTTATTTCTTTCTTCTCCAATCGCACCTCGCTGCCACCAGCCGCCGGTCGTTGATTGCCGATCGCCGGCTGCCACCCCCGGTCGCCAGCTGCCACCCACGGTCGTCGTCGCACCCCGCCGCCGTAGCCGATCGCAGAACGCCGCCCACCACCGCCGATTGTCGACCCCTGCCGGCCGCTAGTCGCCGCCCACCACCACCAATTGCCAACCCCACCGGTCGCCGACCGCGGGGTGAAGGACGGCGGCGAGAGGCCGGCGACTGGCGGTCGGCCGATGGCGAGCAAGTGGGGGCGGCCGGCAACAAGTGGCAACGATCGGCAGTTGGCCAATGGCAAGTGGGTGGGGGCGATCGGTAGTCGGCCAGTGGTGAGTGGGTGGGGGCGACCGGCGACAGGTGGCAAAGATCGGCGTCTGGCGACGGCAGGCAGCAAGCAACAGTGGGTGGGTGGCGACGTGCTATAGGCGGTGAGTAGTCCCCAAAAAATAGTTTCTAGAAACTATTCTCAGGATTAAGAAGTTACTTTTTTCTATTTCTCATTTCTACTCCAAATCTATTTCTAGGAACAACTTTCTATTTCCAGGAATAGAAAAATCAGTTAGTATTACCAAATGCATTTTTGTTCTTTTTCTATTTCGAGGAACAAAAGTACAGAAAAATAGAGAAACAAAAGTATTACCAAACGGAGCTTAAGTCTAATCCATTGTCCGGTTGTCCTGCAGTCTTACATGGCCAAACTCATGGACTTTGGACTGGTGATATCTGGTCCTCCAGGGGCCAGTCACATGTTTCGACACAATTTATGGGTACCTTTGACTATGCTGCCCCTGAATATAGAGTAGCTGGTAATTTTTCCATTGTAAAGTGCTCTTTCATGACTCAATGCTAAAGAATATTCAGTTTTGAATTTTGACAATAATATCAAGGAATTTTTTTTTTCTGATACTTCTCTGCAACATTGCACAAAACTCTTGGATTTTACAAGCCATCTCTATGTAAAGAGTGATGTTTATAGTTTCAGCATCATGTTGCTTGAGATACTACAAGCTTGAGGGTGTAACATAAGGGCCACAAGCCAGCCCATTTCTGTTTTTTGTTAAAAGCCAGCCCAGCCCACTTTACTCCTTCTCCTTGCTGCGTGCAAGCTGCTGAAAGCAGAATCAGAGCAGAAACAGAAACAAAGCAGAAACAGAACGAGAGAAGAGGAGAGAAAGAGAAGGAAAATGAGCTAAATGAAAGAGTTTTTGGCACACCTATGATCTGGATGACTCACCAAGCTTACTCAACACTATCCTACGGCGCCGGTAAGTGATTAAGGCTTCTAATCATCCTTGGAAAGGATTAATAGCAACTAGGGTTTGAAATTCGGAGTTTATGGAGATTTGTGCGGCGAGGTCCGATTTTTGAGTTTTTTAGCTGAAAATTTTTATGGGAATGATACTTTAGGATGTTGTGAAGCTATAGCATTTTGCGGAATTGAATTTGAACTTGCGGTTTGTCCGGAACGGATTTTTGAAGTTTGGCGCGCGTTCTGTCACTGTAGCGAACAGTAGCTTCGGGACTGATTTTCTGCTGTTTTCGGCAAGGTTTCGAGGCAGCTGTTATGGGGTTGTTGTAGTGCATCGAAAGAGCTTTCTAATGACTATAAGTGGGCTTGAAACCAAGTTTTGTGGAGGAAGTTATGGGGCGACAAAGTTGAATGCGTGTCCGTGTCTCGCGGATAACAATAGGTTTCCGTTTGAGGCGAGCTTTCCGTTGACACGTAGGTGTCGTTTTATCGACAAATAGGCGTACTATAGCCAAGTTATTCTTTAGAATGTCCATTTACTCGATTTTTGATATTATTTTGAATTAATTGTTAGGAATTCGAGTACGTCGGCTCAAATAAGGGCTTAGTTGGTTTTTGGCTCTTCTCAGGTGAGTGACATGTTTCTTCCTTGTATTTTAAACTCATATTTGAAATATATTATGGGTAATATATGCTATTAGTTGAAAATAGCATTTTTTGATGCATGAAAATAGGATCGGGTTTTCACTACCATTTGTTGTTTAAATGAGGGAATTGTCCCTTTGTTGAGATATTTGCCTAAAAGTGGTTTGTGAAACCTTTATCAAAGGACCTTGGAAAGTTTCTGGTTTATGTTAAGCATTTCAATATTTATTAAATGCTTGAATTGTGAAAGGATTATGATTCTGTTGTGGATGATTGGAGATTTGTGGTTATTGGTTGATGCTCAATGTCTCTGTGAACCCTGAGGGGTGTGTAGGTATGCGCATACTAGTCTAGGATATCCTTGTGGGCCGAGCCACCGGCTTATAGTAGGTGGAGACCTAACCAAGGGGGAATCTTGGTCGTCTCGTCACGGGCGTTAAGCGTGACCATGGTTGGACATTTGAGCCTGAGCTTGGTCAATGGAGTAGACCATTGACATTTTGATTTGAGTTTGGTCGATGGAATGGACCGTTGATCCTTGTTTTGACGAGTTTAGCCAATGGGATAGACCCTTGGCATGTGCTTGATGAGATTGACCAGTGGATTCGACCATTGGTACCTACTTTGTTGTTCTTTTTGAGATATTTGTAGTGTATATATATTATGTTCAAAGTGGATTGTATTGGTATTGTAAAGGTGCATTAGTGATTTCCCGATCCGCTTGGAAGAAATGTGTTACTTACTGAGCCGTGGTAGCTCACTCCTCTCATCTTCATGTTTTTCAGATTCCTCAGTGAGCCGCCAATAGGACGTGAGCGTTCGTATCAGGGAGGACTTTTTGCTTGTGGGAAATTTTTGGTGAGCTAGCTTAATTAGTGAACTTGAGGTAGTTGTTTAGGAGGTGTATGTATTTTTTTTTGGTGGTTTTAGACAACTCTGATATTGTAACCATATGCCTTTTGTCATATATATATAAGTGGATGTATATATGTTCATATAAGGTTATATGTTGGTTTGTTGAGGCTTCGTCCTTTGCTTAAAGGATGGCCGTGTCATGCCTTGATTCTTGTGATTTGGGGTGTGACATTTATTGGTATCAGAGCTTAAGTTTTGATCTTTTTGGGTTTAGTTGTGGGACGTGGTGAGATTGTGTGATAGAAGTGCGCTAGACTTTTAGATACTAAGTTGTCACTTGATTCTTGGATTCAGGTGGTCATGCGTGACTCGGAGACACTTGCCTCGCTTCGTAGAAATAGTAAAGGCAAGCAAGTTGTAATCCCCGATGCCAGAGATACGCCTCAACGTTCTCGAGGCTCGGCTTCAAAAAGGAGATTGGAAGACCGACATGATGGGAGCCCCGATTTGCAAGAAGTTAGAGAAGAAGCTCAAGGGCCCTCTCCCCCGACTGAGTTTACGCAGGCCATGATTCATTGGTATCGCCAAGCGAAGGAACTAAGTGGAGATGGCATGAATGGCCCTTATACCTTTGCCCAATTTAGAAAGGCGAAACCACCCACCTTTGATGGAAAGGCTGACCCTCTTGCAGCTGAGAATTGGACTAGAAAGATCGAGGGGATCTTTGAAGCTGAATGTGTCCCCGAGGACAAGAAGGTTACCTTTGCCACTCGATACTTGGAGAGTGAAGCGGAGCATTGGTGGGACGGAATGAAGCCTGCCCTTGGAGATAGAAATACTGTGATAGCTTGGGAGGACTTCAAGAAGGCTTTCAATGCTCAATTCTTCCCCGTTTCATTTCAGCAAAAGATGAAGAGTGATTTTATTCACATATCTCAAGGTGACTTTACTGTCCTGGAGTATGCAATCCGCTTTAATCAAATGAGTAGATTTGCCGAGAATATTGTGTCTAACGAGCAGGACAAGGTAGATCATTTTCAGCAAGGGCTTCGATATGAAATTGGTGCCGCACTCACACCTGTAGCATTGACAACTTATAAGGAAGTGCTTGAGCGAGCGATGCAGGTGGAACAAAAGATGTTGGAACGGGAGCCCCAGGGTGCACCTCAATCAAAGAAGTTGAAGTCCACTGATACTCAAGATAGTGGTACCGGTGGTGGCGAGAAGAAGAAAGTTTTTAACCAGCCGGGAAAATCCAGAATTTTGAGTAACTCAAGCCCTTGTACTACTTGTGGGAGGTGCCACGGCGGTCCTTGTTACCGCAAGAGAGGAGCATGTTTTAATTGTGGAAAAATGGGACATATGGCGCGTGAATGTCCTACACAAAGGAATTCTCCTGGGGATAACCGAATATGCTTTGTATGTGGGCAACCTGGACACCTAGCGTCTACTTGTTCTATGAGAAGAACTACTCCTTCAGTTGGTAGACCTCAAGAGAGCCAGTAAAGACGAAGACGCGGTAAGGTCTTTGCTATGACCGAAGAGGATGCATTTGCGTCTAATACGTTGTTGCGAGGTAATGTTTCGATTGCCTCGCAATATGCCTATACACTGTTTGATTATGGTGCTACACATTCCTTCATTTCAGTTGATTTTGCAAGAAAACTTGATGTGTTACCTGAGTTTCTTAAATATGAATTACGTGTTGACACACCCACTGGTGATTTCTTGATTGCTGACCGTGTATTCAAGAACTGTTTGCTTCAGATTAATGATGTCCAATTACCTGTAGATTCGGTGGAGTTGAATATACAGGATTTTGATATTATTCTAGGGATGGATTGGTTATCAAAATATTATGCTACTGTTGATTGCTATTCGAAGAAAGTTACCTTTCGACCTCCAAATCAGCCCGAGTTCTCTTTTTCGGGAAATTGTAAGGGCACTTTTCCAAGATCGATTTCAGTTATGCAAGCAAGGAAGCTTTTGAAGAAAGGTTGTTTTGGTTATTTGGCCTATGTAAAGGACACAAGTAAGGAAGTGGTAAAGCTGGAAAATGTTCATGTTGTTAGCGAATTTCCTGATGTGTTTCCAGAAGATTTACCTGGCTTACCTCCTGATAGAGAGATTGAGTTCTGTATTGATTTAGTACCTGGCACAGCACCTATTTCTAAAGCACCATATCGGATGGCACCTTCTGAGTTAAATGAATTGAAAATACAATTGCAAGAGCTTATGGATAAGGGTTTCATCAGGCCTAGTGTGTCGCCGTGGGGAGCTCCTGTCCTATTTGTAAAGAAGAAGGATGATAGTATGCGGCTTTGTATTGATTACCGAGAACTTAACAAGGTGACGATAAAAAATAAATATCCTTTGCCCCGAATTGATGATTTATTTGATCAACTCCAGGGAGCTCAGGTATTTTCTAAGATCGACCTTCGTTCTGGGTATCATCAGTTAAAGATCAAGGCTGATGATGTGCCTAAGACTACTTTTAGGACAAGGTATGGGCACTATGAATTTCTTGTTATGCCTTTTGGGTTGACGAATGCCCCTGCTGCTTTCATGGATTTAATGAGCAGGGTATTCAGGCAATTTCTTGATAGATTTATTGTGGTGTTCATTGATGATATTTTGGTTTATTCAAGGAGTTTGGAAGAACATGAGCATCACTTGAGGGTTGTTCTACAAACATTGCGTGAGAAGAAGTTGTATGCTAAATTCAGTAAGTGTGACTTTTGGCTTGATCATATAGAATTTTTGGGTCATATAATATCAAAAGATGGTATCTCAGTTGATCCAAAGAAAGTTGAAGCAGTTGTTCAATGGAATCGCCCCACTAACGTCACGGAGGTAAGGAGTTTTCTCGGGTTAGCAGGTTATTATAGGCGGTTCGTAGAGGGGTTTTCCAAAATTGCTGATCCACTTACTCGCCTAACTCAGAAAGGAGTTAAATTTATATGGTCAGATCAGTGTGAGAAGAGTTTCCAAGAGTTGAAGAGGCGATTAGTGTCGGCTCCTATATTAACTTTGCCTTCAGGAACAGGTGGTTTTACAATTTTCTGTGATGCATCTAAGGAAGGTTTGGGATGTGTTCTTATGCAGAATGGTAGAGTTGTGGCTTATGCCTCCAGGCAGTTGAAAACTCACGAGAAGAACTATCCCACTCATGATCTAGAGTTGGTGCGGTGGTGTTTGCCTTAAAAATATGGCGGCACTACTTGTATGGTGAAAGATGTGAAGTTTTTACGGATCATAAGAGTCGAAGTATATTTTTACTCGGAAGGAACTAAACATGAGGCAAAGGAGATGGCTAGAACTTCGAAAGATTATGACTTATCCATTAATTACCATCCAGGTAAAGCTAATGTAGTAGCTGATGCTTTGAGTCGTAAGTCTTTCGCGAATATGGCAACATTGCTCACTTCTCAAAGGCCTATTCTCGAGGATATGAGAAAGCTGGACTTGGAAGTATTGATACATCAGCTGGGTGCTCGATTAGCCAATCTTCAGGTACGGCCGACATTGATTGACAGAATTAAGGCCAAACAGAATGAGGATCCTCAGTTGGGGAAAATCAAAGAAGGTGTAGAAGCAGGAAAACAAGATGACTTCAGTATCCATGTGGATGGGTCATTGAGATTTCATGGTCGACTATGTGTTCCCGATGATTCAAAATTGAAGGAGGAGATATTACGGGAAGCTCATAGTACTAAATTCTCAATTCATCCAGGAAGCACTAAGATGTACAAGGATTTGAGAGAAAATTTCTGGTGGATCAATATGAAGAAAGACATCATGAAGTTTGTTGACCAATGCCTGATTTGTCAACAAATAAAGGCCGAGCATCGGAAACCAGTGGTCACCGCACCCACTTGAAGTACCTAAATGGAAGTGGGAGCATATTACCATGGATTTTGTTGTCGGTTTACCGAGGACGCCTAGTGGTAAGAATGCCATTTGGGTGATTGTCGATCGATTGACTAAATCTGCACACTTTTTGTCATATCGATTCGGCCTTTCACTAGAGGACATGGAGAAACGGTACGCTAATGAGATAGTGAGGCTTCATGGAGTCCCGGTAAGTATTGTTTCCGATAGAGATCCCAGGTTTGTGTCTAACTTTTGGAAGAGTTTGCAAGGGGCGTTAGGTACTCAACTCAACTTTAGTACAGCTTTTCACCCGCAGACGGATGGTTAGTCAAAAAGAACCATTCAGACATTAGAGGATATGCTACGATCCTGTGTTATCGACTTTGGCGGTTCATGGGATGAACACTTGCACTTGGCGGAGTTTTCTTATAATAACAGCTATCACTCCAATATTAAGATGGCTCCTTTCGAAGCTTTGTATGGTCGTAAATGTAGAACTCCCATTTGCTGGGATGATGTTGGTGAGAAAAGGTTAACTGGCCCTAAGTTCATACAACAATCAGAAGAGAAAGTTAGACTTATTCGAGAGCATCTAAAAACAGCTCAAAGCAGTCAGAAAAGCTATGCAGACCTCAAAAGGCGCAAGATAGAATTCAGTGTGGGAGACCATGTATTCTTGAAGGTTTCTCCCATGAAAGGTGTCATGAGATTTGGCACACGTGGTAAATTAAGCCCAAGATACGTGGGACCGTTCTTGATATTAGAAAAGATTGGCGAAGTTGCTTATAAAGCGGCTTTGCCACCTGCGTTATCCGGAGTTCATAATGTGTTCCACGTGTCTTTATTACGGAAATATGTGCCAAATCCTGATCATGTATTGGACTTTACACCGTTGAAGTTGAGAGAAAATTTGACATATGAGGAGCAACCTATTCGCATCATCGATAAGAAGGATCAGGTATTGCGACGACGCACTATTCCTTATGTGAAGATTCAATGACAAAACCACATGGAGAGGGAAGCCACTTGGGAGCTTGAGGATGAGGCAAGACATAAATATCCTCATTTGTTTCGTGACTGAGGTACGTATAAATTTCGAGGACGAAATTTTTTTAAGGAGGGTAGACTGTAACATAAGGGCCACAAGCCAGCCCATTTCTGTTTTTTGTTAAAAGCCAGCCCAGCCCACTTTACTCCTTCTCCTTGCTGCGTGCAAGCTGCTGAAAGCAGAATCAGAGCAGAAACAGAACGAGAGAAGAGGAGAGAAAGAGAAGGAAAATGAGCTAAATGAAAGAGTTTTTGGTGCACCTATGATCCGGATGACTCACCAAGCTTACTCAACACTATCCTACGGCGCCGGTAAGTGATTAAGGCTTCTAATCATCCTTGGAAAGGATTAATAACAACTAGGGTTTGAAATTCGGAGTTTATGGAGATTTGTGCGGCGAGGTCCGATTTTTGAGTTGTTTAGCTGAAAATTTTTATGGGAATGATACTTTAGGATGTTGTGAAGCTATAGCATTTTGCGGAATTGAATTTGAACTTGCGGTTTGTCCGAAACGGATTTTTGAAGTTCGGCGCGCGTTCTGTCACTGTAGCGAACAGTAGCTTCGGGACTGATTTTCTGCTGTTTTCGGCAAGGTTTCGAGGCGGCTGTTATGGGGTTGTTGTAGTGCATCGAAAGAGCTTTCTAATGACTATAAGTGGGCTTGAAACCAAGTTTTGTGGAGGAAGTTATGGGGCGACAAAGTTGAATGCGTGTCCGTGTCTCGCGGATAACAATAGGTTTCCGTTTGAGGCGAGCTTTCCGTTGACACGTAGGTGTCGTTTTATCGACAAATAGGCGTACTATAGCCAAGTTATTCTTTAGAATGTCCATTTACTCGATTTTTGATATTATTTTGAATTAATTGTTAGGAATTCGAGTACGTCGGCTCAAATAAGGGCTTAGTTGGTTTTTGGCTCTTCTCAGGTGAGTGACATGTTTCTTCCTTGTATTTTAAACTCATATTTGAAATATATTATAGGTAATATATGCTATTAGTTGAAAATAGCATTTTTTGATGCATGAAAATAGGATCGGGTTTTCACTACCATTTGTTGTTTAAATGAGGGAATTGTCCTTTGTTGAGATATTTGCCGAAAGTGGTTTGTGAAACCTTTATCAAAGGACCTTGGAAAGTTTCTGGTTTATGTTAAGCATTTCAATATTTATTAAATGCTTGAATTGTGAAAGGATTATGATTCTGTTGTGGATGATTGGAGATTTGTGGTTATTGGTTGATGCTCAATGTCTCTGTGAACCCTGAGGGGTGTGTAGGTATGCGCATACTAGTCTAGGATATCCTTGTGGGCCGAGCCACCGGCTTATAGTAGGTGGAGACCTAACCAAGGGGGGAATCTTGGTCGTCTCGTCACGGGCGTTAAGCGTGACCATGGTTGGACATTTGAGCTTGAGCTTGGTCAATGGAGTAGACCATTGACATTTTGATTTGAGTTTGGTTGATGGAATGGACCGTTGATCCATGTTTTGACGAGTTTAGCCAATGGGATAGACCCTTGGCATGTGCTTGATGAGATTGACCAGTGGATTCGACCATTGGTACCTACTTTGTTGTTCTTTTTGAGATATTTGTAGTGTATATATATTATGTTCAAAGTGGATTGTATTGGTATTGTAAAGGTGCATTAGTGATTTCCCGATCCGCTTGGAAGAAATGTGTTACTTACTGAGCCGTGGTAGCTCACTCCTCTCATCTTCATGTTTTTCAGATTCCTCAGTGAGCCGCCAATAGGATGTGAGCGTTCATATCAGGGAGGACTTTTTGCTTGTGGGAAATTTTTGGTGAGCTAGCTTAATTAGTGAACTTGAGGTAGTTGTTTAGGAGGTGTATGTATTTTTTTTTGGTGGTTTTAGACAACTCTGATATTGTAACCATATGCCTTTTGTCATATATATATAAGTGGATGTATATATGTTCATATAAGGTTATATATTGGTTTGTTAAGGCTTCGTCCTTTGCTTAAAGGATGGCCGTGTCATGCCCTGATTCTTGTGATTTGGGGTGTGACAGAGGGCATGTGATTGGAGGCGTCCACGAGGCAAAGCTAATTTAGTGGAGTGGGCCAGACCATTCTTATCCAGTCAAAACGAACTGTGGGCTATAATGGACTGTAGATTGAAGGGCAAATATAGTGTATATTCTGCACTCCAAATAGCACAGCTCATCTTAAAATGCGTCGAAGAGATTCCTAGATTTCGGCCTCCCACGACTAAAGTCGTGAAAGAACTAGAATCAATAGAAGCTACCAAATGCTACTAGAATGCCATGGAAAGCTAGAAATTATTTATTATGTTGTTTGTTCTTCATGTGATGTAATCGAAGTCCGTTGTTTCCCAGGATTAACTTAGGGCTTTGAATGTTCTTTTTCATTGTACCCAGTAGTTACTAGGTGTTCTGTTTTCTTGTAAGGTCTTTGGAATATTCATACGTGTCTATCGTTACATGCATCAATTTGTGAATTGAGATGTTGTGACTACATTTTATTCAGGATTCGATGGCTAATCCTCAATTTAAGTTTTACCAAAAGAAGTCCGAAGCTCTTCAAGAGTCAAAGCTCTTTTGTTTCTTTTCATGCTCAGGCTTTGAACATCAGCAAAATCTCATTCTTATTGCTGTCATGAATTTGTTCATGCGGTACTCGACTATCCACCAATGTTCAAGACATATCATGATGTTCGGTCCATCCTCATAGTCATTTTTAAGCTCCTCCATCTCGCACCTCATCTCCAGAGCTGCTCCTTCCCCGCTGCTCCTCTGTGTCGTTCCTCATCTACTTGAATTTTAAGGCTAATTGCTGGTAGAGAATGCCTTTGGTGAGGGCAAGGAACGGAGTGAGGAAGATGTCAAATGTAGGCAGGGGATGAAGGCGGATGAATGGCATGATGAGGGGGATCTGCGTCGCCAATTCAGACTCTTATAGTGGAATGATTAGAGCTGAAGAAAGAAAGAACAGTAGAACTGGTAAGTTCCACTTATTTCAAAAGCTTCGTTGGCAATTTGAGATAATTGGCTTCTACTAGGCCAAATATTACCTATGGAGTGGGAATTATCAATAGGTTCATGGAAAAACAAGACCTATTTGCAAGCAGCAAAAAGAATTTACAATAATTTAGTGAAACTCATGACCGCCACCTCTAGTCGTCGATTTCATTCTCTAGATGTAGATGAAGCCATTTTTTTGAAGCTTGATTTAGTATGGCCGTTTCCTTAGATATCCCAGTAAGTGAATACTAGCGGCATAATTACAACGGGAGTGCCATAACTTGGCACGGAGGGACACTTAAGTGTAAAAACTTACAAACGGTACATTTAAGTGCCAAAATCGGAGCAAAATGGATCACTTAAGTGCCAACGGCAAGAAAATTCTATCAAAATGCTGACATGACATTTTTCCGGCGATCTAGGCTCAAAACGACGTCGTTTTTATTGCTGATGTGGCGAAATAAGCTCAAAATGACGCCATTTTGACTCAAATTTATTTTTTAATAAATATTTATTAAATAATATTAAAAGAGCGGAAAAAAAAAAAGAGAGGGGGAGCAGCCTGTGGCCGCCGCCCCATCACCGGTGGGGTAGCGGCAACAAATGGTGAGGGTCGCGACGACAGGCCGGGCGCAGGTCGACCGACTCACCGATCGGCGGTGAGGGTCCCCGGCCCTCGCCAAACACCGGAGAGGGTGGCAACCCTCTCCCGGATCCGGGCGAGGGTTGGCCGCCCTTGCCCCGGCCTAGGCGAGGGTCGCCGGTCCTCGCCCCGGCGCTAGCGGCCTCGCCTAGCACCGCTAGAAACTTAGCGGCGCTGGGCGAGGCCGCAGGTGAGGGCCGCCCACCCTCACCCAGATCTGGGAGAGGGTCGCCGACCCGTGCCCAAGCGTTGGCGACCCTCGCCGCCGCCCCACCGGCGATGGGGTGGCGGCCACAGCCGCTCCCCCTCCTTTCTTCTCCTTCTTTCTTTTTTTTTTTTTTTTTAAAATTTTCACTCTTTTAATATTATTTAATTAATATTTATTAAAAAATAAATCTTAGTCAAAATGACGTCATTTTGGGACCTTGTGGCCACATCTTCACCCAAAACGGCATCCAAAATGTCATCTCAACATTTTGGCCGTTTTAGGTTTATTTTCACATCGCAATAAAAACGACGCCGTTGGCACTTGGAAAAATGCCATGATCCCATTTTGCTCCCATTTTTGGCACTTAAGTAATCCCTTTGCTCCGATTTTGTAAGTTTGTAAGTTTTTGCACTTAAGTGTCCCTCCGTGCCAAGTTATGACACTCTCGGAGTCCGTATGTCGATTACTACTAGCAATATCATTTATGGAGAGAGCATGTTTAAATCCTAAGATTTTTTATTTCCTTAATTTAATTTTGAAAATTTACAGAAAAAATACAAATGACCGATTCGGTTAGCTTCATTAATTGTTTTGAAATGAAAATTTACGTGGCATTTTTTACCAATTTTTTCTCTCTCTTGTGAAAATATGGAAATTCTGCGGTGTTAAGCGGATGATATAGAAAAAATAGACAATTTAAAAAAAAAAAAAAACTAGGGAGATAAATGGGTTGGGGAGTGGCATCGGGCACTTTTGCCCACCGGCTAAGCCTCCGCGAGGCCTCAGCGAGAGCGGCTGGCCCTTGCATAGCCACCAACGCGGCAAGTGCCTCCTATTGTTCCCACCCTAGAACCTTTTGTAGACCTTTTTGAATATTCTCAATTTTTTTTTAAATTTCAAACTTCTTAAAATTTCCATTTTTGCAATTGCATTTTTTATTTCTAGTGTGCCAATAACTTGGCGCCACATTGGATGGAAAAATCAATAAAATGTGCACAACTTTTTGTCCAGAGAAACTACGAAATTAACATAATCCAAAAATTTGCAGTTTTTATGTAAGTCTTGACACCCAAATAGGGCATATTTGTTAACTTGCTCTAAAATAATTGATTATATTCTTTTATTTTAAGCTGGGAACAGATTTAAAACAAAAATCTGTTTAGTAAATTTTTTATTTCCAGAACAATACCAATTTTTTGTTCCCAAGAACAAATTTGTTCCTAGTAATAGATTTGGAATAGAATCAATAACCAAAAAAGAGTTGCTTCTTGTTCTTGGGAATAATTTCAAAAATCAATTCCCAATTTTCCTTCCTTTTCTTTTTCTTCTTCTTCTTCAATGTTCAGCCTAGTTGCCAACCTCGGGATGGCCAGCAATCCTCCTGCAAGGTCGCTAGCCTTGGTCTAGCCGGTCACCAACCAACCGATTGAAGCTTGAAGGAGGAGCAAATGAAAAAAGAAAAGAAAAAAATTATAAGTCATAAAAGAATTTAAAGCTCCTACCAAACGCATTTATATCCCGGAAATAGAAATTTTGGATAGTTATCAAACACTTTCAAATGCCCAGAAACTCTTCTAGAAAGCATAACATAAATTGTTCATGAGAGCAAAATAATTACCAAACACACTCTTATAATATTTTAGAATTGAGTGAATTATGGTGACTAGTTTTAGAATTTTTTCTTAAAATTTCTCTTATTTTTCTATTATGATCGATGGAATTATGCTCTAATCTCTTCATACATTTCAATTCCACGTCCGACGAAAAAGTACTTGCAAAATGGGGGGGAGAAACAGAAGAACATTAGCACTTGGAACTTGGAAATAGCAAATGGTATATTGCAAATCATCTCTTTGCAAATAACTTCTCTCTGACGTCCTGTTGCATTGTTCTCTTGAAAACAAGCCGAGACTTTTAAAGAGTTACGCTGGGGAATTTGCAACATCCATGACCTGCCCAAAAAGAACCAAAATCAGCAAAGCATGAACGCAAATGAAATCAGCAGTTAGAAAATTCAAGGCTACATAATCATAATAAGTCTTCACTTCAATAGCTGTGATGTGCAAGTATGTGATCAGCTTTGTTAATTAGAGATATGCAAAATGGACCACCTAAATGGGAACCGCCCAAACTAGACTAGACCGGATCAGCCGGTTTGGTCCGATTCCTGGTTTCTAAAAATGAAACCGGTGTTTAGGTTATCTAGTTTCCGATTCCAATAGGGAATCAAACCGGACCAATTAAATATACTTTTTTATTTTATTATTTCTTCAAAAAAATTATTAAAATGTGAACTAAACATTATCTCGATCCGGATCAAAACAGTGAGGAAAAAAGAAATAGGTAAAAAAGTAGTGGGAAGAAAAATGTGACTAGTTCCATTAGATTGGATCGGAACCAAACCGATTGACAATCCAGTTCCCAATTTAAGGAACCGGTCCTCCCGGTCCAGTTCTCGGCTTCACCTTGTAATTGGACTAAACTGAGAACCAATCTCGCCTACTGTCCAGGATGATCTAACACTGTTGCAATATCTATCTCTTTGATTTCAGAAATTGAAACTCACTTGGGTCTCTAACAGTCTGCTCCGCCAGTCCATTGAAGTAGCAGGTCGCGCCTAGGCTCCTGAACCGCGCCCAGTACGCGCTGAATGCGTAGCTCGCTTGCCGAAAGGTCGATGCTGGTTCGTGGCACTCCCTCCCGGGCGCGAGCGTGTCGCACATGCCGTTTCCCCTCCCGCAGGCAGAGCTCAATGCCGAGCCGAGATCGGTCGAGTTCGCATCTCTCCTCGCCACGCACCACAGTTTTCCCTTGTAGGGCCTGTTGTTGGTGGGCAACGGCAGAGGCCCCAACGTCGAAGCAGGCCTCTTCCCGGTTAGGTCGATCTCGTAGACGGCGTGGCCGCTGGCATGTAATAGTCCCCAGTGCCGCTCCGTCCCAGGGCCTGGCTTACAGTTCTCGTCGTATAATGAAAAGATGAACGTCGGTATGACGACCCCAGGCCGAGCGGGAGTCCCGGCAGGCGGCTTGGCCGTCATTTTCTTGATCAGATTGCGGTTATACGTGGCAGCATTGTAGATGTTCGCTCCAGGTTCGTCAATGTCGCCAGAGTTTGGCCATCCGGTCTCGGCAATTAGAAGCGGGATGTTCGAGTAGCCGAGCCTTTTCATCGCGAATATTATGGAGTCGAGCATCTGGTCCAGGAGATTAGTGTATATCAACCCAGTCGCGGGATCGGTGTAGTTGAAATTTCCTCGGAACAGCGCGAAGTCCAGAGAGATGTCGCCCGGGTTCTGCGACCACGGGAAGTAAGGATACACGTCGAGGAAGAAGTAAGACCTCGTGCTGTTCAAGAAGCGGACCAGTGGCATCATCACGGATTCAGCGACATCCGAGCGGAACCTCCCGCTCGAGGGAGGGAATGAGGATTCGACCACGTCCATCGCCAGCGGGGTCCCTACTTTGATGTTGCGTACGCTGTTTGCCCGAAGCGAATTCTTGATCCTGCGCATCGCAGGGACAAGGTCGCGCCACAACTGCGGTCTCGATCAGTGCTATTGTAGCTCAAGACCTCGTTGCCGACCAGGATGAACCAGATCATCGTGCCGGGATAATACGGGAGGACGTTGCTCCTCACCCATCTGTCGGCTAGGGCCTGGCTCGACGCAACGCCTGGGATCTCTTGGTTCTGGACCATGATGGAGACTTGGATCTTGGTTCCGGATAGCAGCCTCAGGATCTCCGGGTCAGCATCGTACAGCTTCACGCGCCCGGCTCTCATCGACTGGATGTGCTCGATGGATCGGGACGGGGACGGCAAATTGTTCCCGACCCGCCCGTAGTTGATGCCCATCTTGTTTGAAATTTCACCCTCTGTCAACTAAAGCAATTAGCGTTCTACGTTCAGAATCGGCAGTAAAGACGTAACGGGAAAGCGGCACTTACTGGCGAGAGAACAGAGAGAGGCGAGCAAGAGAGCAACCAAAGGCATTTTGGGAGGTCAGTTTCCAACTTGGATGAACACGAAACAAAATGGAAGAGCGAATGATGAATGAGAGCGCCTAGTTTTTTCTGTTGAATCCTCTCTACTTAAAGGGAGACTCCGTCGGCATGATCATTTTCTTGGTGATTTTCCTGGAAAAGAAAGGTTTATTTTGTTCATGGCGAAAGAGAAAGGTTAAGGATAGATCTGAATTAATCATAGTAAATCCGTTCATGCCTTCCGAATTGGGAAGACAGCATGGTCATTTTTGGTCATTTTCCTGGAAAAGAAAGATTTTTTTTTGGTTCATGGCGAAAGAGGGAGGCTACAGATGGAGCTGGTTTAGTCATAGTATATAAGTTCATGTATTCCTAAATTGGGGAAGAAAGACAGGTAGCTAAGAAGGAAAGTGAAAGAGAAAAAATGAGACGTTGGGACATGTCCAAGAATGTGAACCATAGAAAAATTGTAAGTTGTTGGGCTCTTAACGTTGTTTTCGTGTAAACGAAGAATCGGCCGCTCGAGGTTGATCTATTTTTCGAGACATTAGATGATGGAATTGAAGTGATTTTTTTATTAAAAATTGATATTTATATCAAGAAAATCCTAAATAAAAATACGAAATATCATTATTTTCTTAAATAAAGGATTTGAAATAACTATATTAGTGTCAAAAAATACTTGAACTCACTAAATGTTCTAGGGCATTTTCATTCTTTACTCTTTTTTGTTTCCTTTTTTCTTTCTTTTTTCCTTTTTTCCATAAAAGAGAAAAACCAAAAAAAAAACAATAAAGTAAAACTTAAAAAAAGAAAAAGAAAACACAAATAGATAAATAAATAGCCCAAGCAAGAGGCCACATTTAGGAAAGGGTCACAGCTCTCTCCCAATTCTAGCGAGGGCCAGCAAGCCCTCGCCTCTAGTCAACAAGAGTCGCAACCCCCATCAAGATGCCAACACCCATTGGCAATGCGTTGCAGCCATAGGCAGTGCCTAGGGTTTTTTTGTGTTATCTTTTTTTCTTTATTTAGTTTGCCTTTTATGGAGAAAACAAAAAAAAAGGAAAATAAAATAAAAATTAAAAGGACGAAAATACATTTGACCAGCCAATGAGGTTCTAACCCTTCTTTGAAACTAATATAATCACTTCAAACCCTTAATTGAAACAATGTCTACTTTATTTAAAAAATAATATCATTTCAGGTCTTTTTTTAATTTTCCCCTTATATTATATTAGATGTGGTAGCAAAAAATACAGTGATGACCTATTGTTTTGTTTAATTACAACGAAATGTCTGATGGACACAAACAAAATCAAATTAGAAAGATATAATCATATAGAAATAATTTTTAATGATCGATAAAAAAATGATTTAATTTGGTAGAGGAAACTTATTTTTATCAACAAATTATTTCATTGTTCTATTGACACTCTTTTGTCATACTAAATTTTCTTTAATTTGATAAAAGAACTAATTTAAATTGCAAAAAGACAAAACTATTCTATAACAATACATACTAAATGTTCTTATACTTTAATTTGATAAAAGAGCTAATTTAATTAGAAAAAAGCTATTCTATAACAATAGTTAATTTCTACAAAAAAATAAATAGTTAGAGAAAAAAATTAATAAATGTAACAAAATTATTGTTGGCTATGCTAAGATAAATAAAGTGATAGATGGCTCAATCGTGGTGGCTCCTTGAAAACACACCCCTTAACGAAGTACGCATTAGTTAGGATAAAGATTATTGGTATTGATTAGTTATATCATTAGACAATAATAGTATTTTTTTTTTTGTTATTCTACATTGGATTGTCACATAATGCGTAGATCCAAGAAAACTACAATAAAATTTCATATTTGAAATTTGCTTGCAATATATATTTAAAAATCTATCAAAAAAGTAAAATTATAGTAGGAAAGAAAGTATAAGTCTATAAGAACAAAAGTGCATTCTTATGCTCAGAAGATACGTTTTGGAAAACAAAAGCAATAAAATGACTTTGTATTTGGTTATATTGAGGAAAAAAAGTAATTAATACGATAAAAAGCAGAACGAAAATAAGGGAAACAAAATTGTGGAAAATCTTATGTTTATTGACAAAAGAAGAAAATAACAATTTTGCAAAAAAAAAAAAAAAAAAAAAGAAAAGAGCAAGAAGGGAAAAAGTAACAAAAATATTAAAGTAGAGAGTGGGGGGAGGGAGAGAGAGGTGCCGATTTTGAATCATGCTGGCCAATCCGCACTTTACTCGCTTATGTGCAAACTCCTCATTTATTTTGTAGGAAATGAATAATTTAGAAAAAAAAATTCATAAAAATAATAGCTTGTACCACTTACAAAATTGAATGAATAAAAAATATTTTATTCTTTGATGCCGGTTTTGAATCATGTTGGCGTTTTGAATCATGTTGGCCAATCCTTACTTTGCTCACTCATGTGCAAACTCCTCATCTATTTCATAGGAAATGAATAATTTAGGAAAAAAATTCCTAAAAATAATGAATTGTATCACTTATAAAATTGAATGAATAAAAAATATTTTATCATTTATGAAAATATTTAAACATAAATTGTTATTGATAATAAAAATATATTGCATCATATAATTATTTCAAGCAATATAAATGATCAATCTTTAAAAAATTATTTTTCAAATTATTCAATTTTTGCGAAAAAAAAATAGAGTTATAATATATAATAATCAATACCAATTGATCTACCACCAATTGATTTGTGGTGATTTTTGGTGAATCGTGGTGGACGCTTCTTTTCTCTTTGTATGGTGCATTGATGATTTAAAGGATTATGATCCTAATTTTGATTATATGTGTGTGTCCTTAATATCAAAGTCGAAGTTGCTTCTTCTATTTTTTTTTAACGATCAGATTACTCAAAAAAATTTATTATATATATGTAAAATATTCAGCTTAGCTACAATCGGTCCTCGAGTAATTCCTTTGGGCCTTAGCCTCATCGCGGTTGCTTGGGCCCTTCACATGCTGGGCTTTCCCTCACACTATCAGCAAGGTTTGTTAGTGAGCTTAAGTTGACCCGTGCATCATGCACCGGTTTATTATTTTGCACCTTGCATGAAAATAAATCTATGATTATTCATTTTCAACTTATCATGAATATATTGTATTCAGTATAAGCTCTCTATTTTTCAATTTTTTGTCCGATTTATGTTTCAGACTAAGTCTCGACATTTCAACTTATTGCTAAACACTATAGTCAATTGAAAGTAATTGCATGATATTTTCCTTATCAAACAATGGAATATATTTTCAAGTTCTTCTTCAAATCATAGCCAAATATCGAAGAATATTATCATTTTTTTAGAAAATTACTTTCTAGAGAATTTTTTTAGAAATGTCATATTTTTTGCAAAATAAACCGAGCCCAAGAAACCCAATATTTGCAACATTTTCATGATATAATACAAGTAAAAAATTGAATTGAGCATAATTATTTTTAATTTTTCTTGGACAATAATTTTTCCATAGATCTCAATAATAGATTTAGGTCTTTGATACTAAAGGACAATTGTCACCTCGATGAGATTTGTCGTAATGGGCTCATGAATTATATAGATGAATTAAAGAGATCTAGTATATCCACACCTTGTATGATAATGCACCTATTATTGTTCGATAATCCATCTTTGAACAAGTCATATTTATGCCCCATTTGTTTCACAAAAAATTAATATTTGAAAAAAATTAAAAATAATCACTTGTATCACTTGAGATTATTAGTCAATAAATTATATTTTTATTATCAATAACAATTTATGTTTAAATAATTTTGTAAAGAATGAAAATATTTTTCATTCATTCTTTTTCATAAGTGATTCAATCAATTATTTATTGGAAAATACCTTCCAAATTATTCATTTTTGTGAAACAAATGCACCATTAATATATGTTTGTTTGGTATAACTATGTTTTATATTATATTTATTATAATTTTTTCCAGTTTTTTGAATCATTTATGGTCTTAATAGGTCTTCATCACAGACACATGTAAGATATTTGCTGGAGAAACATAGATAAGGTACATATTGCAAGAACACAATATACTCAAAAGTACATGTCTATCGATCGGTATGACCAAAATAAAGGTCTAAACATGTTGAAAGAGGGGACGAAGATTGAGGGCACTCGGTGCGCAACAAAATCAGTGCACCTATCACAAAATGTGATATACGTAAAAATACATATCTACATTGGTCCATGCGATGAAATTGAATGTTCAAGAGCGGATGAAGAGTGGATGTGAGAGTGAATTATTCATAATAAAAGCAAAAGTGAGAACAGAAGACCAAGGAGAAAATGAAAAGTGAGGGTGAGGGGATCAGTAGAGTCAAAAATGGGTTAGTTTTGTTGTATATATTGTTATTTTCCTATGGTTCGTACATTACTTTTCAATAATTCTAGTATAGTTAAATTTTATTTTTCTATATAAGGGCAGAACTGTCGATCAAAAACACCAGTTTTAGAATTTCTACGGATGGGGGACTCAGGAGGCCTTCCGACTAGGCCCGACCCACTCGGTCTTTGGGCCTACAGATATTGTCCTTAAGTTTAGCCAAGCCCGCCCATCGGCCATCGCCCATTTTATGGGTGGATTGCGTGAACAAATTGAGCTTTTCCGGTCTATCTGCTCGTTGATCAGGTCTGGTCTTGTGTTAGATTACTCACTAATAATCTTTTTTCCTCTCAACTCGAGAATAGCTGACTGCATTATAACGTGCGATATTTCAATTGAGACATTAACTCAAATGATCCCTAAACTTTGGCCTAATATACAATGTAGTCCCTAAACTTTTAATTTGTCTAATATGATCTCAGACTTTTAGAGGATATTTAAGTTAGTCCTTGGACCAAAGATTAGATTGAATAAGATCATGAACAAATTGAAAATTCATGGATGACATTGAATATTGGGTTAACATTTAGGAACCACATTGAACATTGGACGAGATTTTAGAAATCATTTGTATTATTTTCCCTCTTAATTTTGTTTCCACAAACACTGACTCAGTTCTCTTTTCTGAACATCACCAGAACATAAAAGGAATGGTGGAAAGTTCATGATATTCATAGCAGATCATTCGTCATTGAGCATTTCTTATCGACACATGATGAAAAGGGAGACGAACTTTTATCATAAGATTGGGGCACGATTGGCTCCTGCAATTGCGCCCTTGATTTGTGGTATTGGTGGATATTGGGAGTGGGCGGTGACCTAACTCTTGATATTATGTGCATTCCAGAGAGTAGAGGCTCTTCTGGTGGCATGAAACAGGCAGATAGTGCGCAAAATATTATTAGAAATTTCTTTGATCCGAGAGAGAGAGAGATAGGGGTCTCCATCGGAACTTTCCGGCGTATTAAATGACCATTTAGTTTTCCGACCCACCACAAACTATGCTGCAAATCTTAACTAGGGTTTTTCATGCATAGTCCAGCAACAAACTCCCCTTTTTTATAATAACACTATAAGTAACATAATTTTTCGTGGGACTCACTTTTTTGTCCTACTCTAACTATCCCTTTTCTCAAATTTTTACTTAGCCTCTTTACCTGAAACTATACATTTCCAACTCCCTTACTAGTGACCGGTGTGCCCAATGAGTGCAAATTGCTCACTTGAATGTCATAAATTTGTTTAATTATTTAATTTCCACAACTTCTAAAAACGTTTATTTAAATTACATAACTTTCAATTGATTACTTAGGTGCCATAATTTTTAAAAATATTCACCTAAATGTTGAAATTTTTTAAGAAGTTATGATATTTAAGTGATCGATTGAAAAGTTATATGGCAATCAACTAATCGGAAAATAAGTTTATGTCACTTAAGTGAGTGCCGTACAAAAGTTATCACAATTGTAATATCCTTTTCCCCTCCTTTTTCAAACAAAATTTACATTGGATATATTAAAATTACAAAACTAAGAAAAGACTCTTTAACATTTATATTTGGTAGAAAAATGACATAAACGATTCCTAAGCTTTAGTATAATATGCAATATTATCCTTAAATTTTTAATTTATCTAATGTGGTCCTTTTTAACATTTATATTTGGTAGAAAAATGACATAAACGGTTCCTAAACTTTAGTATAATATACAATATTATCCTTTAATTTATCCAATGTTGTCCTTGAACTATTTGTAAATGTTCAGCATAGTTATTAAACTATATAAAAATATTCAATATTATCCTTTAATTGATTCAAGTCAGCAAAATCTATTAATTTGGCTTCCAATCTGTTAAATTTGAATAGTAGACAATAGCAACAACAAAAAGTTACGTTTAAATTATCCATTGTCATGTCAAATCAAGATACAAAAGCCCACATCATTAGATAATGATGGACATGTTAACGCCCGAATTTTTTTACATTATCTAAAGTATGTGGATAAAAAATACACATCGACTCATCATTTCTAAAAATCTAATTCAACATATGATAATCCACATCATCAAAATAACATCTGACTTGTTGTATGAGCACTCTGAAACCACCACATTAAACAAATAAAAAGTTCATAAATGATAAATTCTAGAAATTATTTATATCATTTTCCCTGTTTTGTACTCGCAATTCAACTTCTGCCGGCAGTCCTATTAGTTTACTCATTCGAGTGCATGTGCGGCATGTCAAAAGTTTATTATTGCGCCGGAAGGGGACACCCTCTTTTGGTTTTTAAATGACGAAAGGGAGGCTCCTGGGGAATTCGAGAGGCCATTGTGAATTTCCTGAGGGAGGCTTCAAGAGAAGCATTTCTAACTTTGGTTTATCAAGTAGATGAAATCGAGTGTACACTAAGCATCGCAAAAGTAATATTTCAGTGTTGAGCAAATTCCACTGGTTGACCACTAAATTTCAGTCAAATCGAAATTGTCCAACGCAGTTAACTTTGAATTATTTGTGGTATTTGTTCATTTAGGTCCAAATAAACCCAAATTTTCAATTAAGTGCTAACATGACGGGCATGTAACCCAAGATACAGTCGGTTGGGTCTCCACTTAGCCCCTAGAGTGGAGCGCCCAACCCATGAAACCTAAATGCTAACACACAAGTTAGGAACGCCAAAAGCCCAATTCCAAGTCCTCGTGCCCATAGCCCGAGATCACGGCATCTCAAACCCTAGACTTGATTCACACCGGATTCTTGAGACCTTACTTAGGTCTATTTATGAAAAGTATATGCTAAACACCATCAAAATTGGGAAAATCAAAATATCTTTCTTGAAAACAATTCCTTTTTCAATAAAGTCCGATTTTCAGCAAAACATATCAACCTTTGTTTTAGGTTTTTTTCTTCACTTTTCTTCGTGGCTTCCATCGAATTGACATGAGATTAAGGTTGGCTCAAAGAATAGTATGGAACCTCTTGCCTCATTTGGAGACAAATATAAAACAAATTTCCGGTTTGTCTTTATGCGTGTTGAGGGGATCGAACCACTACGATTTGGACGGCCACTGGGACAGCTCAACATGCCAACTGGATCTTTTCCAGCACACGAAAGCAATATCTTCGTTCGCGAAACCACTGTCGTCTTCCTAGAGGGCGAGCCTTGGCCGATAGCCGGTGATAGCGCTGAAAGATCTTCGATTAGTACACGTCAAGGCTTTTCTTGCTTTAGTTCTTGACGTATAATGTTTGCCTTTTATTTAATTCAAAATAGAACTAGTCTTAGAGATAAAAAGACACCATATGTTATAACTTTTGTACGGTATTTACTGAAATGTCGTAATTTTTTTTTCAACCACTTGAGTGCAGTGACTTAAAAAAAAAACGATCATTTGAGTGTCAAAACCATTTTAAAATGTTCATCTAAATGTTGAAAATTTGACAAGACGTGGTATTTATAGTGAACGTTTCTAAAAATTTATGACAGTTATGACAATTAAATGAGCGCCATATAAAAATTATTATAATTATTGTGTCATTTTTTCCTAATACTTCTATAATGTTTATACATTGTTGTCAATGATTGATGCCATCAAAACCCATGCAAGTTATTTAAACAGTTTACGCCAATATAAATGATCTTTTCTTTTTCTTTCTAATTCTTTTGCTTCTAAAAACCTACAGCAAAAAGGGCTCTTTTTGGTTGAAACTCCTTAATAAAGGGGAAACGAAGCGACATGAAGAAAGAAACTAATTGGCATTGAGATATTTGAAGGAAAATAAAATAAAATTGAATGATGTCATGATTTGAGATTCTAAATAATCCTTAAAATGCTACATATTTCAAAATTGACCCACTCCTATTTATAAAGCTAAAGGGGCAATGGGATTAGGAAGAACCTGACTCAGATGGGAAGGTTAGGTTTAGGGTTTCACGTTCTTTCATTCAAAACCACACCTATTTACTCATGGAAACAGATGTAATGGGAGCAACATAAAACCACACTATAATGGAATTAGTAGAAAAACTTGCAGTCAAATCAGACATCTTTCTCCATAAAAAACTGCAAGTGTACGTATGAGTTCAATCGCAACTTTGAGAGCCAACATGTCAAAAAAGAGGAATAGGGAAGACCAACATATCTAGAAGTACCATCTAACAAAACCCTTCTAACACGTTTTTAAGTGGTTACCTAGAACCAGCTTTTCTCTCCTAGACAAAAAGTCGGCTTCCACAATTCAAGGCGAGCTTTTGCATCATCTAGACCGTAACTTCCTCGCCAAACAATAAACAAAGAAGCGATGCTTTAGAAGAGGTTCCCACGACATGTGAACCCTGCAAAGTCAAATAAAGGCCCACCTTTGATGCACGCTCAACACATAACTCGCTACTCAAGCTCTTTCCAGCTACCATGTGTCGAGATGACTCGTACCCTTAACCCCCACCAAATCCCAATTTAAAAACCATGTTAGGAAAGACACTCCTCTCTCTCTCTCTCTCTCTCTCTCTCTTCCAGCTCATCCTCAATCTACGTAAGTAACCCTTTATCTAAAGATTTCCAGCCTCTGAAAGTTCGAAACAGCCATCTGGCCAGAAAAAATGCAAACGTCCAAAACAGCTGACGAATCTTCCTTGCAAGTTCCAGAATCCAATGAACAGCATGCTCTATGACACACCCTAAGGAATGATATCAACACTAGGTGATGCACCATGGGAAGAACTGGTGCGCCAATTATTCATGATTCGCGACAAGAGCAAGAAATATTGAGTGTAAGAACACAATTTCAGGCAAATTTAATATTGCTTTCTCTGATAAGAATCCACAGGCCAATCTTTTCCTCAAAGAATCCAAGAATGAAAAAACAACAACAGATCATATACATAAAGGGGGGAAAAGAAATGGTGAACTTGTACTGACTCAGGATTGGAAGGAAAACATACACTTATCGAAGCAAAATTGCACGATGCCAATCATGACCACTAGCTCATACAGCCAGCTGCATCATCTATTTTCGACAGCCTTGAAGCGACTTTTTACGAAAGCATCTTAATCTCTTTCCACTGGCAACACACTTCATCAAATACTTTACATGGCCAACCGGACCAAATTTTTTCCCATTACTTTCCTCACCGGCAATCAGTTGAACTGAATGAGTCTGGAAACGTCGAAGGTTTTGGCGGAATGCTAGACTGCGTATTGGAGAAGGACATAGTGTTGAACATGGAGGAAGTTCCTTCGTCAGCTTGCCATCTTTGCAAGGCTTGAGGAAGGCTCATGTGGAGGTTGATACCAGAGCTTTCTTCTTCTTCATGGCTAGTTGGTTTCCACTGCTCCACGAGGGGACCCAAAATATTGACAGCGTGGCCCATGTCTGGTCTCTGGAACGGTTCCCGAGCAGTGCAATGACCCGCCAGCTCAGCAACTTTGATTATACTGTCTAAGGTTTCTTCATCGGGGTTGAGAGTCTGGTCGATAGCTTTCGGGATGTTTTCCTTGTTAATCAAAACTCTACGGAACCAAGTGACCAAGTGTGCCCTCTCATCCGGCATGGTGTCATCTAATGCTTTTCTACCGGTAATGATCTCCATCAAGACAACACCAAATGCGTAAACGTCAACCTTTGTAGTTACCCTTCCAGTGGCTGCACAGACAGAATAAGACCCAATTGATTTACAAAGTTCGATGCAATTTAATTAATAATGAAAAAGAAAAGCCTATGCTCAAATTTCATGTTAAAAAGATACAAGCACACAAAGAATGGGTAACATTAAGAAGTCACCCTTAGTTTCTAATCAACAATTCGTAGTCAGGTGATTACACTATCACCCTAGAGTAGATCAGAACAATTAAATTGATGAGTTAGATAATTTAACAGCAATCACGCTCTTATGACATTTGAGTTAATTATTAATAGGTAATCAATCTGACCATCATAAAGCTCAATCTGAACAAAACATCCAACTACAATGAGGTGAAAACATGGATATAAAGTCCACCAGTTCGTCCGCAAGAGTACTATCCATTATTACTACTGAAAGATATCATATTTATGTAATCTCGATGAAAGAAACAATAGAGATTAATTTACCTGCATACTCAGGAGCTAGATACCCAAAAGTTCCAGCCAAGCGTGTCTCCACAGAATACTTCCCATCAGGAGCATTTTTAACCAAACCAAAGTCAGCAACTTTGGCTCTCATGTCATCTCCCAGGAGTATGTTTGATGGCTTCAAATCCCTATGGATAAAACTTTGTTGGGCTAAACTGTGCAGGTATTCGACTCCTCTAGCAACATCCAAAGCAATGGTCACCCTTTGCTTCCAAGTCAGAGGTGCAACCCCCTTCTCTTGCCACTCGAACAAATGTTGTGTTAGAGTCCCTTGTGGCATATATTCATACACTAAAAGCCTCTCATTACCATTGATACAATACCCTAAAAGTGCAACTAAATGCCTATGCCTCACTTTTGTAAGTACCGCAATCTCAGCTTGGAATTCATTCATCCCCTTGTTGCCCATTGCCACAGATTCCATTCTTTTAACAGCAATTTTGGTGCCATCATGCAACTCCCCTTTGTAAACAACACCAAAACCACCTCTTCCTAAAATGTTCTCTTCACTAAAATTATGAGTCACTTGTCTAAGGACTTGAATTGAAATTGCAACATTTCCTCCTTCAAAAACAGGAATATCACTATGGTCCCCGCTGGTTTGGCTATGCAATTCACTTGGAAGCCCACCATAACCATTCGTACCATTCCCTTCCCCATTCTTGGCTACTTCCATCCCGATTTCTGGATTGTCTACCCTATTAAACTTCCTGTGTCGTCGGTTGACATAACAGAATTTGTACAACACAAACAACACCACCGCGATGAAAATAAGGACGCCTATGACAACAGGAACAATTACACCAACTGAAAGTGAAGAACCATTTGATGTTCCAGATGAGCCGCCACCAGTCGAATTCGTCCCTGAACCACCACTGCCTCCACCACCAGTGTCTGTTTTACCAATTGACGGATTACCAGTAGTAGTCAATTTCACTGAGGCTGGGAAAACCGGTATCTTCCCATTGAGATTATTGTTCGACACATCAAGAACCTGAAGCTGAGTCAGCGTAGTCAAGCTTTCTGGAATAGAGCCGGTAAGACTATTATTGTTCAACAGCAACGTGCGGAGAGAGGTGAGATTCGCAAAAGCGGGCGAGATGGTCCCACTAAACCCCCGGTTCGAGAAAGTAACAGTGGTCACATTCTTCCCCTGGCAAGATATGGCGATCCAGCCCTGGCAAGCATCATTCCCACTCCAAGAATTCGCCAGTGTGATCGGATACCCCAACGCACCGGCGACCTCAAGCAACGTAGTAACCTGTTGGTCGCAAGGGCCGGGCGCAGTGTTGCAAAAGCTATTTGTACCAGCAGAGGTAATTCGAATCGTACTACTACTAGGGACAGGACCCTGCAACGCATTATTATCCAAGGACACATTTCGCAAGCTGGAGATAGCCAACAGCGAGGCGGGCACAACCCCAGTGAACTGGTTGTCCCTCAGCTGAAGATCGAACAAATTAGTGCATTTCGAGAGATCGGGGATCGGACCTGTGAACTGGTTATTCTGGAGCCAGACCTGGTACAGCTGGGCCATCCCAGCCAGGACGTTGATGCTGCCGGAAAGCCCCGTCGCCTGGTTGTTGAGCCAGAGGTTCTGGATCGATGAGCCATTGAAGGAGGAGGGGAGGGACCCGTTGAGGCTGTTGTAGGAGACCCTCAGGCTCACCAGGCTAGGGAGGGTGCCGAGGAAGTCCGGGATCGTGCCGACGATGTTGGTGTTGTCCGCATAGAAGGTGACCAGCGACGTCGAGGCGCTGAGCTCCGTCGGGATCGACCAGGAAGCGAGGTCGAAATTTCGGCTGAGGCTGAGGGTCTGGAGACTGGGGAGGCCCTGAAAGGCGCCGGAGGTGATGGAGGTGAAGTTGTTGCTGTCGAGGTAGAGGGACTGGAGGGAGGCGAGGCCGGAGAAGGAAGGGACGGCGCCGTAGAGGGAGTTCCCCTGGACGGAGAGGGTTTGGAGCTGGGAGAGGGAGGAGAGATCTGAGGGGAGGACGCCGGAGAGGAAAGAGGAAGCGACGTTTATGCCGGTGACTCGCAAGGAGGAGTCGCAGTTGACGCCTTCCCAGGTGCAGTAGTTCTGGGTCGAGGACCAGTTGGGCGGCTTGAGGGCTTTGAGGATCTCGGACATGACGGCGGAGTCGTCGGCGGTGGCGGCGCCGGCGGAGAGTAGGAGGAGGAGGAAGAAGAGGGGGAGGGCCGGAGGCCGGAGACTCACGGTGGCCGCCATTTTCGCCGGCGATGGTGCTGCGTGGGTCTAGAGAGAGACGCGGAGAGACAAAAAGCAAGCGAGCGCGGAGGAGAGAGAAGTGAGGGAGTAGGTCTTATGAACGAGCGCTGTCGCAGCAAAAACGTGAGAAGGACGTGACGGTGGGGCTGGTCCTTTCCGCGTTCTTTTTTTATCGTATTTTTTAATTTTCAATTGGTTCGGAGTTCAGACCACAAGCCAAAAAAAAAAAAAAAAAAGATTTCCTTGTCACACCCTCGCTCCGCGCAAGAAAAAGAAAGAAAAATAAGATAATTGATAGCTCCTTTTCTGTTTTTTTCTTTTTTTGGGTCGGACAGATAATTGATTTGACGACATATAAAAAGATTCGTAATTCGAATTCAGCCCAACGGGGAACAGCATCGGACATCAATTTTGAGAAAAAAATTTAAATAAAGATTTTAAAGTATTTTTATTTTTTTAAATAAGAACATAAAGTAAATCTTATTTCAAATAAAAATTCAAAACATCATTTTTTTTCAAATAAAGACGTAAAGTAAAACTTGTTTTAAATAATGATATGAAGTTATCATATCAATTTCAAAAATAGTCTAATATTATCTATTGAATGGCATTTCATCTTTTACTTTTTATAATTTGTTTTCCTTCTTTTTTTCTTTTTTTTTGTTTTTTGTTTTTCTTTTTCCCTCTTATCTCAATTGTGGCGAAGGTCACTAAACTTGAATAAGGGTTGGCATTACCAATGTTGGGCAAGGGTCGCCCTCACCACACCCACCTAAGCGAGGGCAACTCTTGTCCACCTAGGGGAGGACCACTCTCGCTTGAGGGCAGTGACCTCTACCGATCATCAACAAGTCACGGCGATGATCGAGGAGAGAAGAGGAAAAAAGAAGAAAAAAAAGGAAAAGGAAAAAAAATTAAAAATATACTTAGAAATTTTTTTGATTGATACCCTTCTTCGATAATTAGAATAGTCATCGGCTAGACCAAAGTCCTTATTTGAAATGATTTAACCATTTCAAATCCTTATTTAAAATAATTTGGTCACTTTCGACTCTAATTTAAAACAATATTTACTTTAAATCTTTGTTTGAGAAAATAAATGCACTTCTCTAAATTTTATTCTACATGATGCAACATGATTATGCATAAAATAGTTCAATTACTTAATAATCGTTAAGCAACTCACTTTTCCATTTTTAAATTTTAACGTGAGAGAAAGCAATGTCTATCTGTCATAATTGTGTTTGTAATTTTGCCATATTGCAATGTGTTAGAAATATTTCTTTAGGATATTTTCCCGCGTTAGAAATGACTAGAATATTTCTTGTTTCGTACTTTTTAGGATTGTTCATATATACTAATATATGTGCGATACATAGAAATTCTACATTTTTCTCTTCCGCATATCTATTATCTTTTTGAAATGTTATGGATCGATGTATTTGTCAATAAATTTTTTAAAGTTGATCGAAGCTCTAGATCCAACGTGCTCCTAATCAATTCTCTAGATTACTTACATTTTCTTAGGTATGAGTCTAATAAAGTTTGTGCAAAGAAAATAAGTATATATCAAAATCGAAAACATAGCGTTTGGATATTGAGAATGAATGGGAAAGGAAGCTCCGTCATTAATAAGTCCAGGATTTATAACTTATACATGGAAAAACTTTGCCATGATACCTAATTTTCAATCATATATAGCAACTTGAAACTATAGAAGTCGAAATCCCAAAAAGATGTATTTCCAATTTTAATGTGTCACCATATATAGTAACTTTAAGTTGATTCAGTTCTGATTGCCTCATTCTTCAAATCATATTTTCAATCATTTTGAGAGATAGAAGGAACAAATAAGGATAAATCTCTACTTACAATTTTGGACAAACGTGACTCGAACATGACATGGAAATCACAGGTTCATGAATTAATATTAATTGTGCCTGTGTAGCAATCGTACCGGCCTATTTTGGCACAATTAATAATCAAGTCATGTTTATTTTCAGTTCATATAACACAAAATTGACCCGTAAAACTCATTTAAGTAAATAGATGGTAGGTGAGATCCACCCAATTAATGATCTAACCCGCATTGATCTATTTAGCAAAAAATAGCAATTTCTATTTATTACTATTGATGAGTATACTCTAAGTGAATAGTGACACCACTCATCGTTAAACTTTAATGAAGTATATACAAAAGATCATTGAGCTTTCTTCTTGATTAATTAGAATGAAAACTAAACCTTTCCACTAATAATCACATTAGCTTATAAAAATCATAATGTCATTGACTTTTTTCTAAGTTTATCTAATTTATGAATAATCACATTAGCTTATTAAATGCATCTATGGTGCAAGTAACATAAAAGATTGACTTTTATCTCAAAAATACTATTTGAGTTGCCTAGTCCCCGAATTATACGAAAATGCTTGCTATTGTCATCGAATTTGAATTAAGATAAAGAGAACATTGGATATCTTCACATAATATGAGGGATTAGATTGAGTATTTATTGAAGCTAAGATTTGAAGGCTACAGTGAAAAAATTAGAAGTTCATGAATGATATTACTCATTAGGTTAATGCAATTTCCTTGTTCGGCTCATCCGTTAAAAAAGGTACAATATTATTTCACTGCTAAATAAAGCAATAATTTGAGGGAAAAAGAAAAGAAAGATGTCGTTATCAATATACACGTTATACATATATAATTTTTTAATTGTCAATCAATTTGCAAGAGAATGTTTAGGCATGTGCGGTAGCGTGAATGTGGACACGACCCACCCCGCCGTACGCGGTGACTGTGGACAGCTGTGACTTAGCTTGCGGCGTTGTGTTGGATTCGATTGGGGAGGATGGACGGCGAGGAGAGAGAGGGACAGGGCGAGGGCGAGGGCGAGGGCGAGGGCGACGTCGACGTGTTTGACGGTCGCTTTTCCAAAGTATAGAAAATCCACAAGTGGGCCCCGCCCTTTTTTCTCTAGTTACCTTTCGGTTCGAAGTTTCCTTTTTCGCTTTTGTTTTACACGATCGAGGATCCTCTCTCTCTCTCTCCCCCGATAAAACTTTCCCTCGTCGCAGGCAATTGAAAAAACGAGGTTTCGCGGCAAGGACAGCGGGGGGATCGGTCGTTTTCCGAGATTTGGACCTGTTTTTGTTGTGCAAGTCAATTTAAGTCATGTTAAACCCGTCGTAAAGGTAGATCGCATCATAAGTGATCCAATTCAAATAAATTTATTTAATATACTTTAACTTAAGCGACGAATGATAATATTTCGGTCGAAATTGATTTTCAAAATGAAATATTTTTCTATTTCTATTTGGATGAGTTTGGCCTAAAAAGTTTGATAACAAACAAAAGAAATAGAAATTGCGTTTGATAATCACAATTTCACTTTCCTAAGTGGCGCAATTTAATAAGAGAGAGCGGCGGTGGGCAACCGGTGGCGGGCGGGGCGGCCGTAGTGGGCGGGGGTGTGGTGGTGGTGGTGGTGAGTGGAGAACGGTAAAAACTTCTTCGGGTGAGAAAAAAACAATTTCGATTTCTATTCCAGAGATAGAAAAAAAAAAAATTATTTCGATTTATAACAAAAATTTGTTCCTTTAAATAAAAAGTAAAATTTTTTCCAAACTAATTCAGAAATAAATCTATCTAATAAACAAAATGTTTACGCGCGCATTTATTTTCATGAAATCATCATCCTTTCCATAAATGAAAGAAGAGATGGGGATTCAAATTTAGTTTCAGGTATGCCCTATAAGGAAAGTAGGAAAAAAATCTAAAAGTAAGAATAGAGTTAGAATAAAATAAGATTGAAAAAAAATTCATTTCATATAATGTAAATCTGGTTACCCATATCTAACTCGACTTATGTGACTATAACATTTTTATATTTCCAAATTGAGGTTAGAGTGCAAAGTGAGAAGTGCTAGATCAAGTGAAGGCAAGAGTGACCGAAGAGAGAGTCGTAGAAATATGTTGGGTTTAAATAAGTTGTAAACCTATTTATAACTTATCCATGATTCATTTAGCAATCATATTGTGTTTAGGTCAATTTATGATCCATCAATTCAATATAAGCTAGTCCATTTATAAACTATGTGATACCCATTTTGACGGGTTTAAGTCATATACACGAAAATTTTGGGGATTAGACCAGGCTGGGTCGAAAGCTGGGATGACTTAAGTTTTTTGATGGAGTTTTCGTTTTCAAGCTTGCTTGTTTTCACTTTGCCCTTGGACCTAGTTGCAGTCCAGTCTATTGAGTTGCTGGAATCTTGATCGGGTTTATTCAACATGTTGAGTTTTTTGAATTCGGTAGACTTGATTTGAATGGAAAAGAAAATGACAGTCTGTGCTGTAAACCTTTTGGAATGACCTTGACTTAATGAGATAGTTCAAGTTCTAATACTATTCTAGAAGCTGAAAAAGTGAAAATAAGAAAACGATAGTAACTTAACTTTGATACCAAGTTAAACTAAGAAAACATACTAAGTGGCGGTGAAATTGCTACAATCCTCTCATATTTTAAGAGAAACTAGGAAGCAAGGGATGGACCTTTAATCTTTGAGAATTAAAATATGCATATCGATATTTATATTTTATTCTCAACTTTGGCGTCATTGAGCTCTCAGTTCAATTACCACATGTGTGGAACTTTTTATTTTTGGGTAATTGATGCATTTGAATCAAAATTTAATCACATATTTAGATGGCATGTTGACATGATGGCCACTCGGTGTAGACATCCCATTTCGACAGTACACCGTGCCTTTTAAAGAAAGAAAAGTGAATGAAAACAAAAGAAATAAACCAGTACCAATTCAAATACCTATAAAATAAAATACTATTTTGCCAAAACTTGTAAAACAAATTTTTATTGGAAGGTGAAAAAAATTCTTAGCCTATTCGTTAAATGGGTGGGTTGGGTGAGTTTGGGTCGAGTCCCTCGGCCAAATGACCATTATTATAATCTTTAAAAAAGATTATGATTCTTAATAATTTTTACTTTAAAATTTGTAAATTATTTTTATTTTTTAAAAATGAAAAAAATAGTCAATCAAAAGCAAAGCGGGGCGACGGACAATTTCAGGGCTTGACTAACATTCAACTTCTTATACTCAGACTTAATTCATCCCCTTTAATTTCAGGGATTTACAAAATATTAAATGACCTTCCTTTTAAGCAACACTGGAATTCAAATCTTCGACTTGACATACACGAATTGAACTAGACTCCACTTACAAGGTACAGGGATAACGCAAGGTCTAGTTGAGTTGATGTCGAGATCTTGAACACAAAATTTACCGCATGGAGACCAAGCATTAGTCTATCAAGCCAGCCCCTCATGACTTGAAGAACATTAGCGTTTTCAGTGTCTTTAATTGGAATTCCAAATACAAAATAAAGAAATGCAGTCATGAATTATCCCTTCCATGTTTATCCACTCTTTTTATCCTCAACATTTGCATCGTTCACTGCCAGCATTGCCGGTCAAGATGTAGATAATTTTCCAAATTTCAGAACCAAATTGGCAAATTATACGGCCATGTTTTGCTTCAAAGTTTGGATATATTTGGAAATTGTCAAGTTGCCTCATTTCAAATCTTTGACTTGCATCCTACATGTCTCGCTCCAATGTCATTTTGTTGTTATTATGTCGTTTCTTGTACAAATTTTTATAAAAAACACAATCCACGTGAACCCTGCTTAATTAATCTCTACATAAATAAGCCAAAACACTTTTTCGTCTTATTTTAAAATTTTGTAAATTACCCTTCCTTCCTTTCTCTCATATTCGCACATTTGATAAGTAAAGCACCCACTTTTTTTTTCCTTCTCTCTCTTCTTACCTTCACACTTTCGATATTACTCTTACTTTCTTAGTATTCATGCATAACTACCCTTTTTGTCTATATGCATAATTACCTAATTATGCGCCTCCATCATTATGTCACTTAATTTCGAGCACATTCTCATTCTCATTCTCTCTCTTCCTCTTCAACCGCATATTGTCGTGCCTTGCCGTCATGGACTTTGGAATGGAGGTCGAAGGTCTTGGAATGAGGGCCATCATCCTTGACCAGATAAAAACCCTAGATTCACCCCGGGGGGAGAGTAGCCTTTTGACCGCAACAAAGACAAAAAGTGAGATGGGAGAGAGAATGGGGTCCAAATTGATAAGATTTCAGTTAAACCCAATTAATGTGAAGGCGAAATAAGATAAAGAAAATTAATAATGACAATGTTGCCCTTTTAGCATACTAATAATTACGGGTGTCAAAAAGACCCGCGCCGACCTGACCTGGTTCGATCTGACCCTAAATTTAGGGTATTTTCGTGTTGGGTCGGGTCTGATCTTGGGTTTTTACTTAAATTTTCTTTTGAGATTTTTAACATTTTGGTACTAGAACACGCTAAATGGTATGGCCGAAGACCCGACCCGTATGGCCTAATGCGTTTGGTCGGGTCGGGTTGGGCTAGAGTGTGACCCGGGTTAGGTAACATCAAAACCCGACCCGACCCGACCCGACCCGACCCGACCCGACCCGACCCGACCCGACCCATTGACACTACTAATAACGGCTGCATAGTTGTGGAAATATTAGCATAGTACATAGACGGTAAAAATAACTTTATTTAAAAAATAACATACTTTGGCCTATGATTGACAGGGGATGGACGAACTCTATTTTGTCTTTGGGTGAGAAAGGATCTTTGAGCCCATTTAGTAATGAACTGACTCCATTTAGGATCTGCTATGCCTTATTGATGGACCGCAAGTTCAGTTTTCTAAGATTGGCTAATTGATGGACCCCTAGTCCAGTTTCTAAAAATTTTGGGAAAGCCCAAGCTAACAAAAGTGCTTTGGCGGCCCCTTTTCCAAGTCGTCCATAGACAAGAAGTTAACGGTAATCAGATTAACACTGTCATAACTATTGATTATGCGAGTCTCCTATTTAGATTGAAGCTTTGTAATTTCTTTTCGAGAGCAAGGGAGAGATAGAAAGAAAGTAGAGATGATGGTAGCGACAATGTCGACGACATATTGTAAATGATGGCATGCGAGGTGCTTGTGGTCGAGGGGCAGGGGAGGGAAGGACCTAGTGAGTTAGGGGTGATAAATTGTGTAAATACTCAATTTAATGAAGTACTTACATTCGGGCATCGCGTTGTAGCTTGTTGTTTTGGACAATTTCTTTCGCTTTTTTCTGTTTTTCATGATCTTTCTTCCCATTTTGTTTGGTGGATTGGAGAGTTGGTGAGAATCTTAGCATGTTAAAAATTTGGGTAAAAGTGACTAAAAATCTTAAATTATGCTTACTGTAACACATTTATTTCAAACTTTTTTTTTTGACATAAAAAACCCGAAACTTGTATATATTTGATACGTTTAATCAAAACTTATATAGTGTGGCATTGACGCGTCAATAAATATAAAAAATTGAATTAGGGATTTTCGATCGCAATTGAGCCCTATTTCGAACAAAAAGTATCGTTTTTCAATTTTACTTGTTGGCCTAACCTTATGAAACAATTTCCTATCTGTTTCACATAAAAACCTAAAAAGTCAAACGGTTGACTTTTATATTGACTTTCTAGTCAATCAGAGTCAAATTTTGGCTTTTTGCACAATTTTTTTTTAAAGTTTAATTTCACTTTAGGATGAAAATTTTGGAAAAATCCAAAGATTTGACCATAAAATTGAATTCCTAATGAAAAGTTAATTAGGGTTTGACTTTTGGTCAAATTTTAACAAAAAAATTGAAAAATACAAAAATCATCAAATCACTTCATTTTATCTTCAAATTTGACTTTGGCAACGAGAATTTTACGAAAATTGATTAAGAATCTCATTTTCTGAATCTTTTGATTTTAGGTTCGGAATCAACCAAAAATGAAATTACTTTTGTTCTAGTCATAATCAGCCTTAGTTTCTTTTACGGAATTTGATCTAGAGATAATTACCCATTTACTCGTCCAATCAATTTCATGATTGGATAAGGCGAAATGTAAATTGATATTTTTGCCCCCCAATTAGGGGTTAGGATCTATTTAACATGATTTGTGAACAAATACTTCAATTCTATTTAATTTTGTGAGTTAAGTCCAAATTCGTAGTCAATTTTGGAAAATTCATTCACCAACTTGTCAATTTGGGGAATTTGGCTTACTTGGTTTTAAGAAAATAGTGTTGTGGAGCTCCAATTCATGAAATTCAAGTTGACCTACTTAGACTAAGGTTTAATTTGATAAATTGAGGTTCAATTTCAACATTGGCCCTTAATTTAATTTTGACATCAAGGTCATGTCATCCATTTAAGGTCAACTTGAATGCAATAGGTCTCCCTAGGCATGGACAATTATGTTAATAGGTGTCTTGCAATTTTAATTAAATTCAATTTTGATTAATTTGCAAATTTAGTTAGACAATTTGATAAAATTGCCCCAATTTAGCCTAGGAAGTCTAATTTGGTGTAACCCATAACAAGATTCCAATAATTTCCTAATAAATTACACAATTAGGCTAATAAAAAAAGTCATGAAATTGGATTTTCATTATTTAATTGGCTTAATTAGATCAAAATTGGATATTTCTTTTGTAATTGGACCACGAATAGCAAGATTTCTTTACAACTTAGTCTGTCTTTTTTAGGATTGTATATTTAGGTTTATCATTTTTACTTGGGTGTTTACTTACCACACCACGCTTTCAATTCAAATTGTTTGCCTTCCATTTTCTTTTTTAGTAGAATTAGAATTGTACAAATCAATATCTACGCATGACCACCTTTTCATTTTAAATGACATGAAAAAGTAAAAAGACATGCATGATCACTTTAGGTAAACACGATGACTATTAGGTATTGAAATATTAATGTAACCAAAGTTCTCGAACCCTAAATATTTGGTTGCATAGAAATATTAACGTAACTCAAGTCCTTGAACCCTAAATATTTGGTTGCATATTGAGGGAACACTCTCGACCCTTGATTGGGCTTTCTTACTAACCCCCAAAATTGAGGCTAGTGGCAACTCCTAACACTTTATCTTAGGTTGTCTAACTAAGTTAGATAATAAAAATGAATCCATCGAGTGGGGAATGGACCTCGTTGAGTACTTACCTTGGTTTAGCATATTCAATGGGATTAAACTAAAATGACAAAGTGATGCCATCTTTTGATTGTTATGATCTTGAGAGGGTTACCATGGTTAAAAATACCCCTAAACTCATATCTCATGTCCGGTTTCCTCTTCGTGAGGAGTGTGTGTGTGTGGGAATGAGTCACAACACTTTTATGTTGTTGCTCAGGATATAGATTTGGGAGAATTTATGTTCATGTAGACCTCAAACTCAATGGGTCGAGATTGAAAAGTGAGGTGATGAATCGACATGGCTTGAGTGCAAGTTCATAAGCAAATACCCTTAAACTTTGTCTCTCTTGACACCGATCGTGAGAGGGTTGTGATACTGCGTAGCACATTTACCTCAAAAAATTGGTGTCACAAGAAGGAAAAAATTTGGGATTTTTGATGTCATAAAAAAATATTTTGGGATAAATATGTCATACATATATAATTCTAGGGTTTTCAGTGTTATAGAGAATTTTTTGGGATAAATGTGTTATAAATGTACAAGTTTGGGATTTTTTGTGACTTTTAATAAAAAATTATGCTCTATACGCTCTCTATTTCTCCTAATAATATTTGATGATTAGGTCACTTAGTCTTGAATCTTGATGGTGGGACATACCGTTTCCACATTGACGGTAAAAACACATCCATGACAGGAAAATTGTCAAAAAAGTCCTAAATTTTTGTATTGGTGCCAATTTATTCTTAAACCTTTTAATGGTGCCAATTTAGTACTTGATGAAAATTCAGTCAGAAACCTTTTAATGGTGCAAATTTTGTTTTAAACCTTTTGAGCTAGTGCCAATTTAATTATAAACCTTTTAGTTTAGTGCCAATTCAATCATTTCGAGTAATTTTAGCCGATTTTTGCGCGTTTTTAAATGGACAATTTTTAATAATATTTTAATAAATTTTTGATTTTTTTTTTTCTTTTTTTTTTTTTTTTTCTTTTTTCTCTCTCCTCCTCCATTTCTTCTTCCTTTAAGGGGTGGCCGGGTGGGTTGGCCTTGCTTGGCAAGGGTGTGTTGGACTTAGCCAAGACGAGGCTGACCCGCACCTGGGTGACCTCGCTGGGCATTGCCTTTGCCTAGTGAGGTCGCCTTGGCCTAGGCAAGGGCTGGCCTCACTAGGGTTGCTCTTGCCTTGGCCTAGGTGAGGCCCCACCATCCCCTATCAGCGGGTCATTGCCAAGAGGAAGAAGAAAGCAAGGAGAGAGGAAAAAAAAGAAAAAAAAAAGGAAAGAAAGAAGAAAAAAATAAAAATAAAAATAAAAATAAAAGAAAAATTATAAAAATATTATTAAAAATAATCCATGTTGGCGCGCAGTGCCATGTAAGCCACCTAGCATTCATGTCAATGAAATTTGGTCAAAATGAGTTGAAAGGATTGAATTGACACCAAATTAAAAGATTTAGGACTATTCTGACACTAGTTCGAAAGGGTTAGGATTAAATTGACATCGTCAAAAGGTTTAGAACTGAATTAGTATCAAATCAAAAGGTTTAAGTTTAAATTGGCATTATTAAAAGGTTTATGATTAAATTGGCATCAATGTGATAGGTTTAGGACTTTTCTAACACTTTTCCCCATCCATGACAAAAGAATTACAAAACCTTGGCAGTGGGGCTCAATTGTATCTTTTTCTGTCTTGAACTTCGATGGCGGAACAAGAGGTCATGGTGTCGAGGCGGGTTGGGGTTTTGTGGAGGAGTTTGTCGAGGAGGAAAGAGGACCTCGGTGCATCCGAACCTGGAAGTGGCAGGGATGAATGTTAATGCTTTAACACGGGATGTGTCTGTTGAGGACAAAGCACTCCAACACGACCCCCATTGCACACTCAGAGATGAAAGGGGCCCCATGGTGCGAAGTAGAAACTGCTGCCAGCCTCTCTCGCCAGCCCCCTGAGTCCGCCTAGGAATGTTCATGAAGACCGCCGCGGAGTATACTTTGTCAGCCCGGTGAAAGACAAGAATGAAGCCTATTTGTACCAAATGGCGTCGGGCGTAATTTGACCCGGTGGAAGATTAATCGGCACAGAACATGTCACCTAGATGGGAAAGGTATAGAAACCCAAGTCGGCAACTAAATGCTCTATCAAAATGTGATTTATACTTTCCATTGATAAGATGGCACAAGAATCATAAGAGGCAGCACCCTTGTAGTGTAAGAGGGCTTTTATAGTTTGAGCACATTTTTTATGAGTAGTTTCAATATGGGCCCACAGATAGCAATCAGATATATATACTCTTTCTTTTGTAATTGAGGGATGTAATAGATATGTGCGGGTGCTAATTATAGTAGAAGTCCTCCACCAGACATAACCCTAGTTTAAGGGAAAACCAAGATAAAACCTTATATCTCAAATCTCTTTCTTGCTTTTACTCTCTATTTTCTTTATAATTGTGTGGTGAATCCTAACATGCTCTTTGAGACGCCTTTGTAACCGGCTTAGATAGCGTAAGCCAACTCCCTGCGGTCAGCACGGTCAAAATTGAGTTACCTAGAATTGGGTGTTTCTCCTTGAGGTCATTCAGGATCTTGCCCGAGGGTCCTCAGCCCCGGCCGCGCTGGAGGTCGTGGGGATCTTCGGCATGGAGGTCCTGGGTGGCACAGTGAATCTACACCATGAGGAAGAAGGCGATTAGTGGGCCTAAGCCCGGCAGATGAAGATGACGTGTGGGAGCCCACAATGTTGGTCGAGTGCTTACGCCAACCGTTCTGTCGCCGTAGAAGAGGATTCGAAGTAGAAGAAAAGGGGATGGATTTGATTTCGGAAGAGGAGATTTACGCATATTCTGTAGTAGAATAGAATCTGATGCGATTGCTGTGAGTTACATCAATGTTCGACGGTGAAGATATGGACCACTAAATCCAACAGTCCAAAATGTATGCCATCTTGGCTTCCTCCATAGGCTCCACATTAATCCGTAGGGACAACAAGGGGAAATATGTGGAAGCCATTCACTCTTACACCTGTTAGTTTTCCTGACTAAACTGAAACTGGGGGCAAGTGATGAGGGCTGTTAATACGAGAAAGGATACACAATGGAAGAATCTAATGTGAACCCATTCAATATTTCTTGTATTTTAATTGAGTATATTTATACACCATTCACAATTATATTTCTTAAATCTACCCATATAGTTATGATAAGTACAACTGGAAGATTGAATGAAACAACTCATGAAATAAGGATGCCATATTGGCATATGATCATGCTTAAACTCCCCCTCAAGTTGGCCCATGTAGGTTATGGGCACCCAACTTGAAAAGTAGCTAGCCGCCTGTATTGATCTTGGTCTAGTGGTTTGGTAAACATGGCAGCTAGTTGTGATTTTGTACCAATCTTCAATGAAGCAATGAGGTCGGCTTCAATTTTTTAACGAATGAGATGACAATCAATTTTAATGTGTTTTGTTCCTTTGTGAAAAAACTATGCTGGTAGCAATTTGGAGGGTGGCTTGGTTATCACAATGTAATAAAACTGGGGCTTTGGGAGGCATGCCAATATCTTGTAAGAGATATGATAACCAAATAATTTCGAAAATAGTTATTGCCATTGCACAACATTCCGCTTTAGTAGAAGAGCATGAGACTATACTTTGCTTCTTGGTTTTCCAAGAAATGGGGCTATCACCCAATAAAATGCAATACCTAATTGTTGAATGGCGAGTCATTGGGCAACTAGCCCAATCTGAATCACAATAAGCTATGAATTGGAGTTCATTTTTATTTGGGTCCCAACTTATAGTAGCCTTTGGATACTATAGGAGATGATGTGCTGCATCCAAATGTGGTTGGCATGGTGCACGCATAAATTGACTTAGGATGTTGACACAATGAACAATGTTTGGCCTCATAATAGTCAAATAAATGAATCAACCAAGCAACCGTCGGTAGAGAGATAGATCCTTCAATCAACTGGTGACGCTAGTTAGAGGAGGAAGAAGGGAAGGAAAAAAAAAAGAAAGAAAAAGAAAAAAAGAAAAAAAAATAAAAAAATAAATAAATTTGAAAACATATTAAAATATTGTTGAAAATTATCAACATCAATGTCAATGTCGGCTAATCTAGACCGTGTAATGTAAGATGGGAATCATCCACATTAGGGATTTCTTGCCAAAATTGGTTGGATAAACTCAATTAACAAAGTGTGAAAAAGTTTTGACTTCAATCGATAAATTAAAAAGTTTTGGACTGAATTCGTAAAAGTGTAATATGTTTACAATTTTCTTGTCTATGGTATATTCTTAGCCCATTCCTAGCTCTCTCATACGTTTAAACTTCTAAAAGAAAATTTGTATTGGAAAAATAATAATAACCCATATATTCAACGCTTGACTAGCATTCAATTTCTTCTCAGCTTGTTGCAACTTGACCCTTCCCCTCTTTTCTCTTCTTCCCTCTATCGTGCTTTGCTCTGCATCAACCTCTTAATCAAAATACAACATCTATCGACACCCTGTCAAGGTTTGGATCAATTGCAATGCTTATAGTGCTGTGAAAATAATTCGGTTTCTCCTTAACAAAACAGAAAATAACTTCCTTTGTAAAGAATATCGGTATTCAAATCTTCAGTTCGAATAGTCCCCATCAATGCATCTAAATCATCTTACCAAGGCGAGTTTAATCAGATTTCACTTCTAGGGTATGGACATGACACGAAGTTATTAATTGAGTTAATTGAGATTTGAACACGAAATTCATGGCATTTGGACTAAATCCATTGAGCCAAGCCCTCGTGATTTGAAAAGTATCAGAATGTTTCATTAGCTCTGATTACAATTGCTAGTTTGTCCTCCACTCTTTTTGTCCTCAGCATTTGGATCATTCGTTAAGTGGTCAGAAGAAAATCCAACCAGTCTTTCACTGCTGCAACTGCCAGTCAAAATGTAGACAACCTTCCGACACTCAGAACCAAATTACGCGGCCATGTGTTGCTTCCAAGTCACTTTAATGGACTGGTCGGTTTAAGTTGTGCTTTCCAATCAAATAATGTGATAAACATCACCTTATGAGGACAAACGATGGCGGCTTGGTTCTGAAATTGTATATGTTGTCCAACCGTCTGCTTTTGGTCTCACTTGGAGCATCGTGCACGTTTCTTGGACAAACTTTTACAGAGAACATAGTCCTCATGAATACTAAATTAATGATTAAAGAAGTGTCATACACCCCTATCAATATATTCATGCGAAAACACCTTTTGTCTCTTTTTTAGAGTTTTCAAAAAACCATTTCTTTGACCTAGTTTGGTTTGGCTTTGGAAAGGGGCTTTCAAGCTCTAAGGGACCTTGGCCAAATATAAACACATTTGGTTCAACTTTTTGGAGGGCTTTGACTAGATGTAATAACATCTCCAAGGGGTTTTAAGGGCCTCTAATCCAAAGTTCGTTTGAAAGTCCTTTAGGAAGTTGCATCTTCGGAATGAAAGTCTCATTGCTACTATTCATCTTCTTCGGAGAAGCGAATGGAGGTTGACAATCGTTGGCCATGGGGTTGTCTGCGTCGGTGACCGTTGCCTGAGGGGTCACTCAACCCTAGTGATTGCCGCCCGCAGGTGGCAACCACCGGCGAATGCCAGAGGTCATGTGACCTCAGGTGAGGCAATCCGGCGGCCAAATTTAGCCATCGGAGGATAAATAAAAAATTTTTAATAAAAAAATTAGCAAAAGTCCTTTGCAAATTGTAGTTGTTACTAAACGGCATTTAAGCAAAAGTTATTTCACAATGTATTTTAAAATTACAATTAATCAAACGTTATTTGTATTTCGGAAAACCCTTTTAGTCCAAAGATATTTGCATTTTCCCAAGAACATTTGCCCAAAACTGAACCAAACATGCCCTCTCTCTCTTGTACTCACTCATCATATAAACAACTATCCACTTTTTTCTCTCTTCTTGTTTCCCAAGTCACCCTCACTTTCTTTGTCACATAATCATCTATTTCAAACATAGCTGGCCCATTTTGTTTCTATGACTATTTTCCTATTTAAGCGTTCTCTTGCCTTGGGTTAATTCCAAAAAAAACCCCAAACTTTAGGTCCAGTCCCAAATATACCCCAAACTTTTTTTTGTCTCAAGAAAAACCCCAAACTTTAGGTTTAGTCCCAAATCTGTCCCGAATTTTTCTTTTGTCTAAAAAAAACCCTAAACTTTAATTTTAGTCCCAAATCTACCCCAAATTTGGTTTTGTCTAAAAAAAGAGTCAATATCATGAAAAATCCCAAATTGGTACATATATGACAAATTTACCCAAAATTAATTTTTTGATCACCAAAACAAATTACCATCTATTAGTTTTTATTAAATTTTATTGTCAAATTGCTAAATTAAATAATGCGTCGCAATTTACGGGTATACTAATTTAGGGTTTTATCCACTGTTTGTACTAAAAAAATCATCAATTTTTGATCTATTCTCAAATATACCCCATGGTTTAGTCCCAACTTAACATGGCATTTCCACATAGATAATAAATACAAATAAGCAATATGTCATAGAAAATTATTTTCAAAGTAAAACTATTTTAGGACATAAAAAATTAGGGATTACTAATACGGCTTTTGGACGAGAGGCTAACGAGGACAAATTTAGGATTAGAGTAAATTTTGATGATTTTCTTTTTGACAAAAAAAAAAAATTGGGATAGATTTGGGAACTAAGAGTTTGGGGTTTTTTTGAGACAAAAGAAAAGTTTGGGGTAGATTTGGACTAAACCTAAAGTTTTGGGTTTTTTTCCCGAGACAAAAAAAAGTTCGCAGATTTGGGACGAACCTAAAGTTTAGGGTTTTCTTGAGACAAAAAAAGTTCGGGGTATATTTGGACCCAAGGTTTGGGCAAGTTTTTTTTTTTTTTGGAATTGACCCCTCTTGCCTTGACCCATGTATCACTTTACCCAAAAAACCGGGCTTTATTCTCATTCTCTCTCCTACTCCGCTCTTCCCCATCCACCAACATTGTCGTGCCTTGCCGTCGTGCCTATAGTTGAGATTTGTGAATGAAAAGAAAGTAAATTTTTTGTCATTAACTAGTTAATAATATTTACATAACGATTATTTAAAGTGACAATTCAAGATCAATCAAGAAAAATACATAGAATCACAAAATAATATACAAAGTGTCCTAAATATAACTCTAAAATCCCCCCTCAAACTCAAGATGATTTAAAAGATGGCAACTTGAGTTTAGAGAATAGATCCAGAAAATGCCTATGTGGATGTGTCTTGGTGAAGACATTAGCCATCGGTTTGGCGGCATAAGTAGAGACAAGTTGAATTGTGCCATGAAGAATGTGATAATGGATGAAATGGTAGTATATTTCAATGTGCCTAGAATGTTCATGGAAAATATTATTACGTGCAATTTGGATAGCACTTCAGTTGTCATAATGAAAGATTGTTATGGTATGATGACACATTCCTATGTCTTCTAGTAGCCACCATAACCATAATAACTTTGATGACGTATTAGCAATAGCTCGATATTCTACTTCTGTACTATAGTGAGTGACAACAGTTTGTTTCTTGCTACACTATGTGATAAGTAAGTTGCCCAAAAAGAAACAATAACCATAGTGGAGGGACGATCTTGAGGGTCACTAGCTTAGTCAACATCAAAATAAGCTATCAACTCCAAGGTAAAATGAATAGAAAAGAGAAGGCCATAAAACAATTTACGCTCAACATAGCGAAGAATTCAAAGAACTGCAATAAAATGAGTCATACGAGGTATTGTCATGTATTGACTAAAAATATAAATGACATAAGCAATATTAGGACGGGTTATAGTGATATATATAAAACTACCAACCAACTACCAATAAAGTGTGGGATTCGGAAGAAGAGTTCCATTCTTGTTATTGAATTTTGCATTTGACTCAATGGGAGTAGAAGTAATCTTGTTATTAGTGAGCCTAACTAGAGAAAAAAGATCAGTGGCATATTTTGCTCGAGAGAGATTATAACCAAAAGTATCAGACGCAACCTCTAAGTCTAGAAAATAATTGAGTAGGCCAAACTCTTTCATTTTAAATTGTTTACTAAGATATTGATGGAGTTTGGTAATGCTAGTTTGATTATAGCTAGTAACAACCATATCATCCATATATAAAAGTAGCATAATGTATCCATGATGTGTGCATTGAGCAAAGAGAGCATGGTCATAAGGACTAGATTTTGGAACCAAGAGATTTTATGGTTGAGCTAAACTTGGAGTACCTTGCATGAGGAGCTTACTTCAATTCATACAATGCCCGACATAATTGGCACACTTTATTAGATGAATGAGTGTATCTAAGAGGAGGTACTATATAACCTTCCTCTACGAGACGTTATAAAGAAACACATTTTTAATATCCATTTGAAATAGTGGGCAATGCTTAACAATAGCAACAACAAGAAGATTGCAAATAGAAGTAAGACGAGTGACATGGCCAAAGGTCTCATCTTAATCAATATCCTACTCCTAAGTAAGACCTTTTGCTACTAATAAAGTTTTATAGTGATCCAAAATACCATTTACTTTGGTTTAATATCATATACCCATTTACTACTGACAATAGAATTATCAAGAGGCAAATCAACCAAATCCCAAGTGTGAGAGTTTTCTAAGGCTTGCAAATCATCTACCATAGCTTGCTGTTGAAGAGTATTAGTATTAGCTTCTTTATAGGTGTGAGGTTTGTGAAGAGGAGCACTAACAAAGAAAGAATAATAATCATGAAGATGAGATGGGGGTTGACTTACTCTAGTGGAACGATGAACATAAGTAGATGGAATGGTTGAGGCGTAAGTCTTCAGTGGGAGCAGACATGTCAGAAGTTGTCTAAGTGGGATCGCGAGATAGGCTTCCATCAAAATGAGAAGAAGACAATTGTGGAGAGGAAGATTCACAAGTAGACGGTAATACGAGATCTTTTGGGAATAAATCCACTAAAGGATTGGTAAAGAAAGGGACAAGAGTAGAAGATTCGAAGGATGAGAACATCTTTTGAAAATAAAACATCATAAGACACACGAAGACGGTTAAAGATAAAGTCCCAATATCTATGTCCTTTGTTCTCAATGTCATACCCAAGGAAGTAACATAAATGAGCACGAGGTTCTAATCATGTGTTCATGTGGAAGAATGTGTACAAAACAAGCATTATTAAAGACTCAAAGACGACTGTAATAGAGAACCTTGCTATTGAAGGGCTCACAAGTAGAAATATTATTTGTAATGAGGGATGGGGTACGATTGATAGTATAAACAACAATGAGACAAGTTTCCCCCCAAAACTATTCTGGACAAGAGGCAGAGTTAACAGAGTTCTTGTAACATGTAAGATATGCTTATACTTACCTTTTGCACAATCATTTTGTTGGGAAGTGCATAGACATGAACGATGAATAATAGTACTATGTTGGGAGAGAAGTTTAAGAATTTCCATATCATGATGATATTCCATGGCATTATCAGTACCAAAAACCTTGATATCTTTAAAAAATTATATTTTTATCGCAAAAAAATCATGATAGATACAAGTAAGGTTATATTGATTTTTCATAAGATAAAACCAATTATAATGAGAGTAATCATCAACAAAAATGAAAAATAGCGAGAACCTCCCATAATGGGTGGTGGAGAAGATCCTCAAATGGGAGAGTGAATTAGATCAAAGGAGAATGAGAGATAGATTCACCAAGATCAAATGGTAAAGCATGATATTTTCCTAATTGGCAAGGCAAGAAGTCAAAATGTTTGTTATCAACAGAGCCTAAATAACCACTTGAAATCAAATTTTTTAATCTAGAAGAAGAAGGATGATGTAACTGAGAATGCCAAGCTTCATATGACATTGTGGCAGCACAACCATTACAAGAGTTGGGAATATTTAAGGAAATGAGCCCAAATAGGCGTCCCACTCTATGACCAATTCCAATGGGTTGTCCCGTTTGTGGATCCTACATATGAAACCATGAGTAGAGAAGTGAACATCAAAGCCAAGTTCACATAATTGTCCAACCAAAGTCAAAGTTAAAGAGAGTTTGGGAACCACAAAAGTGTTAGGTAATGACAAGGTGGATGTGAAAATGTGTCATGTATGGTTGTTTTACATTAGAGAATTATTGATTGTGCGAAAAGTAGGTACATATGAAGGGAAGGTTTTTGACTGGAACAAATTAGAATTTAATGTCACATGATTGCAACAAGCAGAGTTAAAATGCCATGAATTGAAATGACCTGAAATGACAAATTAAGAAATATGAGAGACGAAAGCTCTCAAGAGCATGCTCTATTTAGAAGACAAAATGAATCAGTTTGTTGGAGCCTTCCCATAGATACTAAATAAATCTATCAACAAACATGGATTTGGCTATTAATAGCTATGAAAGGAGGATAGGTTTTCACTACCGGAGAATGGGGAAAACAACATTAGAGAAAATGACAAAAACCCAATAGAAACATGATTTTCAATTCTAATATGAGTTAGACAATCAATTGCAAAAATATTTAACAGTAACAAGCTATAAAACTACCTTCACATTTAAATAAAAAATTGTAATTTTTACTTCATGATTTTATCATAGATGTTTTATGAAAGCTTTAGAGAAAAGGGGCTAGTTAGAGAGGTCAAAAGTGGCCCCAATGCCAACAAAAGTGTAAAGGATGACGTGTTTAGCGTCATTCTCAATACCTTCTAACTTGAGGATTAGGGAGGCACATAAAGAAGAGAATGACCAGCAAGAGAGAAAACAGAGACATGATTTGCAGGAGCTGAGAACGGAGGACTCAAAGGTGTGGAAAGAATGAAGAAGGAAAGTGTCATGCCTTGGACCTTTTTCCATGAGCTATGGGCGTGTGATGTTTGTGAGGTCATTGCATTGCAACGTCTTAGGAGGCATCCCTAACCCGTTTCTTTTATCTTTTAATTAAGCACATGTGGAGACATATACTAATATCTTCCAACAACAATAGTAGTAATCGGATAGCAAGGAAAACACATAGATAAACACACTTAATTATATTATGCATCATTAGCATCAAAAGTTAAAATTTACAAGCCTGTTATTGCAGGGCCTTTTCTGATTATAACCAAAAGGGGTCGGGGTTAGTCCTAACTCCTCTATCTATAAGGGCAATTTCCAAAAAGTGGTTTCTTCGCAGGAGGCTGGTTCTCTATGGCTCAGGCTTGGGATTATAGTTAGGGTTGAACTTGAGGTTGCTCACAGTGTCATCAGGAGGATTCGCCATCATGGGATCTAGCAAGGCTTTGTCAAGGCTACTGAGAGGTCCATCATATCCGTGAAGAAGACTGAAGAGATCCTCATCGAACCATACAAACTAGGCCACAAAATAATGAGGAACCAAATGCTCTAGGCTCTCATTGACCCACATTGTAGTGGTGTACTTTTGATAGTAGTATCACTCCTCACAATCACGACCTCGGTAATGTCCACTTCCAAATCTACGGGTAAACCGAAACAGACGATGCGGGTATACATACCTATGAGCTAGAAAAGAAGCGAACAACAACAAATGAGTAAAACTCAATAAGTAAATCGCATAATCCTCATATATGAGGATGCCTCGTATCGGAAACATGCAAAACTTAGAGCTTAATATGTCAACGGTAGATAAATAGCAACACCTTCGTCTTGTCTTATCTATGTACAAAAAAAAATATCACATAAGCCAAGCACATTAGCATTCACAACTTATCACACATTTTCCAATTATTACGACCACAATTGGCCATAACCGAGATCCATTAGCGCTTTCGGCATTTACCGGGCATCATTTTGTCTTGTTGGGCATGGCAACGTCTTGACCTCCCTCGATGACGACATCAAATATCTATCGGGTTTCGTTCCGAAATCCATCCACGAATGGCATCCAAAATCCATTGGACATCGTCCAAAATCTATCGGTGACGGGTTCTTTAATGTGACATACGTACATGCACTCACCCATACTAGTTCTTATCTTGGCTTTAAGCCAATGCAAGAGCCTCGAAGGCTTGTCACAAAGTGTGTGTTATGACTTACCGGAACTGAGTTGATAGAACATGCCCAGCTCAGAGAAAGACCTATGATTGGTTTTGATGTGCTTGAGCATTGACCTAGGCCTAACTTGATCATAATGATATGCCTCGATACCGCCAAACCAAAGAGACCCGACCCGATGTGCCTCCACGTTCTTCTGACAACTAATGCGATCTCTTTTTGATAACTGGGGCATGGTTTCAAGCATCGACAATAACATATAATCAATGTCTCCTTATAGATCAACATATGCAAGGTAAGAACAAAATTCATCAATCAATGGTTTTGAGCAATCCTCTGTGAGTACTTATCAAGACATAACTAATCAACGGCAATTGCTTGTAAAATAGACAAGCACATGGCAAGACATAACCAATCAAAAACAATTTCTCACAACTCAACGAGCACATGGCAAGACTAGATTCAGCAAAACTATCCTTACAAGCTAGATAACCCTATGGAGAAACTAAACTAATTAACTAACTAAACCACAACACTTTCTTACAGCTCAATGATTTCCGAACTCTGTAATCCAAACAGTTATAAGCAAACCATACAAAATTAGTATACACTTCCTCTTCCTAGAATAAGCAAGGTCACATTTGAAATCATGGAACTGAAACTGACACCATGTTTGGACTATGCAAAACAACATCCTAGCCAATGATTGGGGGATCTACATGCTAAACTGGAACGAGCCCTACAAGCAAAGATGGAAGGATGGATGAATGGCAGGTCAAGGCGAATAGCAACAGCATGCGGCGGCGATGGCCAAGAGGAGAGAGAGAGAGAGAGAGAGAGAGAGAGAGAGAGAGAGAGAGAGAGAGGTGAGTGGTTGAAAGAGATGAGAGAATGAGGGAATGAGAGAAATGAGAAGGTTCCTTCTTCAAGTTTGCATGGATGAGAGAGGGCAATAATGCAAGAACACTAGGGGCTAGTCTACGCTAAGACTGCAAACTTTCCAAGTGTCAAGCCAAGAACTCATCTTGGCAATCTTCCTCTCCATGCCTCAAGTAGCTCCATCATCCCCTATCTTTATAGGGCACCTAACTTGGTTGAAGGCTAACTAGCTGGTTCCTCCCCTTCTCCTCCTTCAAGGGGCGCCCTTTCCTCCTTCACAAGACCATCACCAAGTTTCTTCTTAACTTATCTTCAAGGAGGGCTTTGATGAGGCCATCTTGGTGAGCAAGCCTCATCTTTAGAGTTCTAAGAGTCTAAGGCACTATTTGAGCACATGGCATTGATGAGCTAGCTTCCAAAAGCCATCAATGGGCTTGAATTGGGCAAGATAAGTGGCTCTTGGGCTTCTTCTTCCTCTCTTAGGCATGTGGGTCTCCTTAGGCCTCCAATAAATTGTCTACTTTCACTTGTCCAAAGATTAGGGAAATAATTAAGTGTTGCCTAATAGGAATATTTCCTAATTATCCAAAATCAACACCCATAATCAGACTGAGACTTATGGCTAAATTATGGCTAAATCGGATTGACATGAGTGGGTGGCTTTTAGGGGCTTTGCGTGCGCAACCCATGGTTGATTCGAAATCAATCCATGTTTGAGCCTATTTGATTCATGGATGACCCAGAATCAGTATAGGATTATTCGTGATTGGTATAACGACCATGCAGAATCACCCACAATCCAGTTGCATATACTTATGCCGAATCGATCTATATCCAACCACTAATTGACTCGTGATAGTGTAAGTTCGTCCCACATCGATCCTTATGGTTGAGCTATCTTTTTATGGTTGAATATTCCGATTGAGTGTATCCCTCAACCCTTAATTTCCTTTCCCAATCGGATAGTTGATTCATGAACGATCCTTGAATTGATTCATGGGCTATTCCCGCTATCAGTGCATCGATGCTTTAGACCATTCCTTGTGTTTGAGGTAGGGTTCCGAATTGAGAATGTCATAGAAAGTGGGACCCACAAGGGAAAAAAAAAGAAACAAATTACAAAGAGTTGAGGGAAAAAGGGATCACTTTTGTCAAGTTGCAACAAGAGTGGTAGGCCACACAAGAAATAGTATGGTGAAAGCACAAAAAGGGAGTGTATAAGTCAAAAGAGGAGTGCAAGAAGTACATTTTTATATATCATATTGTAAATGTTTTGAGTTGTGTAATCGATTAAATTTATGTGTCGTATATGTTTAGTGTCATGACATAATTAATAAACTTTTTGTGTTGGGATATTATTTAAATTTGACGTAATTAATAAATTGTTTGTGTTGGGGTAAAATCTAAATTTGATGTTGTGCAATAGAGAGAATAAAAAATAATTCATGGACTAATTTGAACAAATAAACATAGTATGGGAACAAAATTGAAAAAAACTATGATAAATCATAAACTAGATGGAATATTTCGTTCATGTCAGCAAATTTCACCAATGAATTTAATGGAAAGACCACATCCAACCACTTTTTAAAGTACGGACATGACATTACAATGAGCAAAAGTTCAATACTATAAGTATCATTACCCCCGTCCACTAGTTACATGTATCATATACCAATTGGTACATGCAATATATACTAGACTATATGTCTCTTCCTTAGTTAGATAGATGTACCACATTATTGTTCCGATTATCCAAGATCATGAAGAGAGCCGAAAACCTAGAAATTTGAGGAAACTTGTAAGCCTATGAACCTAGTTAAGTCTAAATCTTTGATCTACACAAGTGGTCTCAACTTAGAGCAATTTGCATACAATTAGAGAAATTTAAATAGGTCACTTCTAATTTATGATGTGGAAATCCCCTTATGCAACAATCAATTACACCAACTAGTGGATGTGCAAAACGTGATGTTATTTGCATGAAGGCTTAGAGTGCATTTGACAACTTACCAGTTTTTCTATTTTTCTATTTTTTGTTCCTCGAAATTGACAAAGAACGAAATTCCATTTGGTAACGTCCATTAATATTTCTATTCCCAACGATAGAAAGTCATTTCAGGGAATAGATTTGAATAAAAACAAGAAGTAGAAAAAAATAGTTCTTTGTACCTGGGAATAATTTCTAGAATAAGTGTTTCTTGGGTCACTGCTACTTGCTATTGCCTCCCCTGTTGGCTGCCGTCGGTCGCTGGCCACTATCGGTTGCTGTCCACGTTTGCTGGTCGCCACCACCATGAAAGAAAAAGAGAATAGAAAATTTATGGATCATACCAAACGCATTCATATTATTTTTCTATTTTGATAATAGAAAATTTGTGCAGTTACCAAACGCGTTGTTTTATTCGGAAATTATTCTAACGAATAGAAATAGAAAAGAACTATTTTTGAAAAGAAATTATTCCCTAAAATAGAAATATTAACAAATGCACCCTTAATTAGCTATAATACCTGCTCATCTTATCATCAAGTTTGAATAAACTTGGGATATCAAAAGCAATTTTTATTATATATTTGAATATAATGGATACTGCACGTTATTTATATTTTTCATTTTTGCGTACTAGCACGTTCTTAACTTGAGTGTTGTGTGTTTCTTCGTGAAATATTGTCATCCAAATTCACTTCATTAGATCAATCGAATATAAGAAAATAATGGGACATACATTGAAATGGAAATATTTTTTGATCCAATCATATAGTCTGCCATAGCGAGTTGGGATTGGAAGCCGCTTGAAGTCAATGACCCTATTTGGGTCATGTAACTGTTTAGGCCCCCCCGCCCCCCAAAAAAAATCCTCTCACCAGCATTGACTGTGGACTTCTACATTGCTATCTCACAGCAAAAATACAGCCCAAGTGCCAAAACTTGACATGAGAAGACACTTAAGTGCCAAAAATTATAAAAGGTACACTTAAGTGCCAAGATTAGAGGGAAAATGATTAGTTAAGTGTCAACGGCAAGAAAATCCGGCCAAAATGCTGACGTGACACTTTTCCGGTGAGTTGGGATCGAAACGGCGTTGTTTTGGGTGCTGACATGGCCAAATAAGCCAAAAACGACGTTGTTTTGAGTGCTGATGTGGCTAGATCAGCCTAAAACGACGTTGTTTTGGCCAAAGTTTATTTTTTAATATAAATGTTAAGTAAATAATATCAAAAGCGAAATTTTTTTTTTTTTAAAAAAGAGGAGGCAGCGGCGTCCCCTCGTCGGTGGCTGCCGCCCCATCGCCAGTGGGGCAGCGATAACGAACGGAGAGGGTTGGACGACCCTTGCCAGATGCCGGGAGAGGGCAGCGACCCTCTCCCACATCTGGGTGAGGGTCGGCTGCCCTTGCCCCGGCCTGGGCGAGGTTGTTGGCCTTCTCCCCGGCACCAACGGCCCTCGCCGAGCGCTGCTAGGCGAGGGTTGTTGACCCGCGCCCAAGTGTCGGTGACCCTTGCTGTCCGTCGCCGCCGCCCACCGGCGATGGGGTAGCGGCCATAGGCAGGGCTGCTGCCTCTTTTTTTTTTCTTTTAAATTTCGCTTTTAATATTATTTAATTAATATTTATATTAAAAATTAAACGTTGGCTAAAACGATATCATTTTGAACTGATCTAGCCACATCAACACTCAAAACGACGTTGTTTTGAGCTTATTTGGCCATGTCAGCACCCAAAACGACACCGTTTCGACCCTAACTCGTCAGAAAAGTGCCATGTCAGCATTTTGGTCAGATTTTCTCGCTGTTGGCACTTAACTAATCCTTTTGCTCTGATCTTGGCACTTAAGTGTACCTTTTATAACTTTTGGCGCTTAAGTATCTCCTCGTGCCATGTTTTGGCACTCTAGGGGTCCGGCTGTCGCTATCTTGCCATAGTAGCTATAAATAGATAGAAGAGAGATTAGGACTTAGGAGTTCGGGCAAATTGAATTTGAGAGTATTTCAATGGTTGTGTTTGGGTCAGCATTTGTAAAATCTTTTGAGGCCCCAAAGCTCCTTCAACAAATGCAAATGCTGTTTAGCAAAATTTTTGAATTGCTTTGGGGAGTTGGAATTGTATCTCCGAAGCTCTCTAAAAACCTTTAGCCTAAGGTAGGTTTGCAGATATTTTGGAATACCGCATTTTCAAAATGTAAATAGACTTTTTCTTTCTTCCAACTTTGCCCTCACTCAACACCACTATTTTGAAAATGTCTTCGTAAACCCTAACTTTGCCTTAGCCATTGATGAGCATATGGAGAGCAGTCATTATGTAGCCAATGATGCTGGCTAGCGGATGATTTGGCTTGTTGGTGATGGTTGAGTTTTGTTGGCAAATATTTTTTTATAAAAAAAAAAGCAAAAATCCTTTATAAAGTGTAGTCTTTACCAAATGGCATTTACATCAAAGTTTCTTTCCAATATATTTTTAAGATACACTTTTTCAAACACTACTTGCATTTTGGAAAGCTCTTTTAACCCAAAGGCTTTTGAATTTTTTTGCAAAAACATTCCCTAAAAATGAAAACAAACGCACGCAATGTTTGTACAATAGACATATTGTTAAGGAAAATTATCAAAAAAATCATAGCTTATTACATTTGTGCTAATTAAGTTCTAAATATTTTCATGTTTTGCCAATTGAGTACATTTAGCTAATTTTAGTAGGAAATTACTCATGTGGATGTTGATAGTGTCACGTAGGATGGACCGTATTGGCATGGACAATTTTTTTTAATTTAAAAAAATGAAAAAAATTTCTTTCCTTTTTTTTTCTTCTTTCTTTTCCAACCCAATCCAGTGAGAGATGGCCAACCCTTGCCTACCACAAGTGATGTGTTTGAATATGTATGCTTCATTATATTGCCTGTCTAATGTATCAAAAACTAGAGATGTCTCGTATGCGGCCAAATCGGGTGGAGACTAGAGATGAATTGTCTGATTCCTCACCTGTTCATGTTTGAATAAAACGTCATTCATCTTTGGAATAAATCTAAACCCTAATAATTGACTCCAAATTCGTCAAGTGACCCAATGACGTAAGTAAGTACGCAGCTTTTTTATTGTTTTAAATATTCCCCAGAGAGAGCGAGACAATCGAGACTGCACTTCTTGCGCAAGTCAAGCGATTCCCTCATTCGTGAGCCAAAGACGTAATAAATTCAGACACATCCTTACTTACAAGGGACAGTCTCCACCTTAATCTCCTCGTTAATCCTCTTTAGGGGTGTGCAACCGGACCGGATCACCCAAAAATAGGGTCGGGAACCGGTTCTCGGTTAAACTAGTCGGGAATCGGGTTCAAGCAAAGACCCACCCGGAACCGGAATCGGATTGGTTTTGAAACCGGTTTTTACCTTGTTAAAAAAATAAAAATAAAATCGTCTCTCTATATAGTGCCCCAAGTCTTTTTGTCTTTGAAGAATTGTTAAAAAAAAAGAGCATTTTTTTGAATCAAATTAAGAGAGAATTGTTTTTAAAGAATTGTTAAAAAGAACTATTCTCTTACATTGTTTTTCTTTTTAATGGTCCTACCTTCAACTATTACTATAGTCGCGGAACAAGTGCTACTAACTATTGTAATACTAATTAAAGTATTCTTAATTCAACTAAAAAAAGATGTCCTCTTAATAACAGCTCCATCGCATACACACGAGCATGCGCATTAGATCATATTAGAAATATTTGTAGGAATGAGACTAATATTATATCCATATTTGTTGCTAATGTTTATGAATTATTATGATTTTTGCTTTGTTTTATAATGTTAGGAGAATTACGTTGTTGTTTTTCGCGAATTAATATAAAATTCAAAGCCATATAGATTATTGAATGGTTGTAAAATAAGTTCCAATGAAAATAGAGTTGACCCTGTTCCCAAATCAAGAAAAAAAGCGTCGGGTCAAAACATGGTCCAATAAAAATAGGGTAGGGTATAAGGTCCAAAAAAGAAGAATCGGTTATAATAGAATCGGGTGCAGGATTCAGGTTTAGACCCTACTCATCCTGAACCCAATCACCCCTAATCCTCTCCACATCCACATATTGCATATCTTCTGTTGAGTGCTGTCTCAGCGTCATTCTTATTTCCAAAGAATTTCTTCAAAGCCTCGTCCATGGCACCTCCACACTTCCTCCTCGTGACCTTCCCAGGCCAAGGCCACATAAACCCTTCCCTCCAATTCGCCAAGCGTCTCGTGCGTGTTGGCGCTCACGTGACCTTTGCAACTGCCATTCGTGCCCGGCACCGCATGGAGGAGTCGAAATCTCCCCTCAAGGGGCTATCATTCGCCAGCTTCTCCGATGGCTACGACGGTGGCTACAATGATGGGGATGATATCGAGGTATACATGGACGAGCTCCAGCGACGAGGATCGGAGACTTTAAGCGACCTCATCGCCTCGGACCATGAGGACAGTCGGCGATTCTCGGGTGTATTTTACACCACCCTCCTTCCGTGGGTTGCCGAGGTTGCTCGTTCTCATGGCATTCCTTCGACACTCGTTTGGATTCAACCGGCCACTGTTTTGGACTTCTACTATTATTACTTCCATGGCTATGGCGATCTTATTCGAAGCACAGGCGACAATCCTTCGGTGCCAATTCAATTGCCTGGGTTGCCGCCTCTCATGGCCTGCGACATACCCTCCTTTTGCACTGCTAAAAATGAGTACAACTTCAGCCTCCCGCTTTTCCAACGTCATTTCGAGGTACTACTTAAGGAGGCCAATCCAAGGATTTTGGCAAACACCTTCGACGCGCTGGAACCAGATGCCATACGGGCTATCGATAAATTTGAGGTGATTGGGATCGGGCCACTGATCCCATCCGCGTTTTTGGATGGGCAAGATCCATCAGACACTTCCTTCGGAGGCGATCTCTTCAAGAGCACGAGCGGCTATATCGAGTGGCTGGACAGGAAGCCAAAGGGGTCGGTGATCTACCTGTCATTTGGGAGCATCTCCATGCTATCGAAGGTGCAGAAGGAGGAAATGGCACGGGCGCTCCTAGAGACTGGCCGGCCGTTCTTGTGGGTCATCCGGGAAAGTGGGAAAGAAGATAGAGACGAGGATAGATTGAGCTTGAAAGAACTAGAAAAGCTAGGGATGATAGTGCCGTGGTGCTCGCAAGTGGAGGTCCTATCACACCCTTCGGTGGGGTGCTTTGTGACGCACAGCGGGTGGAACTCCACGTCCGAGAGCTTGGTCTGCGGGGTGCCCATGGTGGCGTTCCCGCAGTGGAGCGACCAGCAGACCAACGCGAAGCTCGTGGCGGACGTGTGGAGGACCGGGGTGAAGGTGACGCCCAACGAGCAAGGCCTGGTGGAGAGTGGCGAGATGAGGAGATGCTTGGAGCTGGTGGTGGGAGATGGAGCGGATGGGGAGGAGATGAGAAGGAATGCCCAGAAGTTTAGGGATCTGGCGAGGGAGGCTGTGAAGGAAGGCGGGTCTTCGGACAAGAACCTCAGGGCCTTCGTGGACGAGGTCAGACAAGCGTCTGAGTGAATTGTCTATGGTGTCAGCAGCTAACGTGGAGCTTTCAGCGATTACGTATGTTATATGGCTTTTATGTAATCCTTCATTTGCGCATGGACTCGTAGCTTGCTGCTTAGGACAAATTTTTATCCTTTCTAGTTGTCATTTTCTCTGTTTTTGTTTTTCCGTTCTGTACGGTGGACTGGAGGGCTCGTGAGAATCTCAGCATGTTAAAAGCCTCATTTTTCTGGGGCTTCTGTCAGTAAATCTAGTAATTATGAGAATAATAGCTTATTTTGTTAACTATTATGAAATTTAATTCTTTTAAAATTTGTGACTCACAATATATTGTTATTTTCACAATAACCCAAAAATTATTATACTAATAAAACCCTAAAAAAATTTCTCAGCGATAGAAGAATTACAATGTTTTGATTCTTTTCCATAATCCATATTGGTAGCAACGAGACATGAAATACTTTCTGGTCATATCTTCTTCCGTCTCAAACTTTGACGGGGAACATGTGGTTGTGGTTTCTGTGGGGATTGGGGTTTGTGGTATATGTTAAAGCATTCGTGCCTCATTTACGCGCTTGCTGGGAGGTCGCATAGCGGGTCGAATCACGGCGGGTGCCGGTGAGGGTGACGAGATCGTTGGTATAGACAAAAGGTTGTCATTGTGGGCCGCGAAAATAGACCCTTATATGTACATATGATTCAAAATTGAGAGGTGTTTTTTTTTTTTTGGTTTTTCATCGGAATGATTGAGAGGATTGAGTGTTCTAATTGTGGAGGTGATAAAAGATGCATGATTGGGACCCACCTAACAATTTATGTAGTTATTTTTTCTCAGGCAAAATTGTCCTAAAAGTCCAAAATTTAATATACGATAATCAATTCAATTTTAAATATTTCAATTGTGTCAATTTAATTCTAAAATTTTTGAGATTTGTCAATTTAATCCTAAACATTCTTTTGATGCTAATTTGATCATAAACCTCTAAATGATTTGTCAATTTAGCCATCATCACTAATTTTAGTTGCGCTTGTTCTATACTTATTTTTCCCATACAAATCAAATTTTTGGTCCATGAATTCACCACATGTTATAACAACTTCATGTGCAAATGCCGGAGCTATTTCATTAGATAAAATAAGTGCAAGCTCCGAAGCTTGCTGCAATGATTTAATTAATCCCAGAAACCTAATCGGTAATCTCATCATGAAAAGTCAAAACTCCCACCCTCTTTATTTCAGCCTCCTCTTTCCTTTTGAATCTCACCCTGCCTTGTGAGATTGAGCCATCCACCAGTCAATGACAGATTAGGCATGTGAGAGAGATTAGTCTTCTTCTTAAGTAAATGATAAAAAAATTGGCACGTCATCCGTGTTCTTCTTGGTTGTGTGCGATAAGAATGTACCATATCACTCTGGTTGGTTGGCCAATTTTTTGGTAATTTTTTCATCTTTGGTAAGACAAGTCTCCACTTATCTTGGCAAATGTACAATTATGTATCCTTAAAAAATTACAAATTCATTTAAAGATTCAGAAATAAAATTAATAATAATGAGATAATGAGATACCCAGTAATTAATTTTTGCAGAAACTCTTTGAGATGGACTATCAATGATTTTCTGTTGGTCACTCGGTTTGTATGTGCAGCTCTATTACTCTGAACCACGGTCACATGTAGTAAAGAATGATTTTCTAAATAGATCGGCCCTTTTTTTTTTTCCCAAGAGATCCAATGATAAATATTCTCTTTTACTATTAAAGTGTGGATTCCTTATTAGGTACCTAATACACTTCATAAAGTATTCACACAACCCAACGCATCCATAGGTTTGTGTAATTAGATGGTTGAGATGGAAAGATCATGATATCCCCCTCGAGAAACTTCGATCGAAGTGATTCTCAAGTACTAGAAAGCTCACAACTAGATTTACATGATCTCATCAAGCAATTTACGAAAATCGTGTATTTCTGACCCCATTTAGATTAGACGGTTGTGATTAAAAATTGCGATATTCATCGATCCCACCATCCAATTTTGTTAGATATATTGAGATATTCTGGATATTCTAAATATCCTCAATATTTTGGAAATCTATAATATTCTGGAATATCTTCAATATTTTGGAAATCTAGAATATTCTGGACATCTAGAATATTCAGGATATATTAGGATTATCTTTGTGATTAATTGTATAATATTTTATTACTATAAATAGGCCCTTATTCCTCTTACTATATCATTAAAATATACAGAAATTCTCTATTCCCATTCTTTATTTCTATCATGGTATCAGAGCCTCTTTCTTAAGAAAGTGTTTTTCAACGCCAGTTGAATAGGCCGCGTCGCTCTACTGAAGTAGCGGAATCGTCATCGAACGATGCCACATTGTGCTACTGCCTCGAACCCATTTGGGCCGAATACTCCAAACCGCATCGTCAACCATCCCCGCACGTGTCACCCAAAGTTTCCGCGCGTGAGATCCACACACTCACGTGCCTTTCACATGGTCAAACCTGCCCTAATGCTGACGTCATCTACTGTGAAGTCCGCCTCATCACCACGTCACGTGATCTGTCACGTTAGTGTCACGTCATTAGCCACGTCATTGGAGTTCGACCGTTGACCGCTGGTCGTTGACCGTAGACAGTGTTGACCGATTTCTTCTGGAGCTATTTTGACGCGCTGATTCCATTTTTGGTATTATTTTCTCTTTATCTACACTCTTGGTACTTGTTTTTTGATATTTATTACATAATTCAATGTATTTTCAATGGAGGAAATGGACATGCCAATACCCATTCAAACTGGATTGAATGGATTAAATTATATTTTATGGGTTTAAGAAATGTCAAGTTTTTTTGAGAGGATGCAGACTTTGGCATTATGTTACTGGTGAAATTCGTGAGCCTACAAGGATCACTAAAGAAACTAGAGAAAAGCATATTCAGCGTTTGGAGGAATAGGATAGCAAAAACCAACAGATTTCGACTTGGTTTCAGAATACTTCAATTCCTTTGATTAGGCTTTAGTTTGGTCGTCTCAATACAACAAAGGAAGCATGGGACTTGCTTGCTGGCCGTTACTCCACCTAGGATGTTGCTCATCAATATAAACTATTAGGAAACTAGCATCGTATGCATTAAGAGACAGGTCAGTCTGTTAATGATTTTTTATCCTATATGCATGCTATTTGGGATCAATTGGCCTTATCTAAGCCGCAATGGGAAGCTACTGCTGATGCTCGCAAGTTTGCTGAATTACAAGATCGTATGCATGTCATGCAATTTTTGATGGCATTGAATGATGAGTTTGAACTTGTACGAGCTTCACTTCTACATCGAGATCCTTTTTCTCCTCTTGAGGCAGTTGTTTCAGAGCTATTGATAGAAGAGACCTAGCTTGCTACTTTAAAGGCACACCGTCCTATTTTATCCACTCCTACAGATGTTGTTCTTGCTACTCCCGCTTCTTTCTCGTCGTGTAGCAAATATTGCACATATTGTCATCGAATTGGTCATTTTGTAAACACTTGCCATAGGCAACAACCTAGGCAATCTTCAAGGACGAACAACCGATCCCAATACCGAGGTCCAATTGCACACTCATCCACCATTGTCTCTACTATTGAGGGTTCTTCCAATAACTTATCTGTTACTATATCTTTAAAGGATCTCCGCTCCATTTTTCGAGAATCCGGTACCTCTAATTCTGTCCTTAGCACTTTTGCTTTGTCTGTGACTCTAGGTACTTCTAATTCATGGTTCTTTGATTCTGCTTGTTGCAATCACATGACTTCGAATGCCAATTTGTTTCAATCAAAGTTGATACTTTCACAAACACTTACTATTCATATAGTTGATAATTGACAGATGTTAGTTAGCCATAGGAAAAATTTCAATGTCCACATTGTCATTAACAGATACTTTCGTGGTTCCTAAACACTCCTTGAACTTGATATCTGTGAGTCAACTATGTGAACTCGGCTTTGATATTCATTTCTCTTCTAATGGTTGTCATGTGCAAGATCCACGGATGGGATAGATAATTGGGACAAGCCATAAAGTGGGATGCATATTCGAGCTTATCTCCTTAAAGATTCCTATTGCTCTTAGTAGCTGTGCTACCACAGTATCTTTTGAAACTTGGCATTCTCATTTGGGTCATACTTCCTTTTATAGATTAAAATCATATGATTTCTAGTAATCATTTAGGTTCTATTATTAATAAACAGTTTGATTGCTTGTCATGTAAGTTGGGAAAACATCACAGCTCACCTTTTGAATTAGTAAATCTATCTCTCATGCTCCCTTCGACTTAATTCATTTTGATATTTGGGAATCATCTCCTACTCATACTATGGGAGGATCCCGATACTTTGTGATTTTTGTGGATGATCATTCTTGTTATACCCGGCTCTATCTTATGAAGCATCGATTTGAATTGTCTCAAATTTACTGTGATTTTGTTGCCATGGTCAAAACACAATTTTCTCAAAACATCAAGATCTTCTGTACTGATAATGCCATGGAATACGGAGACGGAATTTCTTCGAATTATTTCTCAAAATGGTATTATCATTCATTGCTCTTGTCCAGGGACTTCTCAACAAAATGGTCGAGCATAGCATAAACATCGGCACATTTTGGATGTTGTTCGTACACTTCTAATCTTAGCCTCTTGTCCGGAATAGTTTTGGGGAGAGGCTTCTCATATTGCTTTATGCACTATCAATTGCACTCCATCACCTACTATAGGTAATATCTCTCCCAACGAGCATTTGTATGGTAGTGTTCCTAATTATAATCTTCTTAGAGTCTTTAGTAGTGCCTGCTTTGTCCATCTTCTTTCAAATGGTTAGAACCTCGTGCTCGTCTATGTTGTTTCCTTGGCTATGGGATTGAGCACAAAGGGTATCGATATTGGGATCCTATCTCTAATTGTCTTCGCATATCTCGTCATGTTACTTTTTTGGAATACAAGATGTTCTCTTCACTTCGTCCCTTCGACTCCTCTCCTGCTTCTTCTTTTTTCACCAATACTTCAGTGGATCTATTTCCTGAAGATACATTAGTTGAATCTTCCTCTTCGGAGTTGTCTTCTCCCAATCTTGATGTAGGTACCTCTAGTAATCCCACTTCGGCAACTCTTGACGTGTTTGCACCATCCGTGGATTCTTCACCTTTGGTCATTCCCTCTTCTCCTGTTCGTGATCGACTTGAGTAATTCAACCTTCTGTTCGGCTTCGTGATTTTCATTGTTACTCTACTATTGCTTCCCTTCACGAGCTTCGCACATACAGAGAAGCTCAAACTAACCCTCTTTGACAGCAAGCAATGGTAGATGAGTTGCATGCATTAGACAAATCTCATACTTGGGAAATTATTTATTTGCCCTTTGGAAAGTCAGCTATAGGTTGTAAATGGGTATATAAGATTAAGACTAAGATAGATAGTATGATGGAACAATATAAAGCTCGACTTGTGGCAAAAGGTTTCACTCAAGAGTATGAAATTGACTATGATGAGACATTTGCTCCAATTGCTTGTCTTGCTTCAGTCCGAAGTCTTCTTGCTGTTGTAGCTATTAAGCAATAGCCACTATTTCAAATGCATGTTAAGAATGCCTTCCTAAATGAAGATCTTACTGAGGAAGTATGTATGGAGCCACCTCCTGGATACACTACTGCTTCTAATAAAGTATGTCGTGGATATATTCTATTGCCGTTAAATGTGGACGACATGGTTATTATCGGCGATGATCATGTTGGTATTACAAAGCTCCAACATTATCTCAGTCAGCAATTTGAAGTGAAAGATCTTGGGTGGCTCAGTTACTTTCTAGGCTTATAGGTCACCTCAAACTCCTCGGGCTATTATCTTTCTCAAGCAAAATACACCATTGATCTTCTTTCTCGTGCAAGACTCACTAATACCATGATTGCTACAACTTTAATTGAGGCAAATGTTAAATTTGATGCAAATGACAACACTGGTCTTTCGAGTCCTACACTTTTTCGACAGTTAGTTGGTAGTCTTGTATATCTCACTGTAACTCGTCTTGACATTACCTATGCCGTTCACCTAGTTAGCTAGTTCATGGCTGCACCACGCACAACTCATTTTGCTATTATCCTTTGAATTCTTTCCCATGTCAAGGGTACCTTGTTTCATGGTCTTCATTTTTCTACAAGCTTTACTTTAGAGTTGAAGGCTTATTCTGATGCTGATTGGGTTGGTGACCCTCTTGGACGTTGCTCCACTACAGGTTATTGCTTCTTTCTTCGTATTTCGCTCATATCATGGCATAGCAAGAAACAAACCGTTGTCGCACGATCTAGCATTGAAGCAGAATACCGTGCTCTTGCTGATACAACATCAAAATTACTTTTGGTACTGTGGTTATTAGAAGACATGGAAGTTCTTCATAATGGTGGAACAGTCATTTACTGCGACAATCGGAGTGCTATTCAAATAGCTCACAATGATGTTTTCCATGAGCACACCAAGCACATTGAAATTGACTGTCATTTCATAAAACATCATGTGTTTTGCGGTACTATACGACTTGTTTTCACTTCATCTGCTGATCAGGCTTTGTTGATATCTTCACCAAAGCACATCTACTAGGGCGTTTTCGAGATCTTTTCTTCTACCTCAAGATGACTTCTTCGATGTCACCTTAAGTTTGTGGGGGGGGGGATATTAGATATATTGAGATATTCTGGATTATCTTTACGAAATTCTGAATATTTTGAATTTTCTCAGTATTCTGGAAATCTAGAATATTTTTAAAAATATCTTCAATATTTGGGAAATCTAGAATATTCTGGACATTTAGAATATTCTGGATATATTCAGGATTATCTTTGTAAATGATTGTATCATATTTTATTACTGTAAATAGTCTCCTTGTAAAGCCTATAAATAGGCCATTGTATTCCTCTTACTACATCATCGAAATATACATAAATTCTCTATTTCTATCAAATTTGATCAAATTGGGTGTTGTAGGAAGGCTCTTGCAGAGCAAGCCGGTCGAAATTTTGACAAGGGTGAGTTATAATCGAAGGTTGGCTCAAAAATTAGCTATGTGCAATCATCCTCATTGACACAAATAAATATAAATTTATTTATATATAGTATTATTCTTCATTTGCAAATGTTAGACTCATTACTTCCTAAATGAGTTAGCTTGATGATTAAAAATTGATTGGTTCGGTTATGAATTAGTTGTCAATGTGTAGATTTCAATGAATGAAATTACAAAAATGTGACTCTTAGGGTGCGTGTGATAACCATTTTATTTATGTTCCAGAACTATTTTTCTATTCTAGACTTGTTTCTAGAATAGAAATCTATTTAGTGAAATAATTTTATTTTTCAATTTCTAGAATAGATTTCTATTACAGAAATAGGTTTGGAATAGAAATTAGAAGTACAATTTTTTTACTATTTTATTTATGGAATAGAAATTAGAAATTATTTCTCTTTTTTCTACTTCTCATCCAAAGGAGTCTCTCCCTAAACTCTAGCCATCTATCGCCCCTTCGATCATAGCTACTCGCCATCGTTGCCGCCCCCTCCCACCACCGATTGCTTGCCACCACCGCCGTTGGCGATTGCCGGTTACATTTGTCCCCTCCCCCACTATCGCCATTGATTGTCGGCCGCCGCCGTCACCCCCCATTACTAGTGATTGTCGACTGCTCGCCACTATCGCCACCCCTTCCCCTTACTGGCCGCTTGCCACTGCCGCCCCCGTTGTTGTCATTTGAGAGAGAAAAATTTTGTGTCGTTTAATATCTATTCCGGAAATATAAATTTTGTTTCATTATCAAACGCTCATTTTTCCCAGAAACTCATCCAAGAATAAAAATAGAAAAATATATTTTTGTTCAAGAAATCAATTTATAGCGAGAAATTTTATCATTTCCGGCCTTGGCCTTAAGAATGACTTTACCACTCAAAGTATCATTGGATTCTTGATACTAAAAATCCTTACAATTATTCTTTTGTTGATGTTGAGCTTGAAATGAAGAAAGGAGAGCTCATGTATGGGATTATTAGGACGCCAAAAGTATACAAGTTCGATATGTATAGTGCTCTTTTTTCTTTTTGTATCAAGCAGTCTCTTTGTAATGAGTATGTTGATTTTTTAACACTTGGTGACTGCAGTTCGAATACAAATACAACAAATTTAGAAATTTAGACTCCATTTATTTCGTGAAAAATAAATAATTTAAAAATTATTTTTCTAAAAAATGATCGCTTATATCACTATTGAATAAATGAAAAATGTTTTCATCATCTATGAACATATTTGACATAAACTATCGTAAAAACTTAAAATAATTTTTATCGACCGATTATTTCAAGGGATACAAGTGATCATTTTTTAAAAATATTTTATAAATAATTCATTTTCCGTAAAATAAACGGAGCCATAGTTTCATCAAATGCTTTTTGCATGATGATAATTGACATTACTGCTAAACTTAAAAAAGTGAAAATGAGCCATCACCTAACTCTCCTCCCGAACATAATGTTAGTGATATTAGGGATGTTTGCAATATCAGGATATTTAGATATCTCTCAAAGATATTTAAGATATTTTCTCTTATTTTAATATTTATTTTGATTATGCTTGATTATGTACATATGATTTGATTTCATTTGATTTCCTCTATTTAAGCCTATAAATAGGTTCTCTATATACTCTTTTCTATATATTGAATTATACAAAAAATTTCCCAATTCTCTTCTCTACTTTATATTCAACTTAGTATCAAAGACTTCATTCTTGTGGAAACCTAAGTGCACCGGATGCACTTTGCACCCAGTGCACCTTGAGCATTGCGTTGCATATCCAAATAAATGCATCTTCACATCTCAATAATGTTCACGATAGTCATATTTTGATGCTATTCAAATAATGTGCACTAGTTTTATCTAAGCAAGCACTTAATCTAGTCCATTCCACGATAGTCATATTTTGATGCTATTCACATTGATTGCATTGCGTAGTCGAGACTTTTTCATGGAGGAGGCTTTCTTTCTATGTCAACCGCACTACCACATCGTTTTGTAACTATCTTTCTAAGCCAGTTATATAGGCCGCTTGATGCTACGATGCCAGCTGCATAGGCCATGTCACTCAATTACCATTTCGCAAGCCAACCGCATCAATTGCTTGCTGTTTCTACCCTAATTCTCGACATATCATGCGTTGTTTTGAGAAGCCAACACTACCACCAAGGGACTTGTTGCCCTCAAACAAACCTGATCTAGAAGATGCTACCTCATACAATGCCCCACCATGGATTAACAAGCCCATCCTGAGGTGTCGTTAGAGGCAAAGTTTTTCGTGGCACCATTTGACATTAATTCAAACTCCAATTGAGGATGTCTACTTGAGTTTGTGAGGGATGTTAGTGATATTAGGGATGTTAGCAATATCAAGATATTTAGATATCTCTTAGAGATATTTAAGATATTTTCTCTTATTTCAATATCTATTTTGATTATATTTGATTATGTATATCTGGTTTGATTTTCTTTATCTAAGCCTATAAATACGCTCTCCATGTACTCTTTTTAATTTATCGAATTATACAGAAAATTTCCTAATTCTTTTTTCTACTTTATATTTAATTTATAGAAATACAAGTCCAATCCAAATTTAGATGATTAAACAAGATCTAACTCTATTAGAGAAGGGGGGGAAGGAAGGGAGAGAGAGGGAGAGAGGATCCTTGCTATGCCTAATTAAACACGATCTAACTCTATTAGAGAGAAATGGAGAGGGGGGTCCTTGCTGTGCCTAATTGAGTGGGTCACTATCCAGTTTGAAAAAACAGTCGAGAAAGCCTGTACAAATGAAGGTGCTTCACCAATTCTTGGTGACCCCATAGCATGCATGCAATGAAGGAGGGAGAAAGCATCATTACACAAATTAGGGGTAAGTGATTTTAGAGTCCCAAGTTCCATTTAGAACTTGGAACCTACTTGTTTGAACCGATTCCCCAATTTTTAAAACCTGGAACCTAACTTGTCACCAGTTCTAGAGTTGATATCAGGATCTACTTAAGTTCTTCTTGCATTGTTAATTGAACAATTGCAGTGAATCATAATCTCTAATGACCATAATTTGTTGTTATAATTCACTGACAATAATTCGTATTTTGACACATGAAAAATATGAAACAATAACAACATAAAAGTCTTAGTCATGGATATCAGCGGAAATGAAAGCTTAGATTAGTAGATTTAGATTATACACTCATCATCGATCAACGATGAATACCTCAGGATGACGCGAAAACATAGAATAAGAAAACCTAAAGATTTATTTCAAATTCTAGGTTTCACGTTCTAGAAAGTTTGAGCCTATCCATCGAAACTGATTCTCCAATTTTTAAAACCTTGAATCTTTCTTGAAACTTGAAATCGGAACAATTCTCACCAATCTAGTTCTCGATTTAACTATGGAAGCATGCTCACCCGCAGCACAGAGTGATCTATACAGACCAGTATTATCGCAGAGATTTCCGAGAGGGTGAGATAGAGAAAGGGCAGAGACGTGCGGCTGTTATTGTTGGGGGTGGGGGGAGAGCAAGGACCGAGTGAGTTAGTGGAGTAGGGATGAATTTTGTGAATTGTAAGTAAATACGTACATGCGGCTTATACTTGACCATGAGACACAAGGTAGACATAAATTAGGGAAAAGAGTAGATGACGGCTCCACTAATCATATCCACCTTACCATTTATGATTGATTTGCCTGGTTTGCAGATTGCAGCATTAAAAACCCATTTGGGAGGGATGGGATTAGCAAGCAAATCCCTTTTTTTCTTTTTGAGAAAAAAATAAGGAAAAAGAAAGGAAAAAAAAAAATCTGATTAGCATCGGATACACCTCGTCATCCCAGGACCTTTTCACAATCCATTTTGTCCATCTACCATATTGTAAAATTTGCAATCACGAGAGCTTCGTTATAAATTCAGCATAATATCGTTGTTAAGCTTGTAGGACTCAAAATAATATATCCATCTATATTATTATATAAAGTAAGGAGGATCTCCTTTTTAGACAGATTTCAATCATTTTTCTCCTTTCCAAAATATCTTAATGCTTAGTTTACAAATATGTTTATACCTGGACAAAGGCATAAGTATATATTATTATTTTTCTACACACTTCAACGTTAAAATTTGGATTATTCTATTTCGCGTAAGTTTCCGATGTCAAATCTTGAAACATTTTTACCTTTTCACATATTAGTGCAGTCTACTCTTATCACTAGTCTCTTTTAGCTAATTAATGATTCAAATATTTCGTGATAAAATAAATGTCAATTTCATGCACACTCACATGATATGTGCACAATTGACAGTAATCATGAACAAAAGTGGACATGTGGAGTGGGGAATATCACAAATTCTTTTTCATCTGTTATTTGACAAATTTCAAAATCTTTATTACATGATGTGATCTTTTTTAGATTTCTCATTAAATTAATAAAAAATTTGATAGCTCTCTCTATCCAACGCTCTGTGCACGTACATCTTGCGAGTTTACGTTTGGAATTCACTCATGCCTTTCCTGTTTCCGTGCATCAGTTGGCATCAAAGCCTAAAAAATCCTGGAACACGTATCTAGTGACAACGGCTTTGGGGACCGCCCTTTCGCCAATGAAAATTGAAAGTGGAGCCTTTTTTTGTGACAATCTCTAAGCATATTAATAGGTTGTCAAATGATGGCTGGACGCAACGATTATGCAATTGAAGGCTTGTTGTTTAGAGAGACAACTGTGTCGGAGTAACGAAGTGATGAGGGTGGAAAATCAAGTCCATGACCGACAGTTCGGTGAAAAACATTGAAAAAATTGAATAGAGTATCAACGTTACTTGTAAATTCTTAAAATTTATTTAATTTTGGACCAATGTTCTTGTATTGTGCAAACATGCGCCTTTGTATGTAAACAAATTAAGACAATCAAGTATGGAGGCGGTTCAACAAAATGTCAATGACCCACTTGTGAACCACATCTATCCAACATACAAGTTAGCATCGTGTCTTAGGTCTGAGGATTTTACACAAGACCAAAGCACAAACAATTAGTTATTGATCTTGCTAAAAGCTTTCATATTTCTAATTGTTTTTGATGGGAGAACGGTAACAATTCGAACAATATCGAATTAATGCAGCGGAATAAAATAATCTCCCCTCTTGTGTAAACCTAATAGGAACTAATATAGTAGAGCAAAATAAATACCAAGCACATAAACACAAGACGATTTTACGTGGAAAACCCCCTCAGTGTGAGGAGATCAAAAACCATGGGACCGGAGTCCACCCGAAAATCTTCACTATCAACAAAATTGGGTGAACAATGTTATTCTCTAGCAAATACTAGAGGTACATAGCAGCAAAGATCTCAAGAACATAATTCTTGGCAATACTCATAAACTTCACAAGAGATCAAGGATAAATCTGACCAAAAACGCAGGTTTTGATCAATCCATGAAAAACCTGATGTAGGGAGCTTCAAACGAAAATCAAATCGTTCAGATTCGAGGAGATTGCACCACGAACATGCTGACAAAATTTCAGCTCAATCGGACCTCGAATCGACCTCCGATGCCAACTTGATGTAAATCAGACTTTGCCCAAAACCCCAGATTTTCTGCTTTCTCTTTTTCTCTTATTACTATGTCTTTTTGCGGCTACCACTTCAACGATAGTGAGAAACCCTATTTCTCCATATAACTCATTATATGGGCTCAAGCCCTTTTGCCAGGCTTCAGAATCTCGATTCCTCCACATAGGAGTGAACCCGGCCTAACAAATCTCTCCCTCACGACAATGTGGAGGGATTCTCCATCCCTGCTATCAATCGGCAATGTTCAAGCTTCTCTCTTGGTAGAGTCTTCGCCATCATATCAGAGCCATTATGGTCCGTATGGATTTTCTCAAGTTCTAACAACTTTTCATCTAGAACATCCCTTATCCAATGATATCTAACATTAATATGTTTCGATTTAGAATGAAAAGATGAATTCTTACCAAGATGAATTGCGCTTTGATTATCACAAAATAGCACACACCTCTTTTGCTTGAACCCAAGTTCTTCCAAGAACTTCTTCATCCATAGCATCTCTTTACTAGCTTCAGTCGCTGCAATAAATTCAGCTTCGGTTGTAGAAAGTGCAACACACTTCTGCAATCTTGACTTCCATGACACAGCTCCACCCGCAAAAGAACTCAAATAACTAGAAGTATATCTTCGAGTATCAATATCTCATGCCAAGTCAGAATCTATGTATCCAACTAACTCAAGTTTCCCGGTCCCGAAACTAAGTTTCAAATTTGAAGTTCCCTGAAGATACCTCATAATCCACTTCACTGCATTCCAGTGCTCTCTGCCTGGATTTGACAAATAACGACTAACAACGCCAACTGTATGTGCCAAGTCTGGGCGTGTACATACCATCACATACATTAAGCTTTCTACAACTGAGGCATATGGAACACTTTCCATATCTTTCTTCTCTTTATCAGTTGTAGGACTTTGCTTCATATTTAACTTAAAGTGGGCAGCAAGAGGAGTACTAACCACTTTAGCCTTGTCCATGTAAAATTTCTGAAGGATCTTCTTGATATATTTCTCTTGCGACAAAAACAACTTCTTAGCATCTCTATCTCGGGTAATTCTAATGCCAAGAATCTGCTTTGCCAAGCCCAAGTCTTTCATGGCAAAAGACTTGCTCAATTGTTTCTTCAATAACTCAATTCGTGAAGCATTCTTGCCAACAATCAGCATATCATCAACATAAAGCAAGAGAATAATAAAGTCATCATCAGAAAATTTTTGGACAAACACACAGTTATCCGAGGAAGTCTTCTTATAGCCCTGTTCTGTCATAACTAACGCAAACTTTTTGTACCACTGCCTCGGTGTTTTCTTTAGGCCATATAGACTTTTCTTCAGTTTGCACACATAATCCTCTTTCCCTTTCACTTTAAAACCTTCAGGTTGTTCCATGTATATCTTTTCCTCCAAGTCACCATGTAGGAAGGCTGTTTTGACATCCATTTGCTCAATCTCCAAATCTAGGGTAGTTTTGCCCGCCCTAATACCACACGGATAGAAGACATTTTCACTACCGGAGAAAATATATCATCAAAATCAATACCCTTTCTCTGACCAAATCCCTTAACAACCAATCTAGCTTTGTACCGTGGTTGTAAAGTATGTTCATATTGCTTCAACCTGTATACCCACCTGTTTTTCAAAACTCTTTTACTTTTAGGTAACTTCACCAGCTCAAAAGTATGATTATCATAAAGTGATTGCATCTCATCTCGCATAGCATCAAATCAATTGCTTTTGTACTCATTTTCTATTGCTTTTGCAAAGCACTCTGGTTCACCTGCATCAGTCAATAATACATACTCATCTTTAGAATACCTGGTGGAAGGTCGTCGGACTCTAAAGGATCTCCGGACTGGAACATCCAGTGGAACATCTAATTGAGCATCTGGTTCAGGAATAATATTATCTATTTCAACATGTCCAGGAACATGTGCGTTATTTGGAACATTGACTTCCTGCTGCTCTTCATCAACCTGGGTAGGAATATTTATAAGAGGAATTGGATCCAAATCATCACTAACCTGTGATGCTGAAATCATCTCTAATTTCTCAATATCCTCTATTGTCTGATCTTCCATAAACACAACATCTCTGCTTCTTACAATTTTCTTTTCAACTGGATCATAAAACTTGTAGCCAAGCATATCCTATCCATAACCAATGAATATGGACTATCGTGTTTTCACATCAAGTTTAGACCTCTCATCTTTGGGAATATGCACAAATGCTTTGCACCCAAAGACACGCAAATAATCATAAGAAACATCTTTGCCTGTCCAAACTCTATTAGGAACATCAAACTCTAAAGGAACGCATGGAGTAAGATTTAATACATATGCAACTGTACTTAAAGCCTCACCCCAAAAGAATCCAGGTAGCTTTGACTGTGAAAGTAAGCATCTTACCCTTTCAACCAGTGTTTTGTTCATTCTCTCAGCTAAGCCATTTAACTGAGGCGTCTTGGGAGGTGTCTTTTGATGTCGAATACTCTACTGTCTGCAATATTCATCAAAAGGTCCAATATACTCTTCCCCGTTATCAGTTCTGATGCACTTCAATTTTTTTCCAGTCTGTCTCTCAACTGAAGCCTGAAATTGCTTAAAAGCATCTAATACTTGATTTTTATATTTTAAGGTATAAATCCAAAATTTCCTTGAAAAATCATCTATGAAGGTAACAAAATAAAGGGAGCTACCAAGTGATTTTGTTTTTATAGGACCGCAAACATCAGAATGCACTAAATCCAATATACCTGACTTTCTTGAAGGAGGGGAGCTTTTAAATGCAACTCTATTATGTTTTCCTGCTAAATAATGAGCACATCTCTTTAGCGCCGAACTTTTCAATCCTGAAAGGAGCTTCTTCTTGGCCAATATTGACAAACCTTTTTCACTGATGTGACTGAGCCTCTTATGCCATAACTCAGCTACATCTTCGCTGTCTACTGCATTAATTTTCTCTGTGGACAACTTTGCCTGCATAAGGTACAACGAAGAATATTTTTCACCTCTAGCCACAACAAGAGAACCTTTGGTGAGTTTTCATTGACCATTATTGAATGTGCTGCAATACCCCTCATCATCCAACTTGCCTGTGGAAATCAAATTCAAGCGAATATCAGGTATATGTTTAACATTATTCAATACCAACCTCGTGCCATTGCTGGTTTCTAGGCACACATCACCGATGCCTACAACTTGAGCCAGCCCATTACTTCCCATCTTCACAGATCCGAAGTCGCCTGACCTGTATGATGTAAAGAAATCCCTACGAGATGTAGCATGAATAGATGCACCACTATCAATTACCCAACTGATCTCATGAGATACAAAATTCACCGCATCACCATAAAAAATAATGAGAAAGCCTTCTTTAAGTGTAGCAACACGATTATCATCACTGTCACTATCACTTTTCTTCTCTTTACCTTTCTCCTTTTGTTTCTCCCTTTTTAACTGGCGACAAAACCTCTAAATATGTCCCTTCTGATGACAATAATGGCACTCAACATTAGCAAATTTATTATACTTACCTCTGCTTTTATCTCTACTCTTGTCTCTGTTTCTCGGACCTCGAGACTCACTTCTTCCCTTTTTCTCAACAACCAAGACATCAGAATGTGAAGAGAACGATCCTTGTGTCTTCTTTCTCATCTCTTCATTCAAAATAATACTCTTGGCCAAATCCATGGTAATCGTACCATCCGGGGCAGAATTAGACAAAGACGTTCGAAACGTCTCCCATGAGTCCGACAAAGTACCAAGCAACCATAGTGCTTATATCTCATCATCAAACTTGATTCCCATCGCAGCCAACTGATTTATAATTTGTTGAAAAGAATTTAAATGATCAGTCAAACGAGTACCATCTTGATATCTCAGAGCCATCATCTATTTTATCAGAAATAATTTATTATTCCCAGTCTTTTGAGCATATAACTATTCGAGCTTATTCCATAAACCGCGTGCATGTGTTTCCTCAATAATATGATTCAAAACATTATCATCTACCCACTGCCTAATATAACCACACACTTGACGATGAAATATAGACTATTCAGCATCAGTTTTATTCTCCGGTTTCTTCTCGGCAAATGCGGGCAAATAAAAATTTTTCATATATAAAAGATTTTTCATCTTCCCTTTCCAAATATGATAATTCGAACCATTTAGTGTAACCATTCTACTCATATTCGTTTCCATTGTTTAACACAAGGCAGAAAAATTAAGCAACAACCAAAAGCTCTGATACCACTCTGATGGGAGAACGGTAGTAGGCAAAATAAATACCAAGCACATAAACACTCCTGGAAAACCCCTCGGTGTGAGGAGCGCGAAAATCTTCACTATCAACAAAATTGGGTGAACTATGTTCTTCTCTAGCAAATACTAGAGGTACATAGTAGCAAAGGTCTCAAGAACATAATTCTTGGCAATACACATAAAACAAGAGATCAAGGATAAATCGACCAAAAACGCAGGTTTTGATCAATCCACGAAAAACCTGATGTAGGGAGCTTCAAACAAAAATCAAACCGTTCAGATTCGAGGAGATTGCACCACGAACATGCTGACAAAATTTCAGCTCAATCGGACCTCGAATCGACCTCCGATGCCAACGGTTCTATAGTTGGGGGAATCCAGAATTTCAGTTTATGTATGTCATGTTCAATGAACTTGTTTGAGATAACATCTGTGTTCCGGCTCAGGTATCATAATAACCAATGACTTGTGACTTGTGACTTGTGACTCAGCCGAATTAGCAATGCTTGAGATGATCTTAACAAGTTGAGAATCGTTTAAAGATTCGGTTTAGTCGCAAACCTATCACATATATTCTTAACCCGTAACTAATATTTGGTAGAATGCAAAATTCATGGTTGCTTAAGAGATGGCTAACATAGGGATAGATAAATAATATCATTAGATTTGTTTCTTTAGATATCACACACATGCAAAACCTGTTGAAAATATGTCGATGTTGAGGGAATTTCCATGTAGGAGTGACTTTCCAACCGATGGCTGCTGCAAATGGATCTATAACCCCTCTCGAGAACCCCCTTCATCTTGCAGCGATTTTGTTAACAATAGCTTGAGAAGATGGAGAAGGAACTCCACAACAACCCGCTCTTGGGAAAATGTGGCTAGAGCGTAGCCGGTGCAAGGGTATTCTGATGGCCCTCTCCTTTTATCCTCCGAATGAGAAAGCGATCCACAACAACCCGCTCTTGGGTGTAAGTAGGGTATTCCCTCTCCTTTTATCCTCCGAATTCAGGTGTGAACTGTGAACTGCTATGATAAGGACTTAGAAGCCGCTGATCCAATCTGGAAACAATGTTTGGTGGAGTATTTTGTTGGGAAAAAACTCCCATTCAAGCTAGTGGAGACAGCCCTTAAACACTTGTGGGGGCATCGCCTAATGGAGGTGAAAGCTAATGACCAAGGGTTCTTTTTCTTCCATATTCTGGACCCGGAGTTTAGAAGGAAAGTCATCGAAGGGGGCCCGTTGACGGTGGCAAGGGTCCCTCTCATGCTTCAGCAATGGCAACTTATGCTAGAGCTGAAAAAAGGTGAGCACACCTCGGTTCTGTTTGGATTCGGCTTTGAAGAACTTACCATATGGATTATGGTCGCCCGGGGGTATTAGTAAAGTTGCTAGTACCTTGGGTACTCCCTTGTATGTTGATCAGCGCACGGAACAACTAAAAATGATTTCCTTTGCGCGAGTTTGTATTGAGCTTGAAGCCTCCAAAGCCTGCCATGATACCATAAATGTATTCATAAATGGGGATGTTCGTGTGGTCAAAGTAAAGTACGAATGGAAGCCTATTTCATGCCAATCTTGCGGCGTGTTTGGCCACAAATGTTCTGCCACCAATCCTGGTAATAACCGGCCTATGCAAGAGAACCAACATGGGGATCATGTCCCTCAAGACACTACTGCAGCTCTTGGACAGCACAATCAGCTGGACTCCTCTCGGCCTATGGAAGCCCCCACATCTACCCCTTTAGAGGAGTGGCAAGTGGTTCGTAGTAGAGCTAGCAAAGAACCTATGCTAGCACGTCCTATCCCAAGTAGACCTTCGGCTTCATGCGGGGCTAGACTTCAACAGGATCCTGCTCTCAACTAGCTGACCTCTCCGGCATCTCCTGCCAAGCATATGTCCTCTTTGGTAGTCCCAGACCTTCTCGCCTCTAATGCTGTCCGAGAAGATGATCCAGCTCCTGCTCACCTGCTGGACCGCTCGTTGCTGTGTTCTGGGAGCCAAGATCAAGTGGTGCTGGAGGTAGATTTGACTGCAAGCTCGAGTTATGAGCTAGTGCAAACAGAAAGAACAGAGCAGGAACAGAGGAGTGCTGGCTTTACTGACCTCTCCCGGCAGCTGGCTCTTGCTACGCCTGCAGCTACAGAGGACGATTGGAAGCAGCTCCTTCCCCCCTTCAGCTGGCTGTACCTCCATATCCTGACCCTACGATGTAGAAGCTGAAGAAGAAGATGGCCTGCAATGACTCTCCCACTCAGATGGATGCTGAAAAGAGCCCTAAGCTGGCCAACGTGCAGGTGGCCTCTTCCGGTTCCCCCCATTCTAAACTTAAGCCTTCAACCAGCAAGCGGTGCTCAAAAAGAAGGTAACTCTTGGCCTTCTTATTATACTATATTATGTTTTTTGGATGCTGGAACATAAGGGGTCTCATGAACCCCATTAAACAAGCAGAAGTTAGACTTTTTGTGCGCCACAACAGTATATGTTGTATGGGTATTCTGGAAACTAAAGTCCCTACTGACAATTTTGATATTATCTCGTCTGGATTACTGCCTGGATGGCTGTGGTTGGCTAATTATGAACACTCCCCCCGGGGGCGCATATGGGTAGGATGGAACCCGCTTCTAGTGGACTTCAAACTCCTTCTTGGTACCGGCCAGCTTATCCATGGAGAGACAAAAATATTGAGTTCAGACACAGTCATCACCTTTTCTGTGGTGTATGGAGAACACACTTTTGTTTCTCATAGACCCCTCTGGCAAGACATTATTAGTTTGAGCCAAGGCCTCAAGGATAGCCTCTGGATTGTTGCTGGAGACTTCAATGCCATCCGGGACCCCTCGGATCGTATAGGGAGTCCAGATGTTTGGATCCCCGCTTTGATGACTTCAAGGAATGTATGGACGAAGCTGAACTAATAGACCTTCAATATGTGGGATTCCGCTTCACTTGGTCTACTTCCTCGGGCGCTTCTAGAAAATAAAGGAAGATTGATCGCGTACTGGTTAATAACTGCTGGTGTTTGTCTTATTCCTTTTCAGAGGCTTCTTTTTTGGCTCCAGGCATATCGGATCATACACCGATGGTTGTGAAAGTCCTACCGCCTGTTCACCGCCGGATTCCATTCAAGTTTTATAACCTATGGATGAGCCATCCAGACTTCTCCATGATTGTTACGCAGGCTTGGGACACTCAAGTCCAAGGCTCCTCTATGTTTAAACTATACGGTCGCCTGAAGATTCTGAAGGGTCGCCTCAAATGTCTAAACAGAGAAGCTTTCTCGGACATTTCCATGAGAGTTTCTATAGCTAAAAGGCTGTTATCAGCCACCCAAGAAGCACTTCTCCATGATCCTCAAGATACCCACCTGGCGGATGTTGAACATTCCCAAATCAAAGAATACTACGAGCTCCGGTCCCTGGAAGAGTCTTTCTTTAGACAGAAATCGAGGATTCGCTGGCTAAAAGAAGGTGACCACAATACCAAGTTCTTCCACCATTCGATGAATCATCGCCACCTCTGAAACAGAATCCTTTCAGTCAAGGATAGTTCCGGTTAAATGGTTTCTGAACAGGTAGAAGTTTAGAGAGTTTTTGTCTCTTTTTTCCAGGACTTACTAGCCCCGGCTGATGTATCTCCGAGACCAAATATCTAGGAGATCATTGACGTCATACACACCCCTCTCACAAATGACCAGGTCAATTTTCTTTCTCTCCCTTTCCTTCCTTCTGAAGTCCGTGTTGCTATGTTCTCTATTGCCGGGAATAAAGCCCCGGGTCCAGATGGCTACAATGCAGATTTCTTCAAGAAGAACTAGGAGAAGGTGGGTTCCTCCGTCACTGAAGCTGTTATGGACTTCCTTGAGTCAGGCTGTCTACTTAAAGAAGTCAATAATACCATTATTGCCTTGGTGCCCAAAGTTCCCAATGCTTCGCCGGTATCGGACTACGAGACCTATTGCATGCTTTGCAATACAATATATAAGTGTATTACCAAGATTCTCTCCTCTAGAATTGCTGCAGTTCTCCCTGAACTCATTAGTCCGGTTCAAACAACATTTGTGAAGGGAAGGCGAATAAGTGACAATATTCTCCTTGCCCAAGAATTATTTAGTGGTTTTCATAACAAGCCCCACATTCCAAAATGTGCCATCAAGGTAGATTTCAGGAAAGCTTATGACACACTGGACTGGGACTTCCTCGAGACCACCCTCTTGGCATTTGGTTTTCCTAATCATCTTACAAGGCTAATCATGGTATGTGTCCGCACCCCTAAATTTTCCATTTCTATCAATGGCGAACTCCATGGCTTCTTTTCCAGTGGAAGAGGCATACATCAAGGAGACCCTATGTCTCCTTACTTATTCACATTGGCAATGGAGGTTTTCATAGGTATTATTGATGCCCAAACCCGGCTCCCGGGGTACCGATACTATTGGCGATGTAAGGCCACGCGATTATCTCACCTATTCTTTGCAGATGATGTCCTTATTTTTAGTCAAGCGAGCCTTGCTTCTATATCCTGTATCAAAGACGAGCTCACGCAGTTTTCTTCATGGAGTGGGTTGAATCCAAACGCTAGCAAGAGTGAGATATTCATTTCTGGAGGCTCAGTTACACTTAGGGACCAGATTTGACAAGCACTGGGCTTCACGCTGGGTTCTTTTCCAGTTCGTTACCTAGGGGTGCTTATCATTACTTCCCGGCTAAACAAAGTAGATTGCAATACCCTGGTAAGTCATCTTACTGCCAAAGTCCAATCCTGGACACATCGGTTTCTCTCGTTTGCGGGTCGCTTACAACTTATTAAGTTGGTACTGCATGCAATACAAGCCTATTGGGCTTCCATTTTTTGGCCTCCTGCTTCGGTTGTAGACAAAATAGAGCAAGTTTGCAGGCAGTTCCTTTGGAGAGGTCCTACCATGGGACCAGGAGGTGCAAAAGTGTCTTGGGCCGACGTTTGTCTTCCCACTCCTGAAGGTGGCCTTGGCTTGAGGAAAATCAGAGACAGTAACAAGGCAGCCATGGCCAAACATATATGGCTGCTATTCACTAACAAAGAATCACTTTGGTGCAAATGGATACATACCACATATCTCAAAAGACGATACTTTTGGACCGCTCCTACTCCAACACACTACTCTTGGGCTTGGCGGAAAATTCTTGCATTAAGAGAAACCTTCAGACCGCACTTTAGATGGAAGGTAGGTGATGGCGAACACACTTCACTGTGGTTTGATCCTTGGCTAAAGTGTGGCCCACTATATTTGTTGTTCTCTGATAATTATATCTACCAATTAGACCTTCTCTGGGAAGCTAAGGTTAAAGACATATACACTGCAGATGGGCTCCAACTTATCCAAGACTTGTCACTATGGCAAATCACGGTTCCCCCACGCTCTCAAGGCCAGGACATCTTTAGGTGGGTGGAAGAGTCCTCTGGGATTTTCACGATGGCTTCGGCGTGGACTATTATTCGCCGCAAAGCCAACCGGTACCACTGGTCTTCCTTCGTGCAGGGGACAAGGCCCTCGCCCCTAGACACCAATTCCTTATGTGGCTCATCTCCAAAAACCGTCTCCCAACACAGGTATTTCTCATGCAATATGGGAGAATACCTTCCACGCTGTGTGCTTTCTGTAAGTCCAGGCCTGACTCAATCAATCACTTATTTTTTGAATGCTGCGTTCCACACTCCCTTGCCAATTATTGGGCTGCTAAATGCAATATTCCTTGGATCAATTCAAATTGGCCAGACAACCTCCTCTGGGCTAATAATATTCTTTTTGGCAAGGGGTTCTACAAAGAACTAACTCGATTCTCTTTTGGAGCATTATGCTATATTATTTGGAAAATCAGGAATGATATTATCTTCCGCGATCGCAATCTCTACACTCCAGCCTTGAAGCTACAGCTTGATAAGGCGATAAAGGATAAGGCTCTAACTTTTAAAAGGGTCGAGGACAACCCAAGGAATAGGAGGATGCAGCGGTGTTGGGGATTAGATGCCCGAATTTTTGAGTAGTACAATCTTAGGCTTAATCCTAGAATATATGGGACCCTTTAGCCCTTTTCTGTTCCTCTGATGTACATGATTTGTAATTCACTTGTGACCGAGGTACCCTGTCACTCCAATGACTAGTTGTCTAGCCGAGTGTTTGCTGGTACCTCGCCTCACGTTTGTTGTAAATGTTGGTCGTTATTATAATATATTATCTTACCTTACCAAAAAAAGAAAAAGATAAAATGAATCGGGATCATGACAAGCTTGGGATGTCGCAAAATAACCTGCAGCTTAGACCTTGGTTAGGGGTTGTGACATCTAATCTCAACAAGGCAATCAAATGCAAAAATATTTAATGGTGACAAGTTGCAAAACTCCAAGTTTACAGAACAAATTGTAATTATGCTTCATGATCTTCTCATAGATAATTTTAGGAAAGCATTAGAGAAAATGGGCTCATTATGGAGGTCAATGGTGGCCATAATGCTACAATGCTGGTTATAACAACCCTGACTCCAAGGTTATGATTGGGGGTTATCGTTGCGACGTCCTCGGCGTGTCGCCGTCTCATTTCTTTTTATCTTTGATTATGAACATGCGGAAGCGTGTTTACAACTACATGTAGCCAACAACATTCAAGTAACCAGGAAAAACAATTTATAAACACACCCACTCAGTACTTCATATATTACATCGGTGCATTTACAAGTCATTTCTACTAGCCTTTTTTCCTTTTCACATCACACTACAAGTATCTGCGTAGGTTGAGGGAATCCTTAGCTCTTCTAGTGAGGCTGTAACTCCAAATTTGGTATCCATACCTACAATTTTGAAAAACAATGGAGTGAGTCATGGACTCAGTAAGTAAGGTTACTAATCATTGTAAAAGAGGATGCCTTGGCGTCAAATGTCTTACTTACAATCTGACACGAACATAACCGCATCAAATATTGATGGCAAATTAATAGCAAAAAATAAATAAATACTTACATAACTTAACTATGTGCATGAAAAGAGTTCTTCACACCTTTGAGGCTCACACAATTTAGAATCATCATACCAAAAACAAAGAGCATGCACAAAAGGTTCATTCTTTATTATAACCATTTGCACGGTTCTTTTGAAATTCACCAGGCAATGTCCCCTAATCCAAGGATGACGGCTATCATCTGAAATCCGTCAGGCATCTGAAATTAATTAGGCAATGTCCCCTAATCTAAGGGTGATGGCTAAAGTTATTCCCTCGTGTGACCATGAAAATAAACATAGCAATCCGGCTTCTTATCTTCACTTTATTAGCCAATAAGCAAGGCCCGATGATGTGATTCATGTAAGGTATGTGTAACATGCCTTACCTTTCCGAAATCGTATATCATGTCAGGCACTGTTTATGGTTTGTGGCCCGAACCGACCAGTCATGATGCCGACCTACACCAATCAGGGCTTTAGATTGGTATGCCTCAATACTAACCTGTCAAGTGAGGTCTGTTTCGACATGCCTCAACGTCAATTCGAACCAAGTGAGACCCCTCCATGAGCCAGGGTGTGTTTTCAAACCTATGACCAAACCATAGAAAATTTGCACACGAGTCAAACATGGAAAACCTCAAATGAACAAGCAATAGGAGTTCAATCAACAACACATACATATTCACAACATGATCAAGAACATGACCCACTTTACCAATGTAACACAATGCCCTAGCCAAGGGTTAGAAAGTTCACTTACAACTAAACCAAATAGAATCTAATGGTGACTCAATAGTGGTTGAACGGCGGTAGGTGGGTGGCGGCATGAGGGTGGCCAAGGGAGAGAGAGAGAGAGAGAGAGAGAGAGAGAGAGAGAGAGAGAGAGAGAGGAAGTGAGGGAGAGGAGTTGGGGTGAAGGAATAAGGGGAGGATGCCTTTATTTATAGGTGTTGAGAAAACTCCTATTTTTGATGTTAACAAATCATTTTATGCAAGAAATTATACATTTCTTGAGAAAGAAAAGCCACAGGGTGGTGTATGCTTTTGAGTTTGCTAGTGGCAGAAAGAAAAGTATAAGGTGTCTCTGAGTCTGTCCCTACTAGGCGGAAGATCCGAAGAGACGCAACTTTTGAGTCTGACGGTACCAACCGGAAGACCCAAATAGACGAAGTTTCTGAGTTTGACCGTGCTAGACGGAGAACTTAAGCAGACTCAGAACATTAGTCTATTAGACTCAGAATGAAACTACAGGACCAGATCACCAACGGTCAAGAATTTCACTTACTTTATTTATATTGATTCTGTTGTATCAAAATGATTGGCATGATCAATCAACGGACAACTTCCAAAGAAGAATGGAACACTTATGGAAGCCCGGATTCTGATTGTATGGGTGAATAGAATCCAAAGGGATCGGATCTACCTTCGAATGGTCAAAAAGACTTACCTTATAAAGTTTGTCCAAGAAAGGGAAGACTAATCTCTTAAGGAAAGAGCCAACAGTTGAGTGTGGCTTGGAGAGTATATAAGGATAAAATGAGACCTAGGAGACTAGAGAGGATTAACATATTCCAAAGCTCGATTTTGTTCTTCATTAGTTGTCTAAAGCGTGAATTCGAGTGATCCTAGTGTATTACCAAGAAGAGTGACTTTGTGAGACATATCATCACCAAGTGCTAACATTGAAGAGTGTGTAATCACCTTTGATCACATAGTGAAATCCAGCCTATTGGCTGATCCCTGGAGAGTGGACGTAGGCTTGTTTAAAGCCGAACCACTATAACTGTGTTTGCAATCTTCTCTACTCTCTCTATTTAATTTCTGTTTATAAATTGCAAAAGATTGATATTGCTTGCTCATAAAGTTCTTCTACACCTATTCACTCATCTCTAGGTGTTAATACTAGTTACATCAATTGGTATCAAAGCCCTGTGCTCAGTGTTTTGAAGTGTTTATTACTTCAGAGTTAAAGATCCTCTATGGCTAGTATTCTTGCACCAGGTCTGATTGAGGGACAGAGCAACACTCGACCACCATACTTTGATGGTAAATAGTACAATATATGGAAGAACAAGATGAAGGCCTTCTTCAAATCAAAGGATCCGTTGGAATGAGATATAGTTGAAAGAGGAGTTGATCCCAATGCTGAAGCTGGAAAAACCATAAAGAAAGATGATGGGAAAGCAACAGAAACATCAGCTACCATCTCATCAGAAGAATTGACAAAGAGACAAACTCTAGACGCTAAGGCTATCTACTCCCTTTACTGTGCTTTATTTCCTAATGAATATAATCGAATATCTTCTTGTGATACGGCGAAGGAAGTATGGGATAGATTGCACATCACCTACGAAGGGACTAATCGTGTTAAAGAGACCAAAGTAAATATTTTACTTGGTCAATATGAATCCTTCAAGATGAAATAGGGGAAGTCCATAGGAGACATGTTCAGTCGATTTACAGAAATCGTAAACGAACTGGCATATCAAGGACAGCCTGTTTCGAGACCAATGAAAGTCAACAAGCTTTTAAGAGGATTGTCAAAAGAGTGGAATAATGTGAAAACCTCCATACGAGAAACTCTGTAAATTTCACCTCTGACAGTCAATGAGCTTGTTTGTACTCTGCAATCCTATGAAGCAGAACAAATGAACGAGGAAGTGGAATCTAGAGGTAAGAAATCCATTGCTCTCATGTCTAATATCGATTCTGATGATACAGACTTTGAGGACGAGCTGGACGACGAAGAACTTGCACTGTTGATCAGAAAGGTAAAGAAGTTAAACAAGAAAGACAGAAAGTTCTATAGCAAGAAGCAAAACAGACAGTCTAGACAACGAAGGACAGAGGATGAGGAAGAATATGTCAAAGATATTGTTTGTTTCAAATGCAAAAAGAAGGGTCATATAAAACAAAATTGTCCCAAGCTCAAGAAGAACAAAGGGAAATATGAAAAATACAAGAAGGCCCTGAAAGCTGAAACATGGAGTGACACTGAGGTTGAAGATAGTGAAGACGAATATGGCAACATCTGTCTAATGGCACATTCAGACTCAGACTTTGGAACAGACTCAGAATCAGACTCAGACTCAGACAAAGAGATTGGGGGTTAGTCATTTTGATATTCCTACAGAAGTTTTAGATTATATAAATGAGTTGTGTTCTAAATTTAAAATCCACTCTAAAAAGGATCTTTGGATTAAAAAAGGAAAATCACAAGTTGAGTCAACATAATTATTCTTTGAAAGGAAAATGTGATGATCTGAAAAAAGGAATTTTCAGAAACAAAGGAAAATTAAGATTCTTTATTAAATGAGAATGAAACTCTCAAAAAGGAACTTTTGATTTCAAAGGAAAATCGAGAGTCTTTGCAAAATGAAAATGAATCTCTCAAAAAGGAAGTTTTAAATATTACTACAAAATTTTCTAAAGGATTGAAAACCCTACAGCATATACTTTCCATCCAGATTCCTTACTATGATAAGTCAGGACTTGGGTGTTATAAGGAAAGTGATTCCTTAATTGATTTTCCTAAGGTCAAAGAGAGAATTAGACAGAGATCTCCTCGACAGGCCTACAAAAATCATTTCAAAAAGAATTTTGTAAGACCTGTTGGTCAAGACAATCTCAAATGTTCTAACTGTGGAGAAAGAGAACATTTTGAAAACAAATGTCTTAAAGTCTAGAGACCTGTTCAGAAGAAATGGATAGACAAAGCATATACTATTAACCCTAATGGACCCAAGAAAATCTGGGTACCAAAGAAAAAATGAGAATGTGTGTTGATTGCAGGTAAGTTTCAGAAGCAAGAAGAAATGGTACTTGGACAGTGGATGCTCGAGACACATGACTGGAGATTCAAGAATGTTCATTGGCTTAGAAAAAGTTAAAGGAGGAACAATCTCTTTTGGAGGAAACAGTAAGGGAAACATTATTGGATTAGGAACTGTCAAGATTGGAAGTCTAATCATCAACAATGTTTCTTTGGTTAAGGGATTGAACTACAATCTTCTAAGCATTAGCCAGTTATGTGATGCTGGTTTTAGAATTGATTTCAAAGATAACTTATGTTCTAGAACCAGCAATGCCTCTTCTCAATCATTCACTGGACGAAGGCATGGGAACATCTATCTCTTGGATATAAATGAAGACATTGCCAAATGTCTCATTTCAGTTCAAGATGAAGCAAATCTCTGGCATCACAAACTTGGACATGTTAGTATGAAACAAATCTCTAAACTACTCAGCAAGAAGCTTGTTCGTGGACTGCCCTCGTTAAGCTATAAGAAGACAGAACTTTGCTCCGCATGCACTTTGGGAAAATAGGTAAGAAGTTCTTTCAAATCAGTAAAACAGGTTTCTACTAATCGTGTATTGCACCTTCTTTATATGGACTTATTTGGACCAATTAGAACTCAGAGCATTGGAGGTAAGAAATACTGTCTCGTAATTGTAGATGATTATTCTCGGTTTACATGGGTATTCTTTCTTGCTAACAAAGGAGAAACTTTCTCTTATTTCTTAATATTTGCAAAAAGAGTTCAAAATAAGAAATGTTACTCTATTTCTAACATTAAAACAGATCATGGTGGAGAATTTGAAAATCAAGACTTTATAGATTTTTGTGACAAAAATGGTATTAAGCATACATTCTCCCCTCCCTACACTCCAGAACAAAATGGAGTTGTAGAAAGGAAGAGCAGGTCTTTGCAAGAAATGGCCAGAACTCTACTTATTGAAAGCAAGGTAGCAACTCGTTTCTAGGCAGAAGCAGTTTTTACTTCATGCCATATCATTAACAGAGTCTTTTTTAGACCAATTCTTGAGAAAACTCCCTATGAAATTTTCAAAGGAAGAAAATCAATTGTTTCCTATTTTCGTGTTTTTAGTTGCCAATGCTTTATTCTTAAAAATGCTAACATTCATTTAAGCAAATTTGAAGAAAGGTCAGATGATGGTATTTTTCTGGGATATTCAAACACTAGTAAAGCATACAAAGTGTTTAACAAAAACACTCAGATTGTGGAGGAATCCATGAATGTGAAGTTTCTAGAGCAAGATGTTTCCAACTAGAGCAGAATTGAAATTGAAGATTCAGAACTAACTGTTGATCTTGAGAAATCTACTTTTAACAAAGAAGCTGACTCTTCTCAGAAAACAGTCATAGAGGAAACTCAAGAACAAAGAATCATTCAACTAGACTCTACTCAATCACTAGAAGATTCTGATGACAACGAGGTGCAAAATAGAAACTAGAAGCATAAATCCAGTCATCCTCAAGAGCTAGTCATTGGAAATATCAATGAAGGAATTCGAACAAGATCGAAGAACAAAAAGGAAACAAGCATTGTGGCACTCATCTCTGAGATTGAACCCAAAGGAGTAGACGAAGCCCTTGAAAATGAAAGCTGGATAGAAGCAATGCAAGAAGAACTCTAGTAGTTCAAAAGGAATGATGTGTGGGAATTGGTTCACAAACCTAAGGGAAGAGCCATCATAGGCACTAAATGGGACTTCAGGAATAAAGTGGATGAACAAGGTAAGGTGACCAGAAAGAAGGCAAGGCTTGTAGCCAAAGGTTACTCACAATCAGAAGGAATAGACTATGATGAAACCTATGCACCTATAGCAAGATTAGAAGCAATCAGACTGTTGCTTGCTTATGCTTGCTATCAAAACTTCAAGCTATTACAGATGGATGTGAAGTGCGCCTTCTTGAATGGATTTATCAAAGAAGAAGTCTATGTAGAACAGCCTCCTGGTTTCGAGGAACCAAGAAAGCCAGACCACATATACAGACTGAAAAAGGCACTGTATGGTCTGAAACAAGTACTCGAGCTTGATATGAACGACTGAGTAAGTTCCTATTAGACAACGGTTTCAAGAAAGGTATGGTAAACACAACACTTTTCATCAAGAAGGAAGGTAAGGATATTTTACTTGTACAAATATATGTAAATGATATTATTTTTGGATCCTCTAATGAACGTTTGTGCAAGAATTTTTCAAAGTCTATGCAGGAGGAATTTAAGATGAGCATGATGGGAGAACTTACATTCTTCCTAGGACTTCAGGTCAAACAATCCAAACATGGCACTTTCATCTATCAAGAAAAGTATGCCAAAGACTTGATCAAGAAGTTTGGAATGGAGAATTGCAATAAGACTGAAACTCCAATGTCAACCTCCATCAAACTAGATCAGGATGAAATGGGGAAGAAAGTTGACCAGAAGACCTATAGAAGCATGATTGGTTCTCTTCTTTATCTTACTGTATCTAGACCAGATATTCTATACAATGTGTGCTTATGTGCTCGATTCCAAGTGGACCCTAGAGAATCACATCTCTCTGTAGTTAAACGGATAATAAAGTACATTACTACTTATCCACAGTTGGGTTTGTGGTATCCCAAGGGAACATACTTTACTTTTCTTGGTTACTTAGATGCTAACCTAGTAGGATGTAAAGTGGATAGGAAGAGCACATCTAGAACATGCCAACTACTAGAACATATGCTAGTCTCATGGTTTTCTAAAAAGTAGAACACGGTGGCTCTATCTACAGCAGAGACAGAATATGTTGCTCTTGGAAGCTGTTGTTCACAGATTCTATGGATGAGACAGCAACTGAGGAACTACGGAAAAAAAGAGAGACTTGCACTAAGACAAGATGTGACAATACAAATGCTATAAATCTCACCAAGAACCCGATCCGATATTCGAGGGCAAAACACATTGAAATCAAGCATCACTTTATTAGAGATCACGTGCAAAATGGTGATATATTTGTGGAATTTATTGATTCAAAGAATCAATTGGCAGATATCTTTACAAAGCCACTGGACAAAGGTACATTTGATTCAATATGTAGTAGATTAAATATCATTAACCCTTTTGCATAAAGTCTATGAAGACAGGATATCGTTTGGGAGAAGCAATCTTCTGGATAGACAATTAGAAGGACTTGATAGTATTTTTGGAAATTTAATTTTTGGCTCGTAAGTTATTTCCTTATATAATTGAACTTGGTAAGTTAATATTAGCAGATACTTGATTTGCTTAATTCCTGGTGCATGTGTCACGTGCCGATCGATCTAGTGTTCCCTTCGAACCCATGCGGTCTTAGGATTTCTCCCAAGCAGCCCTTCTCCTCAAACTCAAAATATCAAGATTTTTAGAGAGAGAAATTCTAGAGAGAGAAGCTCTGGATTCTATTATTCTTGTAGAATGAGATGATACAATAAGGGGGAGGAGACCCCTATTTATACAAATATAGGCAAATCGTATCCGTAGATCTCTCCTCGATCTAACAGTGGTGATTACTTTCCCAAACTACCACCTACCTGCCTTAATAACATTTGTGTACAATTACCATATTGCCCACCCCTAGGAATATTCTAGAAGACTCTAGAAAACCCTAGAACCCGGGGATAACGGTTGAGGGTCGCTTGTAGAAAGGATTGGTCACGGCATCGATCAAAACCCTCTTAGACCGTTCGTGTTTCCAAGCCGTCACATTCTCCCCCACCTAATCGGGCGACATCCTCGTTGCGTCTTTGGCATGGTATGCTTCAATTTGCTTCTTGAATTGCCAAAGAGCATCTACGGGTTCCCAACTTGCTTCACTCTCCGGAAGACCCTTCCATCGAACCATGTACTCTCGCTTCGGCGCATAATACCGCTTCCGTATGACTCTGTCCGCCAAGATGTAGTCCACTTCCCGATCATATGAAGTCTTCGCTCCCAATGGTGCCCATTGCGACTCTCCCTGGTTCGGATCTTCCTCATCTACATGGAAAGGTTTGAGCATACTCACATGGAAAACTAGATGTACCTTTAGTTTGGGTGGTAATTCCAGCTTGTATGCGACCTTCCCGACTTGTTGAAGCACACGGAAGGGCCCCTCGTAGCGTCGGATCAACTCCTTGTGTACGTCTTTGTATCAAAGAACCGCGTGTAGCTTGGCTAACACTTGGTCTCCAACTTCGAACTCCACGTGCCGATGCTTTTGGTCCGCCCACTTCTTCATGTGCTTCGAAGCCTTGTATAGGCACGCCCTTGCCAAGTCTGCTTGCTCCTGCCAGTCTTTCGCGAACTTGAAGGTGGGAGGGCTACTCCCCTTGTAGCCTGATGCAACCGCACTTGGGGTTTGCGGTTGTTGCCCTGTCACGATCTCGAACGGACTTTAGCCGGTCGACTCGCTCCGTTGCAAGTTGTAGGAGAATTGGTCCACGTTGATCAACTTTGCCCAATTCACTTGCGTCGTGCTCACATAGTGCCGAAGATAAATCTCTAAGAGTGCATTGATCCGCTCCGTCTGACCGTCGGTTTGGGGATGCAAACTCGTGGAGAAGTTCAGCTCCAACCCTAGCTGCTTGAAGAGCTCCATCCAGAACCGCCCCGTGAATCGGGGGTCACGATCGCTCACGATCGTTTGTGATACTCCCTAATACTTGACCACATGCTTCAAGAAAAGCTTGGCCGCCTCCTCGGCCGGACAATCCTTCGTCGCAGGCATGAAAGTCGCATACTTGGAGAACCGGTCGACCACACCATAAGCGTCCGACACCCTTCGGACTTTGGTAGGTTGACGATGAAGTCCATGGAAACACTTTCCCATGGATGAGTGGGGATGGGAAGCGGCTCCAGAAGCCCCGGCAACGATCGTTGCTCCAGCTTGTCTTGTTGGCATACAAGACAAGTTTTCACGTATGCCTCAATGTCATCTCGCATTTGAGGCCAGTAGTATTATTCCTCGATGAGCGCCAATGTTCGGTGGATCCCTGGATGACCCGCCCACTTCGAGTTGTGGCACTCTCGTAGCATTTCCTTCCTTAGCTTCCCATGGAGCGGCACGTACAGTCGCCGTCCCTTGGTGTAGAGAAGCTCGTCTTCACACCAGAATTGACGGGTCTTGCCCTCTCGCGTGTATCGTAGGAGTCCTTGAGCCCTTTGATTGTACTTGAGCCCCTCCTTGATACGGTCGATCCACGGGCAATTCGGCCGACTCACGATGTTTGCTAACTTCGCCTTCCGACTTAGTGCGTCCGCCATGAAGTTAGCCTTCCCCGGCTTGTACTCCAGCATGTAGTTGAACTCCGCCAAGAAATCTTGCCATTGAGCTTACTTTGGACTCAGCTTCTTTTGCATCTGGAAGTAGCTCGTGGCCACATTGTTCGTCCTTACGATGAACTTTGCTCCTAGGAGATAGTGCCTCCACGTCCGAAGGCAATGGACCATCGCGGTCATCTCCTTCTCCTGAACGGTATTCCGACACTCGGTATCGTTCAACTTCCGAGACTTGAACGCGACCAGATGGCCATCCTGCATGAGAACACCACCAATAACATAATCGGAAGCGTTAGTCTCTACCTCATAGGGTCTTGCCAGCACTGGCTCCTCAGTCATGGCTTGCTTCAACCGATCGAACGCCTCTTGGCACTGGTTGGTCCACTCCCACGGCTTTTCCTTCTTCAGCATATCCGTGAGTGGTATCGTGATGCTCGAGTAGCTCCGAATGAAGCGTCGGTAGTAATTGGTGAGGCCAAGGAATGACCTCAACTCCGTCACCTTGGTCGGCGGCTCCCATTTGACCATCACTCGGATCTTAGCCCCGTCCATTCGAACTCGACCGCCAAGGACTATGTGCCCCAAGAAGGGAACTTCCTTTTGGGCAAAAGCACACTTCTCGCGCTTCACGTACAACTCGTTCTCGCACTTCACGTACAACTCGTTCTCGCGCAAGACTTGGAAGACCTGCCTCAAGTGCTCGATGTGCTCCTCCAGTGTTCGGCTATAGATCACAATATCATCTGTCCCTACTAGACAGAAGATCCGAAGAGACGCAGCTTCTGAGTCTGACGGTACTAGACGGAAAACCCGAATAGACGCAATTTCTGAGTCTGACCGTGCTAGATGGAGAACTCAAGCAGATTCAGAACATTAGTCTATTAGACTCAGAATGAAACTACAGGACCAGATCACCAACGGTCAAGAATTTCACTTACTTTATTTATATTGATTCTGTTGTATCAGAATGATTGGCAGGATCAATCAACGGACAACTTCCAAAGAAGAATGGAGCACTTATAGAAGCCCGGATTCTGATTGTATGGGCGAACAGAATCCAAGGAGATCTGATCTACCTTCGAACGGTTAAAAAGACTTACCTTATAAAGTTTGTCCAAGAAAGGGAAGACTAATCTCTCAAGGAAAAACCCAACGGTCGAGTGTAGCTTGGAGAGTATATAAAGATAGAATGAGACCTAGGAGACTAGAAAGGATTAACATATTCCAAAGCTCGATTATGTTTTTCATTAGTTGTCTAAAGCGTGAATCCGAGTGATCCTAGTGTATTACCAAGAAGAGTGACTTTGTGAGACATATCATCACCAAATGCTAATATTGAAGAGTGTGTAATCACCTTTGATCACATAGTGAAATCCAGTCTATTGGCTGATCGCTTAGAGAGTGGACGTAGGCTTGTCTAAAGCCGAACCACTATAACTGTGTTTGCAATCTTCTCTATTCTCTCTATTTAATTTCCTTTTGTAGATTGCAAAAGATTGATATTGCTTGCTCATAAAGTTCTTCTACACTTATTCACCCCCTCTCTAGGTGTTAATACTAGTTACATCAATAGGCAATCCTTTCTTCATTCACTGACTTTCAAGACTAACTCCAAGTTTTGGTTCTCTAGAACCTTTCCCCAAGCTTCCTTCACTTATAAGTTTCCACGACATGCTTTGCGAGTTTGGTTCTCTAGAACCTTTCCCCAAGCTGCTTTCACTTACGAGCTTCCAAATATCATTAATACTAGCCTTGGTCTTTCAAGACAACTTGCTCTTCAAGTAGTTCTTCCCCCCCTTAGTGTGTGGTTCCTCTTCTTGCACTAATGTTTATCCATTTCCAAGACTCAAATTAGGCTAATGTTGATCTTAAATTCATAGGGACACATAAGCTTTCATTAAATGGCTAGTTTCCAAGAGGAATTAAGGCAACTTATCTTCCAAGAAGTCTCTTAGGCGTGTGAGTCATCTTCTTGCACTATCGTTTGTGGATCCTAGTTCATTGACTTGGAGTTGACTTATCCTTCTAGAAGGCTTAATGGGTGTGTGGCTTATCTTGACTTGGGGTGGACTTGTTCTTTCTAGGAGGCTTATCCTAAGAAGCCTTGACTTGAGGTGGACTTGATCTTCTAGAAGACTTATCTTAAGAAGACTTGAGGTTGACTTGCTCTTCTAGAAGACTTATCCTAATAAGTTTTGGTCTTTCAAGAGTCCTAAAGGATGCATGTTTCATCCTTATCTTGACCTACTACAATCCAAAAGACCATAATATCTTCTAGAAGCAAGCTTCTCTCTTTGACTCTTGGTGGAAGAGTCACTCCCTTTATAATTGGCTAACTTCCAAAATTCAAGGCATTCATGAGAAAGAAACTAAACTAGAGTGTTGACTCATCGGATGAGAATTTGCATGTTTGTCCACGATTGATGGTCCTATTCGGACCGAGGTGCATGATTAGTTCATGAGCAGATGAGGTCCGATGCGACCCATCTAGACTAGTGAGACTAAGTTGGTAGCTCATTTGAACTTGGCGTGGCCATTTAGTACTTGGGTATGGCTGGTCATAGCTTATCTTTTTTGGATTGGCTAGTTTGACATCCTTTGAGTGGGTCTTATGGGAGGTATTATGGCCTGCCCTGACTAGCGTGGGACCTAGTAGACTGGGCCATGGGTTGGCTCGTGCTTGGCACTTAGCCTGGCTTGACTAGTTCCATGCTTGGTGCTGGGCTAAGTTCGATTGGCCTATGAATTTGCCTTTGCTTATCCGTGGCTTATTGCAACTAATCCATGGTTGACCCTCAGTTGCCATACGGTTTCATGGAATCTGTCAATTTGTTGCCAGTCCATGGCCAAATGAAATCGACTCATGATCTTCTATGGTCAGTACATGTCTGTGTGGAACCACTTGCGACTAGATTGATCTATGATCATTCCTAGATAAATCTATTAACATGTTTTAACTTTCATGAAATCATCATACTTCCCACAAAGGAAGGAAGAGGTAAGGGTTGAATCTTCACATTTTTAGGGATATTTGGGTAAAGACTATTTAGTTTCAGATGTGCCCTATAAGGAGGCAGGACAAAAATATGAAAGTAAGAACATAGTAGGGATAAAGTAAGACCGAAAAAAAAAACTTATTTCATGTAATGAAAATCTAGTTATTCATATCTGACTTAACTCATATTATTATAACATTTTTATATTTCCAAACTGAGGTGAGAGTGTGAAATGAGTGAGTGCTAGATCAAGTGAATGCAAGAGTGACTGAAGAGAGTCGTAGAAATATGTTGGGTTTAAATAAATTGTAAACCCATTTATAACCTATCTATGACTCATTTAGTAATCATATTGTGTTTAGATCAATTTATGTTCCATCTATTCGATATAAGTTAGTCCATTTATAAACTATGTGATACCCATTTTGATGGGTTTAAGTCATATACACGAAAATTTTGGGGATTAGGCCAGGTTGGGCCGAAAGTTGGGATGACTTAAGTTTTTTGACGGAGTTTACGTTTTTCAGGCCTGCTTGTTTTCACTTTGCCCTTGGACCTAATCACAGTCTAGTCTATTGAGTTGTTGGGATATTGATCAGGTTTATCCGAGGCGTTGAGTTTTTTGAATTTGGTAGAGTTGATTTGAATGGAAAAGAAAATGACAATTTGTGCTGCAAACTGGAATGACCTTGACTTAATGATTTAGTTCAAGTTCTGACCCTATTCTAGAATTTGAAAAAGTAAAAACAAGAAAACCATAGTAACTTGACTTTGATACTAAGTTAAACTAAGAAAACGTACTAAATTGCGGTGAAATTACTGCACTCCTCATATTTTTAGAGAAACTGGGGAGCGAAGGATGGACCTTTAATTTTTTAGAATTAAAATATGCATATGGATTTTTATATTTCATTCTGAACTTTGGCGTCATCGAGCTCTTATTGCAATCGCCACATGTGTGGAACTTTTTATTTTTGGGTAATTGATGCATTTGGATATTTAGATGGCACGTTGACATGACGGCCACTCTGTTTAGACATCCCATTTCGACAGTACACCGTGCCTTTTATAGAAAGAAAAGTGAATGAAAACAAAAGAAATAAATTAGTACCAATTCAAATTCCTATAGAATACTTTACAGAATATTCTTAGCCTATTCCCTACCCCTCAGATGCTAAAACTTATAAAACAAGATTTTTGATTGGAAGGGGAAAAAATAGTAGCAGACAATTTCAGGGCTTGACTAACATTCAACTTCTTATACTCAGACTTAAATCCTACCCTTTAATTTCAGGGCTTTACAAAATATTAATAGAACTTCCTTTTAAGCAACATGGGAATTCAAATCTTCGACTTACACGAATTGAACAAGACTCCACTTACAAGGTATAGGGATAGCGCAAGGTCTAGTTGAGTTGATGTTGAGATCTTGAACACAAAATTTACCGCATGGAGACCAAGCATTTGTCTATCGAGCTAATCCCTCGTGACTTGAAGACCATTAGTGTTTCGGTGTCTTTAATCAGAATTCCAATTACAAAATATGGAAATGCAGTTGTGAATTTTCCCTTCCATGTTTATCCCCTCTTTTTATCCTCAACATTTGCATTGTTCACTGCCAGCACTGCTGGTCAAAATGTAGATAATTTTCCAAATTTCAGAACCAAATTGGCAAATTATACGGTCATGTTTTGCTTCAAAGTTTGGATATATTTGGAAATTGTCAAGCCGCCTCATTTTAATGGACTGATCGGTTTAAGTTGTGCTTTAGAATGAGGCAACTCGACAAAAAAAACAACCGCAGAAGGACAAACCATAGTGGTTTAGTTCTATAATTGCCTTTGTTCGGCCGCCTACTTGAGGCTACACTTGGCGCATCGTACATGTTTCGCTCAATGTCATTTTGTTGTTATTATGTCGTTTTTTGTATAAATTTTTATGAATAACACAATCCATGTGAACGCTGCTTAATTAATCTCTATATAAATAAGCCAAAATACGTTTTCGTCTTATTTTTAAAATTTCTAAATTACCCTTTCTTCATTTCTCTCATATTCGCTCATTTCATACTAAGCTTCTTTCGAAACGTTTGGCAGCAGTCCTTCCGGACCTCATTAGTCTAGTTCAAACTGCATTTGTAAAAGGGAGGAGAATTACTGACAATATTCTCATTGCTCAAGAGCTATTTTGTGGGTTTCATATTGAGCGTATGTCTTGAAATGTGCCGTCAAAGTTGACTTCAGGAAGGCTTATGATACTCTAAACCGAGACTTCTTGGAAACAACTCTTCAGGCCTTTGGGTTTCCAATCCACTTCATACATCTAATAATGACATGTGTTCGTACTCCGAAGTTCTCTATTGCCATGAATGGCGAACTTCATGGTTTTTTTGCTAGTGGCCATGGTTTGAGGCAAGGCAATCCCATATCCCCATATCTCTTTACCTTGGCTATGGAGGTATTCACAGGGATTATAAACTCCCATACTCGGCATCCAGAATACCGCTACTACTGGAGATGTAGGGTGTCTTGCCTATCTCATCTCTTCTTTGCTGATGATGTCTTTCTATTTAGTAAAGCGAGTCTAGACTCTATCTCATGCATTAAGGATGGGCTAGACATGTTCTCTGCTTGGAGCGACTTGACTCCGAATGCCAGCAAAAGTGAAGTTTTCATCTCCGGGGGCTCATTGGAGGTTAGAGATCAAATATTACAAGTTTTTGGCTTTAGACTGGGTTCATTTCCGGTTCGCTATCTGGGTGTACCCATCATTACCTTGAGGCTGAATAAAGTGGACTGCCACGCCCTGGTATGTCTTCTAACTGCTAGAGTCCAATCTTGGACACATCGCTTTCTCTCTTTTGCGGGTAGACTACAGCTAGTTAAATCTATCCTACATGCAATCCATATATATTAGGCATCCATCTTCTGGCTGCCTTCATCAGTAGTGCACATAATAGAGCAAATCTGTAGACAGTTCTTATGGAAGGGGCCGGCCATGGGACCGGGAGGCTCAAAAGTGTCGTGGGAGGATGTTTGCCTCCCCAAACAGGAAGGGGGCTTAGGTATCCGCAGGATTCATGACAGTAATAAAGCTGCCATGATGAAACACATATGGAACCTCTTTACTGACAAAGAGTCTCTATGGTGCAAATGGATCCATGCCATACATCTTAAAAGTAAGGATTTCTGGACTTCTAATCCTCCTACTAAGTGTTCTTGGGCTTGGAGGAAAATCCTTGCCCTTAGAGGTGAATCCCTTGGAAGATAGGGGATGGCTTGACCACTTCGCTTTGGTTTGATCCTTGGCTTGATATTGGTCCGCTCTCTACTCTCTTCTCGGACTCTTTTATATAGCAATCGGATCTCAATAGGCAAGCTAAAGTGGTAGACCTCTACACTCCCTCTGGTCAAACACTTCGCCAAGAGCTTATATCTTAGCAAATTATGGTTCCCCCCTTATCCTAAGGCCTGGACTCTTTCACTTGGAATGAGGATCCCTCAGGTAAATTTTTGGTGGCATCGGCATGGGCTGCTATTCGTAGGAAATCACACTTGGTGCAGTGGGCATCCCTTGTATGGAATAAGGCCATTGTCCCTCGTCACCAATTTTGCCTTTGGCTGATTGTCAAGAACCATCTTCCAACCCAGGTATTCCTTATGTCCTTTGGAAGGATTCCTAATACGGTATGTGCCTTTTGTAATGTTCAACCTGACTCGGTTGACCATTTATTTTTTGCCTGTGGTATCTCCAACTCTCTAGCCATGTTTTGGGCTTCCAAGTGCAATCTTCCTTGGTATAACTCTTCATGGATAGACAATATTATTTGGGCCATCAATTCGCTGTCAGGAAGTGGGTTCTCCAAGGAGATTGCTCGGTTCTCATTTGGTGCACTATGCTATATAATATGGAATACTAGAAATGATATCCTCTTCCGAGCGCATACTCTTTATATCCCGGCCTTGAAACAGTACCTTTATAAGGTGGTCAAGGATAAAGCGATTGCTTTTGAAAGAGTGGAGGATAACCCCAGTAATAGGAGAATGCATCGGAGTTGGGGGATAGACCACTGTATCTTTAGTACAGGTCCCGAGTGAGGCTTTTGTAGGACCGCCTAGGCTCCTTTGTGAATTTGTAATCTTCTTTTATTCCCGTGCGACTACGGTACCCCCTCACTCTGGTGACCTGTTGTCCCGTAGAGTGATTGTTGGTGCCGTGGGTCTCTTTTCTGTACAGGATCTCTTGGTTGAAAGCTTAATATACTTACCTTACCAAAAAAAAAAAAGGATGGGATAAATATGTCACACATGTATAAATTTGAGATTTTTGATGTCACAAAAAAAGTTTGATATATAAATGTGTCACACTAGATACAAAGTTGGGGTTTTTGCTGGCACAAAAAAGATAGTTTCGAATTTTTTGTGACTTTTTCCCTAAAAATTTTACGCCATACTCTCTCTATTTCGGGTAATAATGCTGGGGATACTGCCTTTTTGTTGCACCCAGGAGATTACCCTAATCATATCTGATTCTCTGGTCGCTTAGTCTTGAATCTTGATGGTGAGACATGCCGTTTCTACATCGATGGTAAAAACATATCCATGACAGAAGAATTACGAAAATCTCGGTAGTGGGGCTCCATTATATCTTCTTCCGTCTTGAACTTTGATGGCGGAACAAGAGGTCGTGGTTTCAAGGTGGGTTGGGGTTTATGGAGGAGGTTTTCAAGGGAGGAGAGACGACCTCGGTGCATACGAACCTGAAAGCGGCAGGGATGTATATTAATGCTTTAACACGAGGATGTTCCTATTGAGGACAAATCATTTCATCGAGCCACCCATTGCATACTCAGATATGAAAGGGGCCCCTAGATGCCAAGGAGAGAACTGCCACCAGCCTCTCTCGCTGGCCACCTGAGACCGCCTATAAATGTTCACAAAGACGGCCACGGAGTATACTTTGTCAGCCCGGTGGAAGACAAGAATGAAGCCTACTATGTACCATGTGGCGTTAGGGATAAGTTGACCCGGCGGAAGTTTAATTGGCCTGGAACATGCCACCTAGATGTGACAAGTATAGAAACCCAAGTTTGGCAGCTAAGGCCCAGGTTGGTAATGTGCCAAATAATACTTGATTCTATTCTTTTATTATGCGGAACAAAAACTAGAATAGAAATCCGTTTGGTAGTGTTTTTTTTGTTCTAGAGAATAGATTTGAAATAGAATTAAAAAGTAGAAAAAAATTATTTCTTTACTTCCAGAAATAATTCCAAAATCAAGCCAAACCATTTTTCTCTCTTTTCTTTTCTTAATTTCATTTTCTTTCATTTTCTATTCTTCTTCCTCCCAGCTGGTTGCCGGCCATGGCCATGGCCTAGGATTGGTTGGGCGAGGTCGAATTTTGCCTAGATCTGGCGAGGCCACAAGCTTGTCGGACCTCGCCTTGCTGGTCATCAGCCATGGCGGTGGCCAGCAACTGGTTAGGAGGAAGAAGAAGAGGAGAAGAAAAAGGAAAAAGAAAAAAAGAGAAAAGAGAGAAGAGAAAAGAGAAAAGAGATAAGAGGAAGAATATAATAAAAGTATTAAAAATTTAAAAAAAATTCTAAATCACAAAAAAACTCAAGAGTAATACTAAAAGTATTTCTTCTGTGAATAGAAATCTTGATAGTTACCAAACGTTTTCAAATGTTCAGAAACTCGTCTAGGGAACATAATTAAAAAAAATAATTTATGAACAGAAAGGTTACCAAACATACTCTAAGTGCTTTGTCGGGATGTGATTCATACTCCCGTTGACGGGATGGCATAGGGATCGTAGGAGGTAGTGCCCTCGTGGTGGCAAAGGGCTTTTATAATTTGAGCAAATTTTTTATTAGTAGTTTGGATTTATGCCCATGAATAGAAATTGGATATTATATTCTCTTTTTCTTATAATTGAGGAATGTAATACAGATGTACGGGTGCTATTATAGTGAAGTCCTTAGCCAGACGTAGCCCTAATTTAAGAGAAACCAAGATAAAACTCCATATCTCAAAAAAAATTTCTCACTTTTAATCTCTATTTTCTTTGTAATTGTAACATGCTCTTCGTAGATGCCTTTGTAGCCGGCTTAGATGGTGCAAGCCAACTCCCCACAGTCAGGATGGTCAGGGTTGACTTACCTAGAATTTGGTATTTTTCCTTGAGGTCATTCAGGATCTTGCCCGAGGGTCCTCACCCCCGGCCGTGCCGGAGGTCTTGAGGATCTTCGGCATGGAGGTCCTGGGTGGCACAGTGAATCTACACCAAGAGGAAGAAGGCGATTAGTGGGCCTAAGTCCGGCAGATGGAGATGACGTGTGGGAACCACAATGTTGGCCGAGTGCTTGAGCTATCCGTTCTATCGCGTAGAGGAGGATTCGAAGGAGAAGAAAAGGGGATGGATTTGATTTCGGAAGAGGAGATTTACGCGTATTCTATAGTAGAATAGAAGCTGATGCGATTGTTGTGAGTTACATCAAAGTTTGATGGTGAAGATATGGACCACTAAATCCATCGGTCCATAATGTATTCCATCTTGGCTTCCTCCATAGGCTCCAAATTAATCCGTAGGAGCAACATGGGGAAATATGTGGAAGCCATTCACTCTCAACCTGTTAGTTTTCCTGACCAAACTGAAATTGGGGGCATGTGATAGGGGTGTTGTTACGAGAAAGGATACAAAATGGAAGGGTCCAATGTCAACCCATTCAATATTTCTTGTATTTTGAATGTATATATATTTATACACCATTCATAATTATATTTCCTAAATCTACTCATATAGTTATGATAAGTACAATCGGAAGATTGAATAAAATAACTCACAGGATAAGGATGCCATGGTGGCATATAATCATGCTAAGACTCCCCCTCAAGTTGGTGCTTGTAGGTCATGGGCACCCAACTTGAAAAGTAGCTAGCCGCCTCTATCGATCTTGTTGTAGTGGTTTGGTAAACATGACGGCTAGTTGTGACTCTATACCAATCTTCAATGAAGCAATGAGGTTGGCTTCAATTTTTCAACAAATGAGATGATAATCAATTTCAATGTGTTTTGTGCACTTGTGAAAAAACTGCGCTAGTAACAATGTGGAGGATGGCTTGATTATCACAATGTAAGAAAACTAGGCCTTGGAGAGGCATGCCAATATCTCGTAAGAGATATGATAACTAGGTAATTTTGAAAGTAGTTATTGCCATTGCACGATATTCTGTTTTAGTAGAAGAGCATGAAACTGTACTTTGTTTCTTGGTTTTCCAAGAAATGTGGCTATCACCCAATAAAATGCAATACCTAGTTGTTGAACAGTTGTTGAACAGTGAGTCATGGGGCAACTAGCCCAATCTAAATCACAATAAGCTATGAGTTGGAGTTCATTTTTATTTGGTCTTGACTTATAGTAGCCTTTAGATATTGTAGGAGGCAGTGTGTTGCATTCAAATGTGGTTGGCGTGGTGCATGCATAATTGACTTAGGATGTTGACGCAATGATCAATGTTTGGCCTCATAACAGTCAAATAAATGAATTGACCAAGCAACTTTCTATAGAGAGATGAATCCTCCAATCAACCGGCAACACCAGCTAGAGGAGGAAGAAGAGAAGAAAATAAAAAGAAAGAGAAAGAAAGAAAAAGGAAAAATAAATAAAAATAAACAAAAAATTAGAAAACATATCAAAATATTGTTAAAAATTGTCAACATCAATGTCAATGTCGGCTAATTTAGACTGTGCCACATAGGATGACAAATATCCATATTAGCGATTTTCTGTCAAAATTAGTCGGATGAATTCAATTGACAAAGCGTAGAAAAGTTTATGACTCAATATTGATACAATAAAAAAGTTTTGGAATGATTGATAAAAGTATAATATGTTTATAATTTTCTCATCTACGGTATATTCTTAGCCCATTCCTGCCTCTCTCACACTTTTGAACTTCTAAAAGAAATTTTGGATTGGAAAAAAAAAATAATAACCCATATGCTCAACGCTTGACTAGCATTCAATTTCTTCTCAGCTTATTGCAACTTGACCCTTCCCCTCTTTTCTCTTCTTCCCTCTATCATGCTTTGTTCTGCACCACCCTCTTAATCAAAATACATCATCTATTGACACCCTGTCATGGTTTGGATCATTCGCAATGCTTATGGTGCTGTGAAAATATTTCAGTTTCTCCTTAACAAAAAAGAAAATAACTTCCTTTATAAATAATATCGGGATTCAAATCTTCAGCTTGAATAGTCCCCATTAAAGCATCTAAATCATTTTGTCTAGGTGAGTTTAATCAGACATCACTTACAGGGTATGGACATAACTCAAAGTTATTAATTGAGTTTGTTGAGATTCGAACCCAGAATGCATTGCATCTGGACTCCATCTTTGTCATCGAGCCAAGCCCTCGTGACTTGAAAATTATCAGAATGTTTCATTGGCTTGCTAGTTTGTCCACTCTTTTTGTTTCCAGAATTTGCATCATTTGTTTAGTGGTAAGAAGACGATCCAACCATAATGTTTCACTGCCGCAACTGCCAGTCAAAATGTAGACAACCTTCCGAAACTCAGAACCAAATTACGCGGCCATGTGTTGTTTCCAAGTCACTTCAATGGACTGGTCGGTTTAAGTCGTGCTTTCCAATCAAACAATGTGGTAAACACCACCTCATGAGGACAAACGATGGGGGCTTGGTTCTGAAATTGTATATGTTGTCCAACCGTCTGCTTTTGGCCTCTCTTGGAGCATCGTGCACGTTTCTTGGACAAACTTTTACAGAGAACATGGTCCGCGTGAATACTAAATTAATCATGAAAGACGTGTCATACTTGCACATCTATATATACAAGCGAAAACACCTTTTGTCTCTTTTCTGGGGTTTTCAAATAACCATTTCTTTCTCTCCCTCGTAAATTTCTCTCTCTCTCTCTCTCTCTCGTATGCACTTATCATATAAAGAACTATCCACTTTTTTTCTGTCTCTCTTGTTGTTTTCTAAGTCACCCTTACTTTCTTTGTCATATACTCATCTGTTTCATACAGAGCTGCCCATTTTCTTTCTATGCCTATTTTCCTAATTAAGTATTTTCCTGCCTTAGCCCTCGTATCACTTTACCCAAAAACCGAGCTTATTCTCATTCTCTCTCCTAATCTGCTCTTCCTCGTCTCTACCAACATTGTCGTGCCTTGCCGTCATGCCTATAGCTGAGATTGATGAATGAAAAGAAAATAATAATATGTTGATTAACCAGTACATGAGCTTATTTATATGCTTTACATAACGACTATCTAAAATAACAAATCAAGATCAATATAAAAAAATATGTAGAATTGCAAAATAATATACAATATATCATAAATATATCTCTAACTTCCCCCCCTCTCAAACTCAAGATAATTTGAAAGATGTCGGCTTGAGTTTAGAGAATAGACCCATAAAACACTCTGGTGGATGTTTCTAGGTGAAGAGATCAACAGTTTGTTCAGTGGAGTAAGTAGAGACAAGTTGAATGGTGTCAATAAGAATGTGATAACGGATGAAATGACAGTATATTTCAATGTGTCTAGTGCGTTCATGGAAAGTATCATTATCTGCAATTTAGATAGCACTTCGATTGTCACAATGAAACATTGTTCTACTATGATGACACATTCCTACATTTTCTAGTAGCCACCGTAACCATAATGACTTTGATGTCATATTAGCAAGAGCTCGATATTCTATTTCTATACTAGAGCGAACGACAATGGTCTGTTTCTTGCTATGCAATGAAATAAGTGAGTTGCCCAAAAAGAAATAGTAATCGTAGTGGAGAGACCATCTTGAGGGTCACTAGCCCAATCTGCATTAGAATGAGCTCTCAACTCCAAGGTAGAATGAGTTGAAATGTGAAAGCCATGAAACAACGTACTCTAGACATAGCGAAGAATTTGAAGAACTACAGCAAAATGAGTTGTATGAGGCATGGTCATGTACTGCCTAACAATGTAAACAACATAAGCAATATCAAGACGGGTAATGGTGAGATATATAAAACTACCAACCAACTATTGATAAAATGTGGGATTTGGAAGAAGAGTTACATCCTTATCATTGCATTCGACTCAATGCGAGTAGAAGTAATTGTATTATTAGTGAGCCTAGCTAGAGAAATAAGATCAGTAAGTATATTTTGCTTGAGAGAGATAACAACCAAAAGTTTCAGATGCAACCTCTAGGTCTAGAAAATAGTTGAGCGGCCCAAGCTCATTTTGAACTATTGACTAACTTAATGATGGAGTTTGGTAATGCCAGTCTAATTATAACCAGTAATAACCATGTCATCCATACATAAAAGTAGCATAATGTATCCATGGTGCATGCACTGAAAAAAAGAGAGCATGGTCATAAGGATTGGATTTAGAACAAAGAGATTTTATGGTTATGCTAAACTTGGAGTACCGTGCACGAGGAGCTTGCTTTAATCCATCCAATACTCGATGTAATCGGCACACTTTATTAGATGAATGAGTGTATCTAGGAGGAGTTACCATATAAACTTCATTTGTGAGATCGCTATTAAGAAATACATTTTTAACATCCATTTGAAATAGTGGCCAGTGTTTAACGACAATAACAAGAAGAAGATTGCGAACAGAAGTAAGACGAGTAACATGGGCAATGGTCTCATCCTAATCAATATCGTACTCTTGAGTAAGACCTTTGCTACTAGTCGATTTTTCTAGTGATCCACAATACCATTTACTTGGGTTTAATCTTATATACCCATTTACTATTGACAATAGACTTACCAAGATGCAAATCAACTAAATTCCATGTTTGAGAGTTTTCCAAGGCCTGCAACTCATCTGCCATATTTTATTGCTAAAGAGGATTAGTACTAGCTTTATTATAGGTGTCAAGTTTGTGAAGAGGAGCAATGGCAGAGAAAGAATGATAATCATGAAGATGAGATGGGGGTTGACTTGCTCTAGTGGAACGATGAAAAAAACTAGATGGAATGGCTGAAGGAGTGGGATCCCCAATTGGGGCAAACACGTCAGAAGTTGTCGAAGTGGCATTGCTAGATGGGCCTGCATCAAAATGAAAAGAAGATAGCTGTGGAGAGGAAGATTCACAAGTGGATGATAGTACAAGATCTTTCGGGAATAAATCCATTGAAGGATTGGTAAAGAAAGGGACATGAGTAGAAGATCCGAAGGGATGAGAACATCTTATGTTCCTAAAATAAAACATAATGAGACACACAAAGATTGTTAGAGATAAAGTCCCAACATCTATATCCATTGTACTCAATGTCATATCCAAGGACGCAACATAAATGAGCACGGGTTTTAATCATGTGTTCATGTGGAAGAAGTGTATAAAACAAGCACTACCAGAGACTTGAAGATGACCGTAATAGGAAACCTTGCCATATTAGCATTCACAAGAAGATATATTATCTATGATGGGGGATGAGGTACGATTGATAGTATAAACAGCAATGAGACAAGCTTCCTCCTAAAACTATTCTAGACAAGAGGCAAAGATTAAAAGAATTCTTGCAACAACTAATATATACCTACATTATTTTTGTGTAGTCATTTTATTGGGAAGTGCTTAGACATGAATGATGAATAATAGTACCATGTTGGGAGAGAAGTCTAAGAAATTCCATCTCTCAATATTCCATGGTATTATTAGTACAAAAAACCTTGATATCTTTAAAAAAATGTATTTTTATGGCAACAAAATCACGGTAGATACGAGTATATATCAAATTTTTATAAGATAAAGCCAACTATAATGAGAGTAGTTATCAACAAAAAATTACAAAATAGTGAGAACCTCCCATGATGGGTGTTGGCGAAGGTCCCTAAATTTGAGAGTGAATTAGACCAAAGGGAGAATGAGAGATAGATTTACCAAGATCAAATGCCAAGGCATGATGTTTTCTATATTGGCCAGGCAAGCATCAAATTGTTATTAGTAGAGCCTAAATGACCACTCAAAATCAAATATTTTAATGTAGGAGAAGAAGGATGGCCTAACTAAGAATGCCAAATTTCAAATGACATTGTGGCAACATAACCAGCATAAGAGTTGGGAATATTTAAGGAAACGGGCCCAAATAGGCATCCTACTCTATGGTCAATTCCAATTGTCTATCCCATCTGTGGATCTGCACATGACAACCATGAGTAGAGAAGTAAACATCAAAGCCAAGTTCACATAATTGTCCAACTGATCAAATTAAAAGATAGTTAGGGACCCATAAAAGTATGAGGTAATGACAAGGTAGATGTGAAAATATGTCATGTATGGCTCACTTGCATTAGAGAAATATTGGTTGTGTAAATAGTTGGTGCATTTGAAGGGAAGGTTTTTGACTGAAACTAATTACAATTTAATGTTATTGGATTGAAGCAAGTGGAGTTAGAATATGGAATTACTTGACATGATAGACATAGTAGGAGAGATAGAGAAGCTAAAGTACCAGATTCTCAAAGAATGGGACAAAAATCCTCTAACAAGAAAGTGACAGACAATTCATTAGGAGAAGTCTCTTTAGTAATAGCATTGGCAGATGGATGTGCATGTGAACCTTGGCTTTGAAGTTGATTGTTTGGCTCGATAGGTTGCTTTTATTGTAATTGATAGAAATGGGATGCCATATGACCACATCGGCAACAATACTTACAAAATTTATCCATTATATGCACTTTACCGTGTTAAACATAGTAGGTTGGATAACCAATGTGAGGAAAATAGTATCAGAGAGCAAATATGGTAAAAATAAAGCCAAAAATGAACTCAACGTGTTGAAAACCTTAGGAACTAGTCACAAATCACCAAGAACCAATTAGAAAACAATCGAACTGGTTTGGCATGAATTGGTTAAATAATCCAATCCGTTAGAACTGGTCAACACTTTAGTCCAATCAACAGTCAATAGTCAGAGGTGATGTGGTGATGATGTGTTAGATGATGTTAGTAAAGTAGGGGTGATATAACGGATGTTAGCAAAGCAAAGGCCAGTGGTGCGTGCAGGCATGTGTCAATGAGGAGGTGAGTGGATATCGTGTGTAGAGTCTTTTGGTGATGCGTCTGATAGAGTTTGATAGCAAGACTTCACGAGCTGCCTTGTTGAAGGATAGAGAGTCATGCGTTGTTTTTTTCCCCTGAAATATGAGGTGGACGGTGTCCAAGTCACTACGGAATAGCGGCAAGCTTCCCATGTCTGAGATGCGATGGTGTATGTGATGGCATATGACGTCCTTGGTTACCATATTTCAGTATTTCGCTCGTTTGTGGGTGGCGAGATTAATGGTGGTAACAGTTTTCTCAAATGAATAGTGGTGGTATGCAGAACAACGACACAGCCAGTGTGGCTGGCATTGTGGCGTCCACTATGTAGCAGACTCGAAGGGTGTACCTTAGATAATAATGGCTCTAATACCAAGTTGAGATTTGTGAATGAAAAGAAAATAATATTTTGTTCATTAATTAGTGAATAGTACACGAGTCTATTTATAGGTTTTACATAATGACTATCTAGAATTACAAATCAAGATCAATAGAGGTGAATATAGAGAGTTACAAAATATTCTAAATATATCTCTAACGTCTACCAAGACATTAAGCCCATCAACTTGTCATTGTAATAGGTTACTATTGTCCTCTACCCTCATTGATCACAGTAGCCATTGTCCTCCCTCTTTATTTATGATGTCGGTGACTTTGGAATGGAGGTTAAAGGTTGAAGATCTTGGACAAACCACTTTGACTACATGCTTACAAGAAGTGAGGTAGAGACAAATAGGGGGGCCAAATTGGTAAGATTTTAGTCGAACATGTTGGAGAAACATCTCCAAGTGATTTTGATCATGTCCAAACTATCTTTAGTATAATATTGCTATGGCATATGCAGATGTTTGTACCAAAGGACCGCAAAATATCCATGGTGTGATCCAGTGGAAGAAAGTTTGCAATAAATCTTGATATGGTTTTTCTGTAAATAGTACCAATGGACCCTAAGATTAGATGTGAAGATCAGGTCAATGGTGCTATGGCAACCACGTACATCTGATGATGTTCGTTGGGTTAGCAAACTAGCCATTGTGGGCAAGGATTTGTATAGTAGTAGATTCCCGATGAAAGCAATAACCTAGTAGCTAGGTCATTTGACAAGTCTCTTAGAGACTGCAGCGAAGGGACAATAGTAGTTGCTATTTCTAGGTAGCCTGCAAATGTTTGAGAAAAAGAACTGTGTGGGCAGTTCTATCTCCAAACAGCAACTCAACGGTAAGTCTAATGGCTATCTATTTCTCCAATCCACCTTCAACGGATAGTTTGAAGATAGTTATATAAGAGAAGTCATTAGAAGCCAAATGTTAGAGAGGGCAACATACCAAAACCAAAAGATTAGCTTTCTGTTGTGTTCTCTTTCTACTATTTCTCTAAGACTTGTACTCATGTTGTTTTAGTAATTGTGCAAAGGATTAAGTATACAAGAGTAAGAGCAGTAGTTGAATCCTGATAGTATGATTTATCTTGTGAAAGGATCAGTTTTAGCCATTTGTAACTTTCTCAACATATAACTAATGCAATCTTGCCCCACTTGAGGATGTTAGTCTAAGGAGTGGACGTAGGATTGGGCATAAAGCTGAACTACTATACATCTTTGTGTGCTGCTATTTCTATCTACTTTGTCTTATTTGAACATGTTCCATAATGAGATTTGAAACATCATCTTAACCTAATCTTTACTTAGCTTTAGCTAATTTCTGCCAAAATCGTCAAGTTTTCTAAAACAACCTATTCACCCCTCTTCGTTGTATTCTTAGCCACCAATGGAACACAATTAATAACAACATCAAATAAGAAAAACAAAAAACAACGATGCTCTTTTGAATCATGGAAGGGTCACGTAAAATATCAAATACTATCCAACTCATATGGAATGGCCTAACATTTTAATTTCCTATTTCTAATCAATGAGTGTAGTCGGTTCAAAAATATTATCAAGGTACTTGGAGAATAAAAATAACTTATTACAAAATCTAACTATAGTATAATAGAAATTAGTTATCTATAAAATTAACTAATTTAATATTTGGTTTAATGAATCAAAGGGATAGATGAACTCTATTTTTTCTTTGGGTAAAGAAAAATCTTAGGAAGAACTTGGCTACATTTGTTAGTCTACATTTGAGTCTAGATAGGATAACAAAATATCTTATCTAGTGTTTGGCTGCATCCTCTGGACTAAATAGACCCAAATAAAATGTCGGATAAAAAATTGGCGCTAGAAGGTGGGATAAACTTGGATTTGGTATAATTTTTTTTTTGAAAAACTTAACAATTTTCTTCCAACATGAAGTGACGCATCCGGCTTCATACAAGTGTGAGGACTACATCCACGATAGTCAATTATCGTCACCTCTGACCATCGTTGATCATCATCATTGTCTAGTCGATTGTGCTCTGACAACTGAGAATGAAAGGAGAAGTTATAAGTTACATGACCATCACCGTTGAAGAACTTGAATCCTTTCACAAGTGCACTTGAAGGATCTTGTTGTCTACAACAAAGGTGTGTCCACCTTTTGCCCTTATTACTTACGGCCCCATTGCCATCCACTTGTGAATCTTTGTCTACCTCCTCTCCACCCCTCACTACCTCTGATCATCGACTTCCATGTCAAGTGGCACCTAAGCTTCATGTGTGGTGTCCATCACCTTGTCACCCTTCACTTCTACATCCGTCATTGTCATCTCATCTAGCAAATCACCATGATCGCTACCTCCTAGATCACTTTGCAATGCCCTCGATGACCCGAGGCTCATCTTCATTAGTGTATGAATCATTTTTGATATGGTGAAGTTGAGTGAGGACTACAGTCTGGAGGTGGAGATGGTGAAACTGGTGGTGGAGGAGTTAAACTATAGGGAGCTAAAAAGAGCAGGTTTGAGAAAATGGTGAGGGAGCTCAAGTAGTGAGATTTGGATATCACAAGAATTTTGTGTTGCACAAGTGAGATTTTCAAAAAATTTATCCTATCTTAGATTACCAAATATATGATGAGATTTTCTACAATTTGGAGGATTTGGAAGATTTCTAATTTGACCTTATCCTTTTCTATCTCAATCCAAATTTGGATGATCAAATGTAGCCTAACTCTATTAGAGAAGGGGGAGAGAGAGAGGGTCCTTGCTATGCCTAATTGAGTCGGCCATTGCTCAGTTTAGCAAAATTGTTGGGAAAGCCCATACTAATAAAGGTGCTTCACAAATTCTTGTGGACCCCCTAGCATGCATGCAATGGAGGAGGGAGAAGGAGTTATCACGCAAATTAGGGGTGAACAATTCTATGATTGGTCTAGGTTTTATCTAGAATCTAGAATCTACCCACAAAAACTAGTTCATCCTAGAACTTAGAACCTACCTTATCACTAGTCTAGGGTCTACTTAGGTTCCACTTGTGACGTCCTGAAATTCGAGCCCTTCGAGGGATGAATGAACGTGAATTTCGTCAATGCATTGTTGGTTGATTTCACTTGGAACTAATCATTCCCGAGATATTGACCTTGAGGGGAAAGGCTAATGAGGACAGAACTCATGTGACTAAAGAACTTGACCTGGGAAAACGACTCGACCATGAGACTTGCCTGAGGACGATCCTATATATATGCTGACCGATTTCAAGGAGGACTAGAAGTCGATTCACGGACAAAACATAATGGGACGATGGGTGATTCCGTTTACTGTTATCGAGCCCACGAATGACCCTATGTCAATTCTTGGTAATTGTGTACTTTGAAATAAGAATCTATCCTTTGCAAGTTCATGTAGTCAAGGGTGTCCATGTGTTGAGAAATCTTGAATGTGATTTGACACGAGTCGGTTACGCGTGAATCCTCGAAGCTACCTGTTAGTTTGAGTTGTACCAAAATGGCATTTGGGCGAAATTGACAAGGCATCAGAATCCAGTATTGGACTTCAAATTTTCGGGAACGTTTGGGACGATCTTTTGGACGATGCTTCATTGATAGTCGATAATGTCAGTTGAGCCGAGTTTTTGGAAAAGGGGTTTACGAACCGAGGAAACAAGCCTACGAGGACGTGGGCCGGGCAAGACCAGTGTGGGCCTCACGCCCAATGTGGGATAGCCACCATGGTAGGCCTGAGGCAAGCAAGTGAGCCTGTTGGACCTAACCAACCAATTTACCCTTCCGAGCCCGTTGTCTAACCATGAGCCGTTTCGAGCCTAACAAATTCCCGAACCCGTTCCTATTCATTTTCTAGCCCATTTCTTAGGCCCGCCCTTCATTTTTAGCCCAAGGGCAAATTGGAAAATGTACAAGGTGGAACTGACCATTTTGCCCCTAGATATTTTGAAGAAAGGACAAAAGAAGAGAGAGAAGATGATGTCATGTTGCATGGGGAGTTGAAGCAACATTTAATGGCTTTGATGAGGCCTTGACTCTAGCCCTCACTTTACTCTCTCTCTCCCTTTTAGCCCCTCCAAAAACTGCACACCTCTCTCCCCCTGTTTCCTTTCTTTCACTTTGCTTATGCTTTTGACCTTTTTCTAAAAACTTGAGTTGTTCATGGCCTTCCCGTGCTAATCACCGCCTATGCTACCCACCATCGTGCTCAGAAGGTCTATTCCGTATGGACCACGTCGGCCGTTCACTGGTCGGAGCTGCCGGCCGACCTGCTAGCCGGCCAGAAGCCAGTTGCTCCCTGATCGCCTGCTTCAATCCTACACCGCCTATTTCATCTATTTTCCTTCATTTCCGACCCAATCTCCGCCCATCCTAGCCACTAGCTGTTCCCTCTTGATCCCCAGATACCTCTGGTCGCCGACCAGCCGCTGACCGGAGCACTGCCAGCCCATTTTGCTCAGTCAGCCTTTTTCTCCTCCAGCAGTGTAGTTTTTCAGAGTAGTTTGTTGCTGCCGTTTTGGACTTGGGGCCACCTTAGATCGCTATGGTAGAGGTCCCTAAGTGTCGCCTTCGTCGTTGTCGCTGCGTTTGTGTCGCTGGCCCGCTTAACGGGTGAGTTTAGCTCCTAATACCTTGTTAGTGTCTAAAATTGCTTAGAGTTGGGTTAATTAGTGGTAATGTTGATTTAAGAAGTTTAATTAAGTTGTATTAGCCCTAAGATAGGTGGTTAGATAGATGATTAAGATTAACTTAGCTTAATCTTGCTTAATTGTGCTTTATGTGTTAATTAAGTATGTTTAGCTTTATTGATTGATTAATTGTTTTAATTAATGATTTGTTTAATTTCTGAATTTAATGTTTTAATTATTGAATTATTAAATTATATTGTTCATGAACACTGTTCACGATTACTGTTCACAGCATTGTTCATCCGGAAGTGAAAATGTGCATAATTTCATGTGGCTTGATTTTATGATATGAATTGGATGTGGTATTGTATGAACATCCGATTGAATCGTATGGTTTTCAGAAAAAAAAGGGGAAAATGGTTTGTTCGAGGAATATCGGAAATGGACCGCTTTTATGAGAAAGGATTTGAGATTTTATATGCAAGTATGTGTGCATTGGCTAATGCTCAAAGATAGTAAGTGGATTGTGACGATATGCTTGCGTGATCACTAAGTTGAACCCGCCGCTCTGGTCGAAGTTCGGGGGGGGTGAAAGTCCGATTTATTGGAAACCCGGCAGGGGTTTGGATGTGGAGTCACGGTAGAAACCGGGCCCATGCTCCTTCGGGAATGCCGTCTTGAGAGAGTATCCCTTGACGTCGCTGCGCCTCAAGGGGGGCGATGCTTGGCTATGCCAATAGACACCGGAGGAAGGGCACGGTTGTGTCTCTGCAGAGGAATGGCACCGTAGCGCTGTAGCGCCTCGGTTGTAGCCCGATGGGCAGTAATAATCGGAACACGTGTGGATGCAAGAATGCATGATAAACATGGCATCATTGGTTCCGATTATGCATGAGATGATTACATCATTTATGGCATGTACGCATGAATTGATAACGCGCAGGGTGTGGTAATGGCTAGGTGAGATCGCTTGTGACACGACTCGCATGTGATTAATGAAGTACATCATCTAACGGCCATGTGCATTGCGTGTATTGTGCTGACATATAATGTGCAGGGTATGGCATACCAGGTAAGGTTGCATGTGAACCGACTATTTGATTGTTGGTTGCATTGCTCGTATTGTGTGAGGTTTAACGTGTAGGGTATGACATATCAGGTAAGGTTGCATGCGAACTGATTGTTGATTGTTGGTTGACCCTAGCTGTTGTTGGTTGTTGGTTGTTGGTTGTGGGTTGTTGGGTTGAGTGAGGGGTGATTCTGGAGAGATACCCCAAGTTGAGTTGGTGTAATAACCGGGGCTTAGGAAAAGAACTCGTTGAGATTTTATCTCATTGGTTATTGTATAACTACTTTCAGGCCCTTAGACTAGTTGCAAAAGAGAATCCTGCCCCTGCTCCACCAGTGATCGACTCGACGGAGCTTGATTCCAATGGGTCTGAGTGACCGTGGTGCTAAACTTGAGGGTTCATTTTACATAGTTGGATTAGCCTAGCCTAGCTTCTTTTTGGTTTGGCTTAGAGGATGGATCGACCCCTTTGTTGGGCTTATAAATCGAAAAAGATCATCCGTTGGTTAATCCAATAAAATGTATAAATGAATAGTTACTGTTGTTCTTGCTGTTCATCCCTCTATCCCTGTTTCATTGTTTGATTGTCTGTTTGGATTGGGGATGGTTCGTCTTTCGCTTGCGCATAATGAAAGATTAAAATGAATGGTTGTCGACAAATCCTAGGACATTGCTTTTAATTGACCATGGTAAGGGGTTGTTGCGTGCTCAGGGTTCGGGGCGTGACACCACTTGTATTCTTAATTAAACAATTACAGCGAATCATTATCTCTAATGACCATTATTTATTGCTACAATCCATGGATCATAACTCATATTTAAATACAAGAAGAATATGGAAACGTTAACAAGTAAAAATCTTAATCATGGATATCGCTAGAAACAGAAGCTTAGACTAGTGGTTCAAAATTACGCACGCCATTGAATACCTCAAGATGGCGTGAAAACATAGAATAAAAAAAACATGAAGATCTATTTCAGGTTCCAGGTTCCATGTCCCAGGAACCTCGAACCTACCTATTGAAATTGATTTCCCAAATTTTGGAACTTGGAACCTATCTTACATACTTTAAAACTTGAAATTAAACCAATTCTCACCAGTTTGGTTCTCAATTCTACTTTGAAAGTATGCTCATCCCTAACATAGATCGGTCTATACAAACCAACATTATTGTAGCTACTGATCATATGGTTATCTTATGTATATTGAGTTCCTCATGTGTAATATGACTTGTTTAGATATTTTAGAAAGGGCAGTGCTTTTTCCACTTCTCATTTGACCTAGACACTCCCTTTTGTGTGTGTTTTAACCAGGCTATTCTTTGTATTGCTCATCACTTTTGTCACAACTCTACACGAGTGATCCCTTTTTTGTTTGGTCAACTCTTTTTAATTTTTTTATTCTTTATTTTTTCACTTGCATGTCCCACTTCCCTTCTTCTTCTTTCTTTCTACGCCATTGACATCTCAATTCTTGGCTCCTGCAAATCCTCTTTCTATTTCCTCTGTTCCATTCTCTTCTTTCATCTTGAGAATAGAGGATCTTAGTGGGTTTCATTTTGAATAAAGTTTTGACTTTAGGTTTTCATATCTAGGTTGCTTATAGTAACACCTCGTTGTCAACTATGACAATGAGACCAGCAAAAAACACTAGTCTTCAGCTTTTAGCCACAAGCATATTCAGATTTGTGAAGATGGAACAAGCTCCAAATCATGATTAGTATCTAGATAAAGGAGATGCAAGAAAATCAAGAGATATGAAAGACAAAAGCTCTCAATAACATTCTCTATTTAGAGGACAAAATGAATCAGTTTGTTGGAATCTTCCCATAGATACTAAATATATTTGTCAACAACCATGAGTTCGCCTGTTCATAGCTATAAAAGGAGCACAGGTTTTCTCTAAGAGAAAATGGGGAAAACAGCATTCAAGAAAACAACAAAAACTCAATAGAAACATGACTTTGAATTCTAATCTAAACAAGGCAATCAACAGCAAAAATATTTAATGGTAACAAGCTATAAAACTCCCTTCAACTTTAGAGAGCAAACTGTAATTTTTGCTTCATGATTTTATCAAAGCTTTAGAGGAAAGGGGCTAGTAGAGAGGTCAACGGTGGCCCTAATGCCATTGCCAATGAAAGTGTAGAGGACGACGGGGTTAGCATCATTCTCAATGCCTTTCAGCTTGAGGATTAGGAAGGCATAGAAAGAAGAGAGTGGCCTGCAAGAGAAAAAACGAAGACATGATTTGTAGGAGCCAAGAACTGAGACATTAAAAGCATGGAAACAAAGAAGAAGTGGGACTCACAAGAAAAAAAAAAAAAAAAAAAAAACAGAGTTGACAAAAACAAAGGGATTGGTATTTTCAAGTTAAGACAGAAGTGGCAGATAACACAAGGAATAGTATGGTGAAAACACAAAAAAGGGAGTGTCTAAGTCAAAAGAGGAGTGTAAAAAGTGCATATTTATATATCATATTTTAAATGTTTTGAGTTGCGTAACCGATTAAATTTACGTGTTGTATTTGTGTTTTGGTGTCATGACATAATTAATAAACTTTTTGTGTTGGGGTTACATTTAATTTTGACGTAATTAATAACTGTTTGTGTTGTGGTAAAATCTAAATTTGGCATTGTGCAATATAGGGAAAATAAAAATTATTTCATATACTAGTCTGAACAAATAAACAAAGCATGGGAACAAAATTGAACAAAAATTATGATAAATCATAAACTAAACCGAATATTTCGTTCATGTCAGGAAATTTCCCTAATGATTTTAATGGAAAGACCACATCAAACCACTTTTTAAACAATGGAGACGAGATTACGATGAGCAAAGGTTCAAGATTATATGTATCTGTCACTCCCGTCCCCTAGTTACATGTATCATATACCAATTGGTACATGAAATATTTACTAGACTATATGTCTCTTCCTCAGTTAGTTAGATAGATGTAGCACATTATTGTTCTAATAATCTAGGGTGATGAAGAGCCGAAAACTTAGAGATTCGAGGAAGCCCTATAAGCCTATGAACCCGGTTAAGTTCAAATATTTGATCTACACAAGTGGTCTCAACTTCGAACAATTTGCAAGCAATTAGTGTTATTTAAATACGTCACTTCTTATTTATGATGTGGAAATCCCCTTATGCGACAATCAATTACATCAACTCTAGTGGGTTTGTAGAACGTGATGTTATTTGCATGAAGACTTAATTAGAAGCACTAATTACTCATATTATCATCAATTTTGAACGAACTTGGAATACCAAGAAATTATATATTATATATTTGAATATAGCGGATGTTGCACGTTGATTATATTTTTCATTTCTGCATACTAGCACGTTCTTAACTCGAGTGTTGTGTATTTCTTCATGAATTCATTTTATCAGATCAATCGAATGTGTATAAAATAAATAAATAATGGGACATACGTTGAAATGGAAATATTTTTTGATCCAACAGTCTAGTCCGCCATAGTTAGTTGGGACTGGAAGCCGCAAGTCAATGACTCTATTTTGGTTATGTATCTAGCTAGGTCCTGCCGGGGAAGAGGGGGGGGGACCAGCATCGACTATGGACTTCTAGATTACTGTCACGCCATAGTAGCGACAAATAGATAGAAGAGAGATTAGGAATTAGGAGTTCGGGTGGAGTGAATTTGAGAGTATATTAATGGGTGCATTTGAATTAGCATTTGCAAAACTCTTTGGGGTCTCAAAGTCTCTTCGATAAATATAAATGCTGTTTGACAAAACTTTTGGGTTGCTTTTCGGAGATGAAATTCCATCTTCAGAACCCTCCGAAGGCTTTTAACCCAAGACAGGTTTGAAGATATTTTAGAATGCTGAATTTTTGGAATGCGAATAGACTTTATGTTTCTTCTAACTTTGCCTTAACTCAATTTCACAATTTTAGAAATGTCTTCGAAAACTCTAACTTTGCCTCAACCACCACTTGGTGAGCAGCCAGCTTGCCACTAGTGTGTGGTTGGCGCGGTTGCTGTGTAGTCGATGAGGCTGGCCAGTTTCCAATTTGGCTCAGTGATTGCAATTGAATTCCATTTGCAAATAGTTTGAGGTTTCTTTATAAAAAAAATTAACAAAAATCCTTTACTAAGCGTGGAATTCACTAAATGACATCAATGCCAAAGTTGCTTTCCAATGTATTTTTAAATATATTTTGGGACAAGTGTATTAGAAGTCCTAAAATTTATTACCGAGGTACAATTGAGTTCTAAAATTTTTAAAAAGTGCAATTAAGTCCTAAAATTTATAAAGAAAGTGCTTTCGAGTCCTAAATATTTTGAAAAGTGCAATCAAATTCTAAAATTTATCATGAAAATATAATTAAGTCCTAAAACTTTCAAAAAGTGCTATTAACGGAAGGACTTGATTTAATTAATTTGATAAATTTTAGGATTTGATTATAGTTTTTAGAAGTTTTGGGATTCAATTGCACTTTGATGACATGTTTTAGGACTTTATTGTACTTTAAAAAAGGTTTAGGACTTGATTGCATTTTCTTGACAGATTTTAGAAATTCCAATGCACTTTTCCCATATATTTTATCAAACACTACTTGCATTTTAGAAAACCATTTTTAGCCTAGAGCTCTTTGCATTTTCCCAATGACATTTCTCAAAAATCGAACCAAATGCACTCAATGTTTGTACAAAAGACATTGATGTGGAAAATTATCAAAAAAGTCTTAAACTTATTACACTTGTATTAATTCAGTCTTAAATCTTTTAATATTTTTCCCGGTGAGTGCATCTTGCTAAATTTTGTGTAAAATTGCTAATGTGTATGCCAATAGTACCATGTAAGACAACCAGCGCTAGCATGAACAAATTTTTTTAATTTAAAAAATTGAATTTATTTATTTTTCTTTTATATTTTCTTAATTTTCCTTTTCCAACCCAATCCGGCAGGGGGTGGTCAATACTTGTCAACCACAAGCGACGTATGTTTAATTATTTTGCCTGTCTAATGAATGAAAAACTAGATGTGTTCGTATGTGGCGAAATCGGGTTGAGACTAGAGATGAATTATCTAATTCCTCACCATTTTCATGTTTGAATAAAACGCCATAATCTAAACCCTAATAATTGACATCTTAACTCGTCAAGTGACCCAATGACGTAAGTACGCAGCTTTTTATTGTTTGAAATATTCCCCAGAGGGAGCAAGACAATCGAGACTACGCTACTTGCAAGTCAAGCGATCCCCTCATTCGTCAGCCATGACGTAATAATTTCAGACACGTCCTTATTTATAATGGACGGTCTCCACCTTAATCTCCTCGTTAATCCTCTCCACATCCACATCCCGAATCTCTTCTGTCGAGTGCTCTCTCAGCGTCATTACTATTTCCAAAGAACTTCAAGCCTCGTCCATGGCACCTCCACACTTCCTCCTCGTGACCTTCCCCGGCCAGGGCCACATAAACCCTTCCCTCCAATTCGCCAAGCGTCTCCTGCGTGTCGGCGCTCATGTGACCTTCGTCACCGCCATTGGTGCCCGCCACCGCATGGCCGAGTCGAAATCTCCCCCCGAGGGCCTATCCTTCGCCAGCTTCTCTGATGGCTACGACAGTGGTTACACTGATGAGGATGATATCGAGGTATACATGGATGAGCTCCAGCGACGAGGATCGGAGACTCTAAGTGACCTCATCGCCTCGAACCTTGAGAACGGTCGGCGATTCTGGGTGTATTCTACACCACCCTCCTCCCATGGGTTGCCGAGGTCGCTCGTTCTCATGGCATTCCTTCGACACTCGTTTGGATTCAACCGGCCACTGTTTTGGACTTCTACTATTATTACTTCCATGGCTACGGTGATCTTATTCGAAGCACAGGCGACAATCCTTCGGTGCCAATTCAATTGCCTGGGTTGCCGCCTCTCATGGCCAGAGACATACCGTCCTTTTTCACTGCTAAAAATGTGTACAACTTCAGCCTCCCAATTTTCCAACGTCATTTCGAGGTACTGTTTAAGGAGGCCAATCCAAGGATTTTGGCAAACACCTTCGACGCGCTGGAACCGGATGCCATGCGGGCTATCGATAAATTTGAGGTGATTGGGATTGGGCCGTTGATCCCGTCCGCGTTTTTGGACGGGCAGGATCCATCGGACACTTCCTTTGGAGGCGATCTCTTCAAGAGCACGAGCGGCTACATCGAGTGGCTGGACACTAAGCCAACGGCGTCAGTGATCTACGTGTCATTTGGGAGCATCTCCGTGCTATCGAAGGCGCAGAAGGAGGAAATGGCACGGGCGCTCCTAGAGACTGGCCGGCCGTTCTTGTGGGTCATCCGGGAAAGCGGGAAAGAAAATAGAGACGAGGATAGATTGAGCTTGAAAGAAGAACTGGACAAGCTAGGGATGATTGTGCCGTGGTGCTCGCAGGTGGAGGTCCTATCGCACCCTTCGGTGGGGTGTTTCGTGACGCACAGCGGGTGGAACTCCACCTCCGAGAGCTTGGTCTGCGGCGTGCCCATGGTGGCGTTCCCGCAGTGGAGTGACCAGCAGACGAACGCGAAGCTTGTCACGGACGTGTGGAGGACCGGGGTGAAGGTGACGCCCAACGAGGGAGGCCTGGTGGAGAGCGGCGAGATGAGGAGGTGCTTGGAGCTGGTGGTGGGAGATGGAGAGAAGGGGGAGGAGATGAGAAGGAATGCCCAGAAGTTTAGGGATCTGGCCAGGGAGGCTGTGAAGGAAGGCGGGTCTTCGGACAAGAACCTCAGGGCCTTCGTGGACGAGGTCAGACAAGCGTCTGAGTGAATTGTCTATGGTGTCAGCAGCTAACGTGGAGCTTTCAGCGATTACGTATGTTATATGGCTTTTATGTAATCCTTCATTTGCGCATGGACTCGTAGCTTGCTGTTTAGGACAAAGTTTTGTCCTTTCTAGTTGTCATTTTGTCTGTTTTTGTTTTTCCGTTCTGTACGGTGGACTGGAGGGCTCGAGAGAAATCTCAGCATGTTAAAGCCTCATTTATCTGGGGCTTCCGTCAATAAATCTAGTAATCATGAGAATAATAGTTTATTTTATAAATTATTATAAAATTTAATTTTTAAGAATTTGTGATTCATAATATATTGTTATTTTTACAGCAACCTAAATATTATTATGCTAATAAAACCCTAAAAATATTCTCAGCGACAGAAGAATTACAATGTTTTGATTCTTTTCCATAATCCATATCGGTAGCAATGAGATATGAAATACTTGCTGGTCATATCTTTTTCCGTCTCAAAACTTCGACGGGGAACAGGTGGTTGTGGTTTCCGTGGGGACTGGGGTTTTATGGTATACGTTAAAGCATTCGTGCCTCACTTACGCGCTTGCTGGGAGGTCGCATAGCGGGTCGTATCACGGCGGGTGCCAGTGAGGGTGACGAGATCGTTGGTAAAGACAAAAGGCTGCCTGTCATTGTGGGCAGCGAAAATAGACCCTTATATGTACATATGATTCAAAATTGAGGTTTTTTTTTTTCCATCGGAATGATTGAGCGGGTTGAGTGTTCTAATTGTGGAGGTGATAAAAGATGCATGATTGGACCCACCTAACAATTTACGTAGTTACTTTTTTTTCTGGAAAAATTGTCCTAAAAGTCAAAATCTTAGTGTGCGGTGGTTAATTCAGTTCTAAATACTTCAATTATGCCAATTTAATTCTAAAGTTTTTGACGATTTGTCAATTTAATCATAAGCTTTCTTTTGATGCTAAATTGATCATAAACCTCTATTTAGATGATTTGTCAATTTAGTCCCCCTTGCTAATTTTAGCTAGGCATGTTCTATACTTATTTTTCTCGTACAAATCAAATTTTTGGTCAATGAATTCACCATATGTTATAACAACTTCATGTGCAAATGCCGGAACTATGTCATTAGATACAATAAGTGCAATCTCCGAAGCTTGCTGCAATGATTTAATTAATCCCAGAAACTTAATCGGTAATCTCATCATGAAAAGTCAAAACTCCCAGCCTCTTCATTTCAGCCTCCTCTTTCCTTTTGAATCTCACCCTGCCATGTGAGATTGAGCCATCCACTAGTCAATGACAGATTAGGTATGTGAGAGAGATTAGTCTTCTTCTTAAGTAAATGATAAAAAAATTGGCACGTCATCCGTGTTCTTCTTGGTTATGTGCGATAAGAATGTACCATATCTATCACTCTGGTTGGTCGGCCAATTTTTTGGTAATTTTTTATTCTTTGGTAAGACAAGTCTCCACTTATCTTGGCAAATGTACAATCATGTATACCTAACAAATTACAAATTCACTTAAAGATTCAGAAATAAAATTCATAATAATAAGATAATGAGATACCCAGTAACTAATTTTTGCAGAAACTCTTTGAGATGAACTATCAATGATTCCCTGTTGGTCACTCAGTTTGTATGTGCAGTTCTATTTCTTTGAACCACGATCATTTGTAGTAAAGAATGATTTTCTAAATAGATCGACCCTTTTTTTGTTCGAAGAGATTTAATCATAAATATTCTCTTTTACTATTGAAAGTGTGGATTCCTTGTTAGGTACCTAATACACTTCATAAAGTATTCACACGACCCAACACGTCCATAGATTTGTGTAATTAGATGGTTGAGATGAAAAAATCACGATATCCCCCTCGAGAAACTCCGATTGAAGTGATTCTCAAGGAACTAGAAAGTTCATAACTAGATTTACATGATCTCATCAAGCGATTTGCAAATATCGTGTATTTTTTACCCCATTTAGATCAGACTGTCATGATTAAAAATCGCGATATTCAGCAATCCCACCATGTAATTTGATCAAATTGGGCGTTGTAGGAAGGCTCTTGCAGAGCAAGCTGGTCGAAATTTTGACAAGCGTGAGTTATAATCGAAGGTTGGTACAAAAATTAGGTGCGTGCAATCATTCTCATTGAAACAAATAAATATAAAATTTATTTATATATAGTATTATTCTTCATTTGCAAATGTTAGACACATTACTTTGTAAATGAGTTGGCTTGATGATTAAAAATTGATTGGTTCAGTTATGAATTAGTTGTTAATGTGTAGATTTCAACAAATGAAATTATAAAAATGTGACTCTAAGGATGCATATAATAATTATTTTATTTTTGTTCCATAATTATTTTTCTATTCCAAATTTGTTTCTATAATAGAAAATCGTTTGGTAAAACAATTTCATTTTTTATTTTGAGAACAGATTTCTATTATAGAAATATGTTTGGAATAGAAATCAGAAGTAAACTTTTTTTACTATTTTATTTATGGAATAGAAATCAGAAATTATTTTTCTTTTTTCTACTTCTCACCTGAATGAGTCTTTCCCTAACCCCTAACCATTTGCCCCCACTTTGTTCGTAGCCGCCCACCATTGTTGCCGCCCCCTCCTACTGCTCGTCGCCTGCCACCACCACTACCGGTGATCGCCGGCCACATCTGCCCCCTCTCTCCATCGCTGCCATCAATTGTCGGTTGCCGTTGTGGCCCCCATTATCACTATCGTTGCCCCTTCCCCTTGTCGATCGCCTACCACCGCCGCCCTTGCCGCCCTCTTCCCTTGCCACCATCATTTAAGAGGGAGAAATTTTGTGTCGTTATTAAATGAATTTCTATTCCAGGAATAGAAATTTTGTGTTATTATCAAACACTTTGTTTTACCCAGAAACTCATCCAAAAATAAAAATAGAAAAATTTATTTTTATTCCAAAAATCAATTTATGGCAAGAAATTTTGTCATTTGCGCCCTTAGTCTTAAGAATGACTTTAACACTCAAAGTATCGTTGGATTTGCGCTTCACAAGCTCCCACTCTTGATACTAAAAATCCTTACAATTCTTCTTTTGCTGATGTTGAACTTGAAATGAGGAAAAGAGAGCTCATGTGTGGGATTATTGGGACGCCAAAAGTATACAAGTTCGATATGTCTAGTGCTCTTTTTTCTTTTTGTATCAAGCAGTCTCTTTGTAATGAGTATGTTGATTTGTTAACACTTGGTGACTGCAGTTCAAATACAAACACAACAAGTTTAGAAATTTAGACTCTGGTTGTTTTGTGAAAAATAAATAATTTGAAAAATATTTTCCTAAAAAATAATCGCTTATATTACTAATAAAATTGAATAATGAAAAATATTTTCATCATCTATGAACATATTTAGACATAAAATATTGTAAAAAATGAAAATATTTTTTATTGACTAATTATTTCGAGGAATACAAGCAACCATTTTTTGAAAAATATTTTATAAATAATTCATTTTCCATAAAATAAATGGAGCCATAATTTCATCAAATGCTTTTTGCATGGTGATAATTAACATTACTGCTAAACTTAAAAAAGTGAAAATGAGCCATCACCTCACTCTCCTCCCAAACATAATTTTAGTGATATTAGGGATGTTAGCAATATCGGGATATTTAGATATCTCTTAAAGATATTTAAGATATTTTCTCTTATTTAAATATTTATTTTGATTATGCTTGATTATGTATTTTTGATTTGATTTGATTTGATTTCTTCTATTTAAGCCATAAATAGGCTCTCTATGTACTCTTTCCAATATATTGAATTATACAAAAAATTCCCCAATTCTCTTCTTTACTTTATATTTAAATTGGTGTCAGAGCCTTTGTTCTTGTGGAAACCTAAGTGCATCATATGCACCTTGAGCATCGCGCTGCATATCCAAATAAATTCATCTTCACATCTCAATAGTGTTCACTTCATGTGCACTAGTTTTATTTGAGCAAGCACTAATCAAGTCCATTTCGCAATAGTCATATTTTGATGCTATTCACAGTGATTGCGTTGCATAGTGAGACTTTTTCATGGAGGGAGCTTTCTTTCGATGCTAGCCACACAATCGCATCGCTTAGTAACTATCTTTCCAAGTCAGTTATATAGGCCACTTGATGCTACAACGCCAGCTGTATAGGCCATGTCACTCAGTTACTATTTTGCAAGCCAATCGCATCAATCGCTTGCTATTTCCACTCTAATTCTCGACATATCACACATCATTTTGAGAAGACAACACCACCACCAAGGGACTCGCTACCTTCAAACGAATTGGATTTGGAAGATGATGCCTCACACAATGCCCTACCATGGATTAACAAGCCCATCCCGCGGTGTAGTTAGTGGCAACTCATGGCATTGTTTGACATTAATTCAAACTCCAGTTGAGGATGCCTTCTTGAGTTTGTGAGGGATGTTAGTGACATTAGAGATGTTAGCAATATAAGAATATTTAGAAATCTCTTAGAGATATTTAAGATATTTTCTCTTATTTCAATATCTATTTTGATTATATTTTATTATGTATATATGATTTTATTTCCTTTGATTTCCTTTACCTAAGCTTATAAATATGCTTTTCATGTACTTTTTTCAATATGTTGAATTATACAAAAAATTGGCAGAAGAACACTAGGAGTGCCAAAACTTTCGTACGGCGCTCACTTTGGTGCAAAAACTTTTTTTTCGCTCACTTGAGTGCCAAATCGGAGTGAAATCGTTCAATTAAGTGTCACTAGGACACGTGAGAGGAGAGGATACAATAGATTTGCATACACAAGTTACAGATATTTCAGCAGCTTGAGGATACTGGAGGCATATCTGATGGTGAAGATACATTGGTTGAAGAATCGACTAGAATCACCCTAGGCTCTTGGATATTGCATTGTCTAGTGAAGAAGATGATGAAACACTTGAGCATACTATTTGCACAAGTGATGTTGACGATGAGGATATTGCACAAGCAATGGAAGAGATCAGGGCATTCCAAGAAAGGAGAAAAGCACCACTCGAGCTAGTGAATGAAGGCAATAGAGATGTAGGAGCTCATGTAGCTGATGGTGTTGATTCTGTTCATGGGGAAAGTGATCATGATGATGGCAACAACCGAGAGAATGATGATGAAGATAGTGCAATGCAACATAGAAGGAATCGGTTCCATTCTTATGATCCAACTTGTACAAATCCTATCCTTTGTTTATCAATGACATTTAATGATGCTAAGAAATTCAGAGATACCATTGTCAAGTACTCAATTGCTCAACAACGAAGTATTAAATTCATTAAAAATACTAATAATTTTGTTAGAGCGAAGTGTGCGAAAGACAATTGTCCATGGAAAATATATGGTGCACTGAGTAAGAAGAGTGGCTCATTTCATATCCAGTCACTATAGGAGGAGCATACCTGTGGTATTGTGTTTGAGAATAAAAGAGTGACTAGTTTGTGGTTGGCCAAACACTTATTCAACATTATCAAAGCAATGCCAAGCATCAAAAGTTGTCAATTGAAACAACTAGTGAAGGAGCATGTAGGTGTTAATATTTCTCATAATCAATGCAAAAGGGCTAAGTATAAGGTGATGAGTACGTTAATGGGTATTTATAAAAAAGAATATGCAAATATTTGGAACTATGCTAGGGAATGTAGGCTTCAAAATCCACCTAGCAGAATTCATGTAGAGGTTCTAGAGAAACCCTTGCCTGATCATGGGACACAGTTTCGTAGAATGTACATATTCTTTGATGCATGTATAAAGGGATTTTTAGCTAGTTGTAGAAAAGTGATTGGATTAGATGGGTGTTTTCTGAAAGGGTTATGCAAGGGAGAGTTATTGGCTGCAGTTGGGAGAGATGGAAACAACCAAATGTTCCTAATAGCTTGGGCTGTGGTAAAGATAGAGAACAAAGATAATTGTCTTGGTTTTTAAAAAAAATTGATGGTTGATTTTGGAATAACTGATGGAAGAGGTTGGGCTTTTATGAGTGATCAACAAAAGGTACTGACAATGTTTGCTGGTTTTGCTAATATCACTTTGTCTTACTATACATTCAAGTATTGATAAGTTTGGCTTATTCCAGCTATAGTCGAGCTGATGCAATATGCCAAGCATAGAATGTGTGCTCGGCACATATATTCAAATTGGGTGAAGAAGTACAGAGGTAACCAACTGCAGAAGCAATTTTGGTTGATTGCAAAGAGCTCAAATATGGTAGATTTTAGGATTCACAAAAAAGCTCTATGTGCTTTGTCAACTGAAGCTTGTGAAGTATTGTTCCAAACTGAAGCAAAACATTAGTGTAGAGCATCCTTTAGTGAAGAATTCAAGTGCAATACATTGACAACAACTTTTGCAAAGCATTCAATGGCAAGATCATAGAAGCCTGGTGCAAATCAATTGTTAGTATGCTTGAAGACATCAGAGTTATGGTGATGACAAGACTACAAAAGTATAGAGACGATTATTCGATGTGGCTTAGACAATGTTGGCCCTAAGATTAGAAAAAAAATTGGAAGACAACATTGTTGCTAGTAGATTCTATCATCCAATTTGGAATGGGGATGATAGATTCGAGATCAAGAATGATGGTGACAAGTATGTTGTGCATTTGAAGAGGAAAAAATGGTATTGTTTAGCATGACAGTTGATTGGAATACCTTGTTCACATGCAATGTGTGCCATCAATTGAAACAACTCAATCTAGAAGATTATGTAGAAGACTATTACAAGAAAATCAACTATCTTGTTGCATACCAATTCATGTTATAGCCTTTGAGAAGTAGCAAGTTTTGGGACAAAACAAACCATCAACCCCTAGAGCCTCTACCACTGAAAAAGCAAGTTGGCAGGCTTAAAAAGAAGAAGAAGAATGCAGGAAATTGAGAGTAGCTATAATAGAATAAGCAGGGCTGGTGGAACGGTTCGATGTTCACATTGCCATATGAAAAGGCACAACAAGGATGTTTGTCCAACTAAGAAACAACAGCAGGAGGAGGAAGTGACAACACAGCCCAATGATGTAGGGTCATGTCCAGCTAGTACAGAAAGCAATGTAGAACCAACTACAAAGCCAACCGAGTCCAATAGTGTACAATAGAGAAATAAATGTTAGGTAAGATGTTAGTTATGGCTATTGTTGTTTTATGTACTTCTTGGTGCAATAAATTGATTATGTTATATCATTTTGCAGGTTAGAAAAAGAATTGAAAAGGTTTCAGTCTCTGAAAGTTTTGAACCACAAAATACACATGGTGCAATTGGAAGAAGGATAAGAGAATATAGCTATAGGTTATTCACATATATGAATACTGGAATGACGATTTTGAATGTTAGTTTCTTAGTTGTTATGTATAATGTATTCAATTTGATTGGCATAGTAATTAATGAAGCTTATATGATTGTAGTCTGGGAGAAGTTCGGGGGTAATGATATCTCAAGGAGGACCAAGTTTAGAATCGATCACATCTACAAGAAGAAGCCAAGGGCAAGAACCAATAAACCAATTGATGGTAACTCAAGCACAATTGAAGAAGCATCAAGTAATGGTAGTTCCAAAACAGAGGCTAGCTTGAAAACAAGTACCAAAGAATGCTTCAACATTAGGTCTACCTCAATTAAATGATCCTGGGGATTCACAGCCTTCTACCATCGTGCCAACATTAATTACAGAATGTGCAACATGAGGCAACATTGAAACACACGAAGCTCAAAGGAAAATAATGGATCATTCAAAAGTTCCAGTTCGGAAGAGTGCAAGACTCATGAATATTATGAAGCCATTGAAGAAGAAAAATAAAAGTGATGAGGTTCTTCAGATTGACTAATGAGAGGATGCTGTCTTTTTATGTTTATTGTTAGGTTTCAATATCTATGACTTTAGGATTTTGTTGTAGGGCGGTTGGGATTATTGTTGCATTTTGGCTAGTAATGTGTTTAGTAGCAATGTTGTTCGTTGTTTTAGATTATTGTTGCATTTTGGATGGACAGGTATTTAACGAGATTGTTGTTTTCAGCTTAAATTTGTAAGAACATCAATGTTGATGCAAAAGACCTTCCGGTGCAATGTCATGCTATTTTGTGTGAAACCATGCCAAGACTGATGTTATTTGTTGAAATAAGTCTTATTTTGCATGCTATTATAGGATGATAAATCCGCCTTAAGCTATTGAAGGATGTAAGATGTGTTTAACAAAAGTAAAACCAATAACTTATCAAATTAAAAAGTTGAGGAACCGAAGTCATCACTTTTAAAAAGTTAAGAAACCTAGGTTGTAACTTTTAAGGAGTTGATGAATTGAAGTGTTCACTTGAAAAATTTTTTTGGCACTCAAACGATCATACGTAAAGTTATTTGAAACTTCAACTGTCATTCAACATATGTAGAAAGCCAAAATGGGGACCATTATGCAGGACCATCCCTTCTCTTGCTATAGCTGCTATGAGTTGGTCAAGCCATCTATCCATTGTATAATTCAACAGCAATACTCAAATTGCATCAAAAAACACAACGTCCACCAATCCATCAACCTTCAAGTCAACACAAAACTAGTAACCCACAAACATTGTAGTAACATTCCAACATAAAACAAAAAAAACCATTGCACCAAATACATCAACACATTTCATTGTTCTTTAACTACGGTAGACTTAGTAGCTTCTTCTCATTACTGAAATTACATATGACCACAAACCAAACCAAACTTGACAACATCAAGACAAACAACACTCGATAAATATCTCTTTGAATTTTCATCCTTGAAACTTCCTTCTTCAAATGATTTACCAAAGATTCTAGACCCTTGATTTCCACTTGCATAGAGTCGGCATCATCCAACTCATCTTCCATTATAGGCAAAGGTCCATGCCATCCTTGAAGGAGCTCCAAGATCACCTCCGTTACTTGATTCGAAAATTTTGCATCAACCCACTTGAAATATGTTGGAAGATATGTGATATCCGATTGCGATCGGAATTGATACTCTAAATAAATCAAGATTCTTTTCAATATTAGATCTGATTTATTACATGATTCATTTCCTTTCTTGTACACTTCTTGTATTATAAATTGCATCAATTGTACATTGAATGACAGAATATAGAAAAACATCTTTCTCATATTCTACTGTCTTCTATCTTCTGCTTCTGCACCCCATTTACTTTCATGGTATTAGAGCAACCGATCTACTCTTAATTGCTTTCGCTTTTGATTACCTGTTGACCGGCTGTTCTGACCTACAAACAGAACAAACACTCCGGCAAAGGAATTAAATTTTTATTAAAGAAGCAGAAGACAAAATTCTTCCTTTACCCATAATGGCTCGTGATTCTCTATCAGATTCAGAGCAAGTAATCTCCTCTGAAGTTCAAGATCAACAATCGTCCGCCCAAGTCCCTGGTGACCAACAGCAAACCCAAGCTCAGACAAGTCTGGGGCAACCCATCACGGGCCAGCCCATCGTGGGCCAGCAGCCCATGGGGGGCCATACTTACCAGTGGGTGCCTTTCCCATTTTATTTTGGGCCTAGCCCAAATCCATCATTGCCTGGGAATGTGGGCTACCAGGGATTCGCTCAGCCCAATGAAAACCCACCAACTAGCAACGGGGCAAGTTTCATGGGTGGGCCTGGGATTTCACAGACGGGCGGGCCAGAAGTTCTAATCATGGATGCGGGTCAAACAAACGGGTCAGGAGGACCGAATGCGGGTCACGGGTCAGGAGGACCAAATGCGGGTTTTCCAGGTGGATCCGTGAATCCGAGTATGGGTGCAAATCCCTACCCGACTTTTCAACCCGGCTACTTGCCGTATTCCATCGCGGCCATCACCGGACAACCAGAACTCGGCGACGCCTTGTTCGTCTCCGCCACGGATGGACCGGAGTTGCGGCTCATAAGCCACCCTCTCACGGGATCCGAAGGATATGCGGCCTGGGCACGAGAGTTCCGACGAGCTCTCGTCACCAAAGACAAGGACGGGTTCATCGACGGCTTTGTCGCCGTTCCGACCGACGAGAAAATGGCACGACAATGGAGAAAGTGTAACCAGTTAGTGCGAACATGGATGGGAAATTGCATAAGCCCAGAGATTGCAGCCGGATTACCACCCACAGAAGATTCGAAAATCATGTGGGACAACATAAAGGAAATGTATGGAAGACTAGATCAAGCGAAGATTTTTTCGCTCACGCAAGCACTTTCCGAATTAAAACAGGGAAACATGAGTATTACAGCATGTTTCAATAAACTCTCCGCTCTCTGGAATGAACTAGAAGCAGCCGAAGAAAAACTCAACGGGCCGAGGCGACATTGCAAAGCAATACGGGGCCATCAAAGACGAGAGAAAAACAACTCGATTTCTCCTTATATTAAACGATTCGTACCTAACCTTCTGATCGCAGATTCTAGCGATGGATCCGGTACCATTGCTACGCCAAATCTTTCAGTTGGCCGTCCAAGAGGAGAATCAGCGCCTTATTTCACTGGAAAGCACGAAAGGAGGAGAGAGCATCGCGCTCGCAGCTCGCGGGGAGCGGAAGGAATCGAGCCAAGGAACCCTAGATTGGGAGAGAGAGAGGCGATCCGAAGGATTAGGGTTTGCGAGTTCGCGACCCTTTAAAGGGTCTGGAACGGATGGCTTAGATCGGATGCAGCGATCGGACGGCTCCAAGGCGTTCAATCAGGCGGCTGAATCCGACGGTGGCAATGCGTTTGGATCAAAGACATCCAACGGTGGGCAATTTTCGGCCGGATCTAAGGGCTATGGGCAATTTTCAAAAGGAAAGGGAAAATTATTTTGCGACTACTGCAAGCGGCCCCACCACACAATTGAAAATTGCTGGAAACTTCATGGCAAACCTGGAGAAAAGGAAAAAAGGGGGAAGGAAATCTCGGCAGCAGCATATCAAGTCACCGGCTCAAATTTAAATCAGCCCATTACAAATGGGCAATATCAACAAATTATGCAGGCATTACAAAAATTGGATATTTCCAATAAATGAAGCAGTTTTTCAGGTATTTCTCATTGCCTGGTAAATTCGATTTCTAGAAATGGTTGGATAATTGATTCAGGGGCTAGTGACCATATTGTCTGCAATGAGAATTTATTTTCTGATATTCATAGAAAATTAGATATTCCTATTTCTGTTCAACTACCAAATGGGAATATTACTCTTGTCACCATAACAGGGACAGTTAATCTCAGTCCAAACATTACTCTGGAAAATGTTCTTTATGTCCCAGATTTTCAGTTCAACCTTATTTCCGTGTCTAGAGCCTGTAAAGAAAATTTCTGTCAAGTGATATTCAATGCTGATACCTGCTTCTTTCAGGCCCTTTCGACTGGCAAAATGATGGGCTTAGGTAATCTCTCTAAAGGATTATTTTTTTGGACCGGCCTTCCAAAAAATTTAGATTTGTCTTGCAATCCCTTGAATAAACAATCATTGTGTAATCTGACAACCAATGATAAAGACTTTCTTTTGCATTCAAGAATGGGTCATAGTTCCTTTTTTCCTTTCCATCATTGTCCTATCTGTCCCTTAGCAAAATAATCACGTGCGCCTTTTCCTCTTAGCAAAAGTCGTGCAAATGGCATTTTATCATTGATTTATGTCGATGTCTGGGGTCCTTATCATATACCACACCATGATGGTTCTCGTTTCTTTCTCACTATCGTGGATGATTATTCTAGAGCCACATGGATTTTTCTTATGCAATCTAAAAATCAAGTCTTTCCAAATTTAAGGAATTTCATTTCCTTATCAAAGAATCAATTTGGGAAGCCCATTCAGCGCATTCTTACAGACAATGGGAAGGAATTCTTTAATCATGATTGCTCCTCTCTTTTCTCATCACATGGCATCTTGCACGAGAGTTCATGTGTATATACTCCACAACAAAATGGAGTAGTAGAAAGGAAACACAGGCATCTATTGGAAGTTGCACGTGCATTAAAGTTTCAGGCATCCATCCCGAAAGATTTTTGGGGAGATTGTGTAACAGCGGCAGCGTATTTGATCAATCGGATGCCAACAAAGATCCTCAACAGATTGAGTCCCTTTGAAGTCCTTTTTGGGAAGAAGCCAGCATTGGACCATCTGAAGATCTTTGGATGCCTATGTTATGCCACCACAGTGGGACCTCGGGACAAAATGGGATCTCGTGCCAGGCGATGTATATTTATGGGACACCCGACTTTACAAAAGGGATACCGTGTATTCGATCCATTCACGAAAGAATTTTTCGTTAGCAGGGACGTCACTTTTCACGAAGACATTTTTCCCTTTGAAAAGGGGGATTCTTCGGAAGACAAGACAGCATCGAACAACCAAGGTACGCCCTTGACTGAAGATGAAAGGCCTGAATATTTTCTGATTAGATCTCTTGGGAGCTCCGACGGCCCTTTAGCATCCAATCAAATTTCGGATAATATTCCTTCTCCAACGATGATGGAACCAGTACCGGAGAATATATCCAACGAAGAAGTTCCTAGTCCCGCATCGAAGATGTTCGGGATTCTTCGCATGTGCCATCACGGGATCCACCACGACGTTCTGGACGAATCACTCGCCCACCAACGTGGACCAAAGATTATGTTTGTGCTGCCCAAAATATACCAGGTATCCCATACCCAATTTCATCTTATGTTTCCTTTAATCAATTATCCCCGGAACATAGACGATACATTTGTTCTATATCTGAGGAGCGAGAACCCTCTAGTTATTATGAAGCACACACTGACCCACGTTGGCAAAAAGCTATGGAAGTAGAGTTACAAGCCCTAATGGAGAATGAGACATGGGAACTTGTAACCTTGCCTCCTCAGCGGAAACCAATTGGGTGCAAATGGGTGTATAAGATCAAATATCGGGCAGACGGGACGATTGAACGGTACAAAGCACGACTTGTGGCTAAAGGATTTACACAGAAAGAAGGTTTTGATTATCATGAAACCTTCTCCCCTGTAGCCAAAGACATTACGGTCCGTTCTTTTCTATCAGTTGCAGCTTTCCAAGATTGGAAATTATACCAAATGGATGTTCACAATGCATTCCTCCATGGGGATTTGGATGAGGAGATCTACATGGATATTCCTCAGGGATTATGGAGACAGGGGGAGAATAGAGTATGTCGTCTCTGCAAATCCCTCTATGGGCTCAAACAGGCTTCCAGGCAGTGGTATGCCAAATTCGCTAACTCCTTCACAGCTGCAGGATTCAGACAGTCCAAGTATGATTATGCTCTTTTCATATGGACTAAAGGTATGTCATCTATCTACTTAATGATATATGTTGATGATATACTGATTATGGGAAATGATGAAAAGGCCATAAAGGGTCTCAAAGAATATTTGCACTCCACCTTCCATATGAAGGATTTGGGATCTCCCAAATATTTCTTGGGAATCGAGATTGCCCGATCCGAACAAGGGATTTCTCTCAGTCAGCGGAAATTCGTATTGGAGATTATATCAAAAACAGGTTTATCGGGTTGCAAACCGGCTGTTATTCCAATCGAGCAAAACACCAAGCTCACTACGGCAGATTATGGTGAGAAGGTATCTCAAGATGAAGACCTCGCACTTGAAGATCCATCAGAATATCAAAGGCTCGTTGGAAAACTCATATATTTAACTATGACCAGACCAGATATATGTTATGCAGTACAAACACTCAGCCAGTTTATGCACAAGCCCAAGCAATCACATATGAATGCTGCTCTGAAAGTCGTGAAGTATTTGAAGAAATGTCCGAGACTTGGATTGCTTCTCTCAAGAAAGTGTAATATGGAGATGATGGCATATTGCGACGCGGATTATGCAACGTGTCCTATGAGCAGAAGATCGTCACGGGTTTTACGTATTAAATTTGGGGAATCCTTACTCTCCTGGAAGACAAAGAAACAACCAACCGTGTCACTATCTTCAGCAGAGGCGGAATATCGAGCCATGGCAAAGACTACCTGTGAGATAGTATGGTTGCGAGGATTGCTTTAGGATCTTGGGGTGAAGATTAAGGGACCAACCAAGTTGTTCTGTGATAATGATGCAGCGCTCAAACTTGCATCCAATCCTATAGTGCATGAAAGAACGAAGCATATAGAAGTGGATTGTCATTTCACTCGAGAAAAGATCCAAGAGGGAATAATTAAGACGAGAGGAATTGGAACTATAGAGCAGCCTGCAGACGTCTTCACCAAACCACTTTGCCAGAGACAACACGCATATCTGTTAAGCAAGCTAGGCGTCTTGGATATCTACAAGCCACCAGCTTGAGGGGGAGTGTTGGAAGATATGCGATATCCGATTGCGATCGGAATTGATACTCTAAATAAATCAAGATTCTTTTCAATATTAGATCTGATTTATTATATGGTTCATTTCCTTTCTTGTACACTTCTTGTATTATAAATTGCATCAATTGTACATTGAATGACAGAATATAGAAAAACATCTTTCTCATATTCTACTGTCTTCTATCTTCTGCTTCTACACCCCATTTACTTTCAAAATATCCACAATTGAAGCCTTCTCTATACCTGGTGCATCCATGGAACCTTCTCCCAGAATTTTCTCTCGTCCAAGAAACTCTTGTTGGACATTACAATTCACAAAAGCAAAAATACTGACTTTCATCTTCACTTTGTTCAAAAATTCGTGAGCTGCTTCTCCTGCTTTTGCACCCCATTGTCAATTTGATAAGATGATTTTCCTTGGAATTGAAGAGAGTTTGCGGGTTGAATGTAGAATTAGGGTTAGGGTTTATGAAGAATGAAGTTGGGATTTTGCCCCAATTTATGAAGTTGCTTCACTTCTTATAATTACATGGGTGAATGATGTTGTTTACTCTCATTTGCTGACTCAATTCGCCGGCGAGACACGTTGGCAAGTTTAATGTTATTTTAATGCCATGTCAGCTTTTCTGGCGGCAAAATTGGAAGTGGCACTCAAGTGAACGTTTTTTTTAAACTTATGGCACTTAAATGAGCGAAAAAAAACTTTTGGCACCAAATTGAGCACCATATGAAAGTTGTGGCACTCCTAGTGTTCTTCCCCCCAAAAAATTTCCTAATTCTTTTTTTTACTTTATATTTAACTCATAAAAATACAAGTCCAATCCAAATTTAGACTATTAAACACGATCTAACTCTATTAGAGAAGGGGGAGGGTAAGGGGAGGGGGGAAGGAAGGGATAGAGAGGAGAGGGGGAGAGCGGATCCTTGCTATGCCTAATTAAACACAATCTAACTCTATTAGAGAGAGATGGAGAGGGAGGGGGTCCCTACTGTGCCTAATTGAGTGGGCCACTATCCAGTTTGGTAAAATTGTTGAGAAAGCCTGTACTAATGAAGGTGCTTCACCAATTCTTGGTGACCCCATAGCATGCATGCAATGAAGGAGGGATAAGGTGTCATTAGGGTAGAGCGGTTTTAGAGTCCCAAGTTCCATTTAGAACTTGCAACCTACTTGTTTGAACCAATTACCCAATTTTTAAAACTTGGAACCTAACTTGTCACCAATTCTAGAGTTGATTTCAGGATCTACTTAGGTTCTATTTGCATTGTTAATTGAGCAATTGTAGTGAATCATCATCTCTAATGACCATTATTTACTGTTATAATTCATTGACAACAACTCATATTTGAACACATGAAAAATATGAAACAATAACAAAATAAAAGTCTTAGTTATATATATCGGCGGAAATGGAAGCTTAGACTAGTAGATCTAGATTATACCTCAAGATGATGCGAAAACAATGAACACCTTAGGATACTCATCATCAATCAGCATTGAATACCTTAGGATGATGCGAAAACATAGGACAAGAAAACCTAAAGACTTATTTCAAGTTCCAGGTTCCACGTTCTTGAAAGTTCAAACCTACCCATTGAAATTGATTCTCCAATTTTTAAAACCTAGAACCTATTTTGAAACTTGAAATCAGAACAATTCTCACCAATCTGGTTCTCAATTTAATTATGGAAGCATGCTCACCCTTAACATAGAGTGGTCTATACAGACCAGTATTATCGTAGCCATTTCCGAGAGGGTGAGATAGAGAAAGGGCAGAGACGTGCGGCCGTTATTGTTGGGGGTGGGGGGAGAGCAAGGACCGAGTGAGTTAGTGGAGTGGGGATGAATTTTGTAAATTGTAAGTAAATACGTACACGCGGCTTATACTTGACCATGAGACACAAGGTAGACACAAATTAGGAAAAAGAGTAGATGACGGCCCCTTTAGTCATATCTACCATACCATTTATGATTGAGGCCAAATAGTCAATTTGTCTGGTTTCCAACTTGCAGCATTTAAAACCAATTCGGGAGGGATGGGATTAGCAAGCAAATCCCTTTTTTTCTTTTTGAGAAAAAAAAGGAAAAAGAAAGGAAATAAAAAGAAAATCAGATTAACATCAGATACACCTCGTCATCCCAGGACCTTTTCACAATCCATTTTGTCCATCTACCGCAATGTAAGATTTGCAATCACGAGAGCTTCGTTATAGATTCAGCATTATATTGTCGTTAAGTTTGTGGGACTCAAAATAATATATCCATCTATACTATTATATAAAGTAAGGAGGATCTCATTTTTAGAAAGATTTCAATCATTTTTCTCCTTTCCAAAATATCTTAATCGCTTAGTTTACAAATATTTTTATACCTGGACAAATGCATAATTATATACTATTATTATTCTACACGTTACAACGTTAAAATTTGGATAGATTCTATTTTGCGTTTCCGATGCCAAATCTTAAAACATTTTTACCTTTTCACATATTAGTGCAGTCTATTCTTATCACTAGTTTCTTTTAGCTATTTAATGATAAAAATACTTCGTGACAAAATAAATGTCAATTTCATGCACACTCACATTATATGTGCACAATTGATAGTAATCATGAACAAAAGTGGACATGTGGAGCGGGGAATATCACAATTTCTTTTTCATCTATTATTTGACAGATTTCAAAATCCTTATTACATGATGTGCTCATTTTTAGATTCTCATTAAATTAATAAAAAGTCGATAGCTCTCTCTATATAACGCTCTGTGCATGTACATTTTGCGAGTTTACGTTTGTGAGTTCATTCATGCCTTTCTTGTTTCCATGCATCAGTTGGCATCAAAGCCTGAAAAATCGTCGAAACACGTCTCTAGTGACAACGGCTTTGGGGACCGCCCTTTCGCCAATGAAAATTGAGAAGTGGAGCCTTTTTTTGTGACAATCTCTAAGCATATTAATAGGTTGTCAAATGACGGTTGGACGCAATGGTTATGAAATTGAAGGCTTGTTGTTTAGAGAGACAACTGTGTCGGAGTAACGAAGTGATGCCGGTGGAAAATCAAGTCCATAACCGACGGTTCGGTGAAAAAACATTGAAAAAATTGAATAGTGTATCTACATTACTTGTAAATTGTTAACTATAATTTATTAATTTTGGACCAATGTTCCTGTTTTGTGCAAGCATGTGCCTTCGTATGTGAACAAATTATGACAATCAAGTATAGAGACGGTTCAACGAAATGTCAATGACCCACTTGTGAACCACATCCATCCAACATACAAGTCAGCATCGTGTCCCAGGTCTAAGGATTTTACATAAGACTAAAGCATAAACAATTTTCTAATTGTTCTATGTATGTCATGTTCAATGAACTTGTCCGAGATAGCACTTGTGTTCCAGCTCAGGTACCAAAATTACCAATGACTTGTGACTCATCGTCCCCTGAGGTATCCAATACTCAATAGTGAAGCTTAAGAACACACTAGTCTCAATAAGATTATCAATGTCCTCTCAATATCTATCAAATGGGAACCGTTTAAAGATTCAATTTGACTGTAAACCTATCACACATATTTTTAACACCTTAAGAATAGTTTTAGTCATAACTGAACTTATGGACTCATTTATATAAATAAGATGATGAATAAATATTTTTTACCATTAAATAATGCAACTTAAATCCCTAACATGTAACTATTACATGGTTGCTTAAGAGCATATAGCTAAGAGTTCCACCTCTAACATATGTAGTCGATTATTTCACGGATTTCTTTTACTTGAAAAATATCATTAGATTTGTTTCTTTAGATATGACACACATGCAAAACCAATGAATTTTTAGTGATCCGGTTGACCACTGTGAATAGAACGGAATGGAGGGTTCAATTTGCAAGCACAACTCATCAAATTGTACAAAAAGGTCCCTTTCTCTAGGTTGTAATATGACTTAAATGTCGTACGTTCGGCAATTGTGCATTTCTAATTTCCACGTAAATATTATGAAAACAAAAATAAATCCTGTGATTTGCTGTTAGCTTTCATTTAACATGTATATCATCAGTTTAATGCCGTAGTTAGCCTCCATAACATCATTTTGACAATTTCAATATGAAATGCAAAACATATCTATAATCCATTAAGGGATAATGACTTCATTAGTCCTTCAGTTTTTGCTAAATTATTCAATGTCATTCATGAAGTTTCATCATTCAATATTGTCTGTAAATTTTCTATTTTTATGGTTCAATGTTTTCCTTTCATTAAGATTTCATGAAATTTTCTGGCTTGGTCATTAGAGCTATAAACTTGTCTCTTTTTTTGGGTCGGAAGCTATAAACTTGTCTATCTTTGTTCAATTTCGTCCTTTAACTCGATTTGTTTATTCAATCCATCCTTAAACTCATTCTTTCTCTCTAATGACCTTAATTTGAACGTAGTGAGGGTCATCAAATATTCTTCATAAAGAACCTCAATGACCCTTATTTAGGACCTAGTAATTTTGAACACAACTCTTTGACACACGTTAATGTATCGGCATAAGCTTAATCCTAATGAAGAATGAATTTGTTAGTTTAAAAGGATCCTTTTTACCATTTATGCTATGCTGGGACTTGTTTAGTAAAACAACAATATTCCTTGTGTAACGTGACATGTTTAGATACATTTACAAAGGCCGTGCTTTTTCCACTCCTCTTTTGACTTAAACACTTCATTTTTTGTGTGTTTTGATCATACAATCTCTTATGTGGCCGACTAATTTTGTTACAACTCTATAAAAGCGGTCCCTTTTGTATGATAAACTTTTCTATTTTGTTTCTTCTTTATTTTCTTGTGGGTCCCACTTTCCTTCTTCTTTTTTTTTTCCGCGCCTTCAACATCTCAGTTCTGGGCTTCCACAAATTCTCTCTCTATTTTCTCTTTTGTAGACCATTCTCTTCTTTCATCTTGAGGACTGGGGATCTTTGTGGGTCTCACGCCCAATAAAGTTTAGATTTAGGTTTTCACATCTAGGTCGATTATTATAACACCTCATTGTCAACTATGACAATGAGACCAGCAAAAGACACAGCTACAAGCATCTTGAGATTTTCGAAGATAGAATGAGCTCCAAATCAAGAGTAGTATCTAGATAAAGAAGACACAAAAAATCAAGAAGTATGAGAGACAAAAGCTCTCAAGAACACGTTCTATTTAGAGGACAAATTGAATCAGTTTATTGGAGCCTTCCCATAGATACTAAATAAATGTATCAATAACCATAAATTCAGCTATTAATAGCTATAAAAGGAGCACATGTTTCACCTATCGGAAAATGGAGAAAAGAACATTAGAGAAAACAACAAAAACCCCAAACAATTTTAATCTACCAAATAAAAACAATTCTACTGTAACATTCCCGATTCCGACCCCATCAAGAATGGTCATAAGGTCCGAAATGGATTGATTATGGATCATCGGTCATGGGATTGATTGGTTCGATTAGTAAAGAATCAATGATTGGTCATAGTCCGACCGATAGATCGGCCAGAAACTAACTAAGGGATTGGCCGTGGATTAGCCACCAACCATATAAGTTGGATTGAATCGTTTGTTCATGGGATGGCTTTTGGATCATGAGAATTGATCATGGGATGATCATGGACCACCATAAATCGGTGGATAGTCATGGATTGATCCCGATTGGTTATGTCTTAGTCAATGGTGATTCTGCCTGGTTATGCCTTGATACACGGACGACTCGACTCGACCTTATGTGATCTTGTTCTGATTGAAAAAATTATTTCCTACTTAATTCTCGATGATCGAGAGAGAATCATGAATCGAATGAGTTTGATCATGGATCGGTTGTAGACCAGCTATGGGCTTACGTGATGGATCGGGGATCGACTGGAATGAGTTCCGAGATTGACCCGATGATTTTGTCATTAAATCTATGGTCCATTTGTGTCTTGGCTTAGTGCTAGGCCATGGACAACCTTGGAACCATCCTTGAATCGATCGATGAACCACGGACCGTGTATTAGTGATTGGTCACACGCACGACCAACAACAAGCCTAGCAATCGGCCCGAGGGCTAGTCTTGGACCGGATGAGCTTGATCATGCTAACCCAAGGCCGACCATTATGCCAGCCCTCTAGGCTAATCGATCGCCCAAGGAAGCGGTTTTGGATCACAAGGGGCACGATGGCCCAAACCTCGGGCACGTGAGAATTGATTATTTAGGTGTACCTTGTGATCCTCTCTTGGCCCTGGAAACCAATTCAAACAATCAATTTCTTGTGCTTGCCTTATTCTTGAAGAAAAAGACAAAGTGTGGAATTCTGTAGAACTCCCTCATTAAATGCATAGGATGAGTCATGAGGTGAGGTGTCCAAGAAAAAATTATGTCATGATGGCCTTAAATTTTCCTTGGAGCAAGTTGAGGAATTGTAGCACGTTTTTGTCTTGTTCTTAAAGAAAAAGGCTAAATTATGGAATTCTCTAGAAAATGGTCATTAAATGACCATGGTGACTCATGATGCTTACGTGTCCCTAAGAAAGATCTTGCCATCATTGCTCATGATTTACCTTGGAGGTTAAGTCATACACTTGGACCAATCAAAGTGAGACACAAGAGAACTCATAGTGTAGTCTAGTGGGGCTTAGGTGCCAATTTGGCATTTTAGGTGCTACCTCCTCATAAGAGCCATAAATGCCATTTAATGAAGGACTTATGTGGTCCAATTGAGATGGCACAAGTGGGATTCTAGTGGATTCATTTGAGTTATGGATTGCCATTCAAGCTCAATAAACTTGCCATCTTGCAAACTAGGCTAGCCACCTCATGAAAGTAGGCGTGCTGTCTTGTTTTTATAGGTGTGCCACTTCGAAAACTTTAATTGGGCCAATGAGATGTGTAATGATGAGGTTGGGGACTATAAATAGAGGAAGTCACTCCTCCTTCCTCACCATTTGTCATGCCTAGAACCCCAAGTGCGCGACAACCCCTTCACTTTGGTTAAATGAATGTGATGTCCCAGGACACATCGTTGACCACTCTTTTTATCTTTCTATTATGCGCAATTGAAAATAATCTATCACCTAGTCAACCAATCAACAACAACAAGGATAGCAGGATGAACAAACACTATAGCAGCAAACCAGTTCATTTATTTATTTACTAGATTAACCGTTAAAGGAACATTTCTAATTACAAACTTGTCAGTGGGCGAGTTCCTTTCCAAGCCTACAAAAAGATGCTAGGGCTAGGTTAATCTACTCCATAAAAAACTTGAGCGTGGTGTGTCATTCAAGGACTACCAAAATACAGAGACTCATCAACGTCGGGCTCTATCGGGTCGTAGTCAAAGGGGTACAAATCAACTACTAGTGGAGCAAGATCGGGATCCACCATTGTCCCATTTGGAGGGTCTATCTCCATGGGATCCCAGTCCGACATCCTTAGGGCCCCTACCAGGCGGACCATCAAAACCACACAAAGGCCAAATCTTGCATTCCCTGATGAACCACGCCAAAAACCAATGGGAAACCCACATCCCTAGTTTCTCATCCACCTAGATGGTGGACATGTACTTCTCATACAAGTGCATCCACCCCAAAATCGATGGGTCGTGATGATGGTCTCCCAATCCTTAAGGACCTCGAACCACACTGGGTGATGCGCCATCCTAAGGAACTGAAATTGTTTAATAATGACAAATGATATATAATCTCAATAAGTTCTCACTTTAAGCCCCGGTTAGGACATCAACTCGCCTTAGGGTACCTATCGCACAACCAATTCACTCAAGCAGATCAATAGCAAAACAACACTTATTTACCTTAGTTAGCGACTCAATCTACTCGGTAATCCCATAAATACAACTGACAGGCAATTGACTTGTAGGCAACCTTACCCGATCATGCCATACCCTACACGGTAAGTACACATGCATATCACAATTAATGCATACCGCACTCTCACATTGCATTAATCAATCATAATTAAGTCGTATTGCAGGCGATCTCATCTGGCCATTACCACACCTTGCACGGTAGCACTCAAGCATATCATAACTAGTGCAACCAGTACAAATATAATCGGAATCAATGACAACATGTTTCTCATACACTTTGCATTCATGCATGTTCCAATTATTAATGCCCTCAAGTGCCACAACTAAACTCTCGCTGGTGTGTACAACTGAACTCCCGCTGATGTCTTTTGGCTTTGTCAAGCATCGTCCCACCCCTATCGAGTACGGCTACGTTTGGAACTCCTGCCTAGACGGCATTCTCAAAGGAGTATAGGTTTGGCCTCTACTGCGACCTGCATTTGAACTCCCACTGGGATTTCTGACAAGTCGGACTTCGTCCCTCAAACTCCCGTTGGGGTGATAGGTTATTTATATGACCACAGAAGCACACCACAATATCATAATTCCATGCATTAACCAATGCAGACATGGTACATACTCAACTTAAAAGTCTACTACACATTTTTCATGTAAAAATTGTAGGAAAGAATTGCATGTGGTTAGATTTTAGCTCAAAACCCGTCCAACTTTACATGCCTTATCATTTAAACATGCGAGTCTCATTTTTATTGCAAAACTTGACATATATATGCCCGACACTTCGGGGTTTTCCTTTTATATGTTCATGCAATTGTATACAAACATTAAGGCATAACTATCAGAGCAATCATGCACTTGATAAGTCAATCATATGATCAATACATTATCGATCTAAGCAACAATTCAATATGCCTTAATAAATACGAACTCATCAACCATGGTCATTTTTCTAACCATCCCTCCTAACCATAGTTAATCTTAATTAATCCCATAAATAAGATTAACCATAAAATAATCTAACCCTAAGTAAGTTTAACGGACTAATGGGGATTATGATGTAAACTCACTTGTTAATCGAATCAGAGACATGGGCGTGACGGCAGTGGCAAGGGCTACACATGTGGGCCTCGGAAATGTTGATGTAAGGCGGCTTGGGGATGAAAACAATAGTTGCAAATGCTGAGTTTCTCTATTTTGTAGAAACCGTAGAAGAACTAGAGAGACTAATGGTTGGCTAAGTTGATTGGTGATCCAACGAGCGGCTAGCTGGCGTCGGCAGCTCTAGGTGGTTGAAGGTGAGGTGGTGGTGGCTGGTATGGGCTGTGGTGTGGTGAGGTGGAGATAGTAGCAGCTGGGCGTTTCTAGTCGATACAACATAGAAAAACAGAGGCAGACAGGGGCGGCCTATGATCTAGGTGGCTGGCGAGTGATTTAGCGGCCTAGACCGGTGAGCGGCAGCACAAGGGGTACATATGGGGCTCTAGTCGCTGCTGTAGGTGGTTTGGGTGGCAATGAGGCTGAACAAGCAAGGAAAATTGAAGAAAAGAAGAAAATGAAGAAGAAGGAGAAGAGAGAGGGGAGGGGTTGGCCAATAGGGAGGAAAATGAGGAGAGAGAGAGAGAGAAGATGAAGCCACTTCAATGCTTATCCATTCTCACTTCATTTCTCATGTAAAAGCCATCATTGCCAAAGACTTCTCTTCCTCTTTTGTTTTGCATCCATTAAAGCCAAGAAGGGCATTTTGGTCTTTTCACCTTGGGCTTAATTACCAAATTGTCCTTAGGCTGAAGATAAGAAGTGGGCCTCAAAAACGGATTAGAAATGAATAGAAATGGGCCGTGCAAATTGTTGGGCTTGAATTGGGCTCAAAGCGATAATGGGCTAAAAAGAGGGTAAGTAGGCTAATTGGGCTAAACGGGACCACTTGGCTAACTTGGCCCACTTTGGTGGCCACCCACTTCCTTGTGGGCTCAACTTTTCGGCCCGCTAAACCTTTTTCCATCAATTTAAGGCTTGAGTAAGTGAGATTCTTGCATATTGTCGAGGCATAGCATGTGAAATTGCTATCAATCTGCCATCACACTATTTGCATGAGTTATTCTGGCTAGTCTTTAATGAAGAAATGTTATACTAGTCAAGAATTTTGAATTTTACTTACTGAGTTCTTTAAACTCACTCCTTTACTTTTATAGGTTTGTAGGTGTGGCTAGCCCGCCTTCTATACGTTTCGGTCTCCCTATAAAAAATGGAAGGGTTGACCATAGATATAATAAATTTGGGAGCCGAAATAACTTCCTAGAAATATACCACTACCGTTTGGATCAACGAGGGACGGGATGAGTTGGTCCCTTACTGTTACGTGGCTTGATACGTCTAGTCTGACGGAGACTTTATCAAGCCCTTTTGTGGGTATAAAGGGCCTATGAACCCAAGTGGTGGGACAACGTTTGACCAGACGGATTATAGTCCTTAGTACCAGCCAGTAACAGTAGGGTTTCCAATTTTGAATAGCTACTGCCGTAGCGAAGATAAGAAGCCCAATTCTTTTATATCAAGTAAATAGACCAAGGCTAAAATAAGCTTGTACTTGAATACTAATGTAATATAGTAGTGTGTTTTATGTATGATTTGTTTCTCATGATTTCCCCATCGATATTTGTCGGGGTAGATGTGTTAACACTTTGCATATGTATATAAATAAGAAAATGAATTGAGACAGTGACATGCCTAGGATGTCGCAAAATAATCTGCAGCTCGGACCTTGGTCAAGCGTTGTGACGTCTAATTTGAACTAGGCAATCAAATGCAAAAATATTTAATGTTGACAAGCTGCAAAACTCCCTTCAAGTTCACAAAACAAACTGTAATTTTTGCTCCATGATCTTATCATAGATGCTTTTACAAAAGCATTAGAGAAAAAGGGCTCATTATAGAGGTCAACGGTGGCCACAATGCTGCAATGCTGGTTGTAACGACCCAGACTCTAGGGTTGCGACTGGGGATTATCATTTCGACGTCCCTAGCGTGTTACTGTCTCATTTCTTTTTATCTTTGATTATGAACATGTAGAAGCGTACTTCCAACTACACCTAGACAACAACATTCAAGCAACCAGGAAAAATAGTTTATAAACACACTACCACTCAGTACTTCTTATATTACATCAGTAAATTTACAAGCCCTTCCTACGGGCCTATTTTCCTTTTCACATCACACTACAAATATTCGCATAGGTTGGGGGAATCCTTTGTAACATCCTGAATTTCGACTCATTCCGAGATAGATGAAATGGTTATTTTATCAATGCACTGTTAGTTACGTGTACTCTGAGTTGGCCCCTCAAGAGTTAACTAACTGTTCGGCAAGGCAATTAAGAATCGATACGCGTACGACTAGTGAATTTAATCAAGGATAGGCCGCTCGACCATAAGGATCAAAGAGGAATAATACTGCACTGTTGCAGGCCAATTAGCGAACGGAAATAAATTGCTTCGGCAAAAGTATGAGGTCGGATTGCGGGTGATTCCGCACAACTTCGATATTAATTACGAATGACGTTAAACCGATTTTCTTTTGGCCCTGTACTCAGTGTGAGCAATTAACCCCTCATGATTACATGACAATTGAGGATTGCCCTGATTTGAATATGCATGATCGTGGATTGAAAAGCTATCAACCACGGGTGAAACGTGCGAGAACCCCTAAACGCCATCCAAAAGTTAGGTCGTACTAAAGTCGCGATTGATCGATGTTAAACATGAATTTCAATCCGGTATCGGGTATCGAACTTTTAAAGATGTCGAGATTAAAATATTGGACGTTACCTCATTGATTCTCGAATTTATCGGTAAACTCGAAATTATTGGAAAATGATTCAACGGGCCGAGTTTTGGAGCCAAATATTTGGGAATTTGTGCTTCAAGGGTAAAAAGACCAAATTGCCCCTTCTAGAAGTTTGTTTAGTATTTTCTTTTTCTTTTTCTTTTTCTGTTCTTTCTTTTTCTCTCTCCTCTCATCTTCCTGCACACGTTTTCTCCCCCCTTTCTTTTGTTGACCCACGGTCAAACCTCTCTATCTCTCTCTCTCTCTCTCCACCGATCAACACCACCCCACCCCACGTTCTCTCTCTCCCTCTCTTCTTCGGTTCTTTCTCTCCCAAAACAGCAGCACGAGCTGCTGTGTTGCACCTAAATCAGCCACCCTCGCCGCATGCCGGAGCCACCACATGCCGCCCGAGAGTCCAAGCTGCGTCCCGGCATCCCCCGTCCGTGAGCCACGTCCGTCGCCGTTCTTTCTCACCGAATTAGAACCACCCCGTCGCCGAGACCCATTTTTGTCACCACTTGTCTCAATGTTTCGGACGTAGTCGCGCGTCGCCCTCGCCGCCGCGATCGCGTCTGTGTCGCCGGAATCGCTAAACCGTGAGTCGATTTCCTAATCTCTTAGTTAGGGGTTAATCTTGCTTAGGAGTAGTTTAATTAGTTTAATTCTTGATTAGTGCTTTGGATGATGATTATTAGTGTTTTAATAGTATTGATTAATCTTGCTTAGTTTTAATCATGGTTAGGATAAAGTAACTATAGTTAGTTTTAAAAGTAATCAAGGTTAAGAGTTAATCATGGTTAGGTTAGATTAACTAGGGTTAAGTTAATTTAGTAACCATGGTTATTATTAATAATAATAATTATTTTTGGAATAAATAATAATAATTTATTATTTTCGGAATTATTAATTAATTAAATTAATTTATAATTTCGAATTATTATTATTAATATTGTTATTACTATTCATTTATGAAATTAATTATTTTGGAGAAAATAATTAATTGTGATTATTTGTGGGAAAATTACTATGGTCTAATTTTCTAATGTCAATAGCATTCATGTACTACGTTATCAAATGACATCGATTTATTAAAGAATGATTTTATTAAATGAAATTATTTGGGTTGGATAATTAATTATGAGATTGGAAAATAATTATAAGTATTTTGTGGGAGTAAATTCTTTTATGGGAACAATTGACTATAGCATACTTCTTAAATGAGTATTTTTGAGTATAATTATAGTTTATACTTATTTTAGGATAATCGAGTATTGATGGGAATAGTTGATTGTCGTAGTTGTGAGGACACGTGCTTATTTATTACTGAAGATTAAGACGTGTGGTTGGGCACTGTAATTATAGAGGTACGTGATTATTTTGGAAAAGTGTGCAAGTGTTGTGATGTTGATTAGTCGGAATTGATTGTTAGACTGTAACTTGAACTGCTGATTGTTGCAACTTTCGTGAGTGAATGGACTGTTGCTATTATGCGTGACTGTTGTACACTACTGCATTTCATTATATGTGTGCCAATTGTAAAAGCATGTTGCGTGAGCACGAACTGTATGTGCATTCACGACCGAGCAAAGAAATGAATGAATTGATTGATGATGTGTTGCATGGTCACATTAAGAGGAGAGCCCGGCGTTGTTGGAAGACCGCCAATCCTTATGGGGTTGTGCCGTGGCCGTTTGGTCACCTGACTTCGATCGGATGCCTGACGGGGGACATGCTGCGGGACTGTGGTAGCGGACAGGTCCTATGTTCCTGTCAGTTGCGGGACTGCGGTAGTGGGCGGGTCCTGTGCTCCTTTGAGAATGCCGTCTGAGGGAAGGGATGACCCCTGACGTCACCGTGCCTCGAGATAAAGAGGACGAAGTTGGTTTAGACAGGAACCACCAACCAAAAGGTTGTGCCGTGGCCCTGGGGGTCGTAATAATCGGAGCATGTGTGGGTGTGAGATATGAGAAAGTTATGTGCAATGCTCTGATTATTCGCATGCCTCTTAATGTCGTGATGATTGAAATGACAGTTCTTGCAGGTTGCGTGTGCCAAGGCCAGGTAGGGTCGCTTGTGTTTGCATCTCTAGCTATTGAAACGTCGCCCGATAATGCTGCTTGAGGTGTGGTATGTGTTGTTTGCCGAAACTAGGTTGCATGGTTAGACTACCCTCAAGGCGAGCGGAATTCCTAACCGAGGCTTAGGATTTTCACTTACTGAGATTTTATCTCACTGGTTATTGAATAACCATTTTCAGGTTTATAGGATGGAGGATCAACGCGTGTTATAGCTCATCGTTGTTTTTGAAGGGAGTATATTAACCTTGACTTGTTGGTTTCACTGGCTCGATAAGAAGATGCCCGTGGTAAGGGCTTGTACTTGTAAACTTCCTAGGGTTAATCAGTAAATAAATAAAGCGGCACTTTGGAGTGTGTTATTATTGGGTTTTCCTGCTATCCCTGCTTTTGTAATTGACTGGGGGATTGTGATTCACTTCCGCATGTGTTTAATTAAAAGATAAAAATAACGGTCGGCGACGGATCCTGGGGAGTTGCAAATCAAATGACCGCAAGAGAACTGGGGTTACCGCGTGCTCGAGGGTCGGGGCGTGACATCCCTAGCTTCTCTAGCATAGCTGTAACTCTAAATTTGGTATCCATACTTACAATTTTGAAAAACAACAAAGTGAGTCACGGACTCAGTAAGTAAACTTACTAATCATTGGATAGGAGGATGCCGTGCTAATCATCGGATAGGAGGATGCCTTGCTGTCGAACAAGCACGTGAACATAACTGCATCAAATGTTGATGGCAAATCAATAGCAAAAAAAACTACTTCCATAATTCAACTATGTGCATGAAAAGAGTTCATCTCAGCTTTGAGGCTCACACAATTTAGAATCATCATACCAAAAACAAAGAGCATGCACAAAAGGTTCATTCTTTATTATAATAATTTGCATGGTTCTTCCGAAATTCACCGAGCAACGTCCCCTAATTCAAGAGTAATGGCTAGCATCCAAAATCCATTGGGCATCCAAAATTAATCAGGCAATATTCCTTAATCCAAGGATGACAGTTATCATCCAAAATCCATCAGGCATCCGAAATTAATCGGGCAATGTCCCCTAATCTAAGGGTGATGGCTAAAGTTATTCCCTCATGTGACCATGCAAATAAACATAGCAATCTAGCTTATTATCTTCACTTTATTAGCCGATAAACAAGGCCTGATGGCGTGAATCATGTAAGGTGTGTGTAACACGCCTTACATTTCTGAAATCGTATGTCATGCTGGGTACGGTACAAGGTTCATAGCCCGAACTGACCAATCATGATGCCAACCTACACCGATCAAGGCTTTAGATTGGTATGCCTCAATACTTACCTACCAAGCGAGGTTCGTTTTGACATGCCTCAACACCGATCCGAACCAAGCAAAACCCGTCCATGACCTAGGGCATGTTTTCAAACATATGAGCAAACAATACAAAATTTGCACATGAGTCAAACATAGAAAACCTCACATGAACAAGCAATAGGAGTTCAATCAACAACACACACATATTCACAAAATGATTAAGAGCATGACTCACTGTACCAATGTAATAGAAAGCCCTAGCCAAGGGTTAGAAAGTTCACCTACAACTAAACCAAATGGAATCTAACAGCGACTCAACGGTGGTTGAATGGTGGTAGGCAAGCGGTGGCATTTGGGAGGTTGAGAGAGGGAGAGAGAGAAAGACAAAGAAGAAGTGAGGGAGAGGAGGTGCAGTGAAGGAATAAGGGGAGGATACCTCTATTTATAGGCCATCCCATCTTCATCAACTAACTTTCAAGACTGTGTCTCCAAGTTGGTTCTCTAGAACCTTTCCCCAAGCCGCTTTCACTTACAAGTTTCCAAAGATCATTAATACTAGCCTTGGTCTTTCAAGACAACTTGTTCTTCAAGTAGTTCTTCCCCCCCTTAGCGTGTGGTTCCCCTTCTTGCACTAATGTTTATTCATTTCCAAGACTCAAACTAGGCTAATATTGATCTTAAATTCATAGGGACACATAAGCTTTCACTAAATGGCTAGTTTCCAAGAGGAATTAAGGCAACTTGTCTTCCAAGAAGTCTCTTAGGCGTGTGAGTCATCTTCTTGCACCAACGTTTTTGTATCCTAGTTCATTGACTTGGAGTTGACTTTCCTTTCTAGAAGGCTTCACCGGCGTGTGGCTTATCTTGACTTGGGGTGGACTTATTCTTTCTAGGAGGCTTATCCTAAGAAGCCTTGACTTGAGGTGGACTTGATCTTCTAGAAGACTTATCATAAGAAGACTTGACATTGACTTGCTCTTCTAGAAGTCTTATCCTAAAAATACTTGACTTAAGGTTGTCTTGGTCTTTTAGGAGTCCTAAAGGGTGCATGTTCCATCCTTATCTTGACCTACTACAATCCAAAAGACCATAATATCTTCTAGAAGCAAGCTTCTCTCTTTGACATTTGGTGGATGAGTCACTCCATTTTTAGTTGGCTAACTTCCAAAATTCAAGGCATTTATGAGAAAGAAACTAAACTAGAGCGTTGATTCTGGGAATTTCTCATGTTTGTCTACGATCGACGGTCCTATTCGGACTGAGGTTCGTGATTAGTTCATGAACGGATGGGGTCCGATGCGACCCATCCAGACTGGCAAGACTCAGTTTGTAGCTCGCTCGGACTTGGCATGGCCATTTAGTGCTTAAGTATGGCTGGTCACAGCCTATCATTTTTAGATTGGCCAATTTGACGTCCCTCGAGAGGGTCTTATGTGTAGTTTTGTGGCCTGCCCTAACCAGTGTGGGACCTAGCAAATCAGGCCATGGCCCGGCTCGTGCTTGGCACTTAGCCTAGCCTGATTAGTTCTGTGCCTGGCGCGGGGCCAAGTCTGGTTGGCCTATGAATTTGCCTTGGCTTATTTGTGGTTTATTGCAACCAATCCATGGTCGCCCTCAGTAGTCATATGCTTTCATGGAATTTGTCAATCCGTAGCCAGCCCACGGCCAAACAAAATTGACTCATGATCATCTGTGGTCGGTACATGTCTGTGTGGAACCACTCGCGACTAGACTGATCCATGATCGTTCCTAGATTCGTGATGGTGCGTAACTATTCCATGACCAACCCTCATGGTCGAGCGACTGATCCATGGCTTGATGCAAGGCATGACACCCTTGTGCATAGGCACAAAACAAGGCATGGGGCCTTAGCGCCTCAACTTGGGACCGGGCACAATGCCTTCACCCATGGATACAAGGCAAGGCATGGTGCCCTCGCGCGTAGGCTCAAAACAAGGTGTGGTGCCCTTATTTGAGGCTAATCCCCACCATGAATGTACCGACTTAACAACCCTATTCTCATGACCCGAAACTATGGATATCACACTAGTACCAGCGAAAGTGTAGAGGACGACGGACTTGGCATCATTCTCAATGCCTTGCAACTTGAGGATTAGGGAGGCGTAGAAAAAAGAGAGTGGCCTACAAGAGAGAAAGTAGGGATGGGATTTGCAGGAGACGAGAACTGAGACGATAAAGGCATTGAACGGAAAAAAGAAGAAGGAAGGAAAGTGGAATCCGCAAGGAAAAAAAAAGAAACAAAATAAAAAGAATTACCAAAAAAAAGGGGATCATTTTTGTACAGTTGTGACTGAAGTAGTGGGGTACATAAGGTATAGTATGGTCAAAATACAAAAAGAAGGAGCGCTTAAGTTTAAGGAGGAGCAGAAGAAGTGCGGCCACATAGAAATACTTATAAATGTAAACACAAGTAAGCATATTTATGCATAACATTTTAGATGTTTTGAGTTTGTAATCAATTAATTTTACGTGTTGGGATTATATTAAAATCTGACATTATTAATAAACTGTTTGTGTTGGGGTAAATTCTAAATTTGACATTTTGCAATATAGAGAATAACAAATAATTCATGGATTATATTAAACAAATAAACAAACATGGGAACAAAATTGAACAAAAACTATGATAAATCATAAACTAAACATAATATTTCATTCATGTCAGTAGATTTCCTTAATAATTTTAATGGAAGGACCACATCAAACTACTTTTTAAAGTATAGAGACGATATTACAATGAGCGAAAGTTCAAGACTATATGTATTACATGTATCATGTACCAATTGGTACATGCAATATTTACTAGACTATATGTGCCTTCCTCAATTACTTATATGCAACACTTTTTGTTTTTTTCCCTAATAATCCATGATCTTGAAGAGCACCGAAAACCTGGAGATTCAAGGAAACCCCATAAGCCTATGAACCCAATTAGTCCAAATCTTTGATCTATGTAGGTGGTCTCAACCTTGAGCAATTTTGCACGCAATTAGTGTAATTTAAATATGTCACTTAATTTATGATGTGGAAATCCCCTTACGCCACAATCAATTACACCAACTCTCGTGGGCTTGTAGAACGTAATGTTATTTGCATGAAGGCTTAATTAGCAGCACTACCTACTCATATAATCATTAGTTTTGAATAAACTCAGAATATTAAGCAATTATATATTATATATTTGAATACAATGGATATTTCACAATAATTATATTTTCCATTTCTGCGTACTTCCACGTTACTAACTTGAGTGTTGAATAACTCTCCTTCCATATGTTGGGGTAGATAATGTATTTCTTCATGAAATATTGTCATCAAAATTCATTTTATCATATCAATCGAATACAAAAAATATAATGGGACATACATTGAAATGGAAATATTTTTTGATCCAACAGTATAGTCCGCCACGTTCTCATAGTGAGTTGGGACTAGAAGCCGCTTGAAGTCAATGACTCTATTTGGGTTATGTTAGCTTTTTTTTTTTTTTTTTTTTTTTTTTTGGGGGTGGGGGTGTTGGATGAGCATCGACTATGGGCTTCTAGATTACTATCTCGCCATAGTGGCTACAAATAGATAGAAGAGAGATTATGGTTTACCATATCCGGCAGACTAAATTTATTAATGGGCGTGTTTGGTTTAGCATTTACAAAGCCCTTTGAGACCTCAAAGTCCCTTTGGTAAATGCAAATGCTATTTGATGAAATTTTTGAGTGGCTATGAGGAGATGCACTTGCATCTCCATAGCTCTTCAAAGCTCTCTAAAGACTTTTTGCTCAAGATAGGTCATAAATATTTTAGACTTTTGCTGCACTTTTGGAATGAAAATAGACTTTTGCTTTCTTCCAACTTTGCCCTCTCTCAACTTCACAATTCCAAAAATGTCTTTCAAAAACCAAATTTGCCATAGCCACTGATGAATGAGTAGTGAGTGATCGGCATTCGGCTGGCAAGGTTGGCTGGCGGTGGCTGAGTTCTGCCAGTAAATAGTTAAGGTTTTTTATAAAAAGAAAATTGGCAAAAATCTTTTACAAAGTGTAGTTTTTACTAAATGGCATTTTTACATTAAAGTTGCTTTTTTAAAAAAGTATTTTTAAAATGCACTTTACAAAACACTACTTGCATTGTTTGAAACCATTTAGCCCAAAGGCCTTTGCATTTTCCCAAAAACATTTCCCCAAAACTAAACCAAACGCACCTAATGTTTGCATAGTAGACAAATTGTGGCGGCAAATTACCAAAAAATTCATAAACTTATTGCACTTGTGCTAATTTAGTTCTAAACATTTTCACGTTTTGCCAATTGAGTGCTTATAGCTACTTTCAGTGGGAAATTGATGATGTGGCGCCGATAACACCACATAGGATGGTCATCGGCATTGTCATTGAAAATTTTTTAATTGGAAAAATTTGATTTTTTTATATTTTTCTTTTTTTCTAATATTAAAATATATCTCAAGTTTGAGTTTGATAAATGAAACCCAACCCGATATTAATTGAGTTCTGTATAAGCCGATGCATGCATGATTTGATATTTCCACGCTGGAGTGTTGTTGGATCTTTGACTGTGAAGAGAGGTCGTAGAAAAGGAAAGGCTACTGTCTTCTTTGTTGCCGAGTGGAGAGAAGAAATAAAATAAAATCAAATGGAGGGACATAAAAATTATATGTTCCTATAAGTGCAGTCGGCCAAAGAAAGTTCAAACTTTGGTTTTGGTTGACCGAATATTACTTGGACTTTGTTTCCTATTTAATCGGCAATCTTCACGATGGAAATTTGCACTTTCGCTAACGGTGGGATGTGTGCGTTGAAACCCAAATTTTACCCATTTTATTTGGGACTTAATCATATAGAAAATTAAGGATTAATCTAAGGAAAGAAAGAGAAAAATAAGTAAAATAAGTAAAATAAATAATTTTCATTAAAATAAATTGCATATGTTTTCATTAAAATGTGTCACACATAGAATTTAGGAACATTTGCATTGCTAGTGGTCGGGACCTGCCCTAGGCAATGGTTGGTTTCAGGAGGGACCAAATTTAGGGGTATTTACTCATGGGACAATCCTTGGAAAAGGGTCGATCGTGAGTGCGAATTCTCTCAAATCCATACTTGGTGCAATAGTGGGAAATTTCGTTTTATTATCTAAGTTGATTAACAACCTAAGATAAGTGTTTAGGAGTTGTCACTAACCTTGATTTTGGGGCTGGCTAAAAAGCCCAATCGAGGATTGGAGAGGTTCCCTCGATTCCTATGCAACCAGAGCTTTAGGGTTTGGGGACTTGGGTTACGATAATTGTTTTATTAGTGTCCTTTCAATACTTAACAATCATCGTGTTTTACCTAAGGTGTCCATATATGTCTTGTTACTTTTTTCATGCCATTTTAAAACTGGGAATGTGACAATGTGTGGATATCGGTTTCATGCCATTCTAATTCTTAAAAATGCAAAAAGAAAGGCAAACAATTTTAATTGAAATTGTGGTGCATAAAGTAAACAGCTAAGGAAAGCGGTAAATCTAAACATGCAATCCTAAAAAGTACATGTAAAGGAAGAGAGGAAAGGAACCTGCAACTCATTGGATTTTTATACAACACGATAGAAAACCGGAGAGATTGTCGGGTGTCAAATGAACAGCACAAAGGAAGGGTCGGAAAGGACATGACCATTGTCATCTTTGGGGCCACCTTCTTCACCTACTGTAATTCTTAGCTAATTCTAAATGAATGGTTTACAAACAAACACTGATTTAAATAAAAGCACACAAAACGTGGCAAGTAAACAAGAATCATCCCAATCAACGGATTAGAAATGTCCTCGGGGTCAGCCTTTGGAGTTATATGCATAATATGCCATGAAATATTATCCCCATTCATTAATCATTATAAGTATTCGCTTATAGTGACTAATGTCATACCTCCTAAAGTGAAGTTCTAATGTGTAACCCAAGATTACCCGTGAACATGTGTCGGCCTTGTGCAAGTAATTAACAATCACATGCATTGAACTTGAAAATAAGTACATGAGCAAACCCAAAGGCCTTATTATCCATTCAATCAAACAATTATTGTACTGGTATCAGTTCACTTCACTGATCAAACATGTATCAAATCACAATCTCAAACGTCAAATGCACATTCAATGGCCTTTTTATTTTCTGAAAATTTTTGTGCTTAAGGTTCGAGAAATGAAAATAAAAAGTCATGAAGACATTGATGATTGGTTCTGCATGCATCATTTTCTAAAAATTATAAAATATGCATATGTCTCAATCCAAACAGAATAGGGGAATACATAACACCTTGACAAAGAGTATGCAATCGATGATGACCCATTAAGCAATCGACTTCACAAAACTTCTAGTATGTAATACACTCAATGTAGAACATTTTTCATGTAGACAACTTCTTAAGATGAGCAATGCATTAATTTATAAAAATCAATGAACAATGCAAAGCACATCAGAACAGAAGAGAGTAACAGCAAATGAATGAGATCTCATGATGATATGAACATGTTAACAATGTTGAAAATATCTCAAATTTTAACAGGTGATAATCCTAAAAATGACAAACAAAGTTCATGAAGGGTCTGAGCACCAAATCATGACAGAAAAATTCAAGCAAAAATAACAATGTGCAGACATACAAGTGATCATGCCTGTATTCCGAATTTTGTAATTTTCCAGATTATAGGGAAACATTTTAAAAATGGAAAAGTGGGCTAGTTGACATGCAAATGGCTTGATTTTAGTGTCATTAGAAAAATTAATAAATTTCCTAAGACTTTATAAGAGCTGACCTGATCAATTAAGGTCATTTACCCATTCAATCATGGACATTTTCATGAACATGCAAGTTGACTAAATTCAGGGCAGCAAGTACATGAAAAAATTGCATGGTTTAACTTTCCTATATGACAAGGAAAAAGTATGAGATAAATCATATAGGTCAAGCATCAGACCAAAATAATTTTCATTAAGGTATCTATGCCTTAATCCAATCACAAAGCTTGGTATGAAAATGATAATGACAAGACATACATTGAACATGTTCATGATGACAAAACCAAATCACACAAAAACATGCAATGTCGGGATGAAATGATGTTCGATTAGTATGACATAAGTGTACTAGGATGACATTATAATATGCAATGACATTCATGAAGCTTTCATGGACAAAAAATCACAATTGGATGCACAATTACACACAAATGCATACTTGAGCTTATGCAAGGTAGACATGAGGTCAGGACGATTTTTAGTGGATTTCATCTAGTCAATGACATTCAAAAATCATAAGAAAAATATATGTCATGACCTACATCTAGATGAACAAATGTCTAAAAGAAATCAATAAGAAAATAGTTCGGAAAAAAACACAATAAAATCAGTAAGGTCAAATTTTCGGATTCTGAGATATGTAGACCAGTAGAACAGAGGACATGTTTTAGAGGATTTGACCTAGTTGTGCTCATTGCAAAATTCTGAGAAAAAAGTATGTTATGACCAACATTCCGTGCACAACTTTCATGAAGAACTCCAAATTAGATTTTGATCACAAAATTCAGAAAAAATTCATGAAACTGACATATGTAGTTAGGAACTCTAAAAAATAGTACACATGACGGTGATACCAGGGCCTTTCGTCCTATCATGATGATCTCAAAGATTTTTGAGAAAAATATATGTTCTAAATTAGTATGTGAATTTTTTACATGAAGGAATCATTTGGAAATTTAAATTACGAAAATTGGCAAAAACTCGCAAAGCAACAAAGGTCAAGTTAATCACAGAACTTCAGTAATCAGAACCTAATTCCCATATGCATATGCAACTTTGATAAGAGTTTTCGAGTATTAAACGGAGGCTGATCGGAGTGTTCTGTGGCTCATCGGAAAGCTTATTGAATCTACTTTAAAAGTCGAGAGGCTGGAATGCATTCAAACAAGTTTTCAAGCTCAAACGAAGAGGTTTTCCTAGGTTTGTCATTTTGGAATCTAATTTTAGCAGATTAAGAACAATCTCCTAATCAAGCCTAATCACACTACATTCTCTCAAGCAAATCCATCCATAAACATCATGAAAGGTTACAAAAACTTCAGCAGTCATAGAATCAAACTTAAACTCGAGTTCTAGCCCTGATCACCTATTGTGATCTCGCCTCATCGAGCTCACGTTCAAGGAGCCTACCTTCAATGAGGTTTCGTTGATGAAATCGAGCTTTGAACCTATGAGAATTGAGCATCACCGCATAGATGAATACCAAAGGGAGGCAGAGGAGACTTCTTGTCATTGGAGTGGGTAGGATCAATGTCGGATTGAAGCTCAAATAGAACCGGTCTAGGTTGGACCAGCCTTAAACCACCGCGGGAAAATCAATCCACACGAATTGACGGAGAAAAATCGAAGGGGCTGTTGGCCATCGGACTGTCGAGAGGAAGAGAGGAAGGTTGGTGGAGGAGTGTCGTCGGAGATAGCCGCTGGAGGCCAATTAAGCGGCGGTCAAGGGGATTGGTTGGGCAGTTTTTGAGAGAGAAATAGAGAAAAAAAAAAGGAGGGAAAATGTGAGAGTTTAGAAAGAGATTAGAGATAATTTGAAATGTAGAGAGAGAATCTGCAGAAAAAAAAATAGCCTCCTCTCAAAAAATTGGAGGGAAAATGATATATATACCCCTCCCTAATCTTAAATCCTTAATCTAACGGTTAGGGATTAACCCATGTATCTAACTAACTTTTTAGGCTTCTAATCATGTTTAATACATTTAACATGTGCTAATTTCAATGGGCAAGATTTAATGTGATCAATTGCTCAAAATTTTTTGCGATTAAGGACCTAATTAGGGGCAATGTTGTAATTTCGTCAAAACCTAGGGACCATTTTGCAAATTCAAGAAATGTAAAGGCATGGAGGGGTCAGATTTGGGTTGGGCCACCACAAGGTTTTGGCTGTCGGCCAACAACTGACCATTTTGCAAATTCAAATTTTGGCTTGTTACACCAAAATATTTCTTTTGGGTCTAATTTCAAATTTTGGAAAAATTCAAAGATTTGACTATAAAATCAAACTCTTAGTGGAAAGTCAACTAGGGTTTGACTTTTGGTCAAAGGGGCAATGTTGTACTTTCGTCAAAACCAGAAGGTTTTTAAGTGAAAGAAATATGCTATGTGGTTACCTTGCGAATGAACTGAATGTATGCAAGTATGGTAATTTAAATCAACGGCTGAAAGTGTAATTTAGTACGATTGTTAAAAAAATCACGAAAATTGCAAAATTAATTTACTTGAATGTTTGAAAGTTGTAGTAGTTTCTATCAAGAAAGAGTGTCAAATATATGCTAATAGTTATAGATGACTTGAGGAAGACGTGGATATTTGTGCTAAAACACAAGCTTAATGTTGTTGTCAAGATCAGGTAGTTGAAAGCTTTGATAAAAAAGGAGACCGATAAGACAATGAAGTAGATGCAAATTAACAGTAGCATGGAGTTTTGCTCGAAACTTTTAAATGGATTTTGCATGAAGGAAGAGTACTTTGTCACCCACAATAGGTAATCATTTTCTTCCATAAAAGGATAGAGCAAGTTTAATGTTGAAGTTTGGAAACAGTTGTCACACCCCGACTCTCGAGCTCGCGACAACCCCTTCTCTTGGTCGATTGAAAGCGACGTCCCAGGACTCGTCGACGACCATTCATTTTAATCTTTCGTTATGCGCAAGCGAAGACAAACCATCCCCACCCAACAAACAATCAATCAATCAATCGGGATAGAGGGATGAACAAAGCAAGAACAACCATCACTACTCATTTATACAGTTTACTAGATTAACCAACGGAGGATCGTTTTTTGATTTACAAGCCCGACAACAGGGGCCGATCCATCCTCTAAGCCAAACCAAAAAGGAACACCACGGTCACTCGAACCCATTAGACTCGACTCCATCAGGTCGATCACTAGAGAAGCGGGGGCAGGGTTCTCCACTGCGGGTGCGCCATTCTAGAGGCCTGAAAATGGTTAACCACGACGGGTTGAGATAAAATCTTAGCGAGTTCTTCCCCTAAGCCCCGGTTAGTACACCAACTCAACCTGGGGTATCTCTCCAGAACCACCCCTCACTCAACCCAACAACAAACAACCAGCAATCAACAATCAAACAGTGTACAGGGTCAACCAACGATCATAAGCCGATTCGCATGCAACCTTACCCGGTATGCCATACCCTGCACGTAAAACCTCATACAATGCAAGCAATGCAACCAACAATCACATAGTCGGTTCGCATGCAACCTTACCCGGTATGCCATACCTTGCACGTTATAAGTCAGCACAATACACGCAATGCACATAGCCGTTAGATGATGCAGTTCATCAATTACATGCGAGTCGCATCACAAGCGATCTCACCTAGCCATTGCCACACCCTGCACGTTATCAATTCATGCGTGCATGCCATAAATTATGATGTGATCACCTCATGCATAATCGAAACTGATGATGCAATGTTTCTCGTACACTTTGGTATCCACACGTGTTCCATTGGGTCGAGGTGCAACGGCGCTATGGCGCCCTTCCTCCGCAGAGGCGCAACCGTGCCCTTCCGTGCTATTGCAACGGCAAGGGATGGATGAATGGATATTTTGGGTGCAATCCATCGAATTTCTTGATGACATATTTTAGTGCCAAGGATGTGTATATCTTAACAAGATAACTCCAAGGATTTCTAGTGGTTGCATACAGACTTAGTTTGATGTGGTTCCCATGGAGGAGCATTCCTATCACTTCAACTTGGGAATCTACCCTAACTAGGTATCACAATGGGCTTGTGAGGCATTTTATGTGAATAAAGTTTGGCCAAACACTATGTGTCACTATTTGGCACTATTCGGTGACAAAATGCTCTTGTTGAGTAGCAGGGATAGGATGGGACGACCTATTCATTACTACAAGGATTCTCATACAAGACTTTGTTTTTGGGACGTTTGCCTCTTGGTTGACTAATGAGAGCTTGTCAAGACATCAATGGAACTTGCCCATTGTAGCAAATGCTAAAAAAATATGCTCTTCAATGGGGACCACAACAAACTAATCCATAAGAAGCATGGAAAAATATTTTCCAAGCACAAGTCTAATCATGCAGTGTTCTATCACTACCAAAATCCTTGGCATCTTAGCTGCTCAGGTGGGCAAAATGGCTTGGGTAAAACTAGAAAACAAAGAATTCCATTGTAGTGATGGTAAGCCCAATGGAAGGGCAATAAAGTGCATGTTCCTAGGTTATGCACAAGGTGAGCAATGCTATAAGTTGTATTGCCCGAAATTAAATTTACCCATTATCAGTAGAGAATTATGTTTGATGAGTCTCCAATACTTCTGGGTAGGAGTATTTGTGGCAGTGTTTACACGAATCTGAATGGTATTTAGTTTGAAATAGAGTTGCAATCAGAAACTTTTGAGATAATGGGTACTAGCATTGTAATAGGCACATATGGTGCTTGTAACAAGGTGAAGCTCGTAAAGCCAACGGATGCTGTGACTGCTAATATTGCTAAGGTGTGTATTTGATCTCCTCACAAGTAATAAATGCAATGATGGTTTTGTTTTATCTGTGGTTGAGGAGTTTGTTTCGAAAAATCCTTGTGGAGAAGTTAAAGGTGCATGTAAAGTTGGTGTTTCAATGAGGTCATAGGTTATTGCGAAGTTCAAGCAAGGCTTGGACTTAAATGATATCTATAGTGGTTGAGTCCATTGGCGACTATGAGAGAGTTATAGCAGAGTTCAATTTTTTAATGAAACAATTGTGATTTGGCTCAAACATGGTGTCAATGTGAAGATGGTTACAATATATCTCGAGTTTGAGGTTGATAGATGAAACCCCACCCAATATTAATTGAACTATAGCCGGCGCATAATTTGATATTTCCACGCTCGAGTGTTGTTTGACCTTTGAGTGTGAAGAGGACGTAGAAAAGGAAAGGCCACTGTCTCCTTTGTTGCCGAGTGGAAAGAAGAAATAAAATAAAATAAAATAGAGGGGCACACACATTATATACTCCAGTTAGTGCAGTCGGCCAAAAAAAAGTATAAAATAGGAAAGTAAAACTTTGGTTTTGGTTGGCCGAATATTGCTTAGACTTTATTTCCCATTTAACGCGGCAATCTTCACGGAAATTTGCACTTTCGCTGACAGGGTGTGTGGATATATATACATATAATATTTTGTTTAGGTCTGGGGATGCTTTTGTTGGATGTATACCCTAAAGCTACTATGTAATAGTTACATATTAGGGATTTTAGTTATACTATCATCATTATTATTTAATTAATGGCAATGACGTATTCATTCATTTGTCCAATTATTTTATATTTATGAATGATTCCATAAGATCAGTTGCAACTAGACCTATTCTTGAGACGTCAAGAATATATGTGACAGGTTCATAGTTAGACTGAATTTTTAAACCGTTCCTGGTCAATGGATTATTGAGTGGATATTTATAATGCTGTTAAGACCAGTGTGTTCTTAACTTCATCATTAAGTATTGGATACTTAAAGGAATGATGAGTCACAAGTCATTGGGTATTGTGATGCCAGAGTTAAAACACAGGTGTTTGTACTAGACAAATTCACTGAACGTGATGCATATAGAACGATTAGCAACATAGAAGCTTTTAGCGTGGTCAATGTTTAATTGTTCATGCTTTGGTCTTGTGTAAATAATCCTTAGACCTGAGGCACAGTGTTAACTTGTGTATCGAATAACTATGGTTCACGGGTGCACATAATGCCAGGTCGTTGATCCGTCTTTATACCTGATGGTCATAGTTTGTTCATATACGAAATTGCACGTATACGCAATATGGAATCTATCTCATTGTTACATACAAGGTATTATAATGATGTCCTATGCAATTTGATTATGACAATGTATTGAAATCCTCGGCTGGGGTTGTAACTGAGAATAAATTGTTTATGTTTCAAATAAAATACATGTCAATTAGATTTGTGCATATGATCGAATTGGTGACTTGACAAATATTCCATGGTCTTTGTTCGATCAGGACATGGTAAGACAGAGAGATTAAATTACACTGTAGCCAAAACTGACAAGTTCATTATGTTCTTAAAGCATTCACACTATCTGGGTAGCCATGACATATTATTAGATGTTAATCATGGCTTGTAGGACCCAAAGATTAATCGGGACAATTAATTCTTTTGGAAGTACTAATGTGTTAGTACAAGTCTTACTACCAGTTTAGTGATGAACCTTGGGATGTCACACACCATAATCAATTAGGATAACGTGGAACAAGAGAGAAATAATATTGCAAATGTGTTTGCAATTACTACAGTCGCATTGAGTCGACATGAAATTAAATTAAATGTGATTTAATTTAATTTATATTATAGTCATGAGCCTACGTGCATATGATGCACACGCATGCCCAAAGTGAATACATGTTAATGTACCCTAGATGCGCACACAAAGATTTTATGTCTTTTTATTTATTTTTAGGAATTGATTAATTAATTAATTAATTAAATAATGCACATGGTCAGCAACAATTGCTGACCGCGTGCAACGCACTCATGTGCATGTTTTTATTCTGAATAAAAAAAAAAGTTGTGGCATGATGGTCAGCAACCGTTGCTGACCATCATGCATCATGCATCATGCATGAACCCATGACCAGCAACGGTTGCTGGTCGTGGGGTCGTGGGTGGTTACCCACTTGTAGAGCTGTTCTTATATAAGAAACGTGAGTGTGCGTTTTTGTGCGTGTACGTATGCAAATGAAAAAGAGAAAAGAAGGATTCTCTCATTTAGGCCGTGGCTAAAATATCAAGGATACGAAGGATTATTTCCATGAAGTTGCTAGCACAATCGTAATGGAGATTATCTGCAAGTTCTCTCTTCGTTCGACGTCTATTGATGGTGTGTCTGAACTAGGGGTCTGACATTTGTGGAGCTCAAACTGAAGAACATTTGAACAAATTCGTTTAAAGCGCGCTTCGAGAGGTAATTCGTTTAACTCCCTTTTATATTCAGATTTTTTGATTAAAACGCACGAACAACACCTTTGGAGATACATGTACAGAAATATTTCATTTTGTTTCCATTGTGTTTATATTAATTTGCCTATACATGATTCATGAAACTCCAACAGCTTTTTGGACGAAGAGTCCTAACGAGTTGTTGTTGATGAATATGTGAAGTGCTTCTTGAAGCGCCGTTTCTAAGTGAGCTCTAGTCGTGGATTATTTCCGTGGATTTGTTCGTGAATTACATAAAAAAAAATTAATGTTCAAGCCGATTGAATTTTTATGGTAAGAATTTGTGTATAATTCCTTAGTAAGATTGAGAGATTATTTAGCAAGAAATTATGGAGTTAAACACCATGTGAATTATTGAGTGTAATTGGTAATTGGAAAACGTTGAGAGTGTTTGAATAACTCGAATATGATTATAATATCCATAGTATCGTTTGATTTATAGTGAAATTCATTACTACTCTCCTCGTGAACATAATTCACTACTACAGAACCACACAAATTTAATGTTCAATTTATTTTCTTGTTTTATGAATTTTAATGTTAGACTGTTTGCTTTTGCAATACCTACTACCCAATCCAGCGAGGAATGGCACTGGCTGACCCTCGCCGACCACCAACGAAGTGATTGAATGTTTATGCTTCATTATTTTGCCTTTATAATGTATCAAAAACTAAAGATGTCTTGTAGGTGGTGAAATCAAGTGGAGAGTAGAGATAAATTATCTTAGTCCTCACCATGTTCATGTTTGAATAAATAGACATTCGTGTTCGGAATAAATCTAAACCCTAATTATTGACTTCTTAATTTGTCATGTGAGGTGATAACTTAAGTACGCAGCATTTTATTGTTTGAAATGTCACCCGGAGAGAGCAAGACAATCAAGACTAGGGAAAAGAAACAGGCGGGATATCATCCCCCTAGAGATTCTGCAATGTTGCCTCCCCTATTCCCTGCTTGATGAGAAAGAAATATATTTGCCTACCAATAAGGGGTGCAGAACGTGCAAGTACCGGCATATAAAATAAAGAACGCAATCTAATAGGGCACCTTATTGGGGGTCTATCATAAGCAGTCCTTGTAGGTGGGCAACCACCCGTGTCCGGAGTGAGACAAAGAAAGGAAACATTAACTTGTCCTTACTTTGTCAATGATCTTTAGGCACGCCTCAAGTCCATGTCACGCAGAGAGAGCAAGACAATCAAGACAGCGCAAGTTGCGCAAGTCGAGCAATTTCCTCATTCGTCAGTCAAAACGTAATTAATTTCGGATACATCCTTATTTATAACCGACAGTCTCCACCTTAATTTCCTCGTTAATCCTCTCCACATCCACATACCGCATATTTTCTGCTGTCTCAGCGTCATTACTGTTTCCAGAGAATTTCTTCAAGCCTCATCCATGGCCCCTCCACACTTCCTCCTCGTCACCTTCCCCGCCCAGGGCCACATAAACCCTTCCCTCCAATTCGCCAAGCGTCTCCTGCATGTGGGCGCTCACGTGACCTTTGCCACTGCCATTCATGCCTGCCGTCGCATGGCCAAGTCGAAATCTTTCTCCGCGGGGCTATCCTTCGCCAGCTTCTCCGATGGCTACGATGATGGTTTCAACTGGGATGATATCGACGTATACGCGGACAAGCTCAACCAACGAGGATCAGAGACTTTAAGTGACCTCATCGCCTCGAACCATGAGAACGGTCGGCGATTCTCGGGTGTATTCTACACCACCTTCCTTCCATGGGTTGCCGATGTTGCTCGTTCTCATGGCATTCCTTCAACGCTCGTTTGGATTCAACCGGCCACTGTTTTGGACTTCTACTATTATTACGTCCATGGCTACGGTGATCTTATTCGAAGCACAGGCGACAATCCTTCGGTGCCAATCCAATTGCCTGGGCTGCCGCCTCTCATGGCCTGTGACATACCCTCCTTTTGCAATGCTAAAAATGAGCACAACTTCAGCTTCCCGCTTCTTCGACGTCATTTCGAGATACTACTTGAGGAGGCCAATCCTAGGGTACTGGCAAACACCTTCGATGCACTGGAACCAGATGCCATACGAGCTATCGATAAGTTCAAGGTGATTGGGATCGGGCCACTGATCCCCTCCGCATTTTTGGACGGGCAAGATCCATCAGACACTTCCTTTGGAGGTGATCTCTTCAAGAGCTTGAGCGGCTACATCGAGTGGCTGGACACGAAGCCAAAGGCGTCGGTGATCTACCTGTCGTTTGGGAGCATCTCTGTGCTATCGAAGCCACAGAAGGAGGAAATGGCACGGGCGCTCATAGAGACCGGGCGGCCATTCTTGTGGGTCATCCAGGAAAGTGGGAAAGCAGAGAGTGACGAAGATAGACTGAGCTTCAAAGAAGAACTAGAAAAGATAGGGATGATAGTGCCGTGGTGCTCGCAAGTGGAGGTTCTATCGCACCCTTCGGTGGGGTGCTTCGTGACCCACTGTGGGTGGAACTCCACGTTGGAGAGCTTGGTCTGCAGGGTGCCTGTGGTGGCGTTCCCACAGTGGAGCGATCAGCAGACAAATGCGAAGCTCGTGGTGGACGTGTGGAGGACTGGGGTGAAGGTGACACCCAACGAGCAAGGCCTGGTGGAGAGCGGCGAGATGAGGAGGTGCTTGGAGCTGGTGGTAGGAGATGGAGAAGAGGGGGAGGAGATGAGAAGGAATGCCCAGAAGTTTAGTGAGCTGGCGAGGGAGGCTGTGAAGGAAGGTGGGTCTTCGGACAAGAACCTCAGGGCCTTCGTGGACACGCTCAGAGAAGCGTCTGAGTGAGTGAATTGTCTATGGCGTCACTGTCAGCCGCCAACGTGTTGCTTTCATGTCGTTGTCTTTATGCACTTTCAGGGAATACATATGTTATATGGCTTTTACGTAATCCTTCGTTTGGGCATGGAGTCGTCGCTTGTTGTTTAAGACAAACTTTTGTCCTATCTAGGCGTCATAGTTTCTGTTTTTTTATTTATTTTCTTTCCTATGGTGGATTGGATGGAGAGTTCGTGAGAAATCTCAGCATTTTAACAAGCGTCACACCATATTCCTACTATTTCAGGCCGTCATATCTGACACTTCTGTTGTAATTAGATGTGAAATATATTTGATGGTCATATCTTCTTCGATCTCAAACTTCGACGGGGAACAAGCGGTCGTGGCTTCGACGGGGGCTGGGGTTTATGGCGCATGTTAAAGAACTCATGCCTCGATACTCGCGCTTGCAAGGAGGTCGTGAGCGGGTCGAATCACGGGGGACACCAGCGAAGGTGACGGGATGGGTCGGTATAGATAAAAGGCCAACTGTCGTTGACCAAAAGCGGGCGTGGCGGCTCACAGAGCTTGGCATTAGGTTGTGTGGGCCGTGTACATAGACCCCTTTTTATGTACATACAGTTCAAAATTGGAGAAAATTACTAAAATAGTCTTAAATCTATTGTGATTTTTCTAATTCAATCTTAAACATTTTCTTTTTTTGTCAATTCAGCCTAATCTTTTATAATTGTGTCAATTAAATCATCCGGTTAAATTTAGCCAGCCGGCATCGACGTAGATGCCGGCGGACGATGAATGCCGACGTGTCAATTTTTTTTTTTTTTTTCAAATTTTTTAATTAATGTTTTAAATTTTATTTTTTCTCTTTTATTTTATTTTGTCTTTATTCTTCTTCTTTTGGCCAATCCGATAGGGTATAGCCAGCAAGGAACCTCACCATCGCGGGCGAGCTTGCCCTTGCCGTCACTAGGCAAGGTCGAGCTCACTTAGCCATGGTGAGGCTTGCCCTCGCTATCGCAGGCGAGCATGCCTACCATTGCAACGATGAGGGCAAGATCTTGCCCAGCGCATGAATGGCAAAGGCTCACTCACTCACAACGGTGAGGCCTTGCCGGCTGTACCCTCTAGCTAGTCTGGCCAAAAGAAGAAGAAAAAAAAAAGGAGAAAAAATAAAAATAACAATAAAATATTAATAAAAATTTCAAAAAAAATATTATTAAAAAATTACCACATCAGTGTCGGCCGGCCGGCCGGCATCCATGTTAGCGTTAGTTGGCCAAATTTGACTAAATAGATTGAATTGGCATAATTGCAAAGGTTTATGACTGAATTAGAAAAATTGCAATAGGTTATGACTGTTTTGCTAATTTTACCTTCAAAATTGAGAGGTTTTTTATCTCTATTTTCTGTAGAAAGATTGAGAGGGTTGAATTGTTCTAATGGTGGAGGTGCTGAAAGATGTATGATTGGGACCCCACCTAACAATTTACCTAGCTACTCTTTTTCTTTTTTTTTTGATAAATTATCAAAAAAATTTCTAAACCTATAGCGCGACGGTCAATTCAATTCTAAACATTTCAACTGTATCAATTTAATCCTTATCCTTTTGACAATTTGCCAATTTAGTCTTCCTTGTTAATTTTAGTTGGGCTTGTACTATACTAATTTTTCTTGTATAAATTGAATTTACAGTCCACAAATTCACTATTTCATGTGCAAAATACCAAAGCTATTTCATTAGGTTCCATAAATGCGAAAAATCCTCCGAAAACATGCTGCAATGATTTAACTGATCCCAGAAACTTAAATTGGTAATCTCATCATGAAAAGTTAATTTTCTTTCTGAATCTAACCGCGCCTTGTGCAACTCCTTGCACCGAGCGCCTTTGCTGGGCGCAAGAGCTCATCCACCAGTCAATCGCAGATGGTGGATTGAACCATTTGTTCATGTAAGAGAGATTAGGCATCTTCATAATAAATGATAAAAAATCGGCAAGTCATGCGTGTTCTTCTTGGTTGCGCGATAATAATGTACTAAATCCCTCTGGTTGGTCGGCCAAATTTTTTTGGTAATCTTTTCATCTTTGGCAAGACAAGGCACCACTTTTCTCGGCAAATTAACAATTATGTATCCTTAACAAATTACAAATTCACTCAAAGATTCAGAAAATAATAATAATGATATAATAAGATACCCAGCAACTAGTTTTTGCATTGACTATCAATGATTCTCTGTCGGTCACCCCATTTGTATGTGCATTTCTATTACTCAAAACCACAGTCATATGTAGTAAAGAATGATTTTCTAAATAAATTTACCCTTTTTTTGGTTCAGCCAAGAGATTCAATCTTAAATATTCAAAGTATTCATATGACCCAATGCATCCATAGATATATTGTGTAATTTGATGGTTGAGATGGAAAAATCAAAATATCCCTTGCGAAAACTCCGATCAAAGTGATTCTCAAGGCGCTAGAAAGTTCACAACTAGATTTTCATGATCTCATCAAGCAGTTTGCGAAAATCGTGTATTTCTGGCCCATCTAGATCGGATAGTCACAATTAAAAATCACGATCTTCAGCAATCCCACCATCCAATTCAATCAAATCGGGCGTTGTAGGAAAGCTCTTGTAGAAAGAGCCAGTAAAAATTTTGACAAGGGTGACTTATAATCGAAAGTGAGAAAAAAAAGAAGAAGGTGTGTGCAATCATCCTCATTGAAACAAATAAATTTAAATAAATTTATTTATATATATATTATTATTCTTCATTTGCAAATGTTAGACTCATTACTTCGTAAATGAGTTTGCTTGATGATTAAAAATTGATTGGTTAAGTTATGAATTAGAAGTCAATGAGTAGATATCTTATAAAAATGCAACTCTTATCCTTAAGAATGATTTTAACATTCAAAAATTATTGCTTCGCAAGCTCCCACTCTTGACACTAAAAATCATTACATTTCTTCTTTTGGTGAAAGATAAATAATTTAACAAATATTTTTCTTGAAAATGATTGTCTTTATCACTAACAAAACTGAATAAATGAAAAATATTTTCATCATTTATGAGCATATTTAGATATAAATCGTTGTAAAAAATGAAAACATTTTTCATTAATTAATTATTTCAAGGGATACAAATGATCATTTTTAAAATAATATTATATAAATCATTCATTTTTCGTAATAAAACTGTAGTTTCATCAAATGCTTTTTGCATGATAACAATTGACAATATGGCTAAACTTAAAAAGTGAAAATTAGCCATCACCTCACTCTCCTCCCAAACATGGAATTACAAGTGCAATCCAAATTTAGATGATTAAACACGATCTAACTCTATTTAGGAGGGAGGGATACAAATGATCATTTTTAAAATAATATTATATAAATCATTCATTTTCCGTAATGAAACTGTAGTTTCATCAAATGCCTTTTGCATGATAATAATTGACAATACGGCTAAACTTAAAAAAGTGAAAATTAGCCATCACCTCACTCTCCTCCCAAACATAGAATTACAAGTGCAATCCAAATTTAGATGATTAAACACGATCTAACTCTATTAGAGAGAGAGAGCGAGAGGGGGTCCTTCTATGCCGCCACTATACAGTTTGGCAAAATTGTCGACAAAGCCTGTATTAATAAAGGTGCTTCACCAATTCTTGCCGACCCCATAGTGTGCATGCAATGGAGGAAGGAGTCATTATAAAGATTAGGTTTTAGAGTCAATCCAAGCTCCACTTAGAATAAGGAACTTACCCGTTTAAACCGATTTCTCAATTTTTGGAACCTAGAATTTGGCTTGTATAGTTTGGTACCTAGAACCTAACCTATCACTAGTTCTAAGCTCGATTCTAGGATCTACTCATGTTCTACTTGTAATAAAAACTAAATAATTGTAGTGAATCATCACCTCATGACCATTATTTATTATTATAATTCACCAATAACAACTCATATCTAGACAAATGAAAAATATGAAATATTTGTCACGCCCCGACTCTCGAGCTCGCGGCAACCCCTTCTCTTGGTCGATTGAAAGCGACGTCCCAGGACCCATCGACGACCATTCAAATTATCTTTGATTATGCGCAAGCGGAAGACGAACCATCCCCAGACAATCAATCAATCAACAGGGATAGAGGGATGAACAGTAAGAACAACAGCAACTACTCATTTATACATCTTCATTGGATTAACCAACGGAGGATCGTTTCCGAATTACAAGCCCGACAAAAAGGGCCGATCCATCCTCTAAGCCAAACCAAAAAGAAACTAGGCTAATCCAATTAAACAAGAAGAACCCTCAGGTTCAACACCATCATCACTCGGACCCATCGGACTCAACTCCGTCGGGTCGATCACTGGAGGAGCGGGGGCAGGATCCTCCAATGCGGGTACGCCATTCTAGGGGCCTGAAAATGGTTAACCACGACGGGTTGAGATAAAATCTCAGCGAGTTCTTCCCCCTAAGCCCCGGTTAGTACGCCAACTCAACCCGGGGTATCTCTCCATAACCACCCCTCACTCAACCCAACAATAAACAACCAAAACCAAACAACAGCCAATAACGCAGACAAGGCAACGAACAATTATACGGTCGGTTCGCATGCAACCTTACCTCGGTATGCCATACCCCCGCACGTCAAATCTCATACAATGCAAGCAAGGCACATGGCCGCGGATGATACGTTCATCAATCACATGCGAATCGCGTCACAAGCGATCTCACCTAGCCATTGCCACACCCCGCACGATCGTCAACTCATGCGTGCGTACCACAAATCATCACGACATCAAGAGCATGCGAATAATCGAGCATCTCACACAACTTTCTCATGTCTCACATCCACACATATGCTCCGATTATTACGACCCTCTAGGCCACGGCACAACCTTATGGTTGGCGGTCAACTCGGTCGTAAACAGGCATCGTCCTCCCCCGTGAGGCACGGCGACGTCATGGGCTCTCCCCACCAACGGCATTCCATAAGGAGCATGGGCCCGGCCTCAACCGCGACTCCGCATCTCGACCACCGTCGGGCGACCCAATGGTCACGGCACAACCCCAATGGGGATTGGCGGTCATCCGCTCAACCGGGCTATCAACTTTAATCGACCATGCAACACATCGCAAACAGTTCATTCTTGTCTTTGCTTTTGCTTGGTCGTGAATGCAACATCGCTCATGCGTTCATGCTCATGCGACATGCCATTTCGATAACCCGCGCAATATGTCATGCGATCTCACTCGATAATTCCAAAATCCAATTTCCAATCAGCATTCGATCACGCATTTCATCAATATTCACGAGTATAATTAACAATCGGCACTCCAATTAATCACAACAATCAAGAGCACATCAAAATAAGACTAAATTTAGCTTATGGATGAACAAAGTGCCGTGAATGATAATTCGTGAACAAGAATGTGAGTGAAAGTGATTAGTGAACAATAATCCGTGAACAGTAATTTGTGAACAGTGATTTTTCCGAAATTCACTTAATTAAAACATTTAATCCAGAAATTAAACAAAACATTAATTAAAACAATTGATCAATTCAATTAAATCAAATCATGCTTAATTAATCACAAAAATCACATAACCCTCATTTAAGCAATAATTAAGCACAATTAGCAAAATTAAGCTAATCTAATCCTAACCATCTATCTAACCACCTATCTTAGGGCTAATAAACTTAATTAAACTTCCTAAACCAATCTTACCACTAATTAACCCAACCCTAAGCAAGTTTAGGCACTAAATAGGGATTAGGAGCTAAACTCACCTGTTAAGCGGGCCGGAGACATGGACGCGGCGGCGGCGACGAACCCGACACCCGGGGACCTCTACCACAACGATCCAAGGCGGTCCCGGGGCTGAAAACAGCAGCAACCAACTCGGATCCCACTGCAACTCGAAAAACCGCACCGGCTTGGAGGAAAGGAGCGATCGGAGTTGAACGGGCTGCCCTCGGAGCTCCGGCGAGCGGCGGGCCAGCGACCAACAGCACCTGGGGTCGAGGGGGAACCACTTGTGGCTGGGATGGGCGGTGGTTTAGTCGAAAATGGAGAGAAACGGAAGAAAAGGCGGAGCTGTGCAGGGGCGACGCTACGGTGACGGACGGAGGACCGGTGACTTCTGGCCGCCGTACGGGTCGGACGGTAGCTCCGTTCGGCGATCGGCCACCGTGAACAGTACTGAATTTCTGTGCTGAACATTTTGATAGGTGGCACGGCCCGAGATTCCACCGGGAAGGCAACGAACAACTCAAATTTCGGTGAGAGGTCCAAAGCAGAAACTGCAGAAATTGCAAGGAGAAGCAAGGGGAAGAGGGCTGCGATTTTGGAGAAGATGAAGAGGAGAGAGAGTGAAGTGAAGGCTGAAGGATAAGCCTTATCAAGGCCATCAATGCTTGCCCCACTTGCCAAACAATTGACCTCATCTTCTCTCTCTTCTTTTTGACTTTTCTTCAAAATATCCAAGGGCATTTTGGTCATTTCCACCTTGCACATTTCCCAATCTGTCCTTGGGCTGAAAATGAAGGACGGGCCTAGGAAATGGGCTTGAAAATGAATAGGAACGGGCTCGGGAATTTGTTGGGCTCGAATTGGCTCAAGGTTAGACAATAGGATCGGAAGGGTAAAGGGTCGGTTTGGCCCACCCGGCTCACTTGCTTGCCTCGGGCCTTCCATGGCGGCTGTCCCACCTTGGGGCGTGAGGCCCACACCGATCTTGCCCGGCCCATGTCCTCGTAGGCTCGTGTTCTCGGTCCGAAAATCCCTTTTCCAAATACTCGGCTCAACAAGACTGCCGATCGTCTAAGAAGCATCGTCCAAAAGTCCTTCTCGAACGTTCCCGAAAATTCAAAGTCCAATGTTGGATTCTCATGCCATGTCAATTTCGCCCGAATGCCATTTTGGTACTACTCAGACTGACAGGCGGCTTTGAGGATTCACGCGTAACCGACTCGTGCTAATTCACGTTCAAGACTTCTCGACACATGGACGTCCTTGACTACGTGAAATTGCGAAGGATAGATTCTTATTTTAAAGTACACGATTACCAAGGATCGACATAGGGTCGTTCGCGGGCTCGATAACAGTAAACGGAATCACCCGTCGTCCCATTATATTCTGTCCGCGAATCGACTTCTATTCGTCCTTGGAATCGGCCTGCATGACTACAGGATCGTCCTTACGCAAGTCTCACAGTCAAGTCGTTTTCCCAGGTCAAGTTCTTTAGTCGCACGAGTTCGTCTTCATTAGCCTTTCCCTCAAGGTCGTATCTCGGAGTGATCGGCCCGAGTGAGATCAACCAACAATGCATTGGCGAAATTCACGTTCATTCATCCCTTAAAAGGGCTCGAATTTCAGGATGTTACAATATTAACAAAGTAGAAGTTTCAATCATAAATATTATCGAAAAGAGAAGCTTAGATTAGTAGTTCTAAATTATATACTCATTATCAAACAACATTGAGAACCTCAAGACGGCGCGAAAACATATTATAAGAAAACATAAAGATATATTTCAGGTTTTGGGTTCCAAGTTTTAGGAATCTCGAATCTACCTATCGAGATTGATTCTTTAATTTTTGAAAATTGCAACCTATCTTGGAATTTGAAATCAGAACAGTTCTCATGAGTCTGGTTCTTGATTCAACTGTGGAAGCATGCTCCCCCTTAACACAGATTGGTCTATACAGACAGCATTATCATAGCTATTTCCGAGAGGGTGAGACAGAGAGAGCAGAGACGTGCGGCTGTGACTGATGGGGGAGGGGGGAAGAGCAAGGACTGAGCGATTTAGTGGAGTGGGGATGAAATTTGTAAATTGCAAGTAAATACGTACAGGCGGCATATACTTGATCATGAGACACGAGGTAGACACAGGTTGGGGAAAAGAGTAGATGACCGCTCCATTAGTCATATCCACCATACCATTTCCAGCTTGCAGCATTAAAAACCCATTTGGGTGAAGAAAGGAAAGAAAAAAAATTTAGATTAACAATAGATACACCTCGTCATCCCACGACCTTTTCCCAATCCATTTTGTCCATCTGCCATAATGTAAGATTTGGGATCATGAGAGCTTCGTTATAAATTTATCATAATATTGTTGTTAGGCTTGTGGGACTCAAAATTATATATATCCATCTATATTATTATATAAAGTAAGGAGGATCTCCATTTTTAAGAGATTTCAATCATTTTTCTCTTTTCCAAAATATCTTAATTGCTTATTTTACATATATTTTTATACCTGGACAAAGGCGTAAATATATATTAGTATTTTTCTACACATTTCGACGTGAAAATTTGGACATACTTTATTTTGCATAACTTCCTGATGCCAAATATTAAAATATTTTTACCTTTCCACAAACTAGTGCAATCTATTCTTATCACTAGTTTCTTCTAATTTAATGATTCAAATATTCCGTGATAAACTAAATGTCAATTTCATGCACATGCATCATGACTGCACGATTGATGGTACTCATGAACAACAGTGGACATGTGGAGCGGGGAATATCACAATTTATTTTTCATCTATTATTTAACAAATTTCAGAATCTTTATCACATGATGTGATCTCTTTTAGATTCTCATTAAATTAATAAAAAGTCAGTAGCTCTCTCTATCTAACGCTTTGTGCATGTATATTTTCTTTTTGTCAGTCCTACTTTACATTGTACTCTGCTTCTATGCTAATACTTAAATTTTTGCCTTGTCTTTTTATAAGGTATGAAAGTTAAAACTCACTTCTAAAACTAAATCGTCTTTATCTCAAATTTCTAAGAAAGTGAGGATTCAAACCTCCCATTTCCTCATTCTCACGTAACAAGGGTGATTATTATGGTAAATTTAAGTGGTTTGTATGTATATTTTGCGAGTTGACATTTGTGAGTTCACTTGTACCTTTCCTGTTTCCATGCCATAGTTGGCATCAAAGCCTGAAAGATCGTGGAAACACGTATCTAGTGACAACAGCTTCGGGGACCACCATTTTGCCAATGAAAATTGAGAACTGGAGCCTCTTTGGCGACAATCTCTAAGCATATTAATAGGTTGTGAAATGACGGCTGGACATAATAATTATGCAATTGAAGGCTTGTTGTCTAGAGAGAAAACCGTATCGGAGTAATGCAGTGATGCTAGTGGAAAATCAAGTCCATGACCGACGGTTCCGTGAAAAACTATGAAGAAAAAAAAAAAATATTGAACAGTGTATCTACATTATTTGTAAATTTGTACGTATAAATTATTTAATTTGGGATCAACGTTCCGCCTCTAAATTCTGTAGTCGATTACTTCACCGATTTATTTTACTTGAATAATATCATTAGATTTGTTTCTTTATAGATTAAACATACATGCAAAACCGATGAATTTTTAGTGATCCGGTATGCCACTGTGATTAGAACGAAATGGAGGGTTCAATTTTCAAGCACAACTCATCAAATTGTACTAAACGGTTCCCTGGTCTATGTTGTAGTATGACTCAAATGTCGGATGTTCGGCAATTGTCCAGCTCTAATTTCCATGTAAATATTATGAAAACAAAAATGAATCCTGTGATTTGCTCATAGCTTTTCGTTTGACAAGTATGTATATCATCAGTTTAATACTGTGGTTAGCCTCTATAACGTCATTTGACAATTTCAATATGAAATGCAAAACATATCTATAATCCATTAAGGGATAATGACTTCATTAATCCTTCAGTTTTTGCTAAATTATTCAATGCCATTCATGAAGCTCCTTCATTCAATATTGTCTGTAAACTTTCTATTTTTTGTTCAATGTACTCCTTTCATTAAAGACTTAATGAAATTTGATAACATGGTCATTAGAGCTATAAACTTGTCTATTTTTTGTTAATTTGGTCGTGTAATTGATTTGTTCATTCAATTTATCCTTAAGCTGGTTCTTTCTCTCTAATAACCTTAATTTGAACATAGTGAGGGACTGACCAGAAAAAAAAAAAAAAAAACAAACCGTAGTGAGGGTCAGCAAATATTCTTAAAAAAGAACCTCAGTGACCCTTATTTAGGACTAGTATCGTGACGTCCTGGATTTCGACCCACTTTGGCACGTGTGAAATGATTATTTCATCAATGCGTTGTTAATTACGTTTACTCGGAGTTGGCCCCTCACGAGTTAACTGACTGTTCGGAAAGGCGATTAAGGACGGATGTGCATACGACTAGTGAATTCAATCAGGGATTGGCCACTCGACCATAAGGATTAAGCAGGGATGATACCACGCTGTTGCAGGTCAATTAGCGAACAGAAATACGATTCGGCGGAGTACGAGGTCGGATCGTGGGTGATTCCGCACGACTTTGATATTAACGACGAACGATATTAAATTCTTGTTGGCCCCGAATTCAGGGTGAGCAATTGATCCCTCACGATTACATGATAACCGAGGATCATCCTGATCTGAATATACACAACCTTCGGGTTGTGCCGTGGTGGTTGAAGTCCCTTGATTTTTATCGGTTGCTTGACAATGGTCAAATGCTAAGTTGTAGTGGAAGCCGGATTAATGCTCCTTTGGGAATGTTGTCTTGGGAGAGGCCCATGACATAGCCGTGCCTATGAGAGGGACGATACCTGATTTTTGGACCAATACACCATGAACCACAAGGTTATGCCATGGCTAAGGGGTCGTAATAATCTATACGCGTGTGGATGATGATGCATAGAAAGGCTTGATATGTGTTCTGATTATGTGAACTGCTTATTTAAGTTGATATGGCATGAGTTATATTGTATCATGCAATGTACGTATGCCAAGGCAAGGTGAGATTGCCTATGATTACATATGATGGCTGATGATTTATGCTGTGGGTGAGGTTTCTTTACATGTTATAGATAGGGCAAAGTTGTGGTCGCTTTGCAATTGATCTGCCATCAACAATAGGTTGCATGGTTAGGTTGCACTTGAGACGAGCAAGTTTCCTAACTAAGACTTAGGATTATAACTTGTTGAGATTTTATCTTACTAGTTATTATTTAACCACTTTCGAGTCCATAGTATAGAGAACCGAGACGTGTTGCCATTCGTGGTTGTATTTGAAGGAAGTAGATTAACCCTAATCCTATTGGTTTCGTTGGCTCGATAGGAATATGCCTATTGTAAGGGCTTATGCTTGTAAACTTCCTAGGGTTAATCAATAAATGAATAAATCGACCCTTTTGAATGTGTTTCTGGTTGGGTTTTTCTTGCTATCCCTGCTATTGTAATTGACTAGATGGTTGTGATTCACTTCCACATATGTTTAACTAAAAGATAAAAATAATGGTCGGCGACATATCTTGGGATGTCGCATTCAAATGACCGCAAGTAAAACAGGATTGTTACGTGCTCAAGGGTCAGGGTCTAACAACGTCAGCAAAATCCGGCCAAAATTAACTGGAAGGACTGAATTGACACTAAGTTAAAAGTTTTTGGACTAAATTGGCACCAATAAAAATGTTTAGGACTAAATTGACACCAAGTCAAAAGGTTTAGGAGTAAATCTGCACAAATAAAAGGTTTAGGACTAAATTGGCATCAATGCAAAAAGTTTAGGACTTTTTTTTACACTTTTCCCCTAATTTTACCATAGCCATTGACAAACAAATAGTGAGCGGTCGGCGTGCAACCGACGAGGCTGGCTAGCGGCAGTTGAATTCCTCCAGCAAATAGTTTAACTTTTTTTATAAAAAGAAAAGTGGCAAAAATCCTTTACAAAGTGTAGTTTTTACCGAACGGCATTTATATTAAAGTTGCTTTTTAATGTATTTTTAAAATACACTTTACCAAACACTACTTCATTTTATGAAACCCTTCAAAAACATTCCTTCAAAACCGAAGCAAATACACACAATGTTTGTATAGTAGATAAATTATTGAGAAAAATTACCAAAAAGTCCTAAACTTGTTATACTTGTGTTAATTTAATCATAAATATTTTCATGGTTTGCCAATTGAGTGGGTCTAGCTAATTTTAGCGGAAAATCGCTAATATAGATGTTGATAATGTCACACAAGACGGTCAATACTATCATGGACAATTTTTTTAACTTAAAATATTCGTTCTTTTTTTCTACTATTAAGATATGTCTCGAGTTTTTGAACTTGATATACGAAACTCTAGCCAATATTAACTGAACTATGTATAAGCCAGTGCATGGTTTGATATTTCAATGCTGGGGGTGTCGTTGGATCTTTAGATTGTGAAGAGAGGACGTATAAAAGGAAAGCCCACTGTCTCCTTTGTTGCTGAGTGGAAAGAAGAAATAAAATCAAATCAAATGGAGGGGCACAAAAATTGTACTTTGTTTCCCATTTAATGCGGCAATCTTCAGGATGGAAATTTTGCACCTTCGCTGGCGGTGGTGTATATATATATGTCAGGGGATGCGTTTTGGACGAAGGGTCCTAACGAGCCATTTTATATATATAGTTTAGGTCAGGGGGATGCATTTTGGAAGAAGAGTCCTAGCGAGCCGTTTTTGATGTTGTCGATGAATACGTGGAGTGCTTCTTGAAGCGCCGTTTCAAAGTGAGCGCTTGGCGTGGACTATTTCTATGGATTTGTTCGTGAATTATATACAAGAAGAATTAGTATTCGAGCTTATTAAATTCTTTTTGGTATCCATGAGATTGAGATTGAGATATTATTCAATGAGAAATTATGGGGTTAAACAATGTGAGTTATGTAATAAGAACTTTGGAAATACTAAGAGTGTTTAAGTAACTCAAATGTGATTATAATTTCTATTGTATCGCTTAATTAATAGTGGAATTTGTTGCTGCTCTTTCCGTGAATATAGTATGATCAAACCACGTAAATTTAATGTCCGATTTATTTATTTGTTTTGTCTATTTAATTATTTGATCACTTGCTTTCGCAACACCCACCTAATCCGGTGAGGGGTGGCTGACCTCGCCAACCACCGGCAATGTGTTTGAATAAGTATGCTTCATTATTTTGCCTTTTTAATGTATCAAAAACTAGAGATATCTCGTTCATGGCAACTCGGGTGGAGAGTAGAAATAAATTAACTTAGTCCTCACGATGTTCGTGTTTGAGTAATTCGCCATTCATCTTTGGAATAAATCTAAACCCTAATTGTCGACTTCTTAATTCGTCACGTGGCGTGATAACGTAAGTACGCAGCTTTTTGTGATTTGAGCAAGGCAATCAAGACTACGCCACTTGCGCAAGTCGAGCAATTCCCTCATTTGTCAGCCAAGACGTAACAATTTCGGACGCATCCTTATTTACAACGGACAGTCAAAAAGTAATAATTTCAGACAGTCCTCACATCTTTTACAACCGACAGTCTACATTTTAATCTCCTCGTTAATCCTCTCCACATCCACATACCGCATATCTCCTGTCGAGTGCTCTCTCAGCGTCATTACTATTTCCGAAAAATTTCCCCAAGCCTCGTCCATGGCACCTCCTCACTTCCTTCTCGTGACCTTCCCCGCCCAGGGCCGCATAAACCCTTCCCTCCAATTCGCCAAGCGTCTCCTAAGTGTCGGCGCTCACGTGACCTTCGCCACCGTCATCCATGCCCGCCACTGCATGGCCGAGTCGAAATATTCCTCCGCAGGGCTATCCTTCGCCAGCTTCTCCAATGGCTACGACGACAGTTGTTGGGAGAATAGTCGGCGGAAGAAACGACTTACCCCTTCGATGCGCAATAAAGAAATTACACTAGGAACATACGTTGAATCCCGAACGAACGATGGACGATATGACTTCACGTTGGTCCGAATACAATCACGAGAAAAGTATTCACATTCTACAGCATTAATGACAATTGTTTCTCAAAGTAGATAATGAAACCATTGAGTGTTTTTCTTTTTATTGAGAGGATTTTATTTCTCTCAATTGCGTCTGTTCATTAGCGATTATTTTCAGAAGTTATCCTTTTATACTTCTCTTGAAAAATAACTGTTCATACCCTTTCAAATGGTACCTCTCTAAAACACACTCTTATCATAAGCAATAGGTGTCTCTTGGACATATCCCATCACGGACGTATCAAAATATAACATCTCACACTCGGACATAATGGGTTTAGTAATGCTCCATCAATGATATAAGACATTCAACATTCATCTACTTTAGAAACAATTCATACTAGCAAGAAAACCGTGCGACCAATGAGTACACCTATACTTGGGAGCTCTAATTATGCACTTGTTAGGGATAACATAATGGCTACAACCCCAAAAAGAAGATAAACAATCGATGTCTCATAGTGCCCCAGACATATTTTGCTACATCAATCCAAGTATACCTATCCTTTAAAAGCTATACTTGAATATTCTCAAAACACCATGTATTTATAATTATATCTAAAACCACCAAAAAACGTGATATAATTGGTTGACTAGTAAATACACGTGATAGATGTAAAACAACAATAATCTTTCTTCGCACTCATGTCTCTCTCCATTTTAGAGCAACTAATTTCCTAGACACGTCCCATAAAGCCATAGCTTTTCATGACCACTAGTATCATGCTAAAATAGCAACAATGATCCGTCACTTCGAGAACATAGTTAGAAGTAACATAGGACACTAAATGAGGTAAGTTATAAATTACCTCAATGACTCACACAATGAGTAAATAGGGATAAATTTTACTCATCTCCTTTATCGATCGTAATAAAGCACATGTAGTAGAATTACATGCTATAGTGGATTTCTTTTTCTATAAGAGCGTATGTCATTTGTTAAACATATCCACTATATGGATCTTAGCCTAAATATAATTACATGCTTTTCACATATTGTTGTTTGGCTCGAGTGCTATATTAGCTCGCTTTCTACAGCGCCTAATTAAGTACTCGCATCCGGCTTCCTTCAAGCATACATGATTGTGGGGTTATCATGTTTGGTCTTATTATTCACATATTACAGACCTCATCCTGATTCCAATCAAGGCGACGTAAAATGATATTATGTACTAAACTTGCTCTTTTAGCATTTATAATACATAATGTCTCATCTCAACATACTAATTATAGTACTTGAGGCGATTGCTCGTGTGAGTGAGCCAATCAATGCCTATTGACATACCTTTCAATGATATATGTGTGCATGTGCAAATCTCATAATGAATTTGTACTTGTTAATGAAACACCAATTCATTGAAAGAAAAACAAACAAGTATAATACATAAATCCACATAGGCATAACCCAATGATCCTCAACAATATTACATATCACATTCTACGTAATTCTAAAGACATCCTATGGGTCAAGAACACATCTCTAGGAACAACCTTTGTGAATGGATCAGCAACCATCTTGTTGGTTGAAACATATTATAGGACCACTTCCTTCTGCACTATTATATCTCTAATGAAGTTATTCTTTATGTCAATGTGCTTCATCCTACCATGATGCTTGGGATCTTTCACATAGGCAATGGCTACTTGACTATCACAATGAACTGTCACTGGTCTTGTAACCTCAATGACAATGGCTAAATTTTCCAAGAAACATTTTAGCCATACTGCTTCTTGCACCGCGACAAAACATGCAATAAATTCTACTTCCATTGTAAATAAGGTTGTGCACGTCTATTTCTTGCTATTCCAAGAAATTGCACCTTCATTAGGCAAGAACACATAGTCAGACGTTGACTTACGCTTATCAAGGTCTCTTCCCCAATCAGTATCAAAGTAGCCTAATAAGCGCAAATCATTCCCTTGATAACAAAGTTGATAGTCCATGGTACCTTTCAAGTATCTCAAGATCCTCTTAACTACTTTCCAATGTGCTTAACTAGAATTTGATTGATATCGGCTCACTAACCCCACAGCATGACATATGTCGGGTCGAGTACACATCATAACATACATCAAACTTCCGACCGTACTTGCATAAGGAATAGTTTTCATTTCTTTCTTTTCCTCTTAAGTCTAAGGACACATTTTAGTACTTAGGCTTTCACCTTGCATGACAGGAGTATCAATGGGATTACAATGCTGCATATTGAAGCGTTCAAGAATCTTCATTATATAAGATTCTTGTGACATAGTAAGGAGTTTCTTTGATCGATTTCTTTCAATCTTAACTCCCAATATATATGCAGCTTCTCCCATGTCTCTCATTTCAAAATTGGAGAACAACCATTCTTTTATGGTTATAACCAAACTCTTGTCATTCCCAGCCAATAGAATATTGTCTACATAAAGTGATAAAATTACAAATTTATCATTTGACCGTTTCACATACACATAGTGATCTTCTTCTATTATCATGAACTCAAAAGAAGTAATGTATCAATGAAAACGAAGATACCACTATCTAGATAATTGCTTAAAGCCATATATTGAGCGATTAAGCTTGCAAACTTTTCTCTCTTGACCTTCAACCATGAAACCCGTCGGTTGTTTCATATAGATTTCTTCATCTAGTTCTCTATTGAGAAATACTGTTTTTACATGCATTTGATGTAATTCTAGGTCCAAATGTGCGATAATGGCTAGTAAAAGGCGTATAGAGGCAAACCTTACAATTGGTTAAAAGGTTTCACCACAAGGTGAGCCTTCTACTTTTGAATGGATCCATCCGCCTTTCGCTTAATTTTGAAAATCCATTTATTTCCAATAGCTTTGCAATTAGATGGCAAATCAACCAAGTCCCAGACATGGTTTGTCCTCATAGACTCCATTTCATCTTTCAAAACTTTACTCCATTTTTCCTTATCAAGGGATGAGAGAGCCTCTTGAACTGTCTTAGGCTCAGCATCGTGTTGTGGAGCAATCATAAATGCTTCCCCTTTAATCTCAAAACAATAACGGGAAATACTTTTATGATTACTTTTGTGTAACTGAACTTCTCGTAAATTCAGTTCACTAGGCGATGCAACACTCCCACTTGGCCTTGTATGTTGAGGTAAATTTTCATTTCCCTCGACAACATTAGTGTGTGTGTTATCAGGATCTTCCAATTCATAAATTGGAAATCCTTGTTAATCTCATCTCTACTAGGAAAATCGTTCTCCAAGAACGTGACATCTCGTGATTCCATTTCTATCATACTTCATAGCTTGTTCACCTATAAACACATTCCCTTTGGAGTGTTCAGAGTACCTAATAAAGATACATTTTTTTCTCTCTTGGGCCTAATATGCCATATTTATGGGAAGAATCATGAACATATGCTGCACACTCTTAAGGTCGTAAATTACTTAAGTCTAGTTTCCTACTAGTCCACAATTCATAAGGGATGGAAGTGACTGACTTAGAGGGTATACGGTTAAGTATATAGGCAGCAGCCAATAGCGCATCTTCCCAATATGAGATAGGTAAATTTGCATGCGCCATCATAAACCTAACCATTTCTAATAGGGTTTTATTCTTTCTCTCAGCAACCCCATTTTGTGACGGAGTACCAAGAATAGTCAATTGTCTTACAATTCACTTTTCATCACAAAGAGCCTTAAATTGCTCAGATAGATACTCATGTCCACAATCGGTTCTCAATGTCTTGATTGTTTTGTTCAACTGATTCTCAATCAAAGCTATATATCGTCTAAAGCAATCCAATGCTTTGGACTTATGGGAGATCAGAAAAACATAACCAAAACGTGTGAAGTCATCTATAAAAGTGATGAAATATGAGGCTCCATGCCTTGCCCTCACATTCAATGGATCAAAAATGTTAGAATGTATGAGTTGCAATGGAAATTCAGCTCTAGTTCCTTTACCAAATGGTTTTCTAGTTGTTTTTTTGGTTAGACAATATTCACATATAGGTAGATCAACATTAGCGAGTGACCTTAAAAGGCCTTCTTTTGCTAATCATTTCATTCTTTATAACCCAATGTGACCTGGTCTAGCATGCCAAGTATTTACATCAATTTTCACATTAGTAGAAGATGCAATTAAAGAAAAACAACCATCAACATTAACATTGTACGCATCATAGTCAATGTCTAATACCATAAAACCATCTAATACATAACTAGAACTGTAATAAACTGTTCCAAATAAAATATCAACACAAGTACCATGGAAATTCAATACATAATCTAAGCTTAGAAAAACAACTATTGAGACTAAGTTTTGTTGAATATCCGGAGCATAGAGGACATCATGTAGGAATAGGTTTCGACCACCACGTAAGGTCAATTTACATATGCCGATACTCTTCACTTCAACTCTTTAGTTGTTTTCAACATATATCCATCTTCTTCCATATTGTATTCGACGATACTCCACAAATACTCCTCAATCTCTAGCTACGTGGTCTATTGCTCCTGAGTCTATAGTCCACATAGGATGAGATTCAACAAGTATTACAATGCTAGAAACAAAAGCATTACTTAAAGTAATAGAGCAATGTGGTACCTCTTTCGGCTCAGTGCATTCACGAGTGAAGTGACCCAGTTTACCACAAATATAGCACTTTATCTTAGCCTTGTCCTTCTTCCCACCAAGCTTCTTGCGTCAGAAGGTATTAGCTCTCTTAGATGCCTCATTGGCCTCCTTCCTTTTGTTGTTGAATTTTCGGTTCCTCTTGCGCTTGAAGCCCGAAACTTTACGCGAACTCGATTCAGCAACATAAATATGGGTAGAGGATTTTACAGCCTCTAGGCGCTCATTCTCTAATTCCAAATGATGTGCTATATCATCAAAAGTAACGATGTTCTCATTATGCGTCATATTGATTTTCATATGCCCCAAATTATCAAGAAGAGACCTTATAATAGTTTGAACTTGTTGCTCATCAGTAAAGGTATGACCTGCCGACTTCAGCTCATGGATCATGTTTGACATCTCACGAAGATATTGCCTCATCGTTAGATTTGGGCGCTTCCGATATGTGTCAAACTTGATAGTGAGGCAGACGTACCCCCAAACTTATCTTTCAAGGCAATCCAAATCGCTTGAGCTTTGTCATAACCTTCATACTCACACATGAGATTATCTTCCATGCAGCTCAGCAACATGATGCAAGCAATGCTATTTTTTCTTTTCCAAGCTTAGTAAGCTTCTTGATCTCTCTTGTGATGAGCTGAAGTTCCATGCTCAGGTTCATCCATAATGTAGTTGAGGGTTTCGAAAACCTCTTACTCCTCAATGATATATTGAACCTTTCGATGCCAAATATCATAATTGTCACTATTCAGCTTCTCACCCTTATTGAGGTCAGCCACAATGGTCTTGGATGCTAAAGCCATAATCAATTGCTACTACACATTGACATAATAAATGCATAATCAATACTAGCACAATTTTCACATAAACACACATATATATAATTTGTAGCAAAAACAAACTGAATTATTGATAACTCAACAAAAGGAACAGAAACGAAAGTTCACTATATTCCCAATCAGCTTCAGTGTATGATTGTTCTATTATCATTAACTCATTTTAAATTGTGTAAATTTTAAGTTCTAGGTACCTTTGAATTCTACCATCCTACAAACTCCCACTAGAAAAAAATAATAATTACATATCCTCATGTAATTGTCACATTTTCTATTAGATATCAAAAGGCATAGCATGATGTGAACCAACATAAAAAAAATAATCATACAACAATTATGATCACTAACGGAATTTAAGACATGTTGAATATTTCAAGGATCTTTTGCCATTGTTCAAGATTACTTAGAACTAGGAAATTGCAAGTACATTAAACCATATACAAGTTATCATTGAACCAAGCTCTACATCACTCATATGTGGTCACTTTCATGTAGGCTAGCTTTTGTATTTACAAACTTATAAGAAAATACAAAGTAAAAGGAATAAACAATGCATATCTACCCCATAAAATACACGTATTTGGTGTTTTGTACGCATTTTTATACCTTTAAAATCCTCCAATATGTAAATTAACCATACTATAATGTAGAGCACTTCATTACGAACACATGGACAACAAGCATGCTCCAAATGGAGCCCGCACGGGCCCACACATGCTGCCTGGATGCGCAGTGCATGTGATGCATGTGCGTGCCCAGTTTAGACGGCTGGACTGGTCCGACCGGTCAACCAGTCAACTCGGTTTGACCGTTGACCAATCAACCGGGTCGAGTTGGGTTGATGACGTGAGCAGGTTGTTACCGACAGTTTTGCTGATGTTAGCATCAGTTGGCCGACGCGTGCGTGGGGCTCATGCGTTGGGTAGTCCGAGCGCGTGATACGCGTGGCGCTCATGTGCCGTGGCTTTTGGCCGTGCGTGTGGGCGCATCCAGCATCGTCTGACGGCATGCCACCCACCGTTCTGCTCGTCTCGATGAGATCTTTCAATTTATATAATCAAATTTTATTTTGACCAAATATAAATTATCGAAACAGAACGGTGGTCTTCATCCTTCGAACCCATTCTTCGCGTCTGGATTGTTTTCGATGATTTGTGTTGCAATTTCCAAGAAATGAACATCCAAACATATGAAGTTCATTCATTCGATCCCCATATCGATCAACAAGTGAAGAAACTCACATAAAAACAAGATAGAGATCATAACACAAGCTTTGATACCAATGTTGGGAGAATAGTCGGCAGAAGAAATGACTTACCTCTCTGATGCGTAATAAAGAAATTACCCCAGGAACGTACATTGAATCCCGAACGAAGCGATGGACAATACGAGTTCATATTGGTCTGAATACAATCACAAGGAAAGTATTTACATTCCACAGCATTAATGCCAATTGTTTCTCAAAGTAGATAATGGACCTTGAGTATTTTTCTTTTGATCAAGAGGATTTTGTTTTTCTCAATTGCGTTCGTTCATTGGCGGTTATTTTCAAAAGTTATCATTTTATAAAAAAATAACTGCTCATACCCCTTTAAAGGGTACATCTCTAAAACACACTCATACCCCTTTAAAGGGTACCTCTCTAAAACACACTCTATCATAAGCAATAGGTGTCTATTGGACATATCCCATCATGGATGTACCAAAATATATCAACGGTTTCGACAACTGGGATGATATCGAGCTATACATGGATGAGCTCGACCGACGAGGATCGCAGACTTTAAGCGACCTCATCACCTTGAACCATGGGAACGGTCGGCGATTCTTGGGTGTATTCTACACCACCCTCCTTCCGTGGGCTGCCGAAGTTGCTCGTTCTCATGGTATTCCTTCGACACTCGTTTGGATTCAGCCGGCCACTGTTTTGGATTTCTACTATTATTACTTCCATGGCTACGGCGATCTTATTCAAAGCACAGGCGACAATCCTTGGTGCCAGTCCAATTGCCTGGGTTGCCGCCTCTCATGGCCTGTGACGTACCCTCCTTTTGCAATGCTAAAAATGAGTACAACTTCAGCCTCCCGCTTTTCCAACGGCATTTCGAGGTACTACTTGAGGAGGCCAATCCAAGGATTTTGGCAAGCACCTTTGATGCGCTGGAACCGGACGCCATACGGGCTATTTATAAGTTCGAGGTGATTGGGATCGGGCCACTGATCCCGTCCACGTTTTTGGATAGGAAAGATCCATTGGACAATTCCTTCGGAGGTGATCTCTTCAAGAACTCGAGCAGCTAAATGGAGTGGCTGGACACGAGGCCAAAGGTGTCGGTGATCTACCTGTCGTTTGGGAGCATCTCCGTGCTATCGAAGCCACGGAAGGAGGAAATGGCACAGGCGCTCTTAGAGACTGGCCGGCCGTTCTTGTGGGTCATCCGGGAAAGCGGGAAAGAAGAGGGAGACGAGGATAGATTGAGCTTGAAACAAGAACTACAAAAGCTAGGGATGATAGTGCCGTGGTGCTCGCAAGTGGAGATCCTATCGCACCCTTCGGTGGGGTGCTTTGTGACGCACTGCAGGTGGAACTCCACATTGGAGAGCCTGGTCTGCAGGGTACCCATGGTGGCGTTTCCGCAGTGGAGCGATCAGCAGACGAACGCCAAGCTCGTGGCAGATGTGTGGAGGACCGGGGTGAAGGTGACGCCCAACGAGCAAGGCTTGGCGGAGAGGGGCGAGATGAGGAGGTGCTTGGAGCTGGTGGCGGGAGATGGAGAGGAGGGGGAGGAGATGAGAAGGAATGCCCAGAAGTTTAGGGAGCTGGCGAGGGAGACCGTGAAGGAAGGTGGGTCTTCGGACAAGAACCTCAGGGCCTTTGTGAACGAGGACAGAGAAGCTTCTGGGTGAGTAAAGAGAGTGAATCGTCGGGATTAGAACCCTAAGAGTGTCAATACTTTCGTACGACGTTCATTTTGATGCCAAAACTTTTTTTTCGCTTAACCACAAGTTTTAAAAAACGTTCACTGAATGCGAACGCCACTTCCGATTTATAGGAAAAGCGCGACGTGGCACCGGAAAACAATCTTTTAATATTTTAATTAATTTTTTTATTCTTTATTCTTTTTTTGCTTTTTTTTGATTTGTTTTTTTTTTTTTTTTCGCCGGCCGCCAAATCCTCGCCCAGATTGGGCGAGGGCCCTTCGCCATTGGCCACGAAAGCCTTAGGTGAGGCCGGCGAGGTTGTCAAAGGCCCTAGGTGAGGCCGGCGAGGCCGTTGACGGCCTCACCCGTGGTGGCTGCAGCAAAGGCCAAGTGGCCCTTGCCTAGATCTGGCCCACAAAGGCCCCGAGACAAGGCTGCAATGGCCCTCGGCAGCCGTGGGGAGGCCGTGATGGCCTCACCCAAGGCCTTTGCGACCGACGGCAAGGGGGCCCTCGCCCAATTTGGACAAGGGTTCCACGCGCCAGATGAGAGTCAACGGTGGCGGCCCTAAAAAAAAAAAAGCAAAAAAATCAAAAAAATTAATAAAATTAATAAAAAAATTTTAAAATATTAAAATATATTTCACCGGTGGCCACGTCAGCATTTCGGCGGCCACATTAGCTTTTCCGGTGGGCAAATCGGAAGTGGCACTCAAATGAATGTTTTTTAAAATTTGTGGCACTTAAGTGAGCGAAAAAAAAAAATTTAACATTAAAGTGAGCATTGTACGAAAGTATTAGCACTCCTAGTGTTCTAACCTCATAAATCGTCTATGGTATCGCTGTCAGCAGCTAACATGGTGTTTTCATGTCGTTGTCTTTGGGGACTTCTAGCAAATACATATGTTGTATGGCTTTCGTGTAATCCTCCATTCGGACACGGAGGCATTGCTTGTCGTTTAGGACAAATTTTTGTCTTTTCTAGGCGTCATTTTCTCTACTTCTCTTTTTTTCCATTTTGTACGGTGGTTATAAATCTTTTGGCATTTTTGTCAATTTAATTATTCTCGCCAATTTTAATTGTGCTTGTATTATCCTAATTTTTTCTGTATAAATCAAATTTACGATCCACAAATTCACCACATGTTACAACTTCACACATAAATGCTGGAGCTGTTTCATTAGATTCCATAAATACTAAAAATCATCCGACATTTGTTGCAATGATTTAACTAATCCCAAAAATTTAATATGTAATCTCATCACGAAAAGTCAATTTTCCTTTTGAATCTCACCCTGCCTCGTGCAACTCGTTGCAACGAGCGCCTTTGCTGGGCGAAGAGCTCATCCACCAGTCAATGGCACATGGCGGGTTGAGCCATTCGTTCAAAATCCTACCATAAGGCATGTGAGACAGATTATGTAATCGGAGCTTGGTTGACTTCATTGGAAAATAGGTTAAGGTTACATGTTAGCCTAATTTTCTCTAACCTTCCAATGGAGTTTCCTCTTGTTAGGATTCCCTCTACCTGTCCAGCAGATATGTTTCTAGCGGAATGCAAGGATCCTCAACTTATTTTATGACGGCGAGGAGCCGTCTCCCAACACCCCATGTTAACTTTGGATATTTTTCTTCTCCATGGTCAAGGAATACAGAAAACTCTCCAAGATGTGAGATAAGTTCCCACCCTTGGATTTTTCTTCTTGAGCATTTTAAAGACTTGCCCTAGTCTTCTTCCTAAGTAAATGATAAAAAATTGGCACGTAATCCATGTTCTTCTTGGTTGCGGGCGATAAGAATGTATTATATTACTCTGGTTGGTCGGCCAATTCTTGTGGCAATTTTTCCATCTTTGGTAAGACAAGTCTCCACTTATCTTGGCAATGGACAATTATTTATCCTTAACAAATTAAAAATTCACTTAAAGATTCAGAAATAAAAAAATAATAATGAGATAAGCAGTAACTAGTTTTGTGGAAACACTTTAAAATGGACTATCAACAATTCTCTGTCAGTTAATCTGTTTGCATGTGCATTCTTGTTACTCCAAACCACGGTCATATATAATGAAGAACAATTTTCTGAATGGAATGACCCTTTTTTGGTTCAACCAAGAGATTCAATTTTAAATATTCTCTTCTACTATTAAAAGTGCAGATTGCTTATTGGGTACCTAATACTCTTGATAAAGTATTCATCTAACCCAATGCGTTTGCAAATTTATCATGTAATTGGATAATTGAGATAGAAAAATCATGATATCCCCCTCAAGAAACTCAAATGAAGTGATTCTCAAGGCACTAGGAAACTCACAACTTAATTTCCATGATCTCATCATGTGACTTGCGAAAATCGTGTTACTTCAAATCCCATCTAGATTGGATAGTTTCATTGTGATGTTCAGTGATCCCACCATCCAATTTGATCAAATTGGGCATTGTAGGAAATCTCTTGCAGAGCAAGTTGGTCGAAATTTTGACAAGGATGACCTATGACCGAAAGTTGGTAAAAAAAATTAGATGTGTGTAATCATCCTTGTACAAATAAATTTAAATTTTTATTTATTATAAATAGGACTATTCTTCATTTGCTTATGTTAGACTCATTAGTTCAAAAATGAGTTTGCTCGATGATCAAAAATTTATTGGTTAAGTTATAAATTAGCTATCACTCTTATTCTTAAGAATGACTCTAACACTCAAAGTACCGTTGGATTCGTGCTTCACAAGCTCCCACTCTAGATACTAAAAATCATTACAATTCTTCTTTTGCCATTGTTGACTTTGAAATGAGGAAAAGAGAGCTCATATGTGGGAATCTTAGGACGCCAAAAGTATACAAGTTCGATATGTCTAGTGCTCTTTTTTTTTTTTTTTTATCAAGCAGTCTCCTCATAATGAGTACATTGATTTTTTAACACTTGTTGACTGCATTTCGAATACAAACACATCAAGTTTAGAAATATAGACTCCGTTTATTTTCCAAAAAATAAATAATTTAAAAAATATTTTTCTAAAAGTTATTGCTTATATCACTAACAAAATTGAATAAACGAAAAATATTTGTATCATTTTTGAAAATATTTAGACATATGTTGTTGTAAAAAATATAAGCATTTTTCATTAACTAAATATTTCAAATGATATTAATTATCATTTTCAAGAAAATATTCTCTAAATCGTTAATTTTTGTAAAACAAATGGAACCACAAATTCATCAAATGCTTTTTGCACGACGATAATTGACATTACAGCTAAACTTTATAAATGCGAAACTTAGCCATCACTTCATTCTCCTCCCAAACATAGAATTACAAGTTCAATCTGAATTTGGATGATCAAAAGCAGCTTAACTCTATTAGAGAGGGAGAGAGAGGGAGAGGGTCCCTGCTATGCTTAATTGAGTGGGCCCTATCCAGTTTGAGAAAATTGTTAATAAAGCCTGTACTATACAGGTGCTACAAATTCTTGGCAACCTCATAACCTGAATGCAACAGAGGAGGGAGAAAGAGTCATTACACATATTATGGATGAATAGTTTTAGGGACAATCCAGGTTCCATCAGGTTCTACTTAGAATCTGGAATTTACACATCAAAATTGATTCCTCAATTTTTAGAACTTGAAATTTGTCTTGCATACCCGGATAACCTATAACCTAGAACCTATCCTATCACCAATTCCAAGGTGTACTCAAGTTTTGCCTATATTCTTAATTGAACAATTGTAGTATTTCATCACATCTAATAACTATTATTTATTATTACAATCCACTAGCCATGACTCAAATTTAGATACCAAAATAATATGAAATTTTAACAAAGTATAAGTTTATGTTATGGATATCACCAAAAATGAAAGCTCAGATTAGTGATTTTAGATTATATACTCATCATCAGATACTATTAAATACCTTAGGATGGTGTGAAAATATTAAATAAGCAAACATAAAGATTTGTTTTAGGTTCCAGGTTCCATGTTTAGGAACCTCGAACCTACTTACCCGAAACAGATTTTTCAATTTTTGAAATCTAAAATTTACTATGTATATCTTGAAACTTGAAATCGTAACAATTTTTGTTAGTGTGGTTCTCAATCCTATTATGAAAGCATTGTCACCTTCGACATAGAGTGGTCTATACATACCCACACTATTGTAACTATTGATCATATGATTATCTCATGCGTACCGAGTTAATGTAAATTTGTTTACGAGAGGGACGAAGAGATACAAAGAGGGCATAGACGTGTGGTTGTGATTGACGGATGGGGGGAGGAGAGGTCTGAGTGAGTTAGTGGAGTAGAGATGAATTTTGTAAATTGTAAGTAAATACATACAGGTGGCATGCACTTGACCACGAGGCACGAGGTAGACACAAATTAGGAAAAGAGTAGATGAGGGTTCCATCAGTCATATCCACCGTACCATTTATGATTGAGGCCAAATAGCAAATTTGTCTGGTTTCCTGCTTTGCAGCATTAAAATCCCATTTGGGTGGGATGGGATGGGATTAGCAAGCAAATCCTTTTGAGAAAAAAAAATAAAGAAAAAGAAAAGGAAATAAAAAAAATCAGATTAACATCAGATGACACCTCATCATCCAAGACGTAATAATTATAGACACATCCTTATTTATAACGGACAGCCTCCGCCTTAATCTCCTCGTTAATCCTCTCCCAATCCACACGCGGCGTATCTTCTGCCGAGTGCTGTCTCAGCGTCATTACTATTTCCGAAAATTTTCTTTAAGCTTCGTCCATGGCACCTCCACACTTCCTCCTCGTGACCTTCCCCGCCCAGGGCCACATAAACCCTTCCCTCCAATTCGCCAAGCGACTCCTGCGTGTGGGCGCTCACGTGACCTTCGCCACCGCCATTCGTGCCCGCCACTGCATGGCCGAGTCGAAATCTTCCTCCGCAGGGCTATCCTTCGCCAGCTTCTCCGATGGCTACGACGACGGTTTGGACAACTGGGATGATGTCGACCTATACATGGATGAGCTCGACCGACGAGGATCACAGACTTTAAGTGACCTCATCGCCTTGAACCATGGGAACGGTCGGCGATTCTCGGGTGTATTCTACACCACCCTCCTTCCGTGGGCTGCCGAAGTCGCTCGTTCTCATGGCATTCCTTCGACACTCGTTTGGATTCAGCCGGCCGCTGTTTTGGATTTCTACTATTATTACTTCCATGGCTACGGCGATCTTATTCGAAGCACAGGCGACAATCCTTCGGTGCCAATCCAATTGCCTGGGTTGCCGCCTCTCATGGCTGGCGACATACCCTCCTTTTGCAATGCTAAAAATGAGTACAACTTCAGCCTCCCGCTTTTCCAACGGCATTTCGAGGTACTACTTGAGGAGGCCAATCCAAGGATTTTGGCAAACACCTTCGATGCGCTAGAACCGGACGCCATACGGGCTATTGATAAGTTCGAGGTGATTGGGATCGGGCCACTGATCCCGTCTGCGTTTTTGGACGGGCAAGATCCATCAGACACTTCCTTCGGAGGTGATCTCTTCAAGAGCTCGAGCAGCTACATGGAGTGGCTGGACACGAAGCCAAAGGCATCGGTGATCTACCTGTCGTTTGGCAGCATCTCCATGCTATCGAAGCCACAGAAGGAGGAAATGGCACGGGCGCTCTTAGAGGCCGGCCGGCCATTCTTGTGGGTCATCCGGGAAAGTGGGAAAGAAGAGAGGGACGAGGATAGGTTGAGCTTCAAAGAAGAACTAGAAAAGCTAGGGATGATAGTGCCGTGGTGCTCGCAAGTGGAGGTCCTATCGCACCCTTCGGTGGGGTGCTTTGTGACGCACTGCGGATGGAACTCCACATTGGAGAGCCTGGTCTGCGGGGTACCCGTGGTGGTGTTCCCGCAGTGGAGCGATCAGCAGACGAACGCCAAGCTCGTGGCAGATGTGTGGAGGACCGGGGTGAAGGTGACAACCAACGAGCAAGGCCTGGTGGAGAGCGGCCAGATGAGGAGGTGCTTGGAGCTGGTGGTGGGAGATGGAGAGGAGGGGGAGGAGATGAGAAGGAATGCCCAGAAGTTTAGGGAGCTGGCGAGGGAGGCTGTGAAGGAAGGTGGGTCTTCGGACAAGAGCCTCAGGGCCTTCGTGAACGAGGTCAGGAAGCGTCTGGGTAAGGAGAGTGAATCGTCCATGGTGTTGCTGTCAGCAGCTAACGTGGTGTTTTCGTGGCGTTGTCTTTGGGGACTTCTAGCAAATACATATGTTGTATGGCTTGTCATGATATTTAAAAATAATAATATTTAACAACTATTAAATAATTCCACGTTCAGTTTGCTAAATTGATTCCGATTTATTACCTACTTTATTACCCAAGTTTATTATATGTTAATGAAATTTAAGTACACTTTATGAGTCATAACCTTTTCATATATGGCGCTCACTTTAGTGTCAAAACATTTTTTTTTCTCACTTAAGTGCCAAATCAGAGTAAAATCATTCACTTGAGTGCCAATCCCCCAGAAAAGCTGACGTGGCATCGGAAAAAAATATTTTAATATTTTAATTAATTTTTTTGTTTTTTTTTGATTTTTTTGATTTTTTTTAGGGCGGCGAGGGACACCGTTGACCCTCGCCGACCGCCGAACGCTTCGCCCAAATTGGCCGAGGGCCCTTGCCGTTGGCCATGAAGGCCCTAGGTGAGGCCACGAGGCCGTCGAAGGCCCTAGGTGAGGCCGGGCGATGGCGAGTCAAAGGGCTCACCCGCGGCCGTGATGGCAAAGGCCGGCGGCCCTGCCCGAATCATCGGCTCTAGGCAAGGCCGCAATAGCCTCTCGGCCCGCGGGGGCCGCGACGGCCTCACCCAAGGCGAGGGGCCGCCGCCAATTTGGGCAAGGGTCAATGGTGACCCTCGCCGGCCTTTAAAACAAAGCAAAAAAAAAAATAAAAATAAAAACAAAAATAATTAAAATAATAAAAAAAATTAATCAAAATATTGAAATATTGTTTTCCAGCGGTCACGTTAGTTTTTCCGACGGATTAGCACTCAAGTGAATGTTTTTTAAAACTTGTGGCACTTAAGTAAGCGAAAAAAAAGTTTTGGTACCAAAGTGAGCGCCACACGAAAGTATTGGACTCCTAATGTCCTAACCCTATGTTAACTGCTTGATTTAATTATTATCATAACAGTCTTGATGGAAAACGTTGGTAATGTAAGAAATTGAATAAATACGTCAGGTCATCCATACCAAACCTTATCACTTCAGAAAAAAACACCATCGGATTTTGAGGGATATTGGATAGTGGAATGTGATGTATAGGTTAGGTGATTTCGTATTTGCGATGCGCATCCGTTCAAGATTTGAGGTTTCCGCATTTTTGCAAAATTTCATCGATGACTAGAGGTATGTACCAATCGTTTATGCTTCTACAAAATGTTCCCAATATTACATGTTTTTTGTCCGTGAATGATAAATTAGGATCGTCGATTTTATTATATTTTGTCTATCAATCGGTATCTGAGCTTGTATGATCTATGCCTTGATGAAGTTTTGGAATTTGTTTGTTTTTACTGGACTATAAATCAGTAAAATTTGGAGGAGTTTTGTATGTTTTCACTGGATTATAAATTGGTAAAATTCGGATCTTTTGTGGCTTGGAACAGAATTGTGAATTCTGGCCAAACTCGCGTGTTGCACGCGCCAGACGGACTACATTGAGCACGCGGACCAATGGGTCCTACGATGCAATTCCAGCTCTGCCCCGCTGCACATTTCGGAATCCCGGATTTGCCCTGCCCACCTAAATTACGGTTTTGCCCTTTGCATAAAGAAAAATACAGATCTTCCTTGGCTGCGTTAAATTCCGATTTTACCCCTATTTGAGGGTGAAAATTTGTGATTTTTCCCTTTTGGGTGTAAAATTCCCATTAGATCCCTTACCGATGAAATTCCAATTCTGACCTTGTGTGCAAAATTCCAGTTTTACCCCTTTATATGTGATGTTAATGTTTTTGCTCCTATGTGCAATGTTTATGAATATTTTCTCGTAAAATTAAATGTCTAGTGATCTATGCATATTTATTTAATTAAAGATTAGCCACAACATTTCTAATTTTAAATTATATATATTAAAAAAAATTTGGATCACATATTGAAAAGGACATGGTGCATTAATTTACTTTCTTGCCCTTTCATTATTTGTGAATATTTTATGCATGAAACAAATGTCCAGTGATCCATATATTTTAATTAATTAAAGAGTAACCACAGCATCTTTAATTGGTTAAATTATATATTAAGAACTTTCGAATCACATTTAGAAATAGACATTGATTGTAATTAATCATATTAATATAATGAATTTTATCCTATAGGAATTTTTATTATATTAATATGATTAATTAGAATGAAATATTATATTATTTTTCTTAGTTTACCCATAGGGTTTAAGAAAAGGAATATAATATGATAGTTTCTTCATAAAATAATCATGAATCTATATAAATCAAAAACTTTGCCCACAGGCAGTTTTTATGTTATATGATTCATATTTTGTGATATATTTTACATTGGTAAAACATGATTTATGTACACTTTGCCTCAAATTTTGAGATAAGCATGATTGTTTGATATGTAGTTTTGTAACCTGTAAATTTTTCTGAATTTAAGAATGATGTTCCCATATTGAAAGCTAAAACTATAAAATTTGGAAGGAATTAATCCTTCTTTAATTGGGGTGCATGGACATTAATTATGCTATTTGGAAAGATAAACCACCTGCTTCTATTGATACTAGTACTTCGGCTAAAGTTGTTCTTTATGAAAAATGGGAGCGGTCTAACCGCTTTAGAATAATGTTCATAAGGACTAAATTTTCTGCTAGTATTCACGGTTCAGTCACTTAACATAATAATGCCAAAGCATTGCTATAGGCTATGGGTGCACAATTTGAAACTTTTAAAAAGTCGCATGCCATGACTCTAATTATGAAATTTTCATCGTTGAAGCTCACAATGTTATAGGTGTGTGTGATCACATCATGAAGATGAGGAATATTATAACTCAACTAAGGAACCTTGAGGTTGGTATATTTGAATTTTTCCTTTGTGTATTATATTCTAAGCGCTCTCCCATAATAGTATGCACCTTTTAAGATATCCTATAACACACATAAAAATAAATGGTCAATGAACTTATGACCATGTGTGTTTAAAAGGAAGAAAGGCTGTTTATGTAATTAGACGAGAGTAATTATTTGACAACACAAGCAAGTTTAAAGAGCAATGCATGCAAAAAGGAAAGGGTAAAATACCTTCCCAAGTTGACCTTCTTTGTAAAAGAATTAGGCATATAAGGAAGGTTTATGTCAAATTTAAGACATGACTCGAGAAGAAAGATAATCCAATCTCATGTGTTTGTTATGAATCTAATATAGTTGTTGTAAGTCACAAAATTTGGTGGATTGACTCCTAATCTACAATCCACATTTCAAACTCTTTAGAGGGTGTTCAAAATCAACGGAAGCTATTGAAAAGTGAACAATGCATCTATTCTAGAAACATGATATGTTCACATGTGGAAACTATTAGAACATGTAGATTGGTTCTCAATAATGGTTTTGTTTTCAATTTGGAAAGGACAATTTATGTTCCTATTTTCTTTAGAAACTTGATTTTAGTTTGAAGACTATTACCATTAGATTATAACTTTAACTTTTGAGATTTAATATTCAATTTGTCGTTTAAATCTGAAATTGTTAGGAATGATAATTTGTTTGATGGTCCTTTTTGAATTGATTTACCAGACAATGCTTTTATAATGCAATGTATGTTCATGATGATGCTGATATCAAATGATTATGTTGTGAATGATGGTTCTTCTTTGTGATGGCATCGGAGATTATCTCCATAGATAGAATTAAGCAATTAGTAAATGATAGAGTACTTTATACTTTAGATTTTACTAATATTAACATTTGTGTGGACTGTATAAAGGAAAGTAGACCAACAAGTCAAAGAAAGGTACCAATAGTAGTACGGAAATATTAGAATTCATACATGTAGAAATTTATGGTCAGATATGGAGTTTTATGATCAGATGTACTCTATCTTTACCATAGATGATTACTCATGTTTCATGTCTCTCTACTCGCTTCATAATAAGCATGAAGTATTAGATGCCTTTAAGGTATTTAAAACTGAAGTAGAGAAACAATGCGGTAAACATATTAAAATCATGATCAGATAGAGATGGTGAATACTATGGTACAACACCACTAGGATTATGGAATTAAAAAACGTTGAGTTTCTTGAGAATGACTTGATTAGTGAAAGCGATCACTTTAGGGATCTATTCTTGAGAAAGATCATTAGATACTCCACTTTCCACATCAAGTATTAGATTCATAACGCCCCTCCTATTAATCAGGCTATTGAACAATCAATTATTGAGATTGCACAACTTGTTGATATTAATCCGATAGATCAAATCGTTCAGTAATTACCATAAATTATTGAACAACCGATTAAACAACATGATCTTTAAGAGAATGTTATGCAACATTTAAAAGATCTGCTAGAATAAAGAAATCATTAATTCCTAGTGATTATGTTGTGTATTTACAAAAATCTCATTATAATGTTGGAGCTGCAAATGATCTTGAAACATTTTTACAAGCCATGAGTTGTGATAAATCAAATTTGTGGTACAATGCCATAAAAGAAGATATGAGTTCTATGGCATCTAATGAAGTTTGGGATTTATAGAGTTACCTAATGGGGTGATGGCCACTAGTTGTAATTGGATCTTTAAAACTAAGAAAGACTTATTGGGTAATACTGAGAGATATAAAGTAGACTCGTTGCTATATGATTCACTCAAGCGGAGGGGATTGATTACACAAAGGCTTTTTCTCTAGTATTTAAGAAATATTCCTTTCATATTGTTTTGACGTAGGTTATCCATTTTAATATTAGATTGCATTAAATAGATGTGAAAATGACGTTTCTCAATGGAGAATTATAGGAAGAGGTTTATATGAAACAACTTGAAAGATTTTCCTCTAGTAATGGTAAGCATTTGGTCCACAAGCTTAAGAAATCTATATATAGCTTGAAACAAGCATCCCATTAATGGTACTTAAGGTTCTATAACACAATCTCTTCATTCAGTTTTGTAGAGAATTTATGGATCAATGTATATATCAGAAGGTTAGTGGGAGCAAAATTTGTTTTCTTGTTCTTTATGTAGATGATATTTTACTTGCAACCAATATTGAGGGATTACTATATGAGGTGAAATAATTCCTCTCTAAGAGTTTCAGCATAAAAAATATGGGTGAGGAATCTTACATGATTGGTATTAAGATCCATAGAGATAGACCTTGAGGAATTTAGGACTATCTCAAGAAACTTATATCAATAAAGTCTTAGAGATTACAGATGAAAGATTGTTCATTAAATGTAATACTTATTGTGAAGGGTGACAAATTTAATTTGAACTAATATGCAAAGAATGATCTAGAAAGGGAACAAAGAAAAATTCTATATACTTCTACTATCGGAATCTTGATATGTGCTCAAGTTTGCACTCAACTTGACATTGCTTTTGTTATGGGAATGTTGGAAAAAATATCAGAATAATCCAAGTATAGACCATTGAAAAATTGCAAAGAAGATGATGAGATACATTCATGGTACAAAAGGTTACATGTTTATATATAGACGAGCAAAGTTTGTGTCCTGCTTTGAGGCCACCTCATATGGGGTGTGGTTGAAGAGTTTCATATCGTGGCTTAGAGATGTGGATTCCATTGCTAAGCTATTAAGGATATATTGTGACAATTCAGCTAAGGTTTTCTTGACTAAAAACCACAAAAGGGGTAGTCGAATCAACCACATCGATATTAAATATTTAGCCATATGGGAACATGTTAGAGAGAACAAAGTGGTCATTGGACAAGTTTGCACTAAATTGATGTAAAGGCATGCCAATAATGAGTTATAAGGATCAGGTAGTTAAGATGGAAATTGGTTATATTATGTAAATTTTCTTCATATGGAAGAATTTGTGAAACTTTCATTTAGTTGTGATGTTATTCTCAATTTTTGATCTACATATTCTGTTGTTTATGAGAATTGCATTCTTCTTTGACTTGGAATGAACATAGTGTTTATTCATTAAGTTATGTTATCACATATGAGCTGATGAGATACATTGTGATATATGGAAGATAATACTCGTTCTAATAGGACTTATTACGTTATTCATGTATTTCATCTTAGCAAGATGATTATGTATACTTGGGTTAATATTTCTTAATGGAATGTTAGGACCAAGTGGGAGAATGTTATGATATTTTAAAATAATAATATATATTGACTAGTAAATGATCCCACATTCAGATTCCTAAATTTATTCCAATTTATTGTCTGATTTATTACTCAAATTGATTATGTGGTAACTGTCCATTTTAATTTTTACCAGAGCAGTCTTGGTAGAAGACATCGGTAACGTAAGAAACAGAATAAATACATCAGATTGTCTATACCAAACCCTATCATTTCAGAAAAACACACCATCAAATTTTGAGGGGTATTGGACAATGGAACGTAACGTATAGGTTAGGAGATTCTGTATTTGCAGCGCACATCTGTTTGAGATTTGAGATTTTTGCATTTTTATAGAATTTCATCAATGGTCGGAGGTATATGCCATTCCTTTACACTTCCGCAAAACATTCCTAATATTGCACGTTTTTGCTCGTGAATGGTAAATCGGAATCGTCAATTTTATTATATTTATTCTAACATGGCTTTCACGTAATCCTTCATTTGGAAATGGAGGCGTAGCTTGTCGTTCAGGACAAATTTTTGTCTTTTCTAGGCGTCATTTTCTCTACTTCTCTTTTTTCCCATTTTTGTATGGTGGTTATAAACCTTTTGACAATTTTGTCAATTTAATTACTCTCGCCAATTTTAACTGTGTTTGTATTATCCTATTTTTTCTCATATAAATCAACTTTTTGGTCGACGAATTCACCACGTGTTACAACAACTTCACGCTCAAATGCCAAAGCTGTTTCATTAGATTCCATAAATGCGAAAAATCATCCGATACTTGCTGCAACGGTTTAACTAATCCCAGAAACTTAATCTGTAATCTCATCACGAAAAGTCAATTTTCCTTTTGAATCTCACTTCGCCTCGTGCAACTCGTTGCGACGAGCGCCTTTGCGAGGCGAAGAGCTCATCCACCAGTCAATGGCAGATGGTGGGCTGAGCCATTCGTTCAAAATCCCACTATTAGGCATGTGAGAGAGATTAGTCTTCTTCTTAAGTAGATGATAAAAAATTGGCACGTCATCCGTGTTCTTGGTTACGTGCGGGAAGAAGTCCACTTATCTTGGCAATGTACAATTACTTATCCTTAACAAATTACAAATTCACTTAAAGTTCAGAAATAAAATAATAATAATGAGAGACCCACTAACCAGTTTTTATGGAAACATTTTTTAATGGAGTATCAATAATTCTCTGTCAGTTACTCTGTTTGTACGTGCATTCATATTACGCTGAACCATGGTCATATGTAATAAAGAATAATTTTCTAAATAGACCATTCAATTTTAAATATTCTCTTCTACTATTAAAAGTGTGGATTGCATATTAGGTACCTAATACCCTTCATAAAGTATTCATCTAGGGCCTAAAAAGTTAATCACAATGGGTTGAGATAAACTCAGCAAGTTAAAATCTTAAGCCCCGGTTAGGAACTTCGCTTGCCTCTTGAGCTTAATATACAACCTAATTCATCAAATCATCCAACACCAAGGAGGATACAAACGACAAGAGCAGGCAGGCCTTGCCCAGACATAATTATTGAAAACACACTAGCCACTTATGGGCTACACAAATAGGGAATCCTCAGGAAATCCCGTGACAAGCTATAAACTGTGATTTTATGCCTCGTGCTACAGTGAACAGTTGGCTAGGATAAACAGTGAATAGTGAACAGTGACCGGTGCTACAGTGATTTTGTAGCAGCTTTATCTGTCTCTACCATCCCTAGAGTTGTAGTCATAGTTTGAATCATCAAAGCTATAAGCAAAATGTGCTTTGAGCAATATTGCATCTTCATCTATGTCAAAGGGACTAGAGCTTCCATCTTTTTCTCTTTTGAAAGAGTGAATGAGAAAAATTTTCTAAAACGGATTGGGTTGACGAGAGGAGCTAGCACCAAAAGGATCGGAAAAAGGGTTGGGAAAGGGGCCGTGATTTTGGGTGAATGGTCCTCCCCAAGGGTCTCGAGAAAGTGGTCCCCCCAAGGGTCATAGGGGGTGGATGAGTCTGGATTGTTTTGTCTAAACACATTGAGGGCTTCTTGAACTTCATCCCTTATAGGGTCCTAGGCTTCAAGGTGATCCCAGGACACATTAGCATGTGCTGGGGGCCATGCTTCTGGTGGGATGACTCGATTTTCTTAACATAGGATCCTTTAGAGTTCTCGAGATGCAGGCCTGCTGGTGGTGATGGAATATGGAAGTGTCTGGTGAATTCGTGCAACTTCCTGAAAAACTTGGGGCCGGTAGGTTGAAGTTCCTACAAGAGAAGGTTTGTCAGAAATCCATCCGGTGGAATGGCAAATGTCCATGGTCGGTGGAACAAGACAAAAGTGTCTTTCTGGTTCAAGTCTTCTTTGACGATTCTGGATCTTGAAGAGTTCCTTCCAATAATTGAGTGGTTTAAACCATGTGAGGACCTCCATGAGATATTTTTGGTTGATGTCTAGTCAGGCCTGTTCCTTAGTAAGAACCAGCAAGATTTTGTCAATGGGAAATTCAATGGCTATTATGTACATGTTGAACATGTACCAAAATAACCATTTAAGATCTTCCGGAAATTTATCATCAGGAGACCATTAGAGCGGATGAATAAATTGATATCCAGGATGGAGTCCCTCGGGCTTGAGCAATAATCCTCCATAATTGTGAAAGATTCTAAGGTGATATTCCCACATAAATTCTTGGAGTTTTTCTATTAGAATATTGACTCTGATTGCAAGTAGGACATTAGGAGGATACTTAAGACTTGGCCATCCGCCATTTATGTTGGAAGAGTGGCCAAAACGATGCCGTTTTAGGCTCATTTCGCCACATCAGCACAAAAAACGACGTCGTTTCGACTTCAGATCGTCGAAAAAATGCCATGTCAAAATTTTGGCCAGATTTTCTTGCCGTTGGCACTTAAGTGATCCATTTTACTCCGATTTTGGCACTTAAGTGTACCGTTTGTAAGTTTTGGCACTTAAGTGTTCCTCCGTGCCAAGTTATGGCACTCCTGGGGTCCGTACGTCCAAGAAACTCCAAACAAAGTGATTCTCAAAGTGCTAGAAAGCTCAAAACTTGATTTCCATGATCTCATCATGTGATTTGCAAAAAATCATGTAATTTTGGATCCCATCTAGATTGGATAGTTTAATCATGATGTTCAGTGATCCCACCATCCAATTTGATCAAATTGGGCGTTGTAGGAAAGCTCTTGCAAAGCAAGCCAATTGAAATTTTGACAAGGGTGATCTATGACCGAAAGTTGGTAAACAAATTAGATGTGTGCAATCATCCTCGTACAAATAAATTAAAATTTTTATTTATTATAAATAGTGTTATTCTTCATTTGCAAATGTCAGCCACATCACTTCAAAAGTGAGTTTGCTCGATGATAAAAATTGATTGGTTAAGTAATAAATTAGTTCTCACTATGTAGATTTCAACGAATAAAATTATAAACATGCGACTCTTATTTTTAAGAATGACTTTAACTATCACGCCTCGACTCTCGAGCTCATGGTAACCCCATTTCACTTGAGGTCTAGTTGTACGACGTCCCAGGTACTATCGTCAACCAATTCATTTTATTTTCTAATTATGCACATGCGGAAGCAAACAAAACTCCCAACCAACAATCAAAACAACAGGGATAGCAATAAAGACATACAGGAAAGACAAAATACCATTTTTATATATCTAAATGTTAGCCGGCATACCAGCAAATACATACATGCCTTACTACAGGTGACAAGCTAAGGCCTACTCAAAAAAGGACCGGCCTAGCTAACCTAACACTGTACAAGTGCCTACTCGCTGGCCTCGGAGGGATCACTCTCTTCGATCCTCGGGTACTGCATCATCTAGGGCCTAAAAAGTTAACCACAATGGATTGATATAAACTCAGCAAGTTAAAATCCTAAGCCCCGGTTAGGAACTTTGCTTGCCTCGGGAGTTTAATATACAACATAATTTATTAAATCATCAAACACTAAGGAGAATACAAACAACAAGAGCAGGCAGGCCTTGCTCAAACATAATTGTTGAAAACACACTAGCCACTTATGGGCTACACATATAGGGAATCCTCAGGAAATCCCGTGACAGGCTATAAATTGTGATTTTATGCCTCGTGCTATAGTGAACTGTTGGCTAGGATGAACACTGAATAGTGAACATTGACCGGTGCTACAGTGATTTTGCAGCGGCTTTATCTGTCTATACCATTCGTAGAGTTGTAGTCATAATTTGAATCATCAAAGCTATAAACAAACTGTGCTTTGAGTAGTATTGCATCTTCATCTATGTTAGAAGGACTAGAGCTTCCATCTTTTTTTCTTTTGAAAGAGTGAATGAGATTCTCAATTTCTTCTATCGACAGATTGGGTTGGCGAGAGGAGCTAAAAGCAAAAGGATCGGAAAAAGGGCTGGGAAAGGGGCCGTGATTTTGGGTGAATGGTCCTCCCCAAGGGTCTTGAGAAAGTGGTCCCCCTCAAGGGTCATAAGGGGTGGATGAGTCTGGATTGTTTTGTCTGAAAACATTGAGGGCTTCTTGAATTTCGTCCCTTATAGGGTCCTAGGCTTCAAGGTGATCCCATGACACGTTAGCATGTGCTGCGGACCATGCTTCTGGTGGGATGACTCGATTTTTTTAACATAGAATCCTTTAGAGTTTTCGAGATGCAGGCCTGCTAGTGGTGATGGAATATGGAAGTGTCTAGTGAATTCGTGTAACTTCTTGAAAAACTCGAGGCCGGTAGGTTGAAGTTCCTACAAGAGAAGGTTTGTTAGAAATCCATCCGGTGGGATGGCAAAATGTCCATGGTCGGTGGAACAAGACAAAAGTGTCTTTCTGGTTCAAGTCTTCCTTGACGATTTTGGATCTTGAAGAGTTCCTTCCAATAATTGAGTGGTTTAAACCATGTGAGGACATCCATGAGATATTTTTGGTTGATGTCTTGTCGGGCTTGTTCTTTAGTAAGAACCTGCAAGATTTTGTCAATGGGAAATTCAATGGCTATTGTGTACAGGTTGAACATATACCAAAATAACCATTTAAGGTCTTCCGGAAATTTATCATCAGGAGACCATTGGAGCGGATGAATAAATGGATATCTAGGATGGAGTCCTTCGGGCTTGAGCAATAATCCTCCATAATCGCGAAAGATTCTGAGGTGATATTCCCACATAAATTCTTGGAGTTTTTCTATTAGAATATTGACTCTGATTGCAAGTGAGACATTAGGAAGATACTTGAGACTTAGCCACCCGCCATTTATGTTGGAAGAGTGGCCAAAACGATGCCATTTTGGGCTTATTTCGCTATATCAGCACAAAAAACGACGTCGTTTCGACTTCAGATAGTCGAAAAAATGCAATGTCACCATTTTGGCCAGATTTTCTTGCCGTTGGCACTTAAGTGATCGCTTTTGCTCCGATTTTGGCACTTAAGTGTATCGTTTGTAAGTTTTGGCACTTAAATGTCCCTTCGTGCCAAGTTATGGCACTCCTAGGGTCCGTACATCCAAGAAACTCCGAACAAAGTGATTCTCAAAGTGCTAGAAAGCTCACAACTTGATTTCCATGATCTCATCATGTGATTTGCAAAAATCGTGTAATTTTGGATCCCATCTAGATTGGATAGTTTAATCATGATGTTCAACGATCCCACCGTCCAATTTGATCAAATTGAATGTTGTAGGAAAGCTCTTGCAGAGAAAGCCGATTGAAATTTTGACAAGGGTGGCGTATGACCGAAAGTTGGTAAACAAATTAGATGTGTGCAATCATCCTCGTACAAATAAATTAAATTTTTTTATTTATTATAAAAGTATTATTCTAAATTTGCAAATGTGAGACACATCATTTCAAAAGTGAGTTTGCTCCATGATAAAAAATTGATTGGTTAAGTAATAAATTAGTTGTCACTATGTAGATTTCAACAAATAAAATTATAAACATGCGACTCTTATTTTTAAGAATGACTTTAACTATCACGCCTTGACTTTCGAGCTCGCGGCAACCCCATTTCGCTTGAGGTCTAGTTGTACGACATCCCAGGTACTATCGTCAACTAATTCATTTTATTTTATAATTATGCACATGCGGAAGCAAACAGAACTCCCAATCAACAATCAAAACAACACGGATAGCAGTAAAGACACAGAGGAAAGACAAAATACCATTTTTATATATCTAAATGTTAGCCAGCAGACCAGCAAATACATACACGCCTTACTACAGGCGACAAGCTAAGGCCTACTTAAAAAAGGACCGGCCTAGCTAATCTAATACTATACAAGTGCCTACTCACTAGCCTCGGAGGGATCGCTCTCTTCGATCCTCGGGTACTGCATCATATAGAGCCTAAAAAGTTAACCACAATGAGTTGAGATAAACTCAGCAAGTTAAAATCCTAAGCCCCGGTTAATAGCTTCACTTGCCTCAGGAGTTTAATATACAACATAATTTATTAAATCATCCAACACCAAGGAAAATACAAACGACAAGAGCAGGCAGGCCTTGCTCAGACATAATTATTGAAAACACACTAGCCACTTATGGGCTACACATACAGGGAATTCTCAGGAAATCCCGTGACAGGCTATAAATAGTGATTTTATGCCTCGTGCTATAGTGAATAGTTGGCTAGAATGAATAATGAATAGTGAACAGTGACCAGTGCTATAGTGATTTTGTAGCGGCTTTATCTATTTCTACCATTCCTAGAGTTGTAGTCATAGTTTGAATCATCAAAGCTATAAGCAAACTGTGCTTTGAGCAATATTGCATCTTCATCTATGTCAGAGAGACTAGAGCTTCCATCTTTTTCTTTTTTGGAAGAGTGAATGAGATTCTCGGTTTCTTCTATCGACAAATTGGGTTGGTGAGAAGAGCTAGCACCAAAAGGATTGGAAAAAGGGCTGGGAAAGGGGCCGTGATTTTGGGTGAATGGTCCTCCCCAAGAGTCTTGAGAAAGTGGTCCCCCCTAAGGGTCATAGGGGGTGGATGAGTCTGGATTGTTTTGTCTGAAAACATTGAGGGCTTCTTGAATTTCATCCCTTATGGGGTCCTAGGCTTCAAGGTGATCCCAGGACACATTAGGATGTGCTGCGGGCCATGCTTCTGGTGGGATGACTCGATTTTCTTAACATAGGATCTTTTGGAGTTCTCGAGATGCAGGCCTGCTGGTGGTGATGGAATATGGAAGTGTCTGGTGAATTCGTGCAACTTCCTAAAAAACTTGGGGCCGGTAGGTTGAAGTTCCTACAAGAGAAGGTTTGTCAGAAATCCATTCGGTAGGATGGCAAAATGTCCATGGTCAGTGGAACAAGACAAAAGTGTGTCTTTCTTGTTCAAATCTTCCTTGATGATTTTTGATCTTGAAGAGTTCCTTCCAATAATTGAGTGGTTTAAACCATGTGAGAACATCCATGAGATATTTTTGGTTGATGTCTTGTCGGGCTTGTTCCTTAGTAAGAACTTGCAAGATTTTGTCAATAGGAAATTCAATGGCTATTGTGTACAAGTTGAACATGCACCAAAATAACCATTTAAGGTCTTCCGGAAATTTATCATCAGGAGACTATTGGAGCGGATGAATAAATGGATATCCAGGATGGAGTCCTTCAGGCTTGAGCAATAATCCTCCATAATCACGAAAGATTCTGAGGTGATATTCCCACATAAATTCTTGGAGTTTTTCTATTAGAATATTGACTCTAATTGCAAGTGGGACATTAGGAGGATACTTGAGACTTGGCCATCAGCCATTTATGTTGGAAGTGCGATATGTCTCTAGGAGAGGTTCCTTTCGGATATACATGTTGATTATCTCTAAGGGTTCTTTAGGTCTGGACAAGAAGTCGACAAGGACGTCTTTAGTCCCTGGAATGTGTTTGACTTTAAAGGAATATTTTGAAAATCATTCGGCCCATCAAAGCAACTGCAGATGGGGAGCCTGCTTTTGCTTGAATTTTAACATCTGAGGAAAAGAGGACATATCCATTTCGACAAGGAAATGATGTCTAATGAGGTGGAATTCGAATTTTTTAATTCTATACTTAACTACAAGTATCTCCTTGAAAGTGGAGTGGTAATGGATTTCAACTTGAGAGAATCTACCACTTTTGTAGGCACAAATATATCTGGTTCCATCAATTTCTTCAAAAAGACAAGCCTAGCAACCGGCCCGAGGGCCAATCTTGGACCCAGGCGAGCTTGATCATGCTGACCCAAGGCTGACCATTATGCCGACCTTCTAGGCTGATCGACCACCCAAGGAAGTAGTTTTGGTTCACAAGAGGCACGATGGCCCGAACCTCGAGCATGTGACAATTGATTATTTGGGTGTACCTTGTGATCCCTCTCTTGGCCCTAGAACTAATTCAAACGATTGATTTCTTGTGCTTGCCTCATTCTTGAAGAAATTAAAGAAATCAATTCTTTTCAATAAAGTAATACCAACTAGGATTATTACACTAATCCTCGATTACCCTAATTAACCATCATTAATTAGCACTAAGTGTGATTAATAAATTAATTAAAGTTAATCATAGTTAACTAAACTAACCATGCTTCCACCATAGTTAACTAACTCAACACCAGGTCAACCATAGTTAACTAACCCAACCTTGATTAATTAACTTTACCACAAGCCAACCTTAGTTAATTAACCCAACTTTGGTTAATTAACTAACCATAGTCCAACTTTTTGACTAACTCAACCATGGTCATTTTTCTAACCATCTCTCCTAACCATAGTTAATCTTAATTAATCTCCTAACTAAGAATAACCATAAAATAATCTAACCCTAAGCAAGTTTAACGGACTAATTGAGGGTTTATGACGTAAACTCACTTGCTAATCGAACCGGAGACACGAGCGTGATGACGGTGGCAAGGGCTACACATGTGGGCCTCGGAAATGTTGATGTAAGGTGGCCTGGGGACGGAAACAATAGCTACAAGTGCTGAGTTCCTCTGTTTTGCAGAAGTCGTGGAAGAACTAGAGAGATTGACAGTTGGTCGGGCTGATCGACGATCCAGCGAGCGGCCAGTTGGCATCCGGCGGCTCTAAGTGGCTAAAGGTGAGGCAGTGGTGGCTGGTCTGGGCTGCAGTGAGGCGGAGACAGCAGTAGCTGGGCGTTTCTAGTCGATACAGCATAGAGAAACAGAGGCGGACAGGGGTGGCCTATGATCTAGGTGGCTAGAGGGCGGTTCAGTGGCCTGGACCAGCGAGCGGCGGCGACAAAGGGTACATATGGGACTCCCTAGTCGCTGCTGCAGGTGGTTTGGGCAGCGATGGGGCTGAACAAGCAAGGAAAATGGAAGAAAATAAGAAAATGAAGTTGATGTTGTCGATGAATACATGGAGTGCTTCTTGAAGTGCGGTTTCAAAGTGTGCGCTTGGCGTGGACTATTTCCATGGATTTGTTCGTGAATTATATACAAGAAGAATTAGTATTCGAGCTTATTAAATTCATTTTGGTATTCATTCATGAGATTGAGATATTATTTAACGAGAAATTATGGAGTTAAATACCGTGTGAGTTATTTGATGTAATAAAGACTTTGGAAACACTAAGAGTGTTTGAACCACTCGAATGTGATTGTAATTTCTACTGTATCGTCTGATCAATAGTAGAATTTGTTGCTGCTCTCTCCATGAATATAGCATGATCAAACCACACAAATTTGGTGTTTGATTTATCTCTTTGTTTTGTCTATTTAATTATTCAATCGCTTGCTTTCGCAACACCTACCTAATCCGGCGAGGGGTGGCTGACCTCACCAACCACCACCAATTGGTTTGAATAAGTATGCTTCATTATTTTGCCTTTTTAATGTATCAAAAACTAGAGATATCTCGTTCACGGCAACTCGGGTGGAGAGTACAGAAATAAATTAACTTAGTCCTCACCATGTTCGTGTTTGAATAAATCGCCATTCATCTTTGGAATAAATCTAAACCCTAATTGTCGACTTCTTAATTCGTCATGTGGCGTGATAACGTAAGTACGCAGCTCTTTGTTGTTTGAGCAAGGCAATCAAGACTACGCCACTTGCGCAAGTCGAGCGATTCCCTCATTTGTCAGCCAAGACGTAACAATTTCGGACGCATCCTTATTTACAACGGACAGTCAAAAAGTAATAATTTCAGACAGTCTCCACCTCTTTTACAACCGACAGTCTACATTTTAATCTCCTCGTTATCCTCTCCACATCCACATACCGCATATCTCCTGTCGAGTGCTCTCTCAGCGTCATTACTATTTCCAAAGAATTTCCCCAAGCCTCGTCCATGGCACCTCCTCACTTCCTCCTCGTGACCTTCCCCGGCCAGGGACACATAAACCCTTCCCTCCAATTCGCCAAGCGTCTCCTGCGTGTTGGCGCTCACGTGACCTTCGCCACCGCCATCCGTGCCCGCCACTGCATGGCCGAGTCGAAATATTCCTCCGCAGGGCTATCCTTCGTCAGCATCTCCGATGGCTACGATGACGGTTTCGAAAACTGGGATGATATCGAGCTATACATGGATGAGCTCAACCGACGAGGATCACAGACTTAAGCGACCTCATCGCCTTGAACCGTGGGAACGGACGGCGATTCTCGGGTGTATTCTGTAGAAATTTCTCTACAGAAATAACTAATTAATCAAGAATAATTAGATCCATATATGATTGTAAAACACCAAAACTTATATGTACAGCGGAATTAAAACATACATGTTTGAGCCATAACTTACTTGATGAAAAACAGATCAAACTGATGTAATCAGTGATCTATCGGTATGCCGGATCTTCCTCTCTATGACCTATTTCGGTTTAGCAGCTTTTATGGGATCAAGCGACTGATAGGTATAACCTACCCTTTTATAGGCTAGAGAGGGGACCTAGCAAATCCCAATCAATAGAGTGTCAACTAGGCCCCTCCCATTACGGGCTTCAGTTAAACACAATTGCCTACACTTTGCTGCTCAACTAGGCCCGTTAGTAATAGATGCCATAACCCAATTCAATAAGATCACTTAAGGGTTTAACATACATTGGAATATCCATTAACCCGATTATTTAAAATAGAAAATTGATTAATTAATGTAAACCCATTATAGGAAATTTCCAACATTCTCCCACTTGGGTTACATTAATTAACTTATTTTATTTTTGAAAACGATTTTATTTTGAAAACGACACTCTCGGGTTAATAACTGAAAATTTGTTTTATGTGGCTACAATTTTGAAAAATAATATTCCAATAACGGCATCTCAAAACCAATCCAATCATATATAATCCTATTATAGAACTATGGCGATCAACGTGTTAAGAAAATACCGTAACACATGACCTTCCATAATCACATATAATAAGCATTATATTTTCATGGATCATGGGCCTAGTAGTGTAGTAAGAAATAGTGCCAACATGTGATTAAAATATACACTATTTCTTATCGGTCCTCAATGCAATTTCTCAACGACATGAAACTGCATTAGCGCAATTTCTAAACAACATGAAATTGCCTTAGTGCGATTTCTAAACAATATGAAATTGCACAACTATGTCACAATCCAACATGAGATCTCATAATTAGTGACATCCAGTCGTCTTTAAACTAAAATTTGTTTAAAGATACTGTTTCATATTTCCATTTCTCAGTCGACAGGAGAAAGGATAATAATAAAATGATGATCATCAAAAGTAAATGCTTTAATAAACATTATAAAAGCATTATAGGTTTTCATATAACTATAATAGCTAGAAATACAAATTATATAGCTCCCACTAACAAAAGAGATAAAAAAGACTCTAAAACACCCATATTCCTCACATGATCTTTAAACATAATGGGTCGTAAACCTTTTGTTAGAGAATCAGTTAACATGGATTCAGTTCTAATATTCTCAATCACAATGTCTCCCTTTTTGACTAAGTCTTTATCAGTATAATATTTGATCCAGTCAACATCTCAACTGTGGCATTGTTGTTGTTCACAACAAAAGTAGCTGTTTGACACACATAATGCAATATGATCAATTATGGGCAATAATCAATTCCATAAAATAATTAGTACATTATAAACTCCCCTTTGGGCAGAGCATATAATGCACCATTATTTTTCACAGCATGAAGTCAAGGAGAATTACATATAATTGTCAATGATTCATCCCCTTTGGGCAGACAAATCATTTAAATTATACATCTCCATGATATCAATATATAGAGATAGATAAGGAGAATTACATATAATCTTCAAAGATCCATCCCCTTTGGGCAGACAAATCCTTTAAATTATACATCTCCATTATTCCAACATAGGGGAATTACACATAACTCTCAAAATTTATCCCCTTTAGGCGAGATAAACCTTTTGAATCACACATCCCCATCAATCATCTCTAATATATCAATAGAGAGGGGAATTACACATAACTTTCAAAAATTTATCCCCTTTGGGCAGATAAATCTTTTGAGTCATACATCCCCATCTTTTAATTTTAGAATTTATCTTCATGCAATTTTTAAATTAATATACACAATAACCCCCTTTGGGTAGGTGATTGTATATACTAATTTTTATCAACAAGGAACTTCAATAATTTACAAACTTTAACAATTTGTAAATAATGTTCCATTTAATTAATGCCCAAAAATTCATCAAACAATATGAAGCACTTTACGACATGTGCTTCCCAAGATCATATTACATTTATCAAACAACAATTTTTGCCACAATTTTATGTGCCTATTTCTACAATTAAGCATATAAGATTATCTAGTTAAATTCAAGAAGAAAGTATAGATAATCTATGCTAAATTAGGGAAAGTGAATACCGATATTCTATCCCTCATATACTATAACAAATTTCCATAAATTAAAAATAGAAAAATAGGCACAATATTTTTTTTATGGAATTAAAAATGGATAGCAATAAATAATTCCAAATAAATATTTAAATATGCCAAAATTAAAATTTACCATACAAAAAAAAAAATCATAAATTAAAAATTAGGCATATTAAAAAAAAATTGAAACAAGATAGGCCATGGAGGACCCTACACTTCCCCATGCACCATTCTGTGCACGTGGATCTAACAGCTTGGCTGCACTACATCAATAAGCTTTGTTGATATTGAGGCAAACTATTGGAGAATGTTATAATTTATTTAAGACCTCACACTTCACACATGATGGAGGCAAACACATGGAGGAACGCAATCCTGCACTAGCTATAGGCACATGAGCATGACAACTGAAATTTACAGTGTCCAAAGGAGAAGTGAGGATAGCTCAAAATCTATTATCTCAGGTGCTTATTCAAATTAGCTGAATCTCATTAACACCAAACAATAGAGAGACTCGAAACCAAACTAATTTGATAGCCTAAAAGAGAGATGACGATAACAATAGAAGATAAAGGGAGCTCGTCAATGCACATGAATAAATTTACTGATACAATATAACACTTATTAACACTACATAATACTGTTTTCTCTATGGTATTATGTTATACTAATGTTTCAAGAAGTAGTGGGCAATTGACCACTTCTCATACATGGCTTTATAGTAGGCATAGACAAAAGCCATGTGAAAAGTAAGTCCTCCCCACTGATGCAACCCAAGAAATTAATGAAGTCGATATTTGTTCAAATGGCGACAATGTTACCAATCCTTCACGAAGATTATCCCTTTTATTAAATAGTTTATATCTTAATCAAAGCAAAACCACAAAGTAGGTCAACAATCCTGTTATAAGCTCCAAAACATCAACTATGAGACTAAATGAACAAGTCCCAATTACAATACAAAATCCTTCATAAAAAATCAAGCCTCGCATTGCTCCATAGTCCCTATGAAGGTCCTATTTCGGATTAGTATTGTTTTCATAGTCGAACAAATAATCTCATCTTTACTCGAATTTGCTACTTCAACTTGGAGTAGGAAACCATATAATTTGGTTAATAAGTCTAACTTGGACTTTCCTTTTTCTTGATAGTAAGTTCAACAAAATCAAGAAAGTGAATTCACGTATAATTAAGACAATCTTGCATCCAATCAAAATCCAAGATGAATTAATTTAAGAAAAACCAAACTAAATCGTCCATATTCAAGCTTCAAAAATTATTGTTCTTGTCTTGTAGCTTCAATCTACTGCTACTCATCTTCAAAAACTCAAACAATAATACATAATACTAGAACCTCTAAACCTCAAAAATCAGATACAATTAAAAAGCAGTATCTCTAATTTCATCCCATCTAGAGGCTCGCATTTGCATCGTTGGGTTCAACAACTATTATTTAAAACAATGATGGACTCAATGTCCTAGCCATGACATTGCAATTAACCACAAGTGAGGAGATCATGGGAAAGAAAGGAAGAACAAGCAAGATTGCTGCATTTTCTTTTGCACGAAATTTTTTTTTTTTTTTTTTATGTAGACCCTGTCTTACTAGAGAAAAGGTCAAAAAAAAAAAATTGAAACTATCCCAAAACTCCAGCCAAAGCAAACCACCACAAGATGGAACCAAAAATCAAACTACCCATATAGATCGAGAAATACAAGAACCAAACCTAATCAATCAATGCACTCGATCACGCATGGGAAGCAAAGGGATCCGTCATCAACCATAGAGTTAAGCCTCAATTCACTCGAATAGATGGCTAAAAACCCGTAGATAGGCGGCAATACAGGCACCCGCAAAAGCCAAGAAAACCAACAGGTAAAGTCCAAAACCAAACAAAGCCCAAAAATTTTCCACACCCAGAAAAGAAAAGAAAAACTTTGAATTGCATCGGACCAAAAACAATCTACTCAAGAAACAACATGGGTTCATGGGCAATATTTGAAAGGGAACATATCGAGACCCAAGAATCGCAACTTCTGAATCTAAACCACATTGAACCCAAGAATCACAATATAATACCTATATAATAATTGCTAACATACATCATTCAATTAGAAAAAAAAAAAATTCTAATTTTTTTTTTTTTTTTTTAGAACCTTTACAAAATTATGAACCCCTAGAATTTCAAATTTGAAATTCTCACTCAATGCTCAATAAAACTATATAAATTATATATGGTAAGAAAAATCTCAACATGTAGAATAAAAGCCCTAAAATTTCAGAATCGATTGATCTATGCAGAAGGATTTCATTAACTAATTATGCTCCAAAAAATCCAAAAATATTATATGTCGAAATTAAGACCTATATGAACATTTTTCATGAAGGAGTCGACCTCTAGATCTCAACACAGAAATTGGAAAAAAATCGACAAAAGCAATAGGCGGACAACATGCATAGCAAAACTGAACAGAAGATTTTACAGATTACTAAACTGACTTTGGATGATGATTTTGGATAGCAACTGACACCGGATCGGGTGTTCTATGGCTTTTTGGAAAGCTCTTCAAGTTGACTTCGAATATTGTGAAGATGTCAAACACTAAAAAGCTTGTTTACTAGCTTGTTTCCAGACATATGCATAGAGAGGTTTATCATAGATCCGAAATTGCAAAATAACGATCATCCAAGAAATCAATCATATCATCATCATCATAACTTATCTCTTCAATTCTAATGCATTATTTTTACCTATTAAATAAGTACTTTGATTTGATTTGACCCACAAAAAAAAAAATATTTTGATTGACTGAAGTCACATAAGAAATTGTAAATCACAAGCTGATATAAGCTCAAACCAAAAGAAACAAATACGATAAATAACATATCGGATTTGTTAAAATAAAATAAAAAAATTGGGTTATACAATCATATATGACCTGCTCTGATACCACATGTAGAAATTTCTAATTCCCCTCTATATTAATATAATAGAGATAATTGATGGGGATGTATAACTCAAAAGTTTTATCTTCCTAAAGGGGATAAATTTTGGAGTTATGTGTAATTCTCCTCTATGTTGTGATAATGGAGATGTATAATTTAAAGGATTTGTCTGCCCAAAGGGGATGGATCTTTGAAGATTATATGTAATTCTCCTTATCTATCTCTATATATTGATATCATGGAGATGTATAATTTAAATGATTTGTCTGCCCAAAGGAGATGAATCATTGATAATTATATGTAATTCTCCTTGTTGTTAACTATGAAAAATAATAGTATATTATACGCTATGCCCAAAGGGGAGTTTATAATGTACTAATTATTTTATGGAATTACTTATTGCCCATAATTGATCATATTGCATTATGTGTGTCAAACAGTTACTTTTGCTATGAACAACAACAATGCCACGGCTGAGATGTTAATCAGATCAAATATTATATTGTTAAGGACTTAGTCAAAAAGGAGACATTGTGATTGGAAATATTAGAACTAAGTCCATGTTAGCTGATCCTCTAACAAAAGATCTATGACTCATTTTGTTTAAAACACCCATATTCTTTATATGGTATTTAAACAAAATGAGTCATAGATCTTGAAATTAGAGATACTGCTTTTCAATTGTATCTGATTTTTGAGGTTTAGAGGTTCTAGTATTGTGTATTATTGTTTGAGTTTTTTGAAGATGAGTAGCAGTAGATTGAAGCTACAAGACAAGAACAATAATTTTTTGAAGCTTGAATATGGACGATTTAGTTTGGTTTTTATTCAATTAATTCATCTTGGATTTTGAATGGATGCAAGATTGTCTTAATTATACGTGAATTCACTTTCTTGATTTTGTTGAACTTATTGTCAAGAAAAAGGAAAGTCCAAGTTAGACTTATTAACCAAATTATATGGTTTCCTACTCCAAGTTGAAGTAGCAAATTCGAGTAAAGATGAGATTATTAATTCGACTATGAAAACAATACTAATCCGAAATAGGACCTTCATAGGGACTATGGAGCAATGCAGCGCTTGATTTTTTTATGAAGGATTTTGTATTGTAATTGGGACTTGTTCATTTAGTCTCAATGTTTTGTGATGAGCTTATAGCAGGATTGTTGACATACTTTGTGGTTTTTCTTTGATTAAGATATAAACTATTTAATAAAAGGGATAATTTTCATGAAGGATTGGTAACATTGTCGCTATTTGAACAAATGTCGACTTAATTAATTTCTTGGTTGCATCAGTGGGGAGGGCTTACTTTTCACATGGCTTTTGTCTATGCCTACTATAAAGTCATGTATGAAAAGTGGTCAATTGCCCACTACTTCTTGAAACATTAGTATAACATAATACCATAGAGAAAACAGTATTATGTAGTGCTAATAAGTGTTATATTGTATCAGTAAATTTATTCATGTGCATGGATGAGCTCCCTTTATCTTCCATTGTTATCATCATCTCTCCGTCAAGCTATCAAATTAGTTTGGTTTCGAGTATCTTTATTGTTTGGTGTTAATGAGATTCAGCTAATTTGAATAAGCACATGAGATAACAGATTTTGAGCTATCCTCACTTCTCATTTGGACACTGTGAATTTCAGTTGTCATGCTCATGTGCCTATAGCTAATGTAGGATTGCGTTCCTCCATGTGTTTGCCTCCATAATGTGTGAAGTGTGAGGTCTTAAATGAATTATAACATTCTCCAATAGTTTGCCTTGATATCAGCAAAGCTTATTGATGTAGTGCAGCCAAGCTGTTAGCCCCACGTGCACGGAATGATGTGTAGGGCAAGTGTAGGGTCCTTTGAGACCCGTTTTGTTTCAATTTTTTTTTAATATGCCTAATTTTTAATTTATGATTTTTTGGTATGGTAAATTTTAATTTTGGCATATTTAAATATTTATTTGGAATTATTTATTGTTATCCATATTTAATTCCATGAAAAATAATTTTGTGCCTATTTTTCCAATTTTTAATTTATGGAAATTTATTATAGGGTATGAGGGATAAGATGACAATATTCACTTTCCCTAATTTAGCATAGATTATCTATACTTTCTTGCTTGAGTTTAACTAGATAATCTTATATGCTTAATTATAGAAATAGGCACATAAAATTGTGGCAAAAATTGTTGTTTGATAAATGTAATATGATCTTGGGAAGCACATGTCGTAAAGTGTTTCATATTGTTTGATGAATTTTTGGGCATTAATTAAATGGAACATTATTTACAAATTGTTAAAGTTTGTAAATTATTGAAGTTCCTTGTTGATAAAAATTAGTATATACAATCACCTACCCAAAGGGGGTTATTGTGTATATTAATTTAAAAATTGCATGAAGATAAATTCTAAAATTAAAAGATGGGGATGTATGACTCAAAAAGATTTATCTGCCCAAAGGGGATAAATTTTTGAAAGTTATGTGTAATTCCCCTCTCTATTGATATATTAGAGATGATTGATCGGGATGTGTGATTCAAAAGGTTTATCTGCCTAAAGGGGATAAATTTTGAGAGTTATGTGTAATTCCCCTCTATGTTGGAATAATGGAGATGTATAATTTAAAGGATTTGTCTGCCCAAAGGGGATGGATCTTTGAAGATTATATGTAATTCCGTGTATTAGCACAATTTCAGTGTGAACCCATAAAATTGAAACACAATAATCGGCCTGGAAATAAATAATTCACTTCAAAAAATTATTGTTCTTGTCTTGTAGCTTCAATCTACTGCTACTCATCTTCAAAAAACTCAAACAATAATACACAATACTAGAACCTCTAAACCTCAAAAATCAGATACAATTGAAAAGTAGTATCTCTAATTTCACCCCATCTAGAGGCTCTGCATTTGCATCGTTGGGTTCAACAACTAATATATTTAAAACAATGATGGACTCAATGTCCCAGCCATGACATTGCAATTAACCACAAGTGAGGAGATCATGGGAAAGAAAGGAAGAACAAACTAGATTGCCGCATTTTCTTTTGCACGTATATAATCAAATAGAACCTATTATTCAATCTAATAAAATCCATACTACTTTCCGGTAATCATTCCATATAATCAAACGAAAAAAAAAAAAAAAAAAAAACTTTTGATGTAGACCCTGTCTTACTAAAGAAAAGGTCAAAAAAAAAAATTGAAACTATCCCAATACTCCAGCCAAAGCAAACCACCACAAGATGTAACTAAGAATCAAACTACCCATATAGATCGAGAAATACAAGAACCAGACCCAATCAATCAATGCACTCGATCACACATGGGAAGCAAAGGGATCCGTCATCAACCATAGAGTTGAGCCTCAATTCACTTGAATAGATGGCTAAAAACCCGTAAATAGGCGGCAATACAGGCGACAATACAGGCACTCGTGAAAGCCAAGAAAACCAACAGGTAAAGTCCAAAACCAAACAAAGCCCAAAAATTTTCCACACTCAGAAAAGAAAAGAAAAACTTTGAATTGCATCAGACCGAAAACAATCTACTCAAGAAACAACATGGGTTCATGGGCAATAATTGAAAGGGAACATATCGAGACCCAAGAATTGCAACTTCCGAATCTAAACCACATTGAACCCAAGAATCACAATATAACAATACCCATATAATAATTGCTTACATACATCATTCAATTAAAAAAAAATTTCAAAATTTTTAGAACCTTTTCAAAATTATGAATTCAAGAATTTTGAATTTCTCAATATATACTCAATGAAATTATACAAATTATATATGGTGGGAACAATCTCGACGTGTAAAACAAAAGCCCTAAAATTTCAAAATCGATTGATCTATGCAGAAGGTTTTCATCCACTAATTATGCTCGAAAAAATCCAAAAATATTATATGTCGAAATTAAGACCTATATGAATATTTTTCATGAAGGAGTCGACCTCTAGATCTCAACACAGAAATTGAAAAAAAAATCGACAAAAGCAACAGGCGGACAACATGCATATCAGAACTGAACAAAAGATTTTTTACAGATTACTAAACTGACTTTGGACAATGATTTTGGATAGCAACTGACACCGGATCTGGGTGTTCTATGGCTTGTTGGAAAGCTCTTCAAGTTGACTTCGAATGTTATGAAGACACCAAACACTAAAAAGCTTGTTTACTAGCTCGTTTCCAGACATATGCATAGAGAGGTCTATCATAGATCCGAAATTACAAAACAACAATCATCCAAGAAAACAAACATATCATCATCATCATAACTTATCTCTTCAATTCTAATGCATTATTTTTACCTATTTAATAAGTACTTTGATTTGATTTGACCAAAAAAAAAAAAATACTTTGATTGACCGAAATTGCATAAGAATTTGTAAATCACAAACTAACATAACTCAAAACCAAAAGGAACAAACACGGTAAACAACATACCGGATTTGTTAAAAAAAATTGGGTTCTACAATTATATATGACCTGCTCTGATACCACATGTAGAAATTTCTCTACAGAAATAACTAATTAATCAAGAATAATTAGATCCATATATGATTGTAAAACACCAAAACTTATATGTACAGCGGAATTAAAACATACATGTTTGAGCCATAACTTACTTGATGAAAAATGCAGATCAAACCGATGTAATCGTGATCTATCGGTATGCCGGATCTTCCTCTCTATGACCTATTTCGGTTTAGCAGCTTTTATGGGATCGCGACCGATAGGTATAACCTACCCTTTTATAGGCTAGAGAGGGGACCAAGAAATCCCAATCAATAGAGTGTCAACCAGGCCCCTCCCATTACGGGCCCGTTAAACACACCGCCTACACTTTCTTTCGCTCAACTAAGCCCGTTAGTAATAGATGCCATAACCCAATTCAATAAGATCACTTAAGGGTTTAACATACATTGGAATATCCATTAACCCGATTATTTAAAATAGAAAATTGATTAATTAATGTAAACCCATTATAGGAAATTTCCAACATATTCTACACCACCCTCCTTCCGTGGGCTGCCGAAGTCGCTCGTTCTCATGGCATTCCTTCGACACTCGTTTGGATTCAGCCGGCCACTGTTTTGGACTTCTACTATTATTACTTCCATGGCTACGGTGATCTTATTCGAAGCACAGGCGACAATCCTTCAGTGCCAATCCAATTGCCTGGGTTGCCGCCTCTCATGGCCTGTGACGTACCCTCCTTTTGCAATGCCAAAAATGAGTACAACTTCAGCCTCCCGCTTTTCCAACGGCATTTCGAGGTACTACTTGAGGAGGCCAATCCAAGGATTTTGGCAAACACCTTCGATGCGCTAGAACCGGACGCCATACGGGCAATTGATAAGTTCGAGGTGATTGGGATCGGGCCGCTGATCCCATCCGCGTTTCTGGACGGGCAAGATCCATCAGACACTTCCTTCGGAGGTGATCTCTTCAAGAGCTCGAGCAGCTACACGGAGTGGCTGGACACGAAGCCAAAGGCGTCGGTGATCTACCTGTCGTTTGGGAGCATCTCTGTGCTATCGAAGCCACAGAAGGAGGAGATGGCACAGGCGCTCCTAGAGACTGGCCAGCCGTTCTTGTGGGTCATCCGGGAAAGCAGGAAGGAAGAGGGAGACGAAAATAGATTGAGCTTGAAAGAAGAACTAGATAAGCTAGGGATGATAGTGCCTTGGTGCTCGCAAGTGGAGGTCCTATCGCACCCTTCGGTGGGGTGCTTCGTGACGCACTGTGGGTGGAACTCCACATTGGAGAGCTTGGTCTGCGGGGTGCCCGTGGTGGCATTCCCGCAGTGGAGCGATCAGCAGACGAACGCCAAGCTCGTGGCGGATGTGTGGAGGACGGGGGTAAAGGTGACGCCCAACGAGCAAGGCCTGGTGGAGAGGGGCGAGATGAGGAGGTGCTTGGAGCTGGTGGTGGGAGATGGAGAGGAGGGGGAGGAGATGAGAAGGAATGCCCAGAAGTTTAGGGAGCTGGCGAGGGAGGCCGTGAAGGAAGGTGGGTCTTCGGACAAGAACCTCAGGGCCTTCGTGAGCGAGGTCAGAGAAGCGTCTGGTTGAGTAAGAGAGTGAATTGTCTATGGTACCGCTGCCAGCAGCTAACGTGGTGTCTTCATGTCGATGTATTTGGGGACTTTTAGCAAATACACATGTTGTATGGCTTTCATGCAATCCTTCATTTGGTTCAGCCAAGATATCCAATTTTAAATATTCTCTTCTACTATTAAAAGTGTAGATTGCTTATTAGGTACTTAATACTCTTCATAAAGTATTCATCTGACCCAATGTGTTTGCAAATTTATTATGTAATTGGATGGTTGAGATAGAAAAATCATGATATCCCCCTCAAGAAACTCCGAACAAAGTGATTCTCAAAGCACTAGAAAGCTCACAACTTGATTTTTATGATCTCATCAAGTGATTTGCAAAAATCGTGTAATTTCGGATCCCATCTAGATTGGATAATTTAATCGTGATATTTAGCGATCCCACCATCCAATTTGATCAAATTGGGCGTTGTAGGAAAGTTATTGCAGAGCAAGCCAATCGAAATTTTGACAAGGGTGACCTATGACTGAAAGTTGGTAAAAAAGTTAGATGTGTTCGATCATCCTTGTACAAATAAATTTTTATTTTTATTTATTATAAATAGTATTATTCTTCATTAGACAATGGGCTCATCATGCAATTCATTTATATCTTTGCTTAGTCGTTAATGCAACATCACTCATGCTCATGTGACATGCCATTTCAAATAACCATGCAATATGTCATGTGATATCAATTGACAATTCCAATATTCAATTCCAACCAATCAATAATCACGTACATTCCCTAATTCTCGGAAATAATTCAATAAACCAAACACTTTCAATTCAAATCGATCTTCGATCATGCATTTCCTCATTATACACGGGTATAACTAACAACCAGTACTTCAATAAATTACAACAATCAATAACACATCAAATTAAGACTAAAATTAGCTTTCGCATGAACAGTATTGTGAACGGTAATCGTGAACAATAACTATGAACAGTAAATTTTAGAATTCATTTATTAATAAATTAAACTCAGAAATTAAAAAATATATTAATTAAAACAATTAATCAATCAATTTAAGTTAAACATGCTTAATTAAACCATAAAACACAATTAAGCACCAATTAAGCACAATAAGAAAAAGTAAGCTAAGCTAATCTTAATCGTCTATCTAATCATCTATCTTAGTGCTAATATAACTTAATTAAACTCTTTAAACCAAAATTATCACTAACTAAACCAACCCTAAGCAAGTTTAGCACTAACAAATGATTATGGGCTAAACTCACTCGTTAATGGGGCCAACAACACGAACGCGGCGGCGGCGACGAAGGCAACACCCGAGGACCTCTACCACAACAATTCAAGGCAGTCCTGGGGTCAAAACAGTAGCAACAAACTCGGACTCCCTCTGCAACTCTGAAAAATTGACTGTCGGAGGAGGAAATAAGTTGACCGGAGCTAAAACAGGTTGGCCGGAGCTCCGACGAGCGGTTGGCCGGTGACCGGTGGCACCTAAGGGTTGAGAGGGAACGGATGGTGGTTGGGCTAGGCGGAGATCAAGCCAAAACAGGAGGAAAAAGGTTAAAACAGGCGGTTTAGTGCAAGGACAAATGGGTTGGTGAGCAAGAGCTTCTGCTCGGTCGGTGGGTCAGTTGGTGGCTTCGACCAGCGAATAGCCATCATAGTCCATACGGATTTTGTCTCCTAAGCATAGTGGTTGATGGCATGGGTGGTGATCAACACGGGGAGGCCACGAACAACTCAATTTTCAGAGGAAGGTCAGAAGTAGAAGCAGAATGAAGGAAGAGAAATAAGGGAGAGAGAGGGTGTGTGGTTTTGGAGGGTTGAAGGGGAGAGAGAGTGAAATGAGAGCTGCTAGACAAGCCCTAATAAGGCCAATAAATGTTGCTTCAACTCCCCATGAACATGGCATCATCTTCTCTCTCTTCTTTTGTTATTTCTTCAAAATATCTAGGGGCAAAATGGTCATTTCTACCTTGCACACTTGGGCTGAAAATGAAGGGTGAGCCTAAGAAACGGGCTAGAAAATGAATAGGAATGGGTTTGGGAATTTGTTGGGCTCGAGACGGCTCAAGGTTAGACAATGGGCTTGAAATAGCCTAAGAAAAGGGTAAAATTGTCGATTTGGTCCAATGGGCTCACTTGCTTGTCTTAGGTCTACCATGGTGGTTGTCCCACCTTGGGCATAAGGCCCTACACTGGTCTTGCCTAACCCACATCCTCGTAGGCTCCTTTCCTCGGTCCATAAACCCCTTTTCCAAAAACTTGGCTTAACTGACACTGTCGATTATCGAAGAAGAATTGTCCAAAAGTCTGTCCAAGAATTCCCGAAAATTCAAAGTGCAATCTTGGATTCTTATGTCATGTCAATTTCGCCCAAATGCCATTTTGGTATAACTCAAATTGACAGGCGACTTCGAGAATTCATGCGTAACCGACTAGTGCCAATTCACGTTCAAGATTTCTCGACACATGGATGTCCTTAACTATATGAAATTGTGAATGATAGATTCTTATTTCAAAGTACACGATTACCAAGGATTGACATAGAGTCATTCACGGGTTCGATAATAGTAAATGGAATCACCCGTAATCCCATTATGTTCTATCCGCGAATCGACTTCTAGTGGTCCCTGAAAGCGGCCTACATAACTACAGGATCGTCCTTATGCAAGTCTCACGGTCGAGTCATTTTCCTAGGTCAAGTTCTTTAGTCGCACGAGTTCTGTTCTCATTAACCTTTCTCCTCAAGGTTAGTATCAAGGGAGTGATCAGTTTCGAGTGAGATCAACCAACAATATATTGACGAAATTCATGTTCATTTATCCCTCAAAGGGCTCGAAATTCAAGATGTCACAGAGGGCCCTTGCTATGCTTAATTGAGTGGACCACTATGCAATTTGACAAAATTGTCGAGAAAGCTGGTACTAATAAAGGTGCTACGAATTCTTAGCAACCTTATAACTTGCACGCAACGGAGGAGGGAGAAAGAGTCAATTATATAGATTAGGAGTGAACGGTTTTAGGAACAGTCCAGGTTCCATTAGGTTCTACTTAGAACTTGAAATCTACACATCAAAACTGATTTGTCAGTTTTTGGAACTTGGAATCTGTCTTGCACACCCTATAACCTAAAACCTACTCTATCATCAACTCCAAGGTCTACTCAGGTTTTGCCTATATTCTTAATTAAATAGTTATAGTGTATCATTACCTCTAATGATCATTATTTGCTACTACAATATATTGACCACAACTCATATTTAGACATAAGAATAATATGAAATTTTTTGACAAAGTATAAGTTTATATTATGAATATTGCCAGAAATGAAAGCTGAGACTAGTGGTTTCAAATTATATATTCATCATCAGACACCATTAAATACCTCAAGATGCTACAAAAATATTAAATAAGAAAACGTAAGATTTGTTTTAAGTTCCAGGTTCCATGTTTAGGAACTTCGAACCTATCTACTGAAACTAATTTTTCAATTTTAAAATCTAGAACCTACTCTGCATATCTTGTAACTTGAAATCGTAACAATTCTCATTAGTTCGTTTCTCAATCATACTATGAAAACATGCTCACCCTCAACACTGAGTGGTCTATACAAACCCACACTATTGTAACTATTGATCATGTGATTATATTATGCATTCCGAGTTTTATGTAAATTTGTTTACGAGAGGGAGGAAGAGGTAGAAAGAGGGCATGGACGTGCGGTTGTGATTGACGGATGGGGGAAGGGGAGGACTGAGCGAGTTAGTGGAGTAAGTAAATACATACAGGTGGCATGCACTTGACCATGAGGCACGAGGTAGACACAAATTAGGAAAAGATCAGATGCGGGTTCCATCAGTCACATCCACCGTACCATTTATGATTGAGGCCAAATGGCAAATTTGTCTGGTTTCCTGCTTGCGGCATTAAATTTGGGTGGGATGGGATTAGCATGCAATTCCTACTATCCTTTTTTTCTTTTTGGGGAAAAAAAAAAGAAAAAGAATGGGAATAATAAAAAATCAGATTAACATCAGATACACCTTGTCATCCAAGGCGTAATAACTCCAGACACATCCTTGTTTATAACGGACAGCCTCCACCTTAATCTCCTCGTTAATCGTCTCCCAATCCACACGCGACATATCTTCTGCCGAGTGCTGTCTCAGCGTCATCACTATTTCCAAAGAATTTCTTTAAGCCTCGTCCATGGCACCTCCACACTTCCTCCTCGTGACCTTCCCCGGCCAGGGCCACATAAACCCTTCCCTCCAATTCGCCAAGCGTCTCCTGCGTGTCGGCGCTCACGTGACCTTCCCCTCCGCCATTCGTGCCCGCCACTGCATGTCCGAGTCGAAATCTTCCCTCGCAGGGCTAGCCTTCGCCAGCTTCTCCGATGGCTACGACGACGGTTTCGAAAACTGGGATGATATCGAGCTATACATGGATGAGCTCGACCGACGAGGATCACAGACTTTAAGCGACCTCATCGCCTTGAACCATGGGAACGGTCGGCGATTCTCGGGTATATTCTACACCACCCTCCTTCCGTGGGCTGCCGAAGTCGCTCGTTCTCATGGCATTTTTTCGACACTCGTTTGGATTCAGCCGGCCACTGTTTTGGACTTCTACTATTATTACTTCCATGTTTACGGTGATCTTATTTGAAGCACAGGCGACAATCCTTCGGTGCCAATCCAATTGCCTGGGTTGCCGCCTCTCATGGCCTGTGACGTACCCTCCTTTTGCAATGCCAAAAATGAGACAACTTCAGCCTCCCGCTCTTCCAACGGCATTTCGAGGTACTACTTGAGGAGGCCAATCCAAGGATTTTGACAAACACCTTCGATGCGCTGGAACCGGACGCCATACGGGCTATTGATGAGTTCGAAGTGATTGGGATCGGGCCACTGATCCCATCCGCGTTTCTGGACGAGCAAGATCCATCAGACACTTCCGTCGGAGGTGATCTCTTCAAGAGCTCGAGCAGCTACATGGAGTGGCTGGACGCGAAGCCAAAGGCGTCGGTGATCTACCTGTCGTTTGGGAGCATCTCCGTGCTATCAAAGCCACAGAAGGAGGAGATGGCACAGGCGCTCTTAGTGACTGGCCGGCCGTTCTTGTGGGTCGTCCGGGAAAGCAGGAAAGAAGAGAGAGACGAGGATAGGTTGAGCTTCAAAGAAGAACTAGAAAAGTTAGGGATGATAGTGCCGTGGTGCTCGCAAGTGGAGGTCCTATCGCACCCTTCGGTGGGGTGCTTTGTGACGGACTGCGGATGGAACTCCACATTGGAGAGCCTGGTCTGCGGGGTACCCGTGTTGGTGTTCCCGCAGTGGAGCGATCAGCAGACGGAACGCCAGGCTCGTGGCGGATGTGTGGAGGACGGGGGTAAAGGTGACGCCCAACGAGCAAGGCCTGGTGGAGAGCGGCGAGATGAGGAGGTGCTTGGAGCTGGTGGTGGGAGATGGAGAGGAGGAGGAGGAGATGGGAAGGAATGCCCAGAAGTTTAGGGAGCTGGCGAGGGAGGCCGTGAAGGAAGGTGGGTCTTCGGACAAGAACCCCAGGGCCTTCGTGAACGAGGTGAGAGAAGCGTCTGGTTGAGTAAGAGAGTGAATTGTCTATGGTATCGCTGCCAGCAGCTAACGTGGTGTCTTCATGTCGATGTATTTGGGGACTTTTAGCAAATACATATGTTGTACGGCTTTCATGCAATCCTTCATTTGGGCGTGGAGTCGTAGCTTGTCGTTTAGGACAAATTTGTGTCTTTTTCTGGGCGTCATTTGCTCTTCTTTTCTTTGTTTTTTTCCATCTTATATGCCGGTTATAAATCTTTTCACATTTCTCCATTTAATCATTTTTGCTAATTTTGACTACGCTTGTACTATACTAATTTTGCTCATATAAATCAAATTTACGGTCCACAAATTCACCACATGTTACGACAACTTCGCGTGCAAATGCCGGAGCTATTTCATTGGATTCCACAAATGCAAAAAATCATCCGAATCTTGCTGCAATGATTTAACTAATCCCAGAAACTTTAATCGGTAATCTCATCGTGAAAAGTAAATTTTCCTTTTGAATCTCACCCCGCCTCGTGCAACTCGTTGCGCCGAGCGCCTTCGCTGGGCGAAGAGCTCATCCACAGGTCAATGGAAGAGGGTGGGTTGAGCCACTTGTTCAAAATCCCACCATTAGGCATGTGAGAGAGATTAGTCTTCTTAAGTAAATGATAAAAAATTTAAAAGTTATCCGTGTTCGTCTTGGTTGCGTGCGATAAGAATGGACTATGTTACTATGGTTGTTCGGCCAATTCTTGTGGCAATTTTTCCATCTTTGATAAGAGAAGTCTTCACTTATCTTGGCAATGTACAATAATATATCCTTAACAAATTACAAATTCAATTAAAGATTAAAATAATAATAATGAGACACCCAGTAACTAATTTTTGTGGAAACACTTTAAAATGGACTATCTATAATTCTCTGTCAGTCACTCAGTTTGTATGTGCATCCCTATTACTCTGAACCACGGTCATATGTGATAAAGAATAATTTTCTAAATAGAGCGACCTTTTTTTTTTGGGTGAGCCAAGATTCAATTTTAAATATTGTCTTCTACTATTAAAAGTGCAGATTGCTTATTAGGTACATAATACTCTTCATAAAGTATTCATCTGACCCGATGCCTCTGCAAATTTATCATGAGAAGGAAAAATCCTGATTTCAGCCTCAAGAAACTCCGAATGAAGTGATTCTCAAGGCGCTAGAAAGCTCACAACTTGTTTTCTATGATCTCATCAAGTGATTTGCGAAAATCGTGTAATTTCAGATCCCATCTATATTGGATAGTTTAATCGCAATGTTCAGCGATCCCACCATCCAATTTATTTAAATTGGGCGTTGTGGGAAAGCTCTTGCAGAGCAAGCCGGTTGAAATTTTGACAAGGGTGACCTATGACCGAAAGTTGGTAAAATAATTGGATGTGTGCAATCATCCTGTCGCGACCTAAAAAAATTTTCTTGAGTCCTGAGGGGGAACGAAAAATGTCTAAATAGGTTTAGGGGTATCGTTAATTTCAGGCCGACGGCCCTTGATTAACTCGGGCTCTCTAAGCCCATACCCCACGCGACATGGGATATTCATAAAAAATTTCAAATAAGGAGTCACCACTAGCCTATTGGGAGTCGGCTAGAAACCAAGTGAGGCATGGAAACGTGCCTCACTTTCTACGTAACCAGAAAGTCTAGGGTCGAGGACTTGATTATGCTAATCATGCAACCAGCGCCCTTGGGTACCTAACTTAATTGTGTGTCGATAAGGCCATGGCAATCTCTTCAAGAAATCTAAGGTTTGTTCTAACCATTCTAAAGTAAGAAAATAACATCCAAAATATCATCACAAAATAAGGCGTAGGAATAATCCTAATAACGTAAACTAGAAAAACCTATTGTAGAGCCCTAAAGACTTATTCAATTTTGGATGTTTTATTTTTAGGAATTTATTTTTTTTTTTGCATTTTTCTGATTTTTCTGAATTTTTTTTATGAAATTGTTATATTTTTTAATTTTTTTAATATTTTCGAATTTTCCGAAATTAGAAAAAACAAACTTTCTAGATTTTAAATATTTTTTAGATTTTCTGGATTTAAAAAAAACATTTATTAATTTTTTGGAATTTTCTAATTTTTTAAAAAATTTTGAATATTTTGGATTTTTTGTATTTTGAAAATTTTTAATATTTTTTAAAAAATTTTCATGATTTTCTGAATTTAAAGACATGCTATTAATTTTTAAAGATTTTCAAATTTTTTAAGACTTTTTAAGATTTTTTATTTTTTATTTTTGGATTTTTTTTTATAAAAAATGATTCGGACCGGTGTCAGGAGACCCAGCTCTACTAAACCGACCTAGACCCTATCGGTCCGGGCTGGGCTAAAGAGACTGGGCTGGTTTGGCCTAGTTGAAAGAAATTTTAAAATTGGCCCATTAATGACAAAAACAAAAATTAAAATAGCCTATTTCTATTTCTATTTTCAGCCCAATCATCTTCAGCCCACATCAAACAATTAGCCTGAATTTAGATTAGGCCCACTCGCAAATTACTCGGCCCGGCCCCCCTCTTTTTCCATTTTTGGCCCCACTTTTTTTTCTTATTTTTTTTTTTATTTCTTATTGCTGGTCTTCTTCTTCCCGAAACCAAGCACGCCGGAAACCTACCGCGATCTACCGCATCGCCACCGACACGTCTACCACTGGTCCTAATGAAATTGCCGTGACATTGTCGGGTGTCGGTCATTCCATCCGACCAATGTCAAATGTCACCAACCACCGCCGGTGATGACCTCCGTGACCCGTTAAGCCCTCCATCACCGGAACTAAAAAAAAAAAAATCCCCTTCTGCTCAAAAAATATGCGGGAAAACTCACGGAAATCGCCATAATATTAAGGCTCCGTTCGTTTTGCGGAAAATGAACCATTTCCGGAAAATGTTTTCCTGAAAGTCATTTTCCAAGAAAATGACATTATTTTCCGGTGTTCGGGTAAAACCCAAAAAAGTCCCGGAAAATATTTTCCGATGTTCGGTAAGGAAAATGTTTTCCAAACTTCACCACTTGGACATGCACTGTTTTACCGATCCGTAAACCCAATAAACAACTTATAATCCGATAAACAATATTTTCATCTAATAAACAACATCCAATCACTTCAGAACAAAATCAAGCATTCTTTAAGTTGAAATGTAAGTCCATGCTACTCAATGTGATAAGTGCTAAAAGATCATAAAAATGCCATTAAAGAACAATATTTACATCAAATTTCATGTCTTGGAGTACTAACAATAACAACATAGAAAGAAAGAACACATGAGTCTTTTAGCATTAAAGCTCAACACAATATATCACTCATTGATGATCATCTCCTTTGCTTAGAAATTTATCAATCCACACTTTCCGAAGATTTGCACTTTTCACCATGAATGCTTTTCCAATTTTTTCATTCTCAACTAGATGATCAAAAACCGATCCAAGGGTAACTTCATCATATCCATCCATTTTCATCACCTTGTCATAGAGTCGAGAGTAGTGCAATTGAGAGGGATCAATATCATTTTGACCCAACGACTTAATCGCTAATGCCATCTCTCCAATATGTGTTGAAAGTGTAGCTAATTTATCACCATTGTCGGAACACTTTCGCCTTTTGTGAGACCTCTTTTCTGAAGGCACAGTAGATGAAGATGTTTTTGAACCTTTCATCAACTCATCAAAGTCATCACCTAAATCAATATGTGAGGAGTCTACTTTTGTTGCATCGATGTCTCCCAATTGCTTAACAAAGCTTCCGGTGGCCATGTCTCTCCCAACCACCAAGGCCATCTCATCATACATATCAATCATCTTATTCAAATATTTTTCATGAGAAGGGTGGATCTATCAATGCACAATATTCATTCAGTTATTAAAAGTTGCATTGTATGAAGCTGAAGGAAATCAACACGATCCACAAGCAAAAGAAAGAAATTGTGCTGCTGCATTATATGAACAGTTTAAGAACTTCACAAGATGATGATAGACAACAATCAAAGCTGAAGAATAACGACATAAATAGGCATTTTGCTAGGAATTTAGATAGTACCCGAAGAAACCAAAGCTCAACAAGCTCAACAAGAGCATAAATCAAAGCTCAACCAAAGCCCGACCATGTTGAGAACCATTTTACTGAAGAAAATAGGAGCTGAAACCAAAGCTCAACAAGTGCCTTCAGACATACAAATAAAAGCAGAAACTAAAGCTCAACAAGCAACTTCAGAGACACACTAGAGCTCAACAAGAGCTTAAACCAAAGCTCAACAAGCATCTTCAGATATACACTAAAGCACTCAAGTGGAGAGAAAGTGATGAAAAAACTTACCGACACATATTCATCAAATTCTTTTTTCTCGGCTATAACCATCTTCAACTTGTCATCCCAATTGAATCCACTCTTACCACGTAGAGTTTGAATTGTCTTCCAATTGCTCTTGATTGTCTTCAAATGGTTCTCAACGTGGTCGGGCTCACAACTAACGCCAAACCTATCATTTATTGTATCAACAACTCGAGCAATTGAAGAGGGTTTGAATGTGCTCAAAGGCTTTTTTCCTTTAGTAGCTTCATCGACAAGAATTTCAAGTAGAACACGTTCCATAGGCTTTGACCATCTAAATTGCTTGACCTTCTCCTCATTTGCCTTACTATTACCCATCATGATAACTACGTAACAACTTTAAACGGCATGATAAGAAAAAATATGATGAATAATGACAAATAGTAAATATTTAAAATGATTATCATTAAAGGAATGAAAATTACATATTCTAAATGAAACACTCAAAAGAAATAAAATGAAAACTAATGGCTTCTTCTAATATTCTGATAACTAATCCACATTGCATGTGCAATCCTATCCCTTTTTAATGCCCATATCCTATTTTCCTCCTTTTCCTCTCTTTGAGAAAGTTGCATTCTTGAATTTTCTCTTCGAGATTCCATTTGTCTATTCATCTCTTCCATGATAGAGTCATTAGGATCAGCTCCTATAATAAAATTGTGAATGTTGCAACAAGCCAAGACAACATCGACTTGTGTTCCAAATGACCAAAAAGGTTCAGAATCTAATACTCGAAAATGTTTCTTTAAGACTCCAAACACTCTTTCAACAGTAGTTCTTAGAGATGAATGGCACAAATTGAATAGTTCCTTCTCGTTTTCAGGTGGGCAATCACTGAACTCCTTCAAATGGTATCTAACACCGTGATTGATAACTCTATTTTTAATAGAGTATTCTTGCTAATTTAGACTTGATATTTGCTAAATTTTGATGAAATTTGGGTGAATTTAATTGCTACTTGCATAATTTTTTTTGTATGAAATATTTTCAGATCTTCCAAAATATTGCAATATCTTTCAGAATATTTCATCTTGAAGAAAAAGCCAGCCCAAATAAGATATTTAGAGAATTTGACCATGATTGAAGATAAGGTTCAAAGAAAATCAAGGAGATAAGGAGGAATCTTTTCCAAATTCTAGAAGGAGTCGACCTAGGGCAGATTTTTGGAGGCTATATAAATCGCTCTTGTGCCGCGTAAGGAAGGGAGAATCCTTGGAGAGACCATCTTTGCAGAAGATTTTGAGTTTTCTTACTTAGATTTTGTTCTTCAATTTTAGTGGAGTTGGTGCGTATCAAGGAGAGAAGGAAGAGACAAACCCGAAGCTCCTTGTATCTCAAATTGGTGAATTTGTTTTTATTTAGTATTATGTTTTCTTTAATTCTTGTTAGTTTAGTTTTTACTATGTTCTAAATTTCTTTTGTTAGAGCTACAATGGATCTTAATCATGATTGATTGATTTTCAAAGACTTTCATGTAATAGAATTGTTTTGATTGTGTCTTTCTTTATCATAATCTTAATGCTTTTAGAAGTTTGGCCAACTTTTAAATGATTTTTTTATGTATGCATGATACCGGGTGAAGATTGTGTGCATGCGCATTAGTGATATTGAACCATAAATTAAATTTAGGTCAAGGTACACTAGGTTATTTATATGGCTACGGTAATAGATCTAGGTTGGGACTACTTAGATTGAATCCTGGAATTTTCACAAGAACTTAATGCTTTTAGGTAGTTTAAATTCACCTAAGGTTAGTGTGGGTTAACATACCTAATTAGGGATTATTAGACCAAGGTTGGCTTTTAATTCATCTTAGGGAAATTTCGCCAACACAATTGGAAATTAATTTGTTGCATGACAAGTTAAGAAAATTAATTATGAATGGTTAAGTGAAGTTGGATGCTCTAACGTTTTGTGATCTTGATAATTGTTAATTTTTAGTTTGCTTTAGATTATTTTTATTTTACAATTTTAATTAGCTTTTGAATTCTTTAAGTTTTGACTCTTTTATATTTTAGTATTTTAATTGGTTTAGTTTACTTTTTACTCGTCTTTTCGATTTGGTTAGCTAAATTTTTGGATTGATTACTTTCGGTAAGTAATTAGATAAAATTAAAAAAAAAAAGTCATTGTGGGAACAATACTCACTCATCACTTTATTACTTGTTGATATTGTGCACTTGCAATTCACCTAACATCGATAGGGAGAGATGATGCCATTTTGGATTCCATAACCAGCATCAGCAAGATAATATTTTCCTACAAGTTATAAATAAGTTTATTATTAAGTTACTAATCTTACTTCAAACATATTCTATAAATTCCATTTTCTTACCTTTTGGAATGTTCGATCCATTTGGCTTTGAAAGTGCATCAGACAAAATGCGTGAATCATGGGCAGTACCCTCCCAACTAGCTAATACATAAGAAAATCACAAATCAAATGTAACGGCAACTAATACATTTTGTGTTGTTCCATCCTTTCAACCACGAAATCTTCCTTGAATTTCAAGAGGAACCGATGCCCGTACATGAGTTCCATCTATTGCTCCAATACAATCCTAAAATAATTAATATAGTTACTAACCAAATACTAATGGAACTTCTCAAGCAATGCATAGAATTTTTTTTTTCAAATTTCATACCTTAAAATATGGATAGAACCTTCGACTGTTACTTATCTCGAGAGGAGTGGAATTGCTCGATTCTTTCACCACATGTTTGTATAATTTCAAAATCGCTCGCAAGACGATTTTAAAATATCTATGCATGGTATCTATTGATCTATGGAATCTTCCCCTAGTCACTCTAAACCTCACATTATGTCCAATGATATGACAAAATACAATAACTTGCTCCCTAATAGAAACATTTACCGTAGAATGCAACAAGTTATTTGCACTAAGCACCTTACAAAGCTCCAAAAAAGCATTTGATGTCATCCATATTTGATCTACACAATGAGTATCACCACTACATAATACATGATTCATATATAACTCTATCTTATAATCTCGATTCACATGAGGCTTTCTCGGTATGCGATTCTCCGAATGATTATATTCTTCCAAAATTAGTGTGGCAAGTGGCATAACCGCTGCAGCTACACCCGTTACCACCGCTAGGATTTTATTATCCACCATCTATATCGAAATACATTGATCAAGAAACATAAATGATGTCAAATCTGACTACATCTATTCATATTTACGATTTTTCATAGCAATGCGCTCTTATATACTTAATTCCAGCTAGAATCAGCAATGCATGAAGTTTTGAATGGAAAAGTACTAGATATTGTCTAGTAGCCGAGAAAAGGAGACCTAATAGCAGTTGAAGAAGTTTACTCCAGACAACAATAGAATCCAACTAGCTGAAATTATGAGTGATAACTAAACAGGAAAAGGGTCAGTCTCTTCTTGCTCCTTAACTTCAATTCACAGTTTGACATTGCATGAAGCTCAATGAATTGTCATTGGAGAAACAACTTTGACAGAGGTTATCATTCTACAAGAAACCTTCAAGGAGTAGGTGATAAAATTGATTAGGGTAAAGTGCAGATCACAACAATGTAGTACAGCATGAACAACCTATGGCAAAAAGTTATTCTAATGGCTCCCAGTTACACAGTATAGTCCATGATCATGGATAAAAATCTGTTTCATAGAGAATACAGCTCTATATGATACACTGGAAATATCCACCGAGGATGTTATCTCAGCAATGGCTAGTAAGAATTCTGTGAACTTGCATAAAGCAACACCAAATTTGTTGTTTCCTAAAGTTCCTTATATCACTAGTTTACATGGTTTTAGATCAGCAGCTTTGTGAGAAGCTTTGCTTGAATTCCACAACACCTTGTTTGCCAAGTGTTATTGTAGCCAAAACCAACACATCTTCTATTATGATAAATAGAACATACATCATCAGCAAAAGAAAATTCATAATTCTCTTTACCCAAACGAGGTATAGAGATGTTGTTCCTAACAGCATTCTTATAATGCAAGCAATTCTTTAAAACCAATACATGTCCAGAAGGCAAACATAAACGAAAAGTCCCTATAGCTAATGTAGCAACTCTTGCTCCATTGGCAAATGTTAGAACAATCTCATTTCGCCCTAGCATCCTGCTTGTTTCCAAATTTTGCAAAGACATACAAATATGTGAAGTTATAGCAGAATCTAGAACCCATAAGCCGGATTCAACACTAACCATAAGATTAGTTTCAATAAGCATAGATACCATACCTTCACAAGGTTGATCCTTGGGCTTGACCTTCAAGCTCGCAAGATACTTCTTACAGCTCCTCCTCTAATGCCCCTTGACACCACAGTAATGACATTTCCCCTTTTCAATCTTGGGTTTTGGTTGCACAACAGGTTTGACAAGTCTCTTCCAATTCTTTTTCTTCAAAATAGTCTTACTCCTTGAAGAAGAAGCCTTAGCCATAGCCACTACATTTGGCCTCATGTTATGCATTCCTTCTCATAAACTACTAGCATGATATGTAACTCGGCAAGAGTTTTCTCCATCTTATGCATATGAAAGTTTTGGACAAAACCAGAGAAGGAATCGGGCAAAGATTGGAGGATTAAATCCACAACTAACTCATTGTCCATAACGAGATTCAGCCTAGCCAATTCCTCAATGTGCTAGATCATTTTCAAAGCATGATCAGTAACTGATGATCCTTCAACCATTCTCATATGGTACAATGCCTTAGATATCTCATATCTAGAGGTTTGGCCATTCTCATACGGTACAATGCCTTAGATATCTCATATCTAGAGGTTTGGCCATTCTCATCAAAGTATTCCTTTAAGTGCAAAATGATCGACCTAGCATCTTCCATAGATTCATACTTCTTCAGTAATTCATTATTCATCGAAGCAAGTATTTATGACCTAACTTTTAAGTCATTGTCACGCCACTTATCATAAGTGACACGTTCCTCTTAGGCCCCACCCTTAGGAAAGGAGTCTGGCATTTTTTCATCAAGTACATACCCAATTTTTTCCGAATTGAGAACAATTCTCAAATTCCTCACCCAGTTAGTGAAATTGGGTCCAGTCAAACAATTCTTGTCAAGTATAGAAGCGAGTGGATTTATAGTCACCATTTTCAGAGTAATAATATATCTATTGCAGAAAATAAATTGTTAGTCGTTACATCTTTCAAAATAACTATTTCATTTTGGCCTTTAAATGAAATAGATCCTCCCATTAAATTTATATTCGAATCCCATACTTCTTAAGATGGGAAGTGGTAATCTTTGTTGGGTAAAGATTACTAGTGGGGATTGGAGTCCCACCAGCCCAAAGCCCACCTCACCTAACAGTTATTGGTGTCCTATGAACTTAGTGAGTGAACCAACTTGTTCAATGCATCATATGCGAATCACAATCATAACTTTGGCCTCTAGACCATGAAAGTCTCACCTAACAGTTATTGGCATCATGATCATAGTTAAGTCTAACCCATCATCTCATGCAAGTATTGAAAGTGCAAACGATTCCCTCACTTGACAGTTATTAGAAATCATTTGGCTCCAACCTCACAACATCACATGCATAATGGAGTGGTCTAATATTATAAATGGTAATTAACCCCTATGTATCCATAGCCGATCAATTAACCATCATAATATTGGATCAAACCACAATGATGGAAGGCCATGACTCTGAAACCCGTTTCGACTTAATATTATTAATAAGGAGATTAGGGTCGTTATTAACGGTCTCACTTTGCACATTAATCGGTTTAACATGCATGATAACATAAACACAAAAATAAATAGATATCATATAAATATCTATCCTACGTGGTGATCATGGAATTATGGTTCAATGGATCTCGAGCCAATGAGACCCATTTAGCCATTTTAATGTTTTAACAATAGGGACCTGTTCTTCACTTCTTTTTAAATCTTTGAACTCTTCAACGACCGGGCCCATAGAGCTCTTCGGTTTAATGGCTCCTCCAATGGCTCCTCTTGAACTCGTAGCATTTACATCAACAATTGATATAATAAACTATGCTAAAATTACATTTCATGAAAAATTAAAATAAAATAAAAGGAAGGACACAGCCTTCATTTAATAATTACAACCCAAAAATGAATACTTGTAATCATTATACATTCATCCATACAACCATCGTAATGATTAGGGATTTTTCCATGATCACCACCCTTCCTTGTGAGCAATAAATTCAAAATTTAAAGCTTTAGAAGGCATAAATAAAATTATGCATTTAATCAAATTTAAAGTTGAACAACGCAAATTACGTCAAGAAATCAAATTGATGAAACAAAGTTCATGAGTGCGATTCCAAACGGAAGTTGCATCGTCATCTTTAAATTCACAATTGCGAATCATATGCAGAATATAAACGTAAAGTATAACAAGCTACGGATTTTTATTCAAAATTGATTTAGTTCCAATTTTGCATAGTTGATTAAATTTATCACATAAATTAATCAATGTCTACGCAAAAATCTATGAACTATAAATCAATTAAACGCACGAAAAACGCCTAAGGTTGGCTCTGATACCATTGTTGGGGTTTCATGAATCATGTATAGGCAATTTAATATAAATGCAGTGGAAACAAAAATGAAATATTTATATACATGTATCTCCAAAGGCGTTGTTCGTGCGTTTTAATAAAAAATCTGAATATAAGAAAGGAGTTAAACGAATTACCTCTCGAAGCATGCTTTAAACGAATTGGTTCAATGTTCTTTAGTTCGAGCCCCACGAACGTCGGACCTCTAGTTCAGACACACCACCAATAGACATTGAACGAAGAGAGAACTTGCGGATAATCACCACTACGATTGTGCTAGCAACTTCGTGAAGATAATCCTTTGTATCCTTGATATTTTTAGCCATAGCCCAAAATGAGAGAATCCTTCTTTTCTCCTTTTCATTTGCGTATGTATGCGCACAAAAACGCACACTCACCCTTTTTATATAAGAACCGCTCTTGAGCGGGTAACCACCCATGATTAGCAACCGTTGCCGATCGTGTCTTTCATGCGCACGATCAGCAACCGTTGCCTATCATGCCTTGCATGCATGATGGTCAGCAACTATTGCTGACCATCATGCCATGCATAATTAATAATTTTTTTATTCAAAAATAGAAACACGCACATGATGTGCATTGCACACGGTCAGCATAATACAATTAATTAATTAATTAATTAATCAATTCCACAAAAAATAAATAAAAAGACATAATTTTTGTGTGCGCATTTAGGGTACATTAACATGTCTCCACTTTGGGCATGCATGTGCATCATATGCACATACACTCATGACTATGATACAAATTAAATTAAATCACATTTAATTTAATTTCACATCGACTCAATGCAACTGCAGTAATTGCAAACATATTTGCAAAATTATTTCTCTCTTGTTCCATGTTGTTCTAATTGGTTATGGTGTGTGACATCCCTAGGTTCATCACTAAGTTGGTAGTAAGACTTGTACTAACACATTAGTACTCCCAAAATAATTAACTGTCCCGATTAATCTTTTGAGTCTTACAAGCTATGATTGACATCTAGCAATATCTCATGGCTATGCAAATAGTGTGAATGCTTTAAGAACATAATGAACCTGTCAGTTTTGGCTATAGTGTAATTTAATTCCTCTGTTTTACTATGTCCCGATCAAACAAAGACCATAGAATATTTGTCAAGTCACCAATTCGATCATATGCACAAATCTAATTGACATGTATTTTATTCAAGACATAAACAATTTATTCTCGGTTACAACCCTGGCCGTGGATTTCAATACATTGTCATAATTAGATTACATAGGACATCAGTATAATACCTTGTATGTAACAAGGAGACAGATTCCATATTGCGTACACATGCAACTTCGTATATGAACAAACTATGACCATCAAGTATAAAGACGAATCAACGACCCGGCATTACGTGCACCCGTGAATCGTAGTTATTCGATACACAAGTTAACACTGTGCCTCAGGTCTAAGGATTATTTACATAAGACCAAAGCATGAACAATTAGACATTGACCACGCTAAAAGCTTCCATGTTGCTAATCGTTCTATATGCGTCACGTTTAGTGAATTTGTCTAATACAAACACCTGTGTTCTAACTCAGGCATCACAATACCCAATGACTTGCGACTCATCATTCCCTTAAGTATCCAATACTTAATGGTGAAGTTAAGAACACACTAGTGTCAACAGGATTATAAATATCCACTCAATAATCTATTGACCAGGAACGGTTTAAAGATTCACTCTAACTAAGAACCTGTCACATATTTTCTTGACGTCTCAAGAATAGGTTTAGTTGCAATTGATCTTACGAAATCATTCATAAATATAAAATAATTGGACAAATGAATGAATATGTCATTGCCATTAATTAAATAATAATGATGATAGTACAACTGAAATCCCTAATATGTAACTATTATATAGTAGCTTTAGGGCATACATCCAACATAAGTTTAGTGAGCTGGCGAGGGAGGCTGTGGAGGAAGGTGGGTCTTCGGACAAGAACCTCAGGGCCTTTGTGGACGAGGTCAGAGAAGCGTCTGAGTGAATTGCTTACGGTGTCGCCTGCCAACTGGTGCGTCATTTTCGTATGGTGATCTTTCTGGGCGTCATTTTCTCTGTTCTTTTCTTCTTTTTCCCATTCCGTACGGTGTTCGCTAGAGAGAGATCTCAGCATGTTAAAGGCGGCACACCATTTATTCCTTCTATTTCAGTCCGTTGTATTGCCAAGCCTTGAATCTTGATAGTGGGACCTTCCTGCTGACGGTAAAAACATTTCTCAGCAACAGAAGAATTACGATGTAATGGTTCTTCTCAATTATCAATACTAGTAGCAATGACATATGAAATGCTCGATAGTTATATCCTCTTCCATCTTGAACTTCGATGGGGAAAAAGAGGCAGGTCAGATCACGATGGGTGCTGGCGTGATGATTCACGTGGCTTGGCATTAGGTTGTGGGGGCCATGGAAATAGACAACTATCTATTCATACCATTAAAAATTGAGAGGTTTTTCTTTTTTCTCGATCATAAAGATTGGGAGGGTGGAAGTGTTCTAAGGTGCTAAATGGTGCATGATTGGGATCTCACCTAACAATTTAATTCTAAACTTTTTGATAAGTTGTTATTTAATCATGATCTTTCAATGATGCCAATTCGATTATAAAGCTCTTGACGATTTGTTAATTTAGTCATCTTCACTAATTTTAGCTACGTTTGTACTGTACTTATTTTTCTCATATAAATCAAATTTATGGTCCAATTCACCACCTATTATAACGACTTCAACAAATGCCAGAGCTATTTCATTGGATTTCATAAATGCAGAAAAATATTCTTCCGAAACCTGCTGCAATGATTTAACTAATCCCAGAAACTTAATCGGTAGTCTCATAATGAAAACTTAATTTTCCTTTTAAATCTCACAAGGCCTTGTGCGACTCCTTGCGCCGAGCGCCATTGCGGGATGGAGAGCACGTCCACCAGTCAATGGCAGATGGTGGACTGAACATTTGTTTAAACTCTCATCATTAGGCATGCGAGAGAGATAAGTCTTATTCTTAAGTAAATGATAAAAAAAAAAAAATTGGATCGTCATGCGTGTTTTGCGTGCGATAATAATGTACTATATCACTTTGGTTGGCCGGCCGATTTTTTTGGTAAATGATAAAAAAAAAATTGGATCGTCATGCATGTTTTGCGTGCGATAATAATGTACCATATCACTTTGGTTGGCCGGCCGATTTTTTTGGTGAATTTTTCATCTTTGGTAAGACAACTCTCCACTTATCTTGGCAAATGTACAATTATGTTTCCTTAACAAATTAAAAATTCACTTAAAGATTCAGAAATAAAATTAATAATAATGAAATAATGAGATACCTAGTAACTAGTTTTTGCAGAAACTCTTTGAGATTGATTGCTAATAATTCTCTGTCGATCACATCATTTGTATGTGCAACTCTATAACTCAAAACCATGGTCATATGTAGTAAATAATGATTTTCTAAATAGATAGACCGTTTTTGGTTCAACAAAGAGATTCAATCTTAAATATTCTCTTCCACTATTAAAAGTGCAGATTGCTTATTGGGTATCTAATACTCTTCATAAAGTAATAATTTAAGCCAATGCATCTACAAAAATATCATGTAATTAAATGGTTGTGATGGAAAAATCACGATATTTCTCTTGAGAAACTATGACCAAAGTGATTCTCAAGGTGCTATTAAGCTCACAATGAAATTTATAGGATCTCATCAAGCGATTTGTGATAATCATGTATTCCGACCCATCTAGATCGGACAATTGCGATTAAAAATCGCGATATTCAGCAGTCCCAGGGTGTTGTGGGAAAGCTCTAGCAGAGCAAGTCGGTCAAAATTTTGACTAGGGTGGCCTATAATCAAAAGTTGGTAAAACATTAGGTGTGCAATCTTCCTCGTTGAGACAAATAAAATTAAATATTTATTTTATGTATAGTATAATTCTTCATTTGCAAAAGTTAGACTCATTACTTCAAAAATGAGTTTGTTCGATGATTAAAAATTGATTGGTTAAGTTATGAATTAGCTGTCAATGTGTATTTCAACGAATAAAATTATAAACATGCGACCCTTACTCTTGAGAATGACTTTAAGACTCAAAGTATCGTTTTTTTTTTGATTCGTGGTTCACAAGCTCCCACTCTTGATATTAAAATCATTACAGAGTTCGATATGTCTAGTGCTCTTTTTGTCCTTTTGTATCAAGCAGTCTCTTCGTAACAAGTATGTTGATTTTTAACACTTGCTGACTGCAGTTCGCATACAGACACATCAAGTTTAGAAATATAGTTTCATCAACAGCCTTTTTGCACGGCAATAATTGACATTACGGCTAAACTTATGAAAGTGACACTCAGTCATCATCTTGCTCTCCTCCCGACTATAGAAGCATGAGTCCGTCACCAGCGGCCTACCATGAATTGGACCAGGTGGGACCTACTTGATTATCGGCACGGCAGGCCGTGGGCCTGGCCAAGGCTAGGTCATCCCTCGTGCCATAGATAAGCTACCCGTTCTTACTCTAAATACTTTCTGCGCAATGACAAAAGAAAACGAAGTCCAATCTTTCACATGAAAATCACTAGTTGGCCCACGTCTAGACTTATTAGCAAAACGTCCCATCCTGAAGACTAAGTAGTGGGTTCGATCCGATTTCACTAAAGTCGTCCAAATGGATATGCCCATGTTTAGAATATGAAAAAGCTTTCCATTGCCATTAACCCACATCTATCTCACCACAGAAAGAGAGAGAGAGATGAACCACCAACACTTCCTCATCACCTCGTTCCGTGGTCAGGGTCATTTTAATCCTATCATACAGCTCGCCAAGCGCCTGGTATGGGCCGGGGCGCGCGTGTCACCTACGCCACCGCTGTCGATGGCCGAAACTTAAGGACCATCAAAACCCCCTTTCAATGGAAGGCTTATCGCACACCTCCTCCTCCGTCAACAACGACGACGATGCCAGCAATGGTCTAGGAACTAGTGGAAGTAAAGGGATAAAACAGAACCGGTGTGGGTCGGGCTTACGTGAAAATATAAGTTTGGCACAGATTTAATTGGTCGGGGTTGTCCAAGCTCGAAATGTTTGTCCGACCCAATACGAGATTAGCTTTGGCCCAACCAAATTAGTGTGATAGATCCCAATGATATGGTAACAGTAGGCTTTGTGCAAGGTCAGACGCTAAGCGCTGACGACATGGGCATTTGGGGGGGAGGCGGATTCATGGGTGGTTTTCTATGTGTAATCCGTTAATCAAAAACCTAATTGTTATTAATGTTGTTTGATTAGGGATTAAGTATCTGTCTTTTCACTTATTCACGTGGTGTTCAATCTTTTTGTTGATATGGTTTGTTATCATGAAAATATGGGATTCTTGGTTATGAAAAGAGGTGTATTTTGAATATGAAAAGAAGTCATTGTTGACATGAAAAATGATGATGGTGGGAATAAGATACATATTCCCAAGAGATGTGTTAAATATGACTTAGTCAAATATTGTTCATCACAACAGTTCATAATAATAACTCTCTCTCTTCTTCTCTTTTCAAAGAGAAGTTGAATAACACATTCAAAGTGAAATTCAAGAGAGAAATTGAGTAGTCATTGAACACATTTCTATATGGCTATGGTGTGTATCTTAAGACAGTAATCGTTATCATGCATTAAAGTATCAAAGGACTATAAGCTAGTGATGTATCTTCCTCAGCAATCAAATTTCCTCCACCCTTTCCACTTACATATATGTAAATTCTACATATCACCCTTCATCCAAATTGAGTTGATAGTCTAAAACAAAAAATCCCTCAAAATAGTGAAGTTGCCCAAAAAATAAAAATAAAAAATAAAAAGAACAAATTCAGAAAAATAAGTATTATGCGTCATAAGTATAAAAAAAAAAAATTAGCCCTATGGTGTCAATTGTTCAAAGCAATACACTTTCTTGACGGAGACTTATGAAATGCAGGAAAAGACTCAAGACCCTTATGGGGATGACAAAGTTTACTTTTTGGAAGGGACACGATAAGGGGAAATGTGAGATGGACAATGGGTAATGGTAAATTGATCAAGATTCAAGAGGATAGATGGTTGGGTAAAGTTATCATCGGTGGTCCGGCTAACCAAGACGAACCACAAAAAGTATAGAATCTGATTAATTAAGAAACTAGAACAAGAAATGAAAACAGTTTGTGAACAATGTTCAATGAGGACATAGATAGCAAAATTTTGACCATTCCTATCAACAAAAATCCAATTGAGGATTGCATTATTTAGACAAAAAAATAGAAGCGCTCACTACGCAGTCAACTACAACAGACTAAACCATCCAAGCCTACTATAGCAAAAAACCACAGCATCATCCTCTTTCCAAATGCTTAAGTCCTTTTGGACAAAGTTACGACAACTAGATACAATCCCAAAAATTCGAAACTTCCTTTGAAGTGCATGCCAAAATGCTTTACCCACCAAATAGAACCTTCACAAGAGAAATATCACACTTGATCCCATATGCTATCTGTGCACCTAGACATTAGAGACATTTGAGCACATATTCCTAATCTGTAGCTAGACAACAACCATTTAGGAGGACTCGTGGTTAGGCCTACAAAACTCAGACCAACCCATTGCTTGAATGGACAAATGACTGGTGTAATACTGTTGACACCTGATTTTTAGTCGACACATTAATAAAGGTTAAAAAATTGAATTATGGGTTTTCGATCTTGGTTGGGTCCACAAAAATCCCTTCGCCTAAGATTACATGGCCTAGAAAAACCACTCGAGCCAACCAAAATTCACACTTACTAAATTTTGCATACAGCTTATGATTTCTTAGGGTCTACAACACGATCCTTAGGTGTTGTTCGTGTTCATCTAGACTCTTCGAATATACCAAAATGTCGTTGATAAACAAGGTCACGAACTGATCCAGATATTCCTTAAACACTCGGTTTATTAAATCCATGAAAGTAGCAAGTGCATTTGTCAATCCAAATGGCATTACCGTAAACTCGTAATGACCATAGCGAGTATGGAAAGTTGTCTTCGGTATGTCCTCTTTTCAAATAATGATAGCCCGTATTTAGGTCTATCTTAGAGAACATCGACGCTCCTTGGAGTTGGTCAAACAGGTCATCAATCCTCGGCAGCGGGTACTTGTTCTTAATCATCACTTGATTAAGCTGTAGATAGTCAATGCAAATTCTCAATGAACCGTCCTTTTTCTTAACAAACAGGACTGGTGCTTCCTAAGGTGATGCGCTCGGGCGAATAAAACCCTTATCCAATAACTCATGCATTTGTAATTTTAATTGTTTCAGTTCCGATAAAGCCATCCTATACGGTGCTTTCAAGATTGGTTCCGCTCCTAGGAGCCAACTAGACTATGAACTCTGTCTCTCTGGCCGGGGTTAAACTTGGTAACTCCTTAGGAAAGACATCGGGATAATCTCATATCACCACGATGTCCTCCAAGTTCGGTCCTTCCTTAGACGTATCGCTCACAGACGCCAAATAACCTCAACATTCTGACCCCAGCAACCTAGCTATTTCCAAAGAAGAAATCAAGGGAATCGAGGACCCTCCATGACTCCCTACAAACTCAAAACTAATAGCTCCAGTCGAATTAAATCAGATTCTCTTCTCCCGACAATCTAGAGTAGCTCTTTGCTTGGTTAGCCAATCCATACCGATAATGACATTAAAGTCATACATTGCTAATACAATCAAATCAATATTGCCTTCTCGACCATCTATAATCAATTTACAGCTAGCACAACCTACTATAGATAAAATTGAATCATTTAATGGAGTAGAAATAACGAAGACCGTTTCCAACGATTCTGGTCTTAATCCCACTAATTCTACAAACCATTTAGCAATAAAGAAGTGCAAAGCTCCCAGATCAAACAACGAATAAGTAGCATGGTCGTGAAGAGATATCATACTTGTAATCACAACAGGCGTGTCATCCGCCTCTTTCCTCGTGACCGCATAAACTTGTCCCTACGTCGGGGGTCTGTACTAATTGTCCGCGGGACATTCCCAACTGGTGGTCCAGTTGGCGGTCATGGCATGAACGGCATCATGGGCCTGCGAGGGCAGTCCCTCACTTTGTGGCCCATTTGACCACATCCATAACAAGCTCCCATTGGAGAGGGACACGGGGCATTTCCATGTCTCTTCCCACACATCTTGCATCCTCCAAATGAACTCGGCGACGATTGTGACGTTCTGAAATTCGAGCCCTTTGAGGGATAAATAAACGTGAATTTCGTCAATGCATTGTTGGTTGATCTCACTCGGAACTGATCACTCCTAAGATACTGACCTTGAGGGGAAAGGCTAATGAGGATAGAACTCGTGCGACTAAAGAACTTGACTTGGGAAAACGACTCGACCATGAGACTTGCGTAAGGACGATCATGTAGATATGTAGGCTGATTCTAGAGATGAATAGAAGTCGATTCATGAACAGAACATAATGGGACGACGGGTGATTTCGTTTACTGTTATTAAGCCCGCGATTGACCCTATGTCAATCATCGGTAATCGTGTACTTTGAAATAAGAATCTAGCCTTTGCAATTTCATATAGTCAATGACGTCCATGTGTCGAGATGTCTTGAACATGAATTGGCATGAGTCGGTTATGCATGAATCCTCGAAGCCGCCTATCAATCTGAGTAGTATCAAAATGGCATTTAGGCGAAATTGTCAAGAATGAGAATCCAAGATTGGACTTCAAATTTTCAGGAATGTTTGGGATGGACTTTTGGATGATGCTTCTTCGACAGTCGACAGTGCCAATTGAGCCAAGTATTTGAAAAATGGATTTTTAGATCGAGAAAACGAGCATACGAGGACGTGAGCCTAGCAAGACTAGTGTGGGCCTCACGCCCAAGGTAGGACAGCTACCATGGAAGGCCCGAGGCAAGCAAGTGAGCCCATTGGACCAAATCGACCATTTACCCTTTCGAGCCCGTTGTCTAAACTTGAGCCGATTCGAGCCCAACAAATTCCCGAGCCTATTCCTATTCATTTTCTAGCCCGTTTCTTAAGCTCGTCCTTCATTTTCAGCCCTAAGGGAAGATTGGGAAATGTGCAAGGTGGAAATGACCATTTTACCGCTAGATATTTTGAAGAAAATACAAAAGAAGAGAGAGAAGATGATGTCATTTGGTTGGGGGTTGAAACAAGCCATTTAATGGCCTTAATGAGGCTTGAAGACCAGCTCTCATTTCACTCTCTCTCCTTCACTTTCAGCTCACCAAAAACCGCACACTTCTCTCCCTAGTTTCCCTTCCTTCCTTCTATTTTTCCTTCTAACCTTCCTTTGAAAAACCGAGTTGTTCATGCCCTTCCTGTGCAAATCACTGCCCATGCCACCCACCATCGTGCTCAAGAGAGAGAATCCGTACCGCCCATGTCCGCTGTTCACCAGTCGGAGCCGCAGGCCAACCCGCCACTGTAGCGCTTGTCCTTGCTTGTTCCACCTGTTTCAGCCATTTTCCTTCCTTTCCGACCCAATCTCTGTCCATCCTAGCCACTAGCACCAGTAGTTCCCCCTCAACCCCTAGGTGCCGCCGGTCGCCGGTTAATTGCTCGCCAGATCTCCAGCCAACCCGATCAGCCCCTTTCCTCCTAAACAATGCAGTTTTTCAGAAATTCAGTGGGAGTCTAAGGTTGTTGTTGTTGTTGTTTCAGCCCCGGGACCACCTTAGATCGTCGTGGTAGAGGTCCCTGGGTGTCGCCTTCGTTGCCGCGTTCAAGTCGCCGACCCGCTTAACGGATGAGTTTAGCCCCTAATTCCTTATTAGTGCCGAAACTTGCTTAGGGTTGGGTTAATTAGTGATAAGATTGGTTTAGGAAGTTTAATTAAGTTGTATTAGCCCTAAGATAGGTGGTTAGATAGATGGTTAAGATTATATTAGCTTAATTTTGTTAATTGTGTTTAATTATTACTTAATTGTGGGTTATGTTATTTATGTGATTAATTAAGCATGATTTGCATTAATTGATTGATTAATAGTTTTAATTAATATTTTGTTTAATTTTCGAATTTTAATTTTTTAATTAAATGAATTCGGAAAAAAGACTGTTCACGAACACTGTTCACAATTACTATTCACGGCATTGTTTATGCGGAAGCTAATTTTTATCTTAATTTGATGTGTTCTTGGTTGTTATGCTTTCTTGAAGTGCCGATTGTTAATTATATGCATGAATAATGGTGGAATGCATGATCAAAAATTGAGTGGAAGTGAAAGTGTTTGATTTATTGAGTTATTCTCAAGAATTAAGCAATGTACGTGATTGTTGATTAGTTGGATTTGAAATTTTGGAATTGTCAATTGATATCACATGACATATTGCGTGGGTTATCTGAAATGGCATGTCGCATGAGCATGAGCGATGTTGCATTCATGCCTAAGCAAAAGTAAATACAAGAATGAATTGTTTGCTAATGCGTTGCATGGTCAGATTAAAGTTGATAGGCGATTGAGCCGGATGACCACCAATCTTTTGGGGTTGTGCCGTGACCATTAGGTCACCTGATAGTGGTCAGATGCGGAGTCGCGATTAAGGCCGAGCCCATGCTCCTTAGGGAATGCCATCGATGGAGGAGAGCCCGTGACATCGCCATGTCTCATGGAGAGGACGATGCTTGGTTTACAACCAGTTAACCGCCAATCATAAGGTTGTGCCGTGGCCTTAAGAGTCATAATAATCAAAGCATATGTGTGGATGTGAGGCATAAGAAAGCTGTGTGCAATGCTCTGATTATTTGCATGCTCTTAATGTCATGCTGATCGCATTATTTATGGCACGCACGCATAAGTTGACAGTCATGCAGGGTGTGGCAATGGCCAAGTGAGATCGCTTGTTATGCGATTCACATGTGATTGATGAATTGTATCATCTAACAGCCATGTGCCTTGCTTACATTGTATGAGGTTTAACGTGCAAGGTATGATATACCGGATAAAGTTGCATGCGAACCGAATATTGATGGTTGGTTGTCTCTGTCTATTGTTTGCTTGTGGGTTTCTTGGTTGTTTGTTGTTGGGTTGAGTGACGGGTGGTTCTGGAGAGATACCTCGGGTTGAGTTGGCATACTAATTGGGGCTTAGGGGGAGAACTCGCTGAGATTTTATCTTACTAGTTATTGTATAACTACTTTTAGGTCCTTAGAATGGCGCACCCATAGTGGCAAATCCTGCCCCTACTCTACTAGTGATCAACCCGATGGAGCCTAAGTCCGATGGGTCTAAGTGATGATGGTGCAGAATACGAGGATTTTTTTTGTATAATTGGATTAGTCTAGCTTCTTTTTGGTTTGATTTAGAGGATGAATCGGCCCCTTTTTGTTAGGCTTGTAAATCGGGAAACAATCCTCTATTGGTTAATCCAATGAAGATATATAAACGAGTAGTTGTTGTTGTTGTTTTTGCTGTTCATCCATCTATTCCTATTTGATTGTTTATTTGTCTAGGGATAGTTTATCTTCCGCTTGTGCATAACGAAAGATAAAATGAATGGATGTCGACGAGTCCTAGGACGTCACTTTCTATCGACCAAGGGAAGGGGTTGTCGCGTGCTCGGGGTTCGGGGTGTGACAACGGTTTCCCCACATCGTCCCTTCTATTAGGCGGAAGGGGATACCTGCCTCCCGCCATTAGTTTTTTCCTAAACTGGCAATTGTCCCTACCAAGCACGAGCCTTAATCTAGATATAGCCGCCTTCTTAGCGATATGCCTTTCAATCATCTAAGCTCTCTCATACCGTTCATTGTAATCCCTCAGATTCACATACACCGGATAGTCTTTGATTTCCATTTCCAGTTCATCCCGAAACCTTCGTGCCTTATCCAACGGGTGCTCCACCATTCTAGGCGCGTATTTTGACACCTCTGTGAATTTGGCCTCATACTGGTCCACTATCATTTGATTTTGGCACAACCTCTAAAACTCAGCCAGCTTCTGCTCTCTCGCGCAGTCCAATAAGTACTTGCTCAGAAAAGCCTCTCTGAAGGTATCCTATACCCTAGCTATACCCTTAGCAAATACCCACCCTTGGGTAGCTTCCCACCAAATGCCGGCATTACCGTACAGTTGGTAAGCTGCCATGATCACCTTTTCCACCTCAGAACACTGAAGCAAGGTATTAGTCTTCTCTAGCTCCCTTACTTAGAGGGTCGATGTCTCGGGGTCGCCAGCCCCTGTAAACTTGGGCAGCTTTAGTTTCGTAAACTACTCTACCAACTGATGCATAGGTCGGTTACCAGTCCCAGACCTAGCTACAGGAGCAGCTACCACTACAGTGACAAAGGCTTGAGTCTGAGCCTACTGACTTATCAATGCCTTGAGGGCATGCATGATCCCGTCCATCCTTGGGTCTTCCGGTGCTACCTCCCTTGCACCGGTCGGGACCTGTGCCGTTCTCCTCCTCTGACTTCTCTGTCCTGAGGTCCTCACTCTAGGGGTACTCAGATCTGAACTGCTCATCGCGCAAGACTCTCCTAACCTATGTTCCAATTCCCCAACATGGAATTAGAAAATGACACAACCCTAAAATAAAAGACCACGAAGGATTCTGTAATCACATGCAAGCAAAGAAATTGTCTTTCCTACTAACTATCCCCACGCATCATCTCAAGACTCATTGCACCTCATCACTCCATCAGCTAACCAGGCTCTGATACTAAAATCGACAGGGTTGTCACGCCTCAACTTTCGATCTCGCGGTAACCCCATTGCACTTCAAGTCTAACTATATGACGTCCCAGGTACTGTCGTCGACTAATTCATTTTATTTGATAGTTAAGCGTAGGCGAAAATGAAAACTTCTAAAACATAAACAACAGGGATAGCAACAACAGTAGTAGAGGAAAGACAACATCATATTATATATCTGAAAGTTAGTCTATACACTAGCAAATATGTACACGCCTCACTACCGACGGTATGTTAAGGCCTACTCAAAAAAGACCGGCCTAGATAACATATTACTGTACAAGCGAAGAAGGAGTTTGCCAAAAAGAGAGGTAGGCCACAGCTGCCTACTTGTTGGCCTCCGAGGGGTCGTCTCTTCGGTCGTCAAATCTGAAAGCTCGCCATTAGGGGGATCCATGTCCATAGGATCCCACACTTTGTCTATTGGCCCCATAGGAGGAACCGGTCCGTCGAAGCCACGGAGAGGACCGTACAAGATCCCTCATATCTTAATAAACCACGCCTTGAAGATGTAAGGCATATAGTGATCTCGTGACCCCTCATCCACCCAAACCGTGGTGACGTGGTGCTAATAAACAAAATTGTAGCCCGAGGCTGGCTGCATGGTGACGGTGGTACTCATGTCCATCAGGACACCGAAGCATATTGGGTATTGCGTCATCTAGGGCCTAAAAAATATAACCACGACGGGTTAAAATAAACTCAGCAAGTTAAAATTCTAAGCCCTAGTTTGGAACTTTGCTCGCCTCGTGAGTCTAACAAAGAACCTAATTCAACAATCATTGCAACACAGAGAGAAACCAAAATTAAGGACAATTCAATAAATAGACATAACCACAGGCGATCCGACCTGGCTTTGGCATGCATGGCCTGCAAAAACTGTTAGTCATCTCATAATCATAGTGAAAGATATGCAAATAATCAGAGCACTGCACAACGTTCACATATCTCAATGCCCACACGTACTCCGATTATTACGACTCTCAAAGCCACGTCACAACCTTATGGTTGGTAGTTAATTGGTTGTAGACTAGGTATTGTCCTTTTCCCTAAGGCACAACAACGTCATGGGCTATCCCCCACCTACGGCATTCCCGAAGGAATATAGAGCCCGCCCACTACCGCAGCCCCACTACTGACCACTATCAAGTGACCCAATGGCCACAGCACAACCCCAATGGGGATTGATGGTCATTCGGCTAAATCGAGCTATCAGCATTAATCTGACCATGCAACACATCAGCAAATAGTTCATTCTTGTCTTTATTTTTGCTTGGTCGTGAATGTCACACAATTCGTGCTCACGTGACATGCGGTTACATTTGGCACATGTATAATGAAATGTGGCAACAAATAACCTTCACGTACAATAGTGCAATCCACTTACTCACGGAGAAATTCAATAAACCAAGCAATTTCGATTCTAATCAGTCTTCGATCACGCATTTTCTCATTATACACGGGTATAACTAACAATCGACACTTCAAGAAAACATAGCAACCAAGAACACATTAATTTCTAAAAAAATTTAAACTATGTATAAATAGTGTCATGAACTGTGCCGTGGACAATAAATTGTGAATTGTAAATTCGTCCGAAATTAATTAATTAAATAAAAATAAATAAACATAACCATGGTTAATCAATTAACTCAACCATAGTCAATTTGATCTAACAATGATTAAATTCTAACCTTTGTTACTTTAAAACTAACCTTAGTTACTTTAATTAATTAACAAGCATAGTTAACCACTAATCTTGATTAACTAACAAACACACAAATACACTAATTAACTCCTAAGCAAAATTAACCCTTAAATAAGGATTAGGAAATTAACTCACTTGGGCCGGAAATCCAACGACACCGGCAAGAAGGGGGGAATGAGGGCTACGCGTGGTTAGTTGGGGGATGACAACAAACAACGAATGGTAGCTAAAACAAGCCAAAACAATGCTGAAACACTATTCATGCGGAAGCAATGCAACCAGGCGGAAGTGGCCGGCGGTGACCAAGGGTGGCCGGTGGTGAGTGGCTGACTCATTGACTTTAGTGGCTTCACTTTGGGCAGCGGCAGCAAGGTCGGTTTTCGGCGAGAAAATAGTAAGGGCAGCAAAAATTGCATAAATGGAAGAGAAAAGGAAGAGACAGAGAGGTTGAGATGTGAGACTGAGCTAGGGGGAAAAAAGGAGACAAAGAGGGGTGGAGACTTGGATGAGAAGTCAAGGCAAGTAGGCTAGCCACTTGCTTCAAGGGCCAATCAAAACAAGCAAGAAATAAGCACAACAAAGGGCACTTGGGCAAAAAGGAGAAATGACAAAAGAGAGAAGCCCATTAAGCTGAGAAGGGAGAGAAGCTTGGGCCCCCTTTAGGCTGGGTTGGATGGGCGTTAGCCCATTGGGCCGCCGATCTTGGGTTGGCCCACTTACAGGCTCGAAACCCGGTCTAATTTTTCCTTTTCCGACACTTTGAGGTCCAATAGAAAATCCAAAAATCAATGACGCAACGTCCAAATATGAAGTCCTGACACCCTTGAGAAGTTGGTTACTAAAATCGGATTAAAAATCGAGGCTAAATTGAGTCAATTACGACCGTAGTACAATTTGAATTATCGAGCACCCCTTTAGGACTTTTCCTCACCTTTGACCCATGGTCAACCATTATTTGATCTATGTTTATGCCAATTATCGAGTCAGGGACATCTCTTGATTGTCATGTGATCCCAAGGGCTCAATTGATAATCCCGAGCACTAGATAAAAATGATTTGGTTTAACGTTGTTTATAATTCGTATCGAAGTCATGCGGAAATCACCCACAATTTGACTTCGGACTTTTGCCGAATCGATTTATTTATGTTTCCTTAATAGTCTTGTACTTAGGGGATATCGTTCTAGCCTAGGTTCTCATGGTCGAAGGGTTCGTTCCTAATCAAAATCACGAGTTGTATGCATATCATTTCCTATCGACGCCTCCTTATAATCCGTTATCCCACAAACATAGCTCAAAATATTTGTACTAATTAGGCCTTCGACTAACATTGCCATTTTATAAAATCTCAAAATGGGATAGATTTTTGGGATATTAAACACACCACCTACAGAAGCGACCATAAGCCTCCATCCGTGCCTCCTGTCATCGTCGTTCGCCAGTCTAGTTCATCGGCCAGCCTACTGGCTGGTCAAAAGCCACTGCCCTCCCTATCCACCTATTTAGTTGCTGTATAGGTTAGAAAAGCTCTTCCAGCCCCTGTTTCGACCTTGACGCCGCCCAAACCAGCCACCAGCCTGTCCCCCTCGACCCCCTGAAGCTGTTGGTTGCCGACAAGAAAATCGCCAAGCGCCGGTCAATCCGACCAGCCACCCTTCTCCTTGAGTAGTTCGGTTTTTCAGCTTTGTAGTGAGAGGTAGACTTGGTTGCTCCTGTTTTTGTCTTGAGATTGCCTTGGATCGTCATAGTTGAGGTCCTCATGTATAGCCTCTGCTGTTGCCATCGCGCCTCTATCTCCGGCCCGCTTAATAGGTGAGTTATCATTCTAATTCATTGATTAATGCATAAACTTGCTTAGGGTTCACTTAGCATTAATCTTAGTTTAGGGGATTAATTAAGGTGTATTAGAGCTAAGATAGGTTGTTAGTTAGATGATTAGGATTAGTTTAAATTGATCTTGATTAATGCCTATTAAGTGAGGTTTGTTAGCTTAATCTTAGATTAAGGGGTTAAGCTTGTTTAGTCTTAAGTGATTGCTTTCTTTAATTTAATTATTATTTTTATTGAATTCTGAATTTAATTTATTAGTTATTAAATTCTGGAATTTCACCGTTCATAATGTACTATTCACGTGGTACTATTCATGACTGTTCACGGGACACTATTCAAGCAAAAGCGAAATTTAGTCTAAATACACATATTTTGATCATATGATATGTATTGATAGTGTAAATACATGGACATTTGCATGAATTGGGTGGATTTATAAAAAGGGGAATATGCTTTGTCCGAGGGACATGGGAATTGACTGATTTTCTGGAGATGAAATTGAGACTGCATATGTTTAATGGACAGTTGCTGCAAGCACGTATCATATATGCATTGGCTAATGTTCAAGATAAAAATGAGCTCTGGTGGTATGCACATGTCTATTTGTCCAAGGGACATGGGAATTGATGAATTTAAGAAAAGATAACTAATGTGCACATGTCAATTTAGACGGTTGTGATGGATTGTCAACATATGTTTATGATTAGTTTTGAGGTTAAAGACTAATTAAGGGCATTTTCATAATTTCACAAATCGAGGGAAATTTTGTATATTCATTTAAGCAAGGATGAGAGGCACTGGCTAGGGGTTTGGCTGGTCGGATTTGAGCACTGGTCATCAGAAAAATGGCCGGAAAAGAGCTCTTGGCCACTAGTGGTCAACACCAGTGAAAACTAAGTTGATCCAGTCAGACCAGGTCGCATTGGTTCAGTCATCCTTCTAATTTCATCCCGATCTTCTTGATTTTGTCCAATTAAAGAAAAATTAAAATTGTTACATGCAAATTGGATGTAAATTAGATCAAATTGGATGAAATTGGGTCATCCGGGGTGACTAATTATGCAAGAAATGCCCTAGATTAGACCAATTTCTACAATTGTGGCCAAATTGAAGCTTGATAACTTCAATTGGATGTTAGTCTAGAATGGGCCAAGTCAAACTAGATTGATCGGAACATATTGGCTCAAATTTCTAGATTTCATGAAATTTAAATCAACTAACTTATAATGTTCCGAAGTGAATTTCTCAAAATTGACCTTGGATTTGGATTTAGTTTAAGAAAATGAGTTGATTTGAGGTGTGAACATGCAACTCATTAAGAATCAATTTGAACCCCTAATTAGGGCTGATATGGCAACTTTTATCCCAACACATCAAATCTCAAAATTGGTCAAATGTGAACACATGACAACCACTAGATCAAATGTTGTAAAAGAAACTAACCCAAGTTATGAACAAAATGATTTTGAACCTAAAACCAAAAAATTCAAAAAATGAGTTTTTTAATTGAATTTCACAAAATTTTTGATGCCAAAGTCAAATTGAAGCTAAAATGAAGTGATTTGTGAGTTTTTGCTTCTTCTTTTTTTATCAAATGATTGACAAAAAGTCAATATTTTCATGATTAATCACTAAATGGTTGATTTTGTGATCAAAACTTTGATTTTTCTGAAAATTTATGTGGTTAAAATCATACTAAGAATATTTAGGATCTTTTTGTGCAAAAAGTCAAATTTTGACTAAAGTTGACTTTTGATCAATGAGTTGATAAAAAGTTAACTAAAAGTCAACCATTTGTCTTTTTGGGTTTTTAATGAAAATAATTAGGAAATCACCTCCAAATGATAGGCCAAAGGAAAAGAAATGAAAAATGACACTTTTGGCTTAAGAAATGGGCTCCGTCGTGATTGGAAACCCTAACCTTCCGTATTTTACTTTTATTGATGTGTTTGCTAAATACGGGTGTCAACAATTAATTCCTAATTTCTAAGCAATAAATAATTGACTCGGTTGTCAAAATTAATCCCTATTTTTTCTATCATGGCACCAATGTTGACATCAACAATTTTTTAAATTTAAAAATCGAATTTTTTTCCTTTTCTTTTCCCTTTTCTACCCAATCCGGCAAGGGGTGGTCTACCCTTGCCAAACACAGAGATGTGTTTGAATGTGTATAATTCATTATTTTGCCTGTCTAATGTATCAAAAACTAGAGATGCCTTGTTTGCGGCGAAATCGGTGGAGACTAGAGATGAATTATCCAAGTCTTCTCGGTGTTCATGTTTGAACAGTTCGCCATTCATCTTTGGAATAGTCTAAATCCTAATAATTGACTTCTTAATTCGTCATGTGACCCGATGGCGTAAGTAAGTACGCAGCTTTTTATTCTTTGAAACGTTCCCTCATTCGTCAGCCAAGACGTAATAATTTCAGACACATCCTTATTTATAACGGACAGCCTCGACCTTAATCTCCTCGTTAATCCTCTCCCAATCCACATACCGCATATCTCCTGTCTCGAAAGAATTTCTTCAAGCCTCGTCCATGGCACCTCCACACTTCCTCCTCGTGACCTTCCCTGGCCAAGGCCACATAAACCCTTCCCTCCAACTCGCAAAGCGTCTCCTGCGTGTCGGCGCTCGCGTGACCTTCGCCACCGCCATTCGTGCCCACCACCGCATGGCTGAGTCGAAATCTCCTCCGGAGGGGCTATCCTTCACCAGCTTCTCTGATGGCTACGACGATGGTGTCAAAGAAGGGCAAGATGTCGAAGAATACATGGACGAGCTGAAGCGACGAGGATCAGAGACTTTAAGTGACCTCATCGCCTCGAATCAAGAGAATGGTCGGCAATTCTCACGAGTATTCTATTCCATCCTCCTTCCATGGGTTGCCGATGTCGCTCGTTCTCATGGCATTCCTTCGACCCTCGTTTGGATTCAACCGGCCGCTGTTTTGGACTTCTACTATTATTACTTCCATGGCTACGGGGATCTTATTCGAAGCACGGGTGACAATCCTTCGGTGCCAATCCAATTGCCTGGGTTGCCGCCTCTCATGGCCTGCGACATACCCTCCTTTTGCAATGCTAAAAATGAGTACAACTTCAGCCTCCCGCTTTTCCAACGTCATTTCGAGATACTACTTGAGGAGGCCAATCCTACGGTGCTGGCTAACACCTTCGATGCACTGGAACCGAACGCCATACGGGCTATCGATAAGTTCAAGGTGATTGGGATTGGGCCGCTTATCCCGTCCGCGTTTTTGGACAGGCAAGATCCAGCGGACACTTCCTTCGGAGGTGATCTCTTCAAGAGCTCGAGCGGCTACATGGAGTGGCTGGACACGAAGCCAAAGGGGTCGGTGATCTACCTGTCGTTTGGGAGCATCTCCGTGCTATCAAAGCCACAGAAGGAGGAAATGGCACGGGCGCTCTTAGAGACTGGCCGGCCGTTCTTGTGGGTCATCCGGGAAAGCGGGAAAGAAGAGGGAGACGAGGATAGATTGAACTTGAAAGAAGAACTAGATAAGCTAGGGATGATAGTGCCTTGGTGCTCGCAAGTGGAGGTCCTATCGCACCCTTCGGTGGGGTGCTTCGTGACGCACTGTGGGTGGAACTCCACATCGGAGAGCTTGGTCTGCAGGGTGCCGGTGGTGGCATTCCCACAGTGGAGCGATCAGCAGACAAACGCCAAGCTCGTGGCGGACGTGTGGAGGACCGGGGTGAAGGTGACGCCCAACGAGCAAGGCCTGGTGGAGAGTGGCGAGATGAGGAGGTGCTTGGTGCTGGTGGTGGGAGATGGAGAGGAGGGGGAGGAGATGAGAAGGAATGCCCAGAAGTTTAGTGAGCTGGCGAGGGAGGCTGTGGAGGAAGGTGGGTCTTCGGACAAGAACCTCAGGGCCTTTGTGGACGAGGTCAGAGATGCGTCTGAGTAAATTGCTTACGGCGTCGGCTGCCAACTGGTGCTTTGGCGTCGTTTTCTTTAGGGACTTTTAGCGGTACATATGTTATATGACTTTTATGTAATCCTTCATTTGGGCATGGAGCCGTGGCTGGTTTGTCTAGGACAAACGTTTGTCCTATCTAGGTGTCATTCTCTCTCGTTTTTTCTTTCCAATTCCAATTCTGTATGGTGGGCTGGAGAGTTGGTGAGAAATCTCTACATCTTTAGAAGGGTCGCCCCATATTCCTTCCATTCCAGCCGCCATATCTGACTCTCCTGTTGCTTATTCTTTTCAACCCATATGAAAGCTGAGTTTATGGCTTATGTTAAAGCATGCGTATGGCGTTCTTTCTCCCAATCCGTATGGTGATCTTTCTGGGCGTCATTCTCTCTGTCTTTTTCCTTCTTTTTCCCATTCCGTACGGCGTTCGCGAGAGAGAGATCTCAGCATGTTAAAGGCGGCACGCCATTTATTCCTTCTATTTCAGTCCGTTGTATTGCCAAGCCTTGAATCTTGATAGTGGGACCTTCCTGCTGACGGTAAAAACATTTCCCAGCAACAGAAGAATTACGATGTAATGGTTCTTCTCAATTATCAATACTAGTAGCAATGACATATGAAATGCTCGATAGTTATATCCTCTTCCATCTTGAACTTCGATGGGTGCTGGCGTGATGATTCACGTGGCTTGGCATTAGGTTGTGGAAATAGACAGCTATCTATTCATACAATTAAAAGTTGAGAGGCTTTTTTTTTTTTTCAGTCATAAAGATTGGGAGGGTGGAAGTGTTCGAAGGTGCTAAATGGTGCATGATTGGGATCCCACCTAACAAGTTACTTGTTCTCTTAGAAAATTATCCAAAAAAATTTCAATTTATTATACGATGGCTACTTCATTCCTAAACATTTTAATTATATCGATTTAATTCTAAACTTTTTGATAATGTGTTATTTAATCATCATCTTTCAATGATGCCAATTCGGTTATAAATCTCTTGGCGATTTGTCAATTTGTACCATACTTATTTTTCTCATATAAATCAAATTTATGGTCCACGAATTCACCACCTATTATAACGACTTCACCAAATGCCAGAGCTATTTCATTGGATTCCATAAATGCAGAAAAATATTCTTCCGAAACCTGCTGCAATGATTTAACTAATCCCAGAAACTTAATCGGTAGTCTCATAATGAAAACTTAATTTTCCTTTTAAAGCCAATGCGGGGTGGAGAGCACGTCCGCCAGTCAATGGCAGATGGTGGACTGAGCATTTGTTCAAACTCCCACCATTAGGCATGCGAGAGAGATTAGTCTTATTCTTAAGTAAATGATAAAAAAAATTGGCACGTCATACGTGTTCTTCTTGGTTGCGTGCGATAATAATGTACTATATCACTTTGGTTGGCCGGCCAATTTTTTTGGTAAAATTTTCATCTTTGGTAGGACAACTCTCCACTTATCTTGGCAAATGTACAATTATGTATCCTTAACAAATTACAAATTCACTTAAAGATTCAGAAATAAAATTAATAATAATGAAATAAAGGGATACCTAGTAACTAGTTTTTGCAGAAACTCTTTGAGATCAACTACTAATAATTCTGCGTCGATCACATCATTTGTATGTGTATCTCTATAACTCAAAACCATGGTCATATGTAGTAAATAATGATTTTCTAAATAGATTGACTGTTTTTGGTTCGGCAAAGAGATTCAATCTTAAATATTCCCATCCACTATTAAAAGTGCGGATTGCTTATTGGGTACCTAATACTCTTCATAAAGTAATAATTTGAGCCAACACGTCTACAATTATATCATGTAATTGGATGCTTGTGATGGAAAAATCACGATATCTCTCCCTCAAGAAACTAGGACCGAAGTGATTCTCAAGTGCTAGCAAGCTCACAATGAGATTTACAAGATCTCATCAAACGATTTGTAAAAATCATGTATTTCCAGCCCCATCTAGATCGGTAAAAATTGCGATATTCACCAGTCCTAGGGTGTTGTAGGAAAGCTCTAGTAGAGCAAGTCAGTCAAAATTTTGACTAGGGTGACCTATAGTCAAAAACTGGTAAAACATTAGGTGTGTGCAATCTTCCTCGTTGAGACAAATAATTTTAAATATTTGTTTCTATATAGTGTAATTCTTCGTTTGCATAAGTTAGACTTATTACTTCAAAAATGAGTTTGCTTGATGATTAAAAATTGATTGGTTGAGTTAGGAATTAGCTGTCAATGTGTAGATTTCAAGGAATAAAATTACAAACATGCGACCCTTATTCTTGAGAATGACTTTAACACTAAAAAATCATTTGGGGGGGAGGAGGGGTCAAGAAAGTATCGTTGGATTCGTGCTTCACAAGCTCCGACTCTTGATATTAAAATCATTACAACTCTTCTTTTGCCAATGTTGAGCTTGAAATGAGAAGTGTTCTATATGTCTAGTGCTCTTTTTGTCCTTTTGTATCAAGCAGTCTCTTCGTAACGAGTATGTTGATTTTTAACGCTTGGTGACTACAGTTCGAATACAAACACATCATGTTTAGAAATATAGTTTCATCAACTGCTTTTTTGCACGGCGATAATTGACATTACGGCTAAACTTATGAAAGTGACACTCAGTCATTATCTCGCTCTCCTCCCGAACATAGAAGCATGAGTCCGTGACCGGCGGCCTACCATGAATTGGACCAGGGGGGACCTACTTGATTATCGGCACGGCGGGCCGTGGGCCTGGCCAAGGCTAGGTCATCCCTCGTGCCATAGATAAGCTACCTTTTCTTACTCTAAATACTTTCTGCGCAATGACAAAAGAAAACAAAGTCCAATCTTTCACATGAAAATCACTAGTTGGCCCACGTCTAGATTTATTAGCAAAACGTCCCATCCTGAAGACTAAGTAGTGGGTTCGATCCGATTTCACTAAAGTCGTCCAAATGGATATGCTCGTTTGACATTATGCCCATGTTTCGAATATGAAAAAACTTTCCATTGCCATTAACCCACATCTATCTCACCACAGAAAGAGAGAGAGAGATGAACCACCAACACTTCCTCATCACCGCGTTCCGTGGTCAGGGTCATCTTAATCCTACCATACAGCTCGCCAAGCGCCTGGTATGGGCCGGCGCGCGTGTCACCTACGCCACCGCTGTCGATGGCCGAAACTTGAGGACCATCAAAACCCCCATTTCAGTGGAAGGCTTATCGCACACCTCCTTCTCCGTCAACAACGACGACGATGCCAGCAATGGTCTAGGAACTAGTGGAAGTAAAGGGATAAAACAGAACCAGTGTGGGTCGGGCTTACGTGAAAATATAAGTTTGGCGCAGTTTTAAATTGGTCGGGGTTGTCCAAGCTCGAAATGTTTGTCCGACCCAATACGAGATTGGCTCTGGCCCAACCAAATTAGTGCGATAGATCCCAATGATACGGTAACATTAGGCTTTGTGCAAGGTCGGACGCTAAGCGCTGACGACATGGGCATTTGGGGGGGAGGCGGATTCGTGGGTGGTTTTCTATGTGTAATCCGTTAATCAAAAACCTAATTGTTATTAATGTTCTTTGATTAGGGATTAAGTATCTGTCTTTTCACTTATTCACGTGGTGTTCAATCTTTTCGTTGATATGGTTTGTTATCATGAAAATATGGGATTCTTGGTTATGAAAAGAGGTGTATTTTGAATATGAAAATAAGTCATTGTTAACATGAAAAATGATGATGGTGGAAATAAGATACATATTCCCAAGAGATGTGTTAAATATGACTTAGTCAAATATTGTCCATCACAACAATTCATAATAACAACTCTCTCTCTTCTTCTCTTTTCATACAGAAGTTGAATAACACTTACAAAGTGAAATTCAAGAGAGAAAGTGAGTAGTCATTGAACACATTTCTATATGGCTATGGTGTATATCTTAAGACAGTAATCGTTACATTGCATTAAAGTATCAAAGGACTATAAGCTAGTGATGTATCTTCCTCAGCAATCAAATTTCCTCCACCCTTTTCACTTACATATATGTAAATTCTACATATCACCCTTCATCCAAATTGAGTTGATAGTCTAAAACAAAAAATCCCTCAAAATAGTGAAGTTACCCAAAAAATAAAAAATAAAAAGAACAAATTCATAAAAATAAGTATTAAGGCGTCATAAGTATAAAAAAATTAGCCCTATGGTGTCAATTGTTCAAAGCAATACACTTTCTTGACGGAGACTTATGAAATGCAGGAAAAGACTCAAGACCCTTATGGGGATGACAAAGTTTACTTTTGGAAGGGACACGATAAGGGGAAATGTGAGATGGACAATGGGTAATGGTAAATTGATCAAGATTCAAGAGGATAGATGGTTGGGTAAAGTTATAATCGGTGGTCCGGCTAACCAAGACGAACCACAAAAAGTATAGAATCTGATTAATTAAGAAACTAGAACATGAAATGAAAACAGTTTGTGAACAATGTTCAATGAGGACATAGATAGCAAAATTTTTTGACCATTCCTATCAACAAAAATCCAATTGAGGATTGCATGATTTGGACAAAAAATAGAAGCGCTCACTACGCAGTTAACTACAACAGACTAAACCATCCAAGCCTACTATAGCAAAAAACCACAGCATCATCCTCTTTCCAAATGCTTAAGTCCTTTTGGACAAAGTTATGACAACTAGATACAATCCCAAAAATTCGAAACTTCCTTTGAAGTGCATGCCAAAATGCTTTACCCACCAAATAGAACCTTCACAAGAGAAATATCACACTTGATCCCATATGCTATCTTTGCACCTAGACATTGGAGACATTTGAGCACATATTCCTAATTTGTAGCTAGACAACTACCATTTAGGAGGACCCGTGGTTAGGCCTACAAAACTCATACCAACCCATTGCTTGAATGGACAAATGACTGGTGTAATACTGTGGACACCTGATTTTTAGTCAACACATTAATAAAAGTTAAAAAATTGAATTATGGGTTTTCGATCTTGGTTGGGTCCACAAAAATCCCTTTGCCTAAGATTACGTGGCCTAGAAACGCCACTCGAGCCAACCAAAATTCACACTTACTAAATTTTGCATATAGCTTATGATTTCTTAGGGTCTACAACACGATCCTTAGGTGTTGTTCGTGTTCATCCAGACTCTTCGAATATACCAAAATGTCGTTGATAAACACGATCACGAACTGATCTAGATATTCCTTAAACACTCGGTTCATCAAATCCATGAAAGTAGCAAGTGCATTTGTCAATCCAAATGGCATTACCGTAAACTCGTAATGACCATAGCAAGTATGGAAAGTTGTGTTCGGTATGTCCTCTTTTCAAATGATGATAGCCCGTATTTAGGTCTATCTTAGAGAACATCGATGCTCCTTGGAGTTGGTCAAATAGGATGTCAATCCTTGGCAGTGGGTATTTGTTCTTTATCATCACTTGATTAAGCTGTAGATAGTCAATGCACAGTCTCAACGAACCGTCCTTTTTCTTAACAAACAGGACTGGTGCTTCCTAAGGCGATGCACTCGGGCGAATAAAACCCTTATCCAATAACTCATGGATCTATAATTTTAAGTCTTTCAGTTCCAATAAAGCCATCCTATATGGTGCTTTCAAGATTGGTTCCGTTCCAGGAGCCAACTAGACTACGAACTCTATCTCTCTGGCTGGAGTTAAACTTGGTAACTCCTTAGGAAAGACATCGGGATAATCTCGTACCACCACGATGTCCTCCAGGTTCGGTCCTTCCTTAGACATATCACTCACAAACGCCAAATAACCTCAACATCCTGACCCCAGCAACCTAGTTGCTTCCAAAGAAGAAATCAAGGGAATTGAGGACCCTCCACGACTCCCTACAAACTGGAAACTACTAGCTTCAGTCGGATTAAACTAGATTCTCTTCTCTCGACAATCCAGAGTAGCTCCTTGCTTGGTTAGCCAATCCATACCGATAATGACATTAAAGTCATACATCACTAATACAATCAAATCAATTTTGCCTTCCCGACCATCTATAATCAATTTACAGCTAGCACAACCTACTATAGATAAAATTGAATCCTTTAACGAAGTAGAAATAACGAAGACCATTTCCAACGGTTCTGGTCTTAATCCCACTAATTCTACAAACCATTTAGCAATAAAGGAGTGCAAAGCCCCATATCAAACAACGCATAAGCAGCATGGTCGTGAAGAGATATCGTACTTGTAATCACAACAAGCGTGTCATCGCCTCTTTCCTCGTGACCGCATACACTTGTCCCTACGCCGGGGGTCTGTACTGATTACCTTGCGGGACATTCCAAACTGGTGGTCCAGCTAGTGGTCGTGGCATGAACGGCATCATGGGCCTACAAGGGCAGTCCCTCACTCTATGACCCATTTGACCACATCCGTAACAAACTACCATCGGAGAGGGACACGGGGCATTTCCATGCCTCTTCCCACACATCCTGCATCCTCCAAACGAACTCGGAGACGGTTGTGACGTTCTAAAATTCGAGCCCTTTGAGGGATGAATAAATGTGAATTTCGTCAATGCATTATTGGTTGATCTCACTCGAAACTGATCACTCCTAAGATACTGACCTTGAGAGGAAAGGCTAATGAGTACAAAACTCGTGCGACTAAAAAACTTGACTTGGGAAAACGACTCAACCATGAGACTTGCGTAAGGACGATCATGTAGATATGCAGGCCGATTCCAGGGACGAATAGAAGTCGATTCACGGACATAACATAATGGGACGACGGATGATTTCGTTTACTGTTATCGAGCCCGCAATCGACCCTATGTCGATTCTCGTAATCGTGTACTTTGAAGTAAGAATCTAGCTTTTACAATTTCATGTAGTCAAGGACGTCCATGTGTCGAGATATCTTGAACGTGAATTGGCACGAGTCGGTTACGCATGAATTCTCGAAGCCGCCTATCAGTCTGAGTAGTACCAAAATAGCAATCGGGCGAAATTGTCAAGGAATGAGAATGCAAGATGGACTTTGAATTTTCAGGAATGTCTGGGACGGACTTTTGGATGATGCTTCTTTGACAATCGACAGTGCCAATTGAGCCGATTACTTGAAAAAGGGATTTTCGGATCAAGAAAAAGAGCCTACAAGGACGTGGACTGGGCAAGACCAGTGTGAGCCTCACGCCCAAGGTAGGACAGCTGCCATGGAAGGCCCGAGGCAAGCAAGTGAGCCCGTTGGACCAAGTCAACCATTTACCCTTCCGAGCCCGTTGTCTAAACTTGAGTCGATTCGAGCCTAACAAATTCCCGAGCCCGTTCCTATTCATTTTCTAGCCTGTTTCTTAAGCCCGCCCTTCATTTTCAGCCCAATGGTAGATTGGGAAATTTGCAAGGTGGAAATGACCATTTTACCACTAGATATTTTGAAGAAAAGACAAAAGAAGAGAGAGAAGATTATGTCATTTGGTTGGCGGTTGAAACAAGCCATTTAATGGCCTTAATGAGGCTTGAAGACTAGCTCTCATTTCACTCGCTCTCCTCCTCTTTTAGCTCACCAAAGCCGCACACTTCTCTCCCTGGTTTCCCTTCCTTCCTTCTGTTTTTCCTTCTGATCTTCCTTTGAAAAACCGAGTTGTTCATGCCATTCCCGTGCAAATCACCGCCCGTGCTCAAGAGAGAGAATCCGTACCGCCCATGTCCGCCATTCACCGGTCGGAGCCGCAAGCCAACCCACCACTGTAGCACCTATCCTTGCTTGTTCCGCTTGTTTCAGCCATTTTCCTTCCTTTCCGACCCAATCTCCGCCCAACCTAGCCACCAGCACCAGTAGTTCCCCCTTGACCCCAGTGCTGCCGGTCGTCGGATCTTCGGCCAACCCGTTCAACTCCGATCAGCCCCTTTTCTCCTAAGCAATGCAGCTTTTCAGAAGTTCAGTGGGAGTCCGAGGTTGTTGCTGTTGTTTCAACCTCAGGACCACCTTAGATCGTCGTGATAGAGGTGTCTGGGTGTCGCCTTCGTTGCCGCGTTCATGTCGCCGACCCGCTTAACGGATGAGTTTAGCCCCTAATCTCTTATTAGTGCCGAAACTTGCTTAGGGTTGGGTTAATTAGTGGTAAGATTGGTTAATTAAGTTGTATTAGCCCTATGATAGGTGGTTAGATAGATGGTTAAGATTAGATTAGCTTAATTTTGGTAATTGTGCTTAATTATTGCTTCATTGTGGGTTATGTTATCTATGTGATTAATTAAGCATGATTTGCATTAATTGATTGATTAATTGTTTTAATTAATATTTTTTTTAATTTTGGATTTTAATGTTTTAATTAATTGAATTCGGGAAAATTACTGTTCACGATTATTGTTCACGACACTGTTCATGCGGAAGCTAATTTTTGTCTTAATTTGATGTGTTCTTGGTTGTTATGCTTTTTTGAAGTGCTGATTGTTAATTATATGCATGGATAATGGTGGAATGCATGATCAAAAATCGAGTGGAAGTGAAAGTGTTTGATTTATTGAGTTATTCCCAAGAATTAGGCAATGTACGTGATTGTTGATTGATATCACATGACATATTGCGTGGGTTATCTGAAATGGCATGTCGTATGAGCATAAGCGATGTTGCATTCATGACCAAGCAAAAGTAAAAATAAGAATGAATTGTTTATTAATGTGTTGCATGGTCAGATTAAAGTGGATAGGCGATTGAGTCGGATGACCGCCAATCCTTTGGGGTTGTGCCGTGACCATTAGGTCACCTGATAGTGGTCAAATGCGGAGTCGCGGTTAAGGCCAGGCCCATGCTCCTTAGGGAATGCCGTCGATAGGGAAGAGCCCGTGACATCGCCGTGCCTCATGGGGGAGGACGATGCCTAATCTACAACCAATTAATTGCCAATCATAAGGTTGTGCCGTGGCCTTGAGGTCGTAATAATCGGAGCATATGTGTGGATGTGAGGCATAAGAAAGTTGTGTGCAATGCTTTGATTATTTGCATGCTCTTAATGTCGTGCTGATCGCATTATTTATGGCATGCACGCATAAGTTGACAGTCATGCAGGGTGTGGTAATGGTCAAGTGAGATCGCTTGTTATGCGATTCGCATGAAATTGATGAATTGTATCATCTAACAACCATGTGCCTTACTTACATTGTATGAGGTTTAACGTGCAAGGTATGGCATACCGGGTAAAGTTGCATGCGAACCGAATATTGATGGTTAGTTGCCTCTGTCTGTTTTTTGCTTTCGGGTTTCTTGGTTGTTTGTTGTTGGGTTGAGTGAGGGATGGTTCTGGAGAGATACCTAGATTGAGTTAGCATACTAATTGAGGCTTAGGGGGAGAACTCACTGAGATTTTACCTTACTAGTTATAGTATAACTACTTTTAGGTCCTTAGAATGGTGCACCCGCAGTGGCAAATCCTGCCCTTGCTCCACCAGTGATCGACCCGATGGAGCCTAAGTCTGATGGGTCTGAGTGATGATGGTGCAGAATATGAGAATTTTTTTGTATAATTGAATTAGTTTAGCTTCTTTTTGGTTTGGCTTAGAGGATGGATCGGCCCCTTTTTGTTAGGTTTGTAAATCGGGAAACGATCCTCTATTGGTTAATCCAATGAAGATATATAAATGAGTAGTTGATGTTGTTCTTACTGTTCATCCATATATCCTTGTTTGATTGTTTGTTTGTCTGGCGATGGTTCGTCTTCCGCTTGTACATAATGAAAGATAAAATGAATGGATGTCGACGAGTCCTAGGACGTCTCTTTCTATCGACCAAGGGAAGGGGTTGTCGTGTGCTCGGGGTTCGGGGCATGACAACGGTTTCCCCATATCGTCCCTTCTATTAGGCGGAAGGGGATACCTACCTCCCGCCATCAATTTTTTCCTAAACTAGCAATTTTTCCTACCAAGCACAAGCCTTAATCCAGATACAACAGCTGCCATCTCGGCGATATGCCTCTCAATCATTTGAGCTCTCTCATACCGTTCATTGTAATCCTTCAGATTCACATACACCGGATGGTCTTTAATTTCCATTTCTAGTTCATCTCGAAACCTTCATGCCTTATCCAACGGGTGCCCCACCATTCTAGGCACGTACTTTGACACCTCTATAAATTTGGCCTCATACTGGTCCACTATCATTTGATTTTAGCGCAACCTCTAAAACTCAGCCAGCTTCTGCTCTCTCGTGTAGTCCGAGAAGTACTTGCTCAAAAAAGCCTCTCTGAAGGTATTATATACCCTAGCTGTATCCTCAGGAAATACCCACCCTTGGGTAGCTTCCCACCAAGTGCCGGCATTACCTTACAGTTGGCAAGCCGCCATGATCACCTTTTCCACCTCAAAACACTGAAGCAAGGTGAATGTCTTCTCTAGCTCCCTTACTTAGAGGGTTGCTGTCTCGGGGTCGCCAGCCCCTATAAACTTGGGCAGCTTTAGTTTCGTGAACTGCTCTACCAACTGATACATAGGCCGGTTACCAGTCCCAGACCTAGCTACAGGAGCAGCTGCCACTACAGTGACAAAGGCTTGAGTCTGAGTTTGCTGACTTATCAACGCCTCGAGGGCGTGCATGATCCCGTCCATCCTTAGGTCTTCCAGTGCTACCTCCCTTGCACCGGTCAGGACCTACGCCATCCTCTTCCTCTGACCTCTTTGTCCCGAGGTCCTCACTCTAGGGGTACTCAGATCCGAACTGCTCATCGCATAGGACTCTCCTAACTTGTGTTCCAATTCCCCAACATGGAATTAGAAAATGACACAACCCTAAAATAAAGAACCACGAAGGATTCTGTAATCAATCACATGCAAGCAAAGAAATTATTTTTCATACTAACTATCCCTACACACCATCTCAAGACTCATTGCACCTCATCACTCCATCAGCTAACCAGGCTCTGATACTAAAATCGATGGGGTTGTCACGCCTCGATTTTCGAGCTCACGGTAACCCTATTACACTTCAGATCTAACTATATGACGTTCCAGGTACTGTCATCGACTAATTCATTTTATTTGATAGTTAAGCGTAGGCGAAAATGAAAACTTCCAAAACATAAACAACAAGGATAGCAACAACAACAGTAGAGGAAAGACAACATCATATTATATATCTGAAAGTTAGTCTATACACCAGCAAATATGTGCACGCCTCACTACCAACGGTATGCTAAGGCCTACTAAAAAAAGACCGGCCTAGCTAACCTATTATTGTACAAACGAAGGAGGGGTTTGCCAAAAAGAGAGGTAGGCCACAGTTGCCTACTCGCTGGCCTCCGAGGGGTCGTCTCTTCGGTCGTCAGATCTGAAAGCTCGCCATTAGGGGGGATCCATGTCCATAGGATCCCACATTTTGTCTATTGGCCCCATAAGAGGAACCGATCTGTCGAAGCCACAGAGAGGATCGTACAGGATCCCTCATATCTTAATAAACCACACCTTGAAGATGTAGGGCATATAGTGATCTCGTGACCCTTCATCCACCAAAACCGTGGTGATGTGGTACTAATAAACAAAATTGCAACCCGAGGTTGGCTGCATGGTGATGGTGGTACTCATGTCCATTAGGACGCCGAAGCATATTGGGTACTACGTCATCTAGGGCCTGAAAAATATAACCACGACGGATTGAAATAAACTTAGCAAGTTAAAATCTTAAGCCCTAGTTTGGAACTTTGCTCGCCTCGTGAGTCTAACATACAACCTAATTCTGCAATTATTGCAACACAGAGAGAAACCAAAATTAAGGACAGTTCTATAAATAGACACAACTACAGGCGATCCTACTGGCCTTGGCATGCGTGACCTGCAGAAACTATTAGTCATCTCATAATCATAGTGAAAGACATGCAAATAATCAGAGCACTACACAACGTTCACATATCTCAATACCCACACGTACTCCAATTATTATGACTCTCAAGGCCACGGTACAACCTTATGGTTGGCGGTCAACTGGTCGTAGACCAAGTATTGTCCTCTTCCCTAAGGCATAGCAACATCATAGGCTATCCCCCACCGACGGCGTTCTAGAAGGAGCATAAAGCCCGACCACTACCGCAGCCCCACTACTGACCACTATCAGGCGACTCAATGGCCACAGCACAACCCCAATAGGGATTGGCGGTCATCCGGCTAAATTGAGCTATCAACATTAATTTGACCATGCAACACATCGGCAAAGCAGTTCATTCTTGTCTTTGTTTTTGCTTGGTCATGAATGCCACACAATTTGTGCTCACGCGACATGCGGTTACATTTGGCACATGTATAATGAAATGTGGCAACAAATAACCTTCACGTACAATAGCGCAATCCAATTACTCATGAAAAAATTCAATAAACCAAGCAATTTCGATTCCAATCAGTCTTCGATCATGCATTTTCTCATTATACACGGGTATAATTAACAATCGGCACTTCAAGAAAACATAGCAACCAAGAACACATTAATTTTTAAAAAAAATTAACTTATGTATGAACAGTGTCATAAACAGTGCCGTAGACAATAAATTATGAATTGTAAATTCGTTCGAAATTAATTAATTAAATAAAAATAAATAAACCTAACCATGGTTAATCAATTAACCCAACCATAGTCAATTTGACCTAACAATGATTAAATTCTAACATTGGTTACTTTAAAACTAACCTTAGTTACTTTAATTAATTAACCAGCATAATTAACCACTAATCTTGATTAACTAACAAGCACACAAATACACTAATTAACCCCTAAACAAGGACTAGGAAATTAACTCACTTGGGTCGGAAATCCGATGACACCGGCAAGAAGGGGGGAATGAGGGCTACGCGTGGTTAGCTGGGGGATGACAATAGACAACAAATGGTGGCCAAAACGAGCCAAAACAATGCTGAAACACTATTCACGCGGAAGCAATGCAATCGGGCGAAAGTGGCCGGACAGGCGGCGGCGACCAAGGGTGGCCGACGGTGAGTGGCTAGCTCCCTAACTTTAGTGGCTTCACTTTGGGCAGCGGCAGCAAGGTCGGTTTTCGGCGAGAAAACAGTAAGGGCAGCAAAAATTGCATAAATGGAAGAGACAGAGAAGCTGAGATGTGAGATTGAGATAGGGGGAAAAGAGGAGACAAAGAGGGCTAGACACTTGGATGAGAAGTCAAGGCAAATGGGCTAGCCACTTGCTTCAAGTGCCAATCAAAACAAGCAAGAAATAAGCACAACAAAGCCCACTTGGACAAAAAGGAGAAAGGCCAAAAGAAAGAAGCCCATTAAGCTAAGAAGGGAGAGAAGCTTGGGCCCCCTTTAGGCTGGGTTGGATGGGCGCTAGCCCATTGGGCCGCCGGTCTTGGGCTGGCCCACCTACGGGCCCGAAACCCGATTCAATTTTTCCTTTTCCGACACTTTGAGGTCCAACAGAAAATCCAAAAATCAATGAGGCAACGTCCAAATATTAAGTCCTAACACCCCGAGAAGTCGGTTCCCAAAATTGGATTAAAAATCGGGGCTAAATTGTGTCAATTACGACCGTAGTACAATTTGGATTATCGAGCACCCCTTTAGGACTTTTCTTCACCTTTGACTCGTGGTCAACCATTATTTGATCTACGTTTATGCCAATTATCGAGTCAGGGACATCCCTCGATTGTCATGTGATCCCGGGGCTCAATTGATAATCCCGAGCACCAGATAAAAATGATTTGGTTTAACGTTGTTTATAATTCGTATCGAAGTCATGCGGAAATCACCCACAATTTGACTTCATACTTCTGCTGAATTGATTTATTTCTATTTCCTTAATAGTCTAGTACTTAGGGGATATCCTTCCAACCTAGGTTCTCATGGTCGAAGGGTTCGTTCTTGATCGAAATCGCGAGTCGTACGCATATCATTTCCTATCGGCGCCTCCTTGTAATCCGTTATCCCACAAACACACAGTTTGAAATATTTGTACTAACCAAGCCTTCAACTAACATTGCCATTTTATAAAATCTCAAAATGAGGTCGATTTTTGAGATGTTAAACACACACCTATAGTAGCGACCATAAGCCTCCATCCGTGCCTCCCGTCATCGCCGTTCATCGGTCCAGTTCATCGGCCAGCTTACCGGCCGGTCAAAAGCCGCTACCCTCCCTATCCACCTATTCAGTTGTTGTATAGGTTAGAAAAGCTCTTCCGCCCCTGTTTCAACCTTGCCGCCGCCCAAACCAGCCACTAGCCTATCCCCCTCGACGCCCTGAAGCTGTTGGTTGCCGACAAGCAAATCGCCGGAGCGCCGATCAATCCGCCAGCCACCCTTCTTCTTGAGTAGTTCGGTTTTTCAGCTTTGTAGTGAGAGGTAGACTTGGTTGCTCCTGTTTTTGTCCTGAGATTGCCTTGGATCATCATAGTTGAGGTCCTCGTGTATAGCCTCCGCCATTGCCACTGCGCCTCTGTCTCCGGCCCGCTTAACAGGTAAGTTATCATTCTAATTCATTGATTAATGCATAAACTTGCTTAGGGTTGGTTTAGCATTAATCTTAGTTTAGGGGATTGATTAAGGTGTATTAGAGCTAAAATAGGTGGTTAGTTAGATAATTAGGATTAGTTTAAATTGATCTTGATTAATGCCTATTAAGTGAGGTTTGTTAGCTTAATCTTAGATTAAGGTGGTTAAGCTTGTTTAGTCTTAATTGATTGCTTTCTTTAATTTAATTATTATTTTTATTGAATTCTGAATTTAATTTATTAGTTATTAAATTCTGGAATTTCACCATTCATAATGTCATCGTTTACGTGGTACTATTCATGACTGTTCACGGAATGTTCAAGATAAAAATGAGCTCTGGTGGTGTGCACATGTCTATTTGTCCAAGGGACATGGGAATTGATGAATTTAAGAAAAGATAACTAATGTGCACGCCTATTTAGACGGCTATGATGGATTGTCAACATATGTTTATGATTAGTTTTGAGGTTAAAGACTAATTAAGGGCATTTTCATGATTTCACAAATCGAGGGAAATTTTGTATATTCACTTGGGCAAGGATGAGAGGCACTAACTAGGGGTTTGGCTGGTTAGATTTGAGCTATGGTCATTAGAAAAATGGCCGGAAAAGAGCTTTTGGCCACTAGTGGTCAACACTAGTGAAAACTAGGTTGATCCAGTTGGACCAGGTCGCATTGGTTCAATCATCCTTCTAATTTCATCCCGATCTTCTTGATTTTGTTCAAATAAAGAAAAATTAAAATTGTTACATGCAAATTGAATGTAAATTGGATCAAATTGGATCAAATTGTGTCATTCGAGGTGACTAATTATGCAAGAAATGCCCTAGATTAGACCAATTTCTACAATTGTGGCCAAATTGAAGCTTGATAACTTCAATTGGATGTTAGTCTAGAATGGGCCAAGTCAAACTTGATTGATCGGAACATATCAGCTCAAATTTCTAGACTTCACGAAATTTAAATCAACTAACTTATAATGTTCTCAAGTGAATTTCTCAAAATTGACCTTGGATTTGGATTTAGTTTAAGAAAATGAGTTGATTTGAGGTGTGAATAGGCAACTCATTAAGAATCAATTCAAACCCCTAATTAGAGCTGATATGGCAATTTTTATCCCAACACATCAAATCTCAAAATTGGTCGAACGAGAACACATGACAACCTCTAGATCAAATGTTGTAAAAGAAACTAAGCCAAGATATGAACAAAATGAAAGTAATTTTATTTTTGGTCGATTTTGAACCTAAAACCAAAAAAATTCAAAAAAATAGTTTTTTAATTGAATTTCACAAAAAATTTTGATGCCAAAGTCAAATTGAAGCTAAAATGAAGTGATTTGTGAGTTTTTTTTTTTGTTTTTTTTATCAAAGGATTGACCAAAAGTCAATATTTTTATGATTAATCACTAAATGGTTGATCTTGTGATCAAAACTTTGATTTTTCTGAAAATTTATGTGGTTAAAGTCATACTAAGAATATTTAGGATCTTTTTGTGCAAAAAGTCAAATTTTGACTGAAGTGACTTTTGATAAAAAAAAGTTGATAAAAAGTTAACTAAAAGTCAATCGTTTAACTTTTTGGGCTTTTAATGAAAATAATTAGGAAATCACCTCCAAATGATAGGCCAAAGGAAAAGAAATGAAAAATGACACTTTTGGCTTAAGAAATGGGCTCCGTCGTGATTGGAAACCCTGACCTTCTGTTTTTAACTTTTATTGATGTGTAAGCTAAAAATAGGTGTCAACAGTTAATTCCTAATTTCTATGCAATAAATAACTGACTCGTTCGTCAAAATTAATCCCTATTTTTGCTAACATGGCACCAATAATGCTACGTAGAACGGCTAACATTGACATCAACAATTTTTTAAATTTAAAAATTAATATTTTTTCTTTTCTTTTCCTTTTTCTACCCAATCTAGCAAGGGGTGGTCTACCCTTGCCAAACACAAAGATGTGTTTGAATGTGTATGCTTCATTATTTTGCCTGTCTAATGTATCAAAAACTAGAGATGCCTTGTTTGCGGCGAAATTGAGTGGAGACTAGAGATAAATTATCCAAGTCTTCTCATCGGTGGTCATCGTTGGGCCTATCGGGCCTTCGGAGGCGTGAGTATTAGTAAGGTTGTGACAGGCTGGATCTGGGATACCAAAAAAAAAAAAAATTATCTAAGTCTTCTCCGTGTTCATGCTTGAACAGTTCGCCATTCATCTTTGGAATAGTGTAGACCCTAATAAATGGCTTCTTAATTCGTCATGTGACCCGCGCAGCTTTTTATTCTTTGAAATGTTCCCTCATTCGTCAGCCAAGACGTAATAATTTCAGACACATCCTTATTTATAACGGACAGCCTCGACCTTAATCTCCTCGTTAATCCTCTCCCAATCCACATACCGCATATCTCCTGTCTCGAAAGAATTTCTTCAAGCCTCGTCCATGGCACCTCCACACTTCCTCCTCGTGACCTTCCCTGGCCAAGGCCACATAAACCCTTCCCTCCAACTCGCAAAGCGTCTCCTGCGTGTCGGCGCTCGCGTGACCTTCGCCACCACCATTCGTGCCCACAACCGCATGGCTGAGTCGAAATCTCCTCCGGAGGGGCTATCCTTCACCAGCTTCTCTGATGGCGACGACGATGGCGTCAAAGAAGGGCAAGATATCGATGAATACACAGGCGAGCTCAAGCGACGAGGGTCGGAGACTTTAAGCGACCTCATCGCCTCGAATCAAGAGAATAATCAGCAATTCTCGCGAGTACTCTACACCACCGTCGTTCCATGGGTTGCCGATGTCGCTCGTTCTCATGGCATTCCTTCAACCCTCGTTTGGATTCAACCGGCCGCTGTTTTGGACTTCTACTATTATTACTTCCATGGCTACGGGGATCTTATTCGAAGCACGGGTGACAATCCTTTGGTGCCAATCCAATTGCCTGGGTTGCCGCCTCTCATGGCCTGCGACATACCCCCGTTTTGCACTGCAAAAAATGAGTACAACTTCATCCTCTCGCTTCTCCAACGTCATTTCGAGATACTACTTGAGGAGGCCAATCCTACGGTGCTGGCTAACACGTTCGATGCACTGGAACCGGACGCCATACGGGCTATCAATAAGTTCAAGGTGATTGGGATCGGGCCACTTATCCCGTCCGCCTTTTTGGACAGGCAAGATCCAGCGGACACTTCCTTCGGAGGTGATCTCTTCAAGAGCTCGAGCGGCTACATGGAGTGGCTGGACACGAAGCCAAAGGGGTCGGTAATCTACCTGTCGTTTGGGAGCATCTCCGTGCTATCGAAGCCACAGAAGGAGGAAATGGCACGGGCGCTCTTAGAGACTGGCCGGCCGTTCTTGTGGGTCATCCGGGAAAGCGGGAAAGAAGAGGGAGATGAGGATAGATTGAGCTTGAAAGAAGAACTAGATAAGCTAGGGATGATAGTGCCTTGGTGCTCGCAAGTGGAGGTCCTATCGCACCCTTCAGTGGGGTGCTTCGTGACGCACTGTGGGTGGAACTCCACATCAGAGAGCTTGGTCTGCGGGGTGCCGGTGGTGGCATTCCCACAGTGGAGCGATCAGCAGACAAACGCCAAGCTCGTGGCGGACGTGTGGAGGACCGGGGTGAAGGTGACGCCCAACGAGCAAGGCCTGGTGGAGAGCGGCGAGATGAGGAGGTGCTTGGAGCTGGTGGTGGGAGATGGAGAGGAGGGGGAGGAGATGAGAAGGAATGCCCAGAAGTTTAGTGAGCTGGCGAGGGAGGCCGTGAAGGAAGGTGGGTCTTCGGACAAGAACCTCAGGGCCTTTGTGGACGAGGTCGGGGAAGCGTCTGAGTGAATTGCTTACGGCGTCGGCTGCCAACTGGTGCGTCATTTTCGTATGGTGATCTTTCTGGGCGTCATTTTCTCTGTTTTTTTCTTCTTTTTCCCATTCCGTACGGTGTTCGCGAGAGATCGATCTCAGCATGTTAAAGGCGGCACACCATTTATTCCTTCTATTTCAGTCCGTTGTATTGCCAAGCCTTGAATCTTGATAGTGGGACCTTCCTGCTGACGGTAAAAACATTTCTCAGCAACAGAAGAATTACGATGTAATGGTTCTTCTCAATTATCAATACTAGTATCAATACTAGTAGCAACCACCCGCCTGGATGGCGCCGCTGGAGCGGGCACTCTTCCTCTTGCAAAAGGTCGAGTGTTCGAATCCCGGACATCAAAGGATGACTTACCTGGTGGCACGTGTGTGGTGGCTAGCACGTGTTGCCCCCAGGGTTTACCTCCCGGCTGCCGGCCCTGCGGAGTTCCCTAGGTCACAAAAAAAAAATTTACTAGTAGCTATGACATATGAAATGTTCGATAGTTACATCCTCTTCCATCTTGAACTTCGATGGGGAAAAAGAGGCAGGTCAGATCACGATGGGTGCTGGCGTGATGATTCACGTGGCTTGGCATTAGGTTGTGGGAGCCATGGAAATAGACAACTATCTATTCATAAAATTAAAAATTGAGAGGTTTTTCTTTTTTTTGGTCATAAAGATTGGTGCATGATTGGGATCCCACCTAACAATTTAATTCTAAACTTTTTGATAAGTTGTTATTTAATCATATGATCTTTCAATGATGCCAATTCGATTATAAAGCTCTTGACGATTTGTCAATTTAGTCATATTCGCTAATTTTAGCTACGTTTGTACTATACTTATTTTTCTCGTATAAATCAAATTTACGGTCCACGAATTCACCATCTATTATAACGACTTCACCAAATGCCAGAGCTATTTCATTGGATTCCATAAATGCAGAAAAATATTCTTCCGAAACCTGCTGCAATGATTTAACTAATCCCAGAAACTTAATCGGTAGTCTCATAATGAAAACTTAATTTTCCTTTTAAATCTCACCCCGCCTTGTGCGACTCCTTGCGCCGAGCGCCATTGCGGGACGAAGAGCACGTTCACCAGTTAATGGCAGATGCTGGACTGAGCATTTGTTTAAACTCGCACCATTAGGCATGCGAGAGTGAATAGACTTATTCTTTAGTAAATGATTAAAAAAATTTGGATCCTCATGCGTGTTCTTGTTGCGTGCGATAATAATATACTATATCACTTTGGTTGGCCGGCCGATTTTTTTGGTAAATTTTTCATCTTTCGTAAGACAACTCTCCACTTATCATGGCTAATGTACAATTATGTTTCCTTAACAAATTACAAATTCACTTAAAGATTCAGAAATAAAATTAATAATAATGAAATAATGAGACACCTAGTAACTAGTTTTTGCAGAAACTCTTTGAGATTGACTACTAATAATTCTCTGTCGATCACATCGTTTGTATGTGCAACTCTATAACTCAAAACCATGGTCATATGTAGCAAATAATGATTTTCTAAATAGATCGACCGTTTTTGGTTCGGCAAAGAGATTCAATCTTAAATATTCTCTTCCACTATTAAAAGTGCGGATTGCTTATTGGGTACCTAATACTCTTCATAAAGTAATAATTTGAGCCAATGCGTCTACAAATATATCATGTAATTGGATGGTTGTGATGGAAAAATCACGATATCTCTCCCTCGAGAAACTAGGACCAAAGTGGTTCTCAAGGTGCTAGCAAACTCACAATGAGATTTACAGGATCTCATCAAGCGATTTGCAAAAATCATGTATTTCCGACCCCATCTAGATCGGTAAAAATTGCGATATACAGCAGTCCCAGGGTGTTGTAGGAAAGCTCTAGCAGAGCAAGTCGGTCAATATTTTGACTAGGGTGACCTATAATCAAAAGTTGGTAAAACATTAGGCTTGTGCATTCTTCCCCGTTGAGACAAATAAATTTATATATTTATTTATATATAGTATAATTCTTCATTTGCAAAAGTTAGACTTATTGCTTCAAAAATGAGTTTGCTTGATCATTAAAAATTGATTCGTTAAGTTAGTAATTAGCTGTCAATGTGTGACCCTTATTCTTGAGAATGACTTTAACACTCAAAGTATCGTTTTTTTTTTTTTTGGGTGGGGTCAAGAAAGTATCGTTGGATTCGTGGTTCACAAGCTCCCGCTCTTGATATTAAAATCACTACAACTCTTCTTTTGCCGATGTTGAGATTGAAATGAGGAAAAGAGAGCTCAAAAGTATACAGAGTTCGATATGTCTAGTGCTCTTTTTGTCCTTTTGTATCAAGCAGTCTCTTTGTAACGAGTATGTTGATTTTTAACGCTTGGTGTTGTAAACAGCAGCGCAGCAGAAGCGGATCGTCGATTTGTGATTATGTCGAGAGCGGTAGAAATTAACAGAGAAATAAAATGAGGAACAAATAATAAGGACACCGGAAATTTATATGGTTCAGTCCGAATATCGGAACCTACATCCATGGGGAGAGCTATCAAAATAATCCATTATAAATCGAAGAATTACAAGATTACACGCGTTTACACACTCAAGTGTTTCTCAGCGCTAATGTATATCCAATACACACAGTGTTTAATAACTCAACTCAATTAACTGACGCACAAATCTCTCTGAGCTCACGTCTCTCTCTTCTTAAGCCTTGTCCCTTCATGCAATTAATGTCTGCATGCTCATCATGCACCAGCAAAAGATGTGCATAGCTTGTGCCTTCCCTTCTTCATTTATTAGCAAAGGATAATAATAAAAAACTCACAAGACAAATTCTGAAACAAGAAGTGGCGCCCTCCATTTTTCATGGTCACGCAATGTGCATGCATTTAATATTGTTGAAACTTTGGGCGTTCAACTCTTCAGAACAAGAAAAGTGAGAAAAGTGCAAAAGTGCAAAAGTCAACAAATGCTCTATGGACGTGCTTCCTCCTTGTTAAAATATTGCGCGTGTCTATCGAGGATTAGTTAAATCATTCAACGTCAACATGTGCAGCCTATATTATGCCGATAAAATCTTTCGGATCCGATCACGCGCCATTTCTCATTAAATGCTCTATGGACGTGCTTCCTACTTGTTAAAATATTGCGCGTGTCTATCGGGTATCGTACACTGACTCAAACTCGAGACATAATTTTAACACTTGGTGACTGCAATTCGAATACAAACACATCAAGTTTAGAAATATAGTTTCATCAACTGCTTTTTTGCACAGCGATAATCGACACTACGGCTAAACTTATGAAAGTGACACTCAGTCATCATCTCACTCTCCTCCCGAACATAGAAGCACGAGTCCATCACCGGCGGCCTACCATGAATTGGACCAGGTGGGACCTACTTGATTATCAGCATGGCGGGCTATGGGCCTGGCCAAGGCTAGGTCATCCCTCGTGCTATAGATAAACTACCTCTTCTTACTCTAAGCTGTTGACAAAATTCCTAGTTTGATGATAACAAACCATTTTATGCATACAGAACTTCATATATAAACTGAGGAAGAAGAGTCACAAGTTGATGTATTCTTATGGGTCCGCGTGTTGCAGAAGGAAAAGCAAAAGGACGTTTCTGAGTCTTCGAGGAATAGAAGGAGAAACAAAGAGACGCAGAGTCTGTTCTGACAGGACTAGACCGAGAACAAGATCACCAACGGTTATGAATTTCACTTACCTTATTCGTATTGATTTTGGTATATCGAATCGATTAGCAAGATCACTCATCAAGACAACTTCCTAAGAAGGATAGAACACTCATGGAAACCCGGATTCTAATTGTATGGGCGAACAAAATCTAAGGGGATCAAATCTATCTTCAACGGTCAAGAAAACTTTCCTTATGAAGTCTGTTCAAGAAAGGAAAGAGAAGACAAATCTTTCAAGGTAATAGCCAACGATCAATTGTGGCTCGGAGAGTATATAAGGGAAAGATGCGACCAGATGAGAGAGAGGATGAACATATTCCAAAGGCTAATTCAATTCTTCACTAGTTGTCTGAAAAAGTGCGAAATTGAGTGATCCTAGTGTATTACCAAGAAGAGCGACTTAGTGAGATATATTATCACAAGTGCAAACACTCAAGAGTGTGTAATCACCTTTGATCACATAGTGAAATCCAACCAATTGGCTGATCGCGTGGAGAGTGGACGTAGGCTTGTCAAAAACCGAACCACTATAACTGTGTTTGCAATCTTCTCTTCCCTCTCTATTTAATATTTGATTGCAGATTGCAAAAACTTTATATTACTTGCACATAAAATTCCTTTACACCTATTCACCCCCTCTAGGTGTTAATACTAGCAATATCAATTGGTATCAGAGCCTCGTGGTCAGTATTTTGAAGTGTTTATTACTTCAGAGTTAAAGATCTTCTATGGCTAGTATTCTTGCACCAGGTCTGATTGAGGGACAAAGCAACACTCAATCACCATACTTTGATGGAAAAGAGTACAACATATGAAAGAACAAAATAAAAGCTTTTCTCATATCAAAAGATCCACTGGAATGGGATGTAGTAGAGAAATGAATTGGGCCTAATGCTAAAGCTGGAAAAGCCGCAAGAAAAGATGATGGGAAATCAACAGAATCATCAGCTGCTCTTTCTAAAGAAGAGTTGACAAAAAGAGAAGCTTTAAATGGTAAGGCTATCTATTCTCTTTATTGTGCATTATCTCCAAATGAATATAACCGCATTTCTTCTTGTGAAACAGCGAAAGAAGTATCAAATAGGCTGCACGTTACCTATGAAAGGACTGACCATGTGAAGGAGACCAAAGTTAATATTTTACTTGGTCAATATGAATCTTTCAAAATGAAACAAGGGGAGTCCATTGGAGATATCTTTAGCAAATTTACTAAAATAGTAAATGGGCTTGCATATCAAGGACAGCCCATCTCAGGACCAATGAAGGTTAACAAACTCTTGAGAGGTCTATCAAAGGACTAGAACAATGTGAAGACTTTCATATGAGAAACTTTGCGGATATCACCTTTGTCAGTTGATGAGCTTGTTGGAACCTTGCAATCTTACGAAGCATAACATATGAATGAAGAAGTGGAGTCTAGAGGTAAGAAATCTATTGCTCTTAAGTCTAATGTTGATTATGATGATACAAACTCTGAGGATGAATTGGACGACGAAGAACTTGCCCTCTTGATAAAAAAGGTAAGAAAGTTAAATAAGAAAGGCAAGAAGTTCAACAGTAGGAAGCAAAACAGGCAATCTGGACAAAGAAGAACAGTGGATGAAGAAGACTCTATCAAAGATGTTGTCTGTTTCGAATGTAAAAAGAAGGGTCATATAAAACCAAACTGTCCTACTCTGAAAAAGAATAAAGAAAGTTTGAAAAATATAAGAAGGCTTGAAAGCTGAAACATGGAGTGACACGGAGTGTGAAGACAGTGAAGATGAATACGGAAATATCTATCTAATGGCACACTCAGACTCAGGCTCTGGAGCAAACTCAGAATCTGACTCAAACTCAGATAGAGAAATTGAGGTTAGTCATTCTGATATTCCTATTGAAGTTTCAAATTATATAAATGAGCTTTGTTCAAATCTAAAATTCACTCTGAAGAGAATCTCTAGACTAAAAAAGGAAAATTACAAGTTGAGTCAACAGAATTCTTCTTTGAAAGGAAAGTTTGATGATTTGCAAAAGGAATTTTTGGAAGCAAGGGAAAGTCGAGATTCTTTACTAAATGAGAATGAATCCCTCAAAAAGGAATTTTTGGATATTACTATAAAATTTTCTAAAGGATCAAAAACTTTACAGCACATACTTTCCATTCAGATTCCCTAATACAACAAGTATGGACTTGGGTGTAATAAGGAAAATGATTCCTTAATAGACTTTCCAAAAGTCAAGGAGAAACTCAGATAGAGACCTCATCGACAAGTTTACAAAAATCATTTTAAAAAGAACTTTGTAAAACCTGTTGGATGAGATAATCTTAAATGTTCTAATTGCGGAGAAAATGAACATTTTGAGAGTAAGTGACCTAAAATCGAGAGACCTATTTAGAGAAATTGGGTTAACAAAGCATACACTACTAACTCCTACGAACCCAAGAAAGTCTGGGTACCAAAGAAAGCTTGAGTATGTGTTTTGATTGCAAATAAGTTTCAAAAGTAAGAAGAAATGGTATTTTGACAGTGGATATTCGAGACACATGACTGGAGATTTGAGAATGTTCATTGGATTGGAAAGAATAAAAAGAGGAACTGTTTCCTTTGGTGGCACTAGTAAGGGAAACATTATTAGACTAGGAACAATCAAGATTGAAAGCCTCATCATCAACAACGTCTCTCTGGTTAAAGGGCTAAACTACAATCTTCTGAGTATTTGTTAGTTATGTGATGCTGGTTTCAGAATTGATTTCAAGGAGAACTTATGTTCTGGAACTAGTCAGGATTCATCTCAATCGTTTACTGGACGAAGATATGGAAACATCTACCTTTTGGACATAAATGAAGACACTGCCAAATGTCTCATCTCAGTTGAAGATGGCGCAAACCTCTGGCATCGCAAACTTGGACATGTCAGTATGAAACATATCTCAAAATTGTTTACCAAAAAGCTTGTTTGTGGACTGTCTTCATTAAGCTATAAAAAGTCAGAACTTTACTCCGCATGCACTCTAGGAAAATAGGTAAGAAGCTCCTTTAAATCTATGAAACATGTTTCTTCTAATTGTGCTTTGCAACTTCTTCATATGGATCTCTTTGGACCAACAAGAACCCAAAGCATTGGAGGTAAGAGGTATTGTCTTGTTATTGTAGATGATTATTATCGCTTTACTTGGGTATTCTTCCTTGCTAATAAAGGAGAAACATTCTCTTACTTTTCAAAATTTGCAAAAAGAGTTCAAACTGAAAAAGGTTACTCTATTTCAAGCATTAAAACAGATCATGGTGGAAAATTTGAAAATCAGGACTTTGTAGACTTTTGTGACAAGAATGGTCTTCAGCATACTTTTTCCTCGCCCTACATTCCAGAACAAAATGAAGTTGTAGAAAAGAAAAACAGATCCTTACAAGAAATGGCAAGAACTCTACTTATTGAGAGTAAAGTAACAACTTGTTTTTGGATAGAAGCAGTTTTTACAACCTGCTATATCATTAACAGAGTTTTTCTAAGACCTATTCTTGAGAAAACTTCCTATGAAATTTTCAAAGGAAGAAAACCAATTGTCTCCTACTTTCATGTTTTTTGTTGTCAATGCTTTATTCTTAAAAATGCTAACAATCATCTGAGCAAGTTTGAAGAAATGTCAGATGAAGGTATATTTCTGGGATACTCAACCACAAGCAAAACATATAGAGTGTTTAACAAAAATACTCAAACTGTGGAAGAGTCAATGAATGTAAAGTTTCTGGAGCAAGATTTGTCTAAGCAGAGCAGAACATCACTTGAAGATCTAGAACCTACTGCAGATCTTGAGAAATCAATATTCAGCAAAGAGTCTGACACTTCTTAGAAAGAAGCTGCGGAAGGACCTCAAGATCAAACTCTCATCTAGAAGGACTCTACACAATCACTAGAAAAGCGTGATGACAATGAGACTTAGAACAAAAACTAGAAGCATAAATCCAGTCATCCACAAAACCTTGTTATTGGAAGTATCAAAGAAGGAATTTGTACCAGATCAAGGAACAAGGAAGATACAAGCATTCTGGCACTCATTTCCGAAATTGAACCTAAAGGAGTAGACGAAGCGCTTGGAAATGAAAGCTGGATAGAAGCAATGCAAGAAGAACTCCAGCAGTTCAGAATAAATGATGTTTGGGAACTAATACCTAAACCAAAGGGAAGAACTATCATAGGAACAAAATGGGTATTCATAAACAAAATGGATGATCAAGGAAAGGTGACCAGAAATAAAGCAAGGCTCGTAGCTAAAGGCTACTCACAATCAGAAGAAATAGACTATGATGAAACTTATGCACCTGTAACCAGATTTGAAGCAATCAGACTATTGCTTGCTTATGCTTGCTGCCATAATTTCAAGCTATTCCAAATGAATGTGAAAAGCGCCTTCCTAAATGGATTCATACAAGAAGAAGTCTATGTTGAACAATCTCTTGGCTTTGAAGAACCAAGAAAGCCAGATCATGTATATAGACTGAAAAAGGCACTATATGGTCTGAAGCAAACACCTCGAGCTTGGTATGAAAGATTGAGTAAGTTCTTGTTAGACAATGGCTTCAAGAAAGGTATAGTAGACACAACTCTTTCATTAAGAGGGAAGGTAAGGATATTTTACTTGTTCAAATTTATGTAGATGACATAATTTTTGGTTCATCTAATGAACGTCTGTGCAAGAAGTTTTCCAAGTCTATGCAGGAAGAATTCGAGATGAGCATGATGGAAGAACTGACATTCTTCTTGGGCCTTTAGGTCAAACAATCAAAAGAAGGCACTTTCATCTTTCAAGAAAAATATGCAAAAGACTTAATCAAAAAGTTTGGTATTGAGAACTGCAAGAAGACTAAAACTCCAATGTCAAGCTCCACTAAACTAGATAAAGATGAAATGGGGAAGAAAGTTGACCAGAAAACCTACAGAAGCATGATTGGTTCCCTTCTCTACCTGACTACTTCTAGACCTGATATTTTATACAGTGTGTGCTTATGTGCTAAATTCCAAGTAAACCCTAGAGAATCACATCTATATGCTGTAAAACGCATTATAAAGTATGTTGCTACTAATCCAAAGCTAGGTCTGTGGTATCCCAAAGGAATAGACTTTACACTTCTCGAATACTCAGACACTGACTTAGCTGGATGTAGAGTGAACAGAAAGAGTACGTTTGGAACATGTCAACTTTTGGGACAGATGTTAGTCTCATGGTTCTCTAAGAAGCAGAACAATGAGGCTCTATCAACGGCAGAAGCAAAATATGTTGCTCTTGGCAACTATTGCTCACAAGTTCTATGGATGAGACAGCAGCTAAGAGACTATGGAAAGGAAGAAACTTGTACGGAGATAAGGTGTGACAATACAAATGCTATTAACCTCACCGAGAATCCGATCTTACACTCAAGAGCAAAGCATATTGAAATCAAGCACCATTTCATAAGAGACTATGTGCAAAATGGTGAAATAAATGTCCAATTTATTGATTCTAAGAATCAATTGGTAGATATCTTCACCAAACCGCTGGACAAAGGTACATTTGATTTTATTTGTAGAAAATTAAATATCACTAACCCTTTTGCATAAAGTCTAGTGAAGACAGGTAAATCAAGACATCTTTGGGAGGAGCAATCATTTGGTAGAAGCAATCTTCTAAATGGATAAATCTTCTAGGTCGAACTCAAAAGACCTTATTGGTATTTTTGGAAATTTAAATTTTGACGCATAAGTTATTTCCATATATGATCGAACATGGTAAGTTAATATCTACAAATATTTGATTTGATTGCTTTATTGTGAATGCCTATTTTATTTGAATCTATTTTTATCAATTTTTGGATTTTCGAATAACTGCCATTTACGGTTATTCTTTATTTCCAAAAATCGTGTCTTTTTGTTGCCCCCCCTTCAGAAGCTTTTATAACTTCTAAAAATCGAGTCGTTCTTCCATCACAAATTCGAACCCTCTCAGAAATCCTAAAACTCTCATTTTCTCTCATCTAAACCAAACCTCTCTCCATCTTTCCTGCACAATGGCTTCGAGATCCTCCAAATCAATGTCTGCCTCTTCACAAAGGAGATCAAATCGCATTGCAAGTAGAGGGCCAAGGAACATCGAAAGAACGGAGACTCACTTCGACTTGACAAGGTCATCTGGAGAAGAGTCCCCGAGGCATTCTCCTAGTGAGTCGGTACAAAGAAATGTAACTGAAAAAGGTACGTCTGGAGTTGTTATGCCTACTGAAGCAAAGGACCCCAAAAAGGTCTTCAGAATGTATGAAATTTTAGTAAGGGGAAATGCTTCTAAAAGTTTCAAACTTGAGTATTTGAGGGAACAGGGATATGCAAATGAGGTCAAACTAGTTGAAGCCTTGTCGAGAGTAGAGAATGTGGATGAACAAGTTGATCAAACGCCTAATCCTAGAAGAGGCATCGAGAGTTTGTGGGAAGGAAAAAGAGAAGACGACGATGAAAGGTTCTTTAGAAATTTTCAGATTAAGATGGGGGTTGCTGCAATAGTGGAAAATCCTAAAGGAAATCTGTTCCGTTCAAGACAGCACAAAGGAAGTTATGCAACACTACTTCAAAGAGGCATAATGAATCATAGAACAGTGGACTTTGATTTCCTAGATGCAACTGGAGTAAACCTCAGAGGATATTTTGAGAGATTGCAAATGGATCATTTTTGCATGGATACATCTAAGGTTTATCCAAAGCTCACAGCCTACTTTTACTCAAATCTGTCTTTCTTGACTCCAAGTAAGCTACAGTTCAGTGTGAATGACAAATTCTATGCACTTGATGCAAATATTTTGGCTGACATTCTGAAAGTTGAAAGGAGAGATTTCAGCCCTACGAGGTATCATATGAAAATGCCTGCAAACATCTCACCATAAGAAATGTTCTTAGGGCAAACATTACATATTCCTCTCTGAACTCAGCCAAGATTATCCTTCATAAAATTGTCATAAACTGCATCTGTTTAAAGGCATCATCAAAGACTGATGTGGCCAAATTTGAAGCTAAGATGATGTGGGCCATTGAAAAGGGAGTTCTGTTCTCACTTCCTCATATAATGCTATTACACATGTGTTGCGACCTAAAATAAAAATTTTCAAAATATTTCTACATAGGTTTAGGGGTGTTGTTAATTTCGGGCCAACGGCCTTTAGTTAACTTAGGCTCTCCTAAGCTCATACCCCGCGCAATGTTGGGTATTCGTGAAAGTCTTCTAATAAGGAGTCGCTACTAGTCTATTGGGGTCGACTAGAAACCAAGCGAGGCATGGGAGCGTGCCTCGCTTTCTTCGTAATTAGAGAGTCTAGGGTTGGGGACTTGATTACGTTCGTCACGTGACTAACGCCCTTTCGATACCTAACTTAATCGTGTATTAATAAGATCATTGCAACCTATTCGAGAAATTTAAGGTTTATCCTAACCATTCTAAAATAAAGAAATAACATTAAAAAATCGCGACAAAACAAGGCACAGGAATATAACATAAAACAAAAACCTATTGTAGAGCCCTAAAGTCTTATTCAATTTTGGTATTTCTTTTCTTTTTTAAGGGTTTTCTGAATTTTTGCAATTTTCTGATTTTTCTGAATTTTACTGAAATTTTTATATTTGTTAATATTTTTTTTAAAATTTAATATCTTTAATACTTTTTAATATTTTCGAATTTTCGAAATTAGCAAAAACAAGATTTCAAGATTTTTGATATTTTCTGAATTTTCTGAAATTTTAAGAAAAACATTTATTAATGTTTTTGGAATTTTCTAATTTTTTAATTTTTTGGAATTTTTTAATATTCGAAAAAAAGAAGGAAAAATTAAATTAAATTAAATTAAAATGAACTTTTAAAACCTTTATGAAATTAAAAAATTTTTTTTTTTTTTTAATTTTTAATGATTTTTCGGAAATTTTTAAGATTTTTTTTTTGAATTTATGAAATTTTTTATTTTTCTAGATTTTTTTAATTTTTTAATTTTTATTAAAAAGTGATTCGGACCGTGTCGGGTGACCAAGCCCTACTAAACTGACCCGGCCCCTATCGGGCCGGGCCGGAGCAACGACTGGGTTGACTAAACGGCCCAATCGAAATTTTTTTCAAAATGACCCATGATTAAAAAAAATAAAAATAAAGCAGCCCATTTCCAATTCTAAAAATTTCAGCCCAAACCTATTCTAGGCCCATTTGGAAACAATAAACCAGCCCAACCCCTCCTATTCAACCTTTCAGCCCGACCCCCTTTGCTTCTTTCTTTTTTTTTTTTTTTATTGCTCTTCGTCTTCTTCCTCCTCAAATCGTCCCACGCCGAAGTCTTGCCGAAAACCTGTGCAGCTCCACCCGCGTCGCCACGGACACCTTCGGTGGTCCCCACCAGTTCTAAAGGGGTTGCCATGTCGTCCAGTGTCGGCCGTTCTATCCGGCCGACACCAGACGTCGCCGACGATGACTTCCGGCGATCCTGGAAGCTCGCCCTGGCTGAAAAACCAAAAACATATTTTTTCGACTAAAAAATATACGGAAACCTCATGAAAATAGATATAATGCTAAGAGAAACATGAGATCAAGCAATATATGTCGGGGATGGATTTGACCATGAAACTTTTTGGATTTCGTTTGGGCATTCTAACAAACATCTGACATGCATGAATAAAACAAGACATTTCTGACACGAGCCAACCTCGGACCGAAACCCAGCCTCTAAACAAACACTACAGCATACGGAATAACGTTAATGGAAGAACGTCGGGGGCCGGGACTTGCGCGAACTGGTCGACGCGAGCTCCGGCCCACCTTCTCGTCAAAGCAGAACAAAAACAAATAGGGGGGAGAGACCTACCTGGTTCAGAGGGGCAAACTGCAGCGGACGACGGCGACGGGCGAGCCTCCGACAACGGCAAGCTACTCTTCGAGCGTTCCTTTTCCTCCCAATTCTTTCACCCTTCAGGACTCTCTCTCACGAACTCTCTCTTTTGTCTTCTCTGTTCTCTGGCGCAAGAGCTGAGGCATGACGGGGGATCATCGGCGGCAAGTCAGACGTGACTGCCGGCCGCCTCTCTTCCTCCGTTTTCTCTCCTTTCCTTCCTCTTCTAGTTTTTCGTCTCTGGTCTTCTCCTCTAGTTTCCTGTCTGAAAAATCGCCGACCTCTCTCCCCTGTTTTTTTTCTTTGCTTTTGCCTAGAAACGTTCACCAACCTAGGCCATTGTTTTTTTTTTCTCCCTCCGTCTCTCGGTCTGTCCAACTTTTTCACTACCGAAAACCAGAAACCGTCTTGCCCATCCTCCTGTTTTCCTCCTCTTTTTTCTTCTGAAAATCGCCGCCCCTCTTGCTCTGTCGATCCTCCTCTTTCTGTCCATAACCGAAAAATTTTCCTCCCCCAATGGTAGCGTGGCAGCACAGCAAGGGAATCTTCCCTTGCTGGTGTCACACTGCTGACGTCACGGTCCAAGGAGACCCGGACGACGTCATTCGTTTCCTGCTGTGCATGCCTGTGAGTGTGCGGAGAAAATAGAAAGGGGAGAGGGGCCAGGCTGAAAAGCCAAAGATAGAGGGAGAATGGGCTGGGCCTGAAATAAAGGGAAAATAAACTAGGCGAGTAAAGGAATGGGTTGGTCTGAACCAACCCATTCGAATTTTTTTCAAAAAAATTTTTAACTAATTTTTTTTTTTAATTTTTTTATGAATTTTTTTTATCTTTTCTATAAATTAATATGTATTTATATATGCAAAATAAATGGGCATTTAAAACAAAATAAACAAAAATTCGGGTTTCAACAACATGTACAAAACTATTTTGAAGGAAAAAAGACAACTGCCTTATGGAGCTCTAGTGACCAGAATATTCCAACACTTCAAGATTGATTTTCCTAAAAAACTCTGCACTAGAACTCTGCCTTTGATGCCTATTGGAGAGAAGATGATAACAAAGATGAGGCTAAAGGATGTTGTGGAAATATGGAGAAGAAAGCATAAGGAATCCTCTAAGATAGCAACCATTGCGAAAAGAAAGGATAAGGAAGTGGTATCTGCAGGGCAGAGAAAGAAAAGAAGGAGACATCTTTGGCTGAGGGATGAAGATGATGAGAAGATCATTTATGAAATACTTGCTTCTATGGTTCGTACTCCAACCACAATAACCAGAGTACCAAAAACAGAAGCAGTTGGGACTCCACCAAGAGCAGTAGAAGAAAATCTACCAATTGCATATCCACAACCTGTAGCAAATGTGGTTATGTCTAAACTTGAGGAGGAGCATGAGCTAGAAGAAGAACCTACTAGAAAGGAAGGAGAGAAGAAACAGAGACAAAAGATGGAAGAAGGGTGGATGATCAAATAAGTCAATCTCCTAAAGAAATGGCAGAACAAACATCGGAGAAGAATGCTGAAAAACAAGTAAAAGCATCAACTCAGGGGGAGCACCAATTTGAAAGAATTGAGTTTGAAACAGCGTCTCTCGGACTTCTACTTGGATCATCATATGATCATTCTAATTCAAATTCAAATTCTAAAAGGATACTTGATCTACTTATGCAAATCAGAAGTCATGAAATTGCTTTGGAGATTGATATTCAAGCTTTGAAAACCTCTGTGGACAACAAGCTAGAGACTCTTGAAAAACAGAATGAGCAACATATGGCACGAATGGAGTCAATGTTCAATCAGTGCCTCAACAAGATTGAAGAGTCTGGCAAAAAAATGGAGGATTTCACTCTAGTCCGTACCCCTAAAGCCATCTTCTTCTTCTTTTTGGTGAGGTAAGTATTATAAGCTTTCGAACAAGAGGACATGTACAAGGAAGGTGAATCACGGCACCAACAATCACTCAGCGTGACAACAAGTCACTAGAGTGAGAGGGTACCACGGTTGCTACATGGATTTACAAACAGAAAGAAAACTAGACAAAGAACCTCTATGGCCCTTTCCTGAAACTAACTCGGCATAGCATCGAAGATGCAGTCATTGATGCCCCAACTCCACTGCATCCTCCTGTTACTGGGATTATCCTCAACCCGTTTGAACACAAGAGATTTGTCCTTTACCGCCTTTAGAAGGTACATCTTCAAAGAGGGGATGAATAAATTGTAAGCTTGGAAGAGGATATCATTCCTTGTCTTCCAAATTATATAGCATAGGGCGCCAAAAGAGAAATGAGCGATCTCCCGAGAAAACCCTCTACCTGATAAAGAGTTAATGGCCCAAAGGAGATTGTTCATCCAGGAGGAATTACACCATGGAAGATTGCATTTGTAATCCCAAAACATGGCAAGGGAGTTGGAGATGCCGCAGTCAAAAAATAAGTGGTCAACCGAGTCGGGTCTAGATTTACAAAATGCACTGGCGAGTTGGGGATCCCTCCATAGGACATGAGGTATACCTGGGTTGGAAGACGATTCTTGACAATTAGCCAAAGAAGAAATTGGTGCCTAGGAACAATGGCCTTATTCCAAAGAAAAGAAGACCAAAGGACCATATGAGATTTCCTACGAAGAGCAGCCCAAGCCGATGCAACCGAAAGCTTGCTAGAAGGATCACCTTTCCAGAAGAATCTATCCTGACCTTGAGAAAGGGGAGGGATCGTGATTTGCCAAGACAAAAGCTCTTGGATAAGTATTTGACCGTGTGGAGTATATAAGTCCACTACTTTAGCTTGTCTAGTGAGATCCGATTGGTAGATGTAGGTGTCTGAGAATAAAGCATTAAGTGGACCTATATCAAGCCAAGGATCAAATCAGAGTGAAGTTTACAACCCATCTCCTATCTTCCACTTGAAAAGTGGAAGGATTTCACTTCTTAGTGCAAGCAACTTCCTCCATGCCTAGGAACAATTGGTTGGAGGGTTAGAATTCCAAAAGTTCCTCCTTTTGAGATGAATAGCATGTATCCATTTACACCATAAGAATTCTTTATCAGTAAAAAGATTCCAGATGTGTTTAATCATTCCAGCTTTGTTGCTATCCCGGATTCTGCGAAGTCCTAATCCTCCTTCTTGAGTGGGAAGGCAAACATCATCCCATGATACTTTTGCACCTCCCGGACCCATGGTAGGGCCCTTCCACAGAAACTGTCTACATATTTGCTCTATTCTATTCACTACTGAAGAGGGTAACCAAAAGATGGAGGTCCAATAAGATTGGATCGCATGCAAGACATATTTAATGAGTTGAAGGCAACCCGCAAAAGACAGAAAACGATGGGTCCACGATTGGACTCTAGTAGTAAAGAGACATACCAGGGCATGACAGTCCACTTTGTTCAGCCTCAAGATAATGATAGGTACTCCCAAGTAACGAACTGGTCTAAAGCCATCTTCTTAATCCTCTCCCAATCCACATACCGCATATCTCCTGTCTCGAAAGAATTTCTTCAAGCCTCGTCCATGGCACCTCCACACATCCTCCTCGTGACCTTCCTTGGCCAAGGCCACATAAACCCTTCCCTCCAACTCGCAAAGCGTCTCCTGCGTGCCAGCGCTCGTGTGACCTTCGCCACCACCATTTGTGCCCACCACCGCATGGTTGAGTCGAAATCTCCTCCGGAGGGGCTATCCTTCACCAGCTTTTCTGATGGCTACGACGATGGCGTCAAAGAAGGGCAAGATCTCGATGAATACATAGGCGAGCTCAAGCGACAAGGATCAGAGACTTTAAGCGACCTCATTGCCTCGAATCAAGAGAATAATCGGCAATTCTCGTGAGTATTCTACACCACCGTCCTTCCATAGGTTGCCGATGTCGCTCGTTCTCATGGCATTCCTTCGACCCTCGTTTGGATTTAACCGGCCGCTGTTTTGGACTTCTACTATTATTACTTCCATGGCTACGGGGATCTTATTCGAAGCATGGGCGACAATCCTTCAGTGCCAATCCAATTGCCTGGGTTGCCACCTCTCATGGCCTGCGACATACCCCCTTTTGCACTGCTAAAAATGAGTACAACTTCATCCTCTCGCTTCTCCAACGTCATTTCGAGATACTACTTAAGGAGGCCAATCCTACGGTCCTGGCTAACACGTTTGATGCACTGGAACCGGACACCATACGGGCTATCAATAAGTTCAAGGTGATAAGGATCGGGCCGCTTATCCCGTCCGCCTTTTTGGACAGGCAAGATCCAGCGGACACTTCCTTCGGAGGTGATCTCTTCAAGAGCTCAAGCGGCTACATGGAGTGGCTGGACACGAAGCCAAAGGGGTCGGTAATCTACCTATCGTTTGGGAGCATCTCCGTGCTATCGAAGCCAAAGAAGGAGGAAATGGCACGGGCGCTCTTAGAGACTGGCCAGCCGTTCTTGTGGGTCATCCGGGAAAGCGGGAAAGAAGAGGGAGATGAGGATAGATTGAGCTTGAAAGAAGAACTAGATAAGCTAGGGATGATAGTGGCTTGGTGCTCGCAAGTGGAGGTCCTATCGCACCCTTCGGTGGGGTGCTTCATGATGCACTGTGGGTGGAACTCCATGTTGTGCGGAAGAACACCCTAACTAGATGAGAAAAGAAACAAGAATAATCAAGAACACGGAGATTTACGTGGTTCAGTGAAAATCCGCCTACGTCCACGGGAGAGAAAGACGATTTCTTATTTGAGTGTGTCTCCAAGTACAAGGTACAATACTGAAATAAATAGATTTTCAGATCCCCACTTTCCTAATCCTAATAGGAAAGGAATTCCACCCTAAAGATATTATCAAATTTGAAACTTACTAATAATGTCTTTAGTGATTATTCCCTATATATTAGAGATATCATGATTTATCCCAGTTACATTGAATCGGGACTATTTCCCATGAAAACCTCTTATAGATAGGTCCAAATCTAGGAAATATATTTGGAAACAAATAGCCTGCAATCTTCAAGCCTTCCTAGATTTCCCGATCGACTTTTTAATTCGAATTTCCAATCAATCGAATTTGTGAAATTCAAGACAATATCAGCAAATCTCCACCTTTGGCTTAAATAAACCACAAGCCTCCACTTGAACCAAGAAAATGAATATATCTCTCTCTCCACCATACCTTCGCAAAGGTACACCCGCACTTGGAGCGATGCGGCCTCCATCAACTTCAATGATGAGTGAGAGAAATCAAGTCCTTGTAGGACTTGAACTTCTCTGTAGTAACTATCTTTGTAACGACTCCATCTTCTCCATCATTGCGGTCATCCACTTTTCTTTGTGATCACTTTTCAAAGCTTCATGGTAGGAGCTTAGATCACCAAAGCCTACAGTAAGAGCATAAGCAACCATATACTCAAAACCGTACCTCTCTAGTGCTTTGAGAGTGTGCCTTCCTCGACCCGTCGCAATGGTACGAGGAACTTCTACCGTTTCTTTAACTTCCGGAGCTTCATCGGATGACTCGCCATTCTCTGTAGATTCTCTGGTTTCAAGCTCCACCTTAATGATAGATTTATCACTCTCCTCTTCAATAGCCGCATATGGCACGTAGCTTGACTTCAACATTGCAGATTCGTTAAACATAACATCCCTGCTCGTTAGAACTTTCTTCTCACTTGGATCCCATAATTTGTAGCCTTTCACTTCTTTCTCGTAACCAAGAAATATGCATTGTTTTGATTTTGGATCCAATTTCGAGCTCTTCAAACTCTGCACATGTACAAAAGCAAGACAACCAAATATTCTTAAATTAGAATAATCGACAATTTTACCAGTCCATACCTCTTCGGGAATTTTGCATTTAATTGTAGTTGATGGAGACCGATTCACAAGATAACATGTCATGCAGACAGCTTCTGCCCAAAACTCTTTACTTAGTCCCACATGTAGCCTCATGCTTCGAGCTCTCTCTAATAAGGTCCGGTTCATTCTTTCCGCTACACCATTCTGTTGGGGCGTATCCGGAACTATGAAGTGACGTTTGATCCCTTCATTCTTGCAAAGCTCCATGAATGGTGTCAATTTGTACTCTCCTCCATTGTCCGATCTCAAGCACTTAACCTTCTTCCCTGTTGAAGTCTCAACTTCAGCTTTCCATTCTTTGAACTTTTCAAAGACTTCACTTTTGTGTTGCATGAAGTAGACCCAAACTTTGCGAGAGAAATCGTCAATGAATGTCACGAAGTATTCCTTCAATCCTTTTGACTTTACTGGTGAAGGACCCTATACATCCGTGTGTACATACTTGAGCACGCCCTTGCTTGTATGAGTTGTAGTATTGACCGTACTCTACATTGTTTTCCAAGAACACAAAATTTGCAAAAATCTAATTTGCATGTTTTCATACCTTGGAGTGCATTCCTCTTATGAAGCTCCATCAATTTTCTTTCTCCCAAATGCCCAAGACGCATATGCCATAGATTGGTGTTATCTATCTCTATGTTAGCATCCGTGGACACAGATGCTCCACCTTGCACTATGGTTCCTATAAGTCGATATAGGTTCCCGTGCCTCTGTCCCTTAAGAACAATCAGAGCTCTCTTAATCACCTTCAAGACTCTACCTTGAGCCGTGTACTTGCATCCATTGGATTCAAGTGCTCCCAATGAGATCAAATTCTTCCTTAGACCCGGAACATAATGCACGTCTACCAAGGTTCTAATCATGCCATCAAACATCTTGATTTTCACGGTTCTAACTCCCACAGTCTTGCATGAAGTATCATTCCCCATGAGAACTGAACCATCATCATATACCTTGTACTCATCGAAGACTTCTCGATGAAAACACATATGATAAGTGCATCCGGAGTCCAGGATCCACGAATCTTCAAAGGTGTCCTTCCCCGATGATATGGACAAGACGTCCCCATCATTGGTCTCAATGCTATCAACTACACTTGCCTCATTCGAGCTCTTCTTCTTTTTCTCGTTCTTATTTGGACATAATCTCTTGGTATGCCCTTTTCTGATTGCACCCGTAGCATCTTCCTTTGAACTTTCCCTTGGATTTTGATTGACCCCTACTACTCGATCCTCGATCCATTGATCTTCATCTTCCTTGATTGCTTTTCTCCTTTGCAAAGAGTCCCACTCTCGAAGATTTTGAACTACTTGCCCTTTTTCAGGTGTCATTTGAAATTAGGGCAGTAGTCACCTCTTCGATATCCAGGGTTTCCTTGCCATAAAGGAGCGTAGTCACCAAGTGATCAAACGAATCCGGCAACGATGCTAGTAGTAGAAGCGCTATGTCTTCATCCTCAAACTTTACCTCCAAGCTTGTAAGTTCACTAATCATCTGATTGAACACGTTGAGGTGTTCCAACAGATCTCCTCCTTCACTCATCTGAAGTGAATACAATCTCTTCTTCAAGAACAACTTGTTCATAAGAGATTTCGTCATGTAAATGCTTTCAAGTTTGAGCCATACATTTGGAGCAGATTCGATTTCCGCTACATATTGAAGGGCCTCATCCGATAGATTCAATCGGATTGCATTGCACGCCCTCTCGTCCATGTCGGCCCAATCATCATCAGTGATGGTGTCCAACTTGTTCGATCTTCCCAGAAAAACCCTTGATAAACCTTGTTGAATCAATAGATCCTTCATCCTTTCTCCACCATAGTGTAAAATTATTCTTCCTGGTGAATCATTCAGTATCAAATTGAACGGTTGAACCTTTTCTAGCCATCTAGTTAGAAGTCGCAATACAGGAATGGAGAACCTAGATTGCTCTGATACCAATTGTTATGCGGAAGAACACCCTAACTAGATGAGAAAAGAAATAAGAATAATCAAGAACACAACGATTTACGTGGTTTGGCGAAAATCCGCTACGTCCATGGGAGAGAGAGACGATTTCTTATTTGAGTGTGTCTCCAAGTACAAAGTACAATGCTGAAATAAATAGATCTTCAGATCCCCACTTTCCTAATCTTAATAGGAAATGAATTCCACCCTAAAAATATTCCACTTTCCTAATCCTAATAGGAAAGGAATTCCACCCTAAAGATATTATTAAATTTGAAACTTACTAATAATAACTTCAGTGATTATCCCCTATATATTAGAAATATCATGATATATCCCAATTACATTGAATCGGGACTATTTCCCATGAAAACCTCTAATAGATAGGTCCAAATCTAGGAAATATATTTGGAAACAAATAGCCTGCAATTTTCAAGCCTTCCTAGATTTCCCGATCAACTTTTTAATTCAAATTTCCAATTGATCAAATTTGTGAAATTCAAGACAATATCAGCACTCCACATTGGAGAGCTTGGTCTGCGGGGTGCCGGTGGTGGCATTCCCACAGTGGAGCGATCAGCAGACGAACGCCAAGCTCGTGGCGGACGTGTGGAGGACCGGGGTGAAGGTGACGCCCAACGAGCAAGGCCTGGTGGAGAGCGGCGAGATGAGGAGGTGCTTGGAGCTGGTGATGGGAGATGGAGAGGAGGGGGAGGAGATGAGAAGGAATGCCCAGAAGTTTAGTGAGCTGGCGAGAGAGGCTGTGGAGGAAGGTGGGTCTTCGGACAAGAACCTCAGGGCCTTTGTGGACGAGGTCAGAGAAGCGTCTGAGTGAATTGCTTACGGCGTCGGCTGCCAACTGGTGCGTCATTTTCGTATGGTGATCTTTCTGGGCGTCATTTTCTCTGTTTTTTTCTTCTTTTTCCCATTCCGTACGGTGTTCGCGAGAGATCGATCTCAGCATGTTAACGGCGGCACTCCATTTATTCCTTCTATTTCAGTCCGTTGTATTGCCAAGCCTTGAATCTTGATAGTGGGACCTTCCTGCTGACGTAATCTCAGCATGTTAAAGGCGGCACTCCAATTATGATGTAATGGTTCTTCTCAATTATCAATACTAGTAGCAATGACATATGAAATGCTCGATAGTTATATCCTCTTCCATCTTGAACTTCGATGGGTGCTGGCGTGATGATTCACGTGGCCTGGCATTAGGTTGTGGGGGCCATGGAAATAGACAACTATCTATTCATACAATTAAAAATTGAGAGGTTTTTCTTTTTTTCGGTCATAAAGATTGGGAGGGTGGAAGTGTTCTAAGGTGCTAAATGGTGCATGATTGGGATCCCTTAATTCTAAACTTTTTGATAAGTTGTTATTTAATCATGATCTTTCAACGATACCAATTTGGTTATAAAGTTCTTGACAATTTGTTAATTTAGTCATCTTCGCTAATTTTAGCTACGTTTGTACTATACTTATTTTTCTTGTATAAATCAAATTTACGGTCCACGAATTCACCACCTATTATAACGACTTCGCCAAATGCCAAAGCTATTTCATTGGATTCCATAAATGCAGAAAAATATTCTTCCAAAACCTGCTGCAATGATTTAACTAATCCCAGAAATTTAATCGGTAGTCTCATAATGAAAACTTAATTTTCCTTTTAAATCTCACCCCGCCTTGTGCGACTCCTTGCGCCGAGCGCCATTGCGGGACGAAGAGCACGTTCACCAGTCAATGGCAGATGGTGGACTCAGCATTTGTTCAAACTCCCACCATTAGGCATGCGAGAGAGATTAGTCTTATTCTTAAGTAAATGACAAAAAAAATTTGGATCGTCATGCGTGTTCTTCTTGTTGCGTGCGATAATAATATACTATATCACTTTGGTTGGCCGGCCGAATTTTTTTGGTAAATTTTTCATCTTTCGTAAGACAACTCTCCACTTATCATGGCTAATGTACAATTATGTTTCCTTAACAAATTACAAATTCACTTAAAGATTCAGAAATAAAATTAATAATAATGAAATAATGAGACACCTAGTAACTAGTTTTTGCAGAAACTCTTTGAGATTGACTACTAATAATTCTCTGTCGATCACATCGTTTGTATGTGCAACTCTATAACTCAAAACCATGGTCATATGTAGCAAATAATGATTTTCTAAATAGATTGACCGTTTTTGGTTTGGCAAAGAGATTCAATCTTAACTATTCTCTTCCACTATTAAAAGTGCGGATTGCTTATTGGGTACCTAATACTCTTCATAAAGTAATAATTTGAGCCAATGCGTCTACAAATATATCATGTAATTGGATGGTTGTGATGGAAAAATCACGATATCTCTCCCTCGAGAAACTAGGACCAAAGTGGTTCTCAAGGTGCTAGCAAACTCACAATGAGATTTACAGGATCTCATCAAGCGATTTGCAAAATTCATGTATTTCCGACCCCATCTAGATCGGTAAAAATTGCGATATTCAGCAGTCCCAGGGTGTTGTAGGAAAGCTCTAGCAGAGCAAGTCGGTCAATATTTTGACTAGGGTGACCTATAATCAAAAGTTGGTAAAACATTAGGCTTGTGCATTCTTCCTCGTTGAGACAAATAAATTTATATATTTATTTATATATAGTATAATTCTTCATTTGCAAAAGTTAGACTTATTACTTCAAAAATGAGTTTGCTTGATCATTAAAAATTGATTGGTTAAGTTAGTAATTAGCTGTCAATGTGTAGATTTCAACGAATAAAATTATAAACATGTGACCCTTATTCTTGAGAATGACTTTAACACTCAAAGTATCGTTTTTTTTATTGGGTGGGGTCAAGAAAGTATCGTTGGATTCGTGGTTCACAAGCTCCCACTCTTGATATTAAAATCATTACAACTCTTCTTTTGCCGATGTTGAGATTGAAATGAGGAAAAGAGAGCTCAAAAATAATAAGGACACTGAAAATTTACGTGATTCGATCTGAATATCGGAACCTATATCAACGGGGAAAGCTACCAAAATAATCCATTATAAATCGGAGAATTACAGGATTACATGCGCTTACACACTCAAGTATTTCTCAGCCCTAATGTATATCCAATACCCACAATGTTTAATAACTCAACTCAATTAACTGATGCACAAATCTGTCTGAGCTAACGTCTCTCTCTTCTGAAGCCTTGTCCCTTCATGCAATTAATGTCTGCATGCTCATGATGCACCAGCGAAAGATGTGCATAGCTTGTGCCTTCCCTTCTTCATTTGTTAGCAAAGGATAATAATAAAAAACTCGCAAGACAAATTCTGACACAAGAAGTGGCGCCCTCCATTTTTCATGGGCACGCAATGTGCATGCATTTAATATTGTTGAAACTCTGGGCGTTCAACTCTTCAGAACAAGGGAAGTGAGAAAAGTGCAAAAGTCAACAAACCAAGGTGCTAGCGACTTTGCTAAGTCCCCGAGCGGACCATAACCCATAGGGCAGATTTTTCAATCTAATCCACACTGGCACCGACGTGTGCTCACCTTTCCTCAGCTTTAACATAGGTTTCCATTGCTGAAGAATAAGAGACACCCTTGCCACCGTCAACGGGCCACCTTCAATGACTTTCCTTCTGAAATCCACATCCGGGATATGAAAGAAATAGAACCCTTGGTCGTTGGCTTTCACCTCCATTAGTCGATGTCCCCATAAATGTTTAAGGGCTGCCTCAACAAGTTTAAATGGGAGTTTTTTCCCGACGAAGTATCCAACTAAACACTCTTTCCAGAGGGGGTCAGCAGCGTCTAAGTCCTCATCCGAGCAATTAACAACATTAGCCCCACCTGAATTGGGAGGATAGAAAGACAGGGAGTACCCTTGGGTAGCGGCTCTAGCCACATTCGCCCAAGAGCGAGTTGCCGCCTGTTTCTCTTGTGGTTGCTGCATCAAAGGAGTTCTATTATCATGGACATGGGCAAATGATGGCTTTTATCTCCAACGTCAACATGTGCAACCTATATTCTGCCGATAAAAATCTTTCCGATCCGATCACGCACCATTTTTCACATCACTTGAAAGAAGCCCTCTAACCTACTTGATAATCACTGGGGCTGCCCTCACCTCATAATTGCAGTTTTGGGGCTGAGAACCTTAGTTGGTATCAGAGCCAAGTTAAGGTGGATCCGGGTGTATGTTAAGCCCCTGCGGAAGGGAGTCTCACATCGCTTGAGAGAAGCCCTCTGGCCTACTTGATAATCTCTGGGGCTGTCCTCACCTCACAACTGTAGTTTTGGGCTGAGAACCTTAGTTTGTCACGCCCCGACCCTCGAGCACGCAACGATCCCCTTTTTCTCTTTCGGTCATTCGAATGTGACATCCCAAGACTCGTCGCCGACCATTTTTATTTTTTTATCTTACAATTAAGCGCATGCGGAAGCGATAACTAATTCCCATACCATTTAACAATTGGGATAGACAGAAAGGTCAATAGAAAACACCATCAACAGTGCATCTTTATTTATCTAATGATTAACCTTAGGAAGTCTACACAAATAGGCCCTTACCATGGGCAACGTGCTATAGAGCCAACTAAACAAATAGGGCCAGGGTTAATCTACTTCTTCTCAAAACGCACCACCTGCCGATTCTTCATCCAACGGACCTGAAAATGGTTATATAATAACCAGTGAGATAAAATCTCAATAAGTTCGGGCGCTAAGCCTTGGCTAGGGCGCCAATCCACCTCAGGGGTACCTAACAGGCATGGCTCTCATAATGACATTCAATAATTAACCATCCAATCACAAACAGCCTTACCTCGCGGCTGCACTTACCCTACACAATCATAACCACATGTGCCAAATATAGGGCAAACATTTAATCGCAGAATTAGGACACAACAGATGCATTCCATGCATATAGCAATTAAGCATGTTCTAATTATTATGACCCATCGGGCCACGGCACAACCCGAAGGTTGGCGGTCTATCAAATATAACCGGCATCGTGTACCTAGCATGCACATTCCTCATGAGAGCAACTGACCATCAAATCGTTTCACATACCATGTATGATACAAATCACACGGGTATAGGCTACCACATAATCAGAACACAATACATGCATCTCATGCACCCAATGGTCAGGCATGTTCCAATTATGCACCTCCCCTCGTAAACACGCATCGGGCACAACCGCCACCTCTACCTCCCCGCGTCACACGCATCAGGGCTCTACTTATTCCTCGTGTAAACACGCATTAGGGCACAACCACTACTACCTCCCCGCGTCACACGCATCAGGGCTCTACATGTTCCCCACGTAAACACGCATCAGGGCACAACCACTTTTACCTCCCCGCGTCACACGCATCAGGGCTCTACCTGTTCCCCGCATAAACACGCATCAGGGCACAATCACCATCAGGGCTCTACCTATTCTTCGCGTAAACACGCATCAGGGCACAACCACCACCTCTACCTGCCCGCGTCACACGCATCAGGGCTCTACTTGTTCCCCGCGTCACACGCATCAGGGCTCTACCTGTTCCCTGCGTAAACACGCATCAGGGCACAACCCCGCGTCACACGCATCAAGGCTCTACCTGTTCCTCACGTAAACACGCATCAGGGCACAACCACCACCTCTACTTCCCCGCGTTACATGCATCAGGGTACAACCACCACCTCTACTTCCCCGCGTTACACACATCAGGGCTCTACCTGTTCCCAGCGTAAACACGCATCAGGGCACAACCACCACCTCTACTTCCCCGCATTACACGCATCAAGTTTCTACCTATTCCCCGCGTAAACACGCATCAGGGCACAATCTCCACCCCGCGTCACACGCCTCAAGTTACAAGTAGACTCATAAGCACACATCATAATCTACAAAAGACATACATGAGATCCACATACGAAGCAGTAAGTATTCCACATATTATCCATGAATCACCACATTGCGATAATCCAATAATCCAATAATCACCCAATTTCATAAGGAAATATCACATAATTCCCAGAATATACGTGCTTCAATCAATAAGGCATAAACAACCAATCAACAAATCAGTCAATTATCGCCTCATACAATAATCGTCTCGCAATAATGCGACGACCGATAATTCCCGTAAATCACCATTTAACACAATTACTTATCAGAAAGTAATTAATTCAAATACGGAGAATTATCCTAATTAATAATTATTAAACACAATAATTATCAACAATATAATTTATTATTATCAAAATAATAATAAAAAAATATTATATTAATTTCGGAATAAATAAATATAAATAATAAAATAAGCACAAAATTACTAAAATTACCATTAATCCCTAATTAACCCCCACTAACCTCGATTAGCCAAAATAACCATAACTAACCACCTAATCCCGATTAACTTAACTAAACTAACCCTAAATGAGATTAATACACTAATCAAGGGTTTAGAGCCGAAACTTACCATTTAACGACGGCGAAGGTGCGGTTGCGATGGGGACGACGAGACGATTGCACGGGTGCCTCCGGGGTGTCAAGACGGACGACGCAGTGGCCGGATCTTGGCCGGAGGCTAGCTGTCCGCGTAGCCAAGGGGGAAGCCGAGGGAGGAAAGGCATCCAGCAGCCCAGGGGGCCTGGGGGTGGTTCTCCGACGACGTCTGGACGGCGGCAACCAGCTCCGACGTCGGGCGAGGAGCTCGGCGACGTGAAAAAAAAATTGAGAGGAGGAAAGAGAGGCGGTGTAGCAACCTGTGAGGCGGTCGGCTCGGCGGCTGGCTGGTCGGTTGGCGGCTTCTTGCGATGCCGGGCGGCGGGCGAGGCAGCAGCTCGCTACTCCGGTGTCAAGCGGTCGGCTGGCCAGACGCGAAAGGGAGAAAGAGAGAGAGCAGCGACAGAAAGCAGCAGGGTGGTGGCTCGTGGCGACGAAACTTGAGCGGTCCGGCGTCTGGCAAGGCGGCCGGCGTTGTAGCAGCAGCAATGCGATCAGAACTGGAGTAGGACAACAGCACCGTTGGACAAGAGAGGAGGAGAGGAGCGGTGCAGCTGGGCGGGGCTGGCCGGCTTCGAAACCGGCGGACGGTGGCTGACCGGTGGTCCGACGGCGAGCAAGGGCGGTGGCGGAGCTGCGATGGCGACGACGGTGGCGGAACAGTAGCATAGCAATAGCGGCGGCGGCTCCCCAACAAGGAAGAAAAACCGAAGAAGAAGAAGCAGAGGAGAAACAGCGCACGTCCGTCCGGTTTCAACTAAGAGAGAGAGAGAGAGAGAGAGAGAGAGAGGGAGGCCGTTTGACTTTTCAAACGGGCAGAAAAGTGGGGGAAAAGGACAGGGGCAAAGAGAGAGGACGTGGGGGAGCAGAGGCAAGCGGCAGAGAGCAGAGGGGAAAGAAGTGGGGACGTGAAAGAGAGAGGTGCAGGCGGCAACGGGAAGAAAGAGAGTGAGAGAGGAGAGAGAGAGAAGCACGCACGTGGGAGAGAGAGAGGGAAAAACAGCGGGGTCTTGGGTCCGAAAATCGGCTCGGTGGTCCTACTCCCGACGTTTCTAAGAACCCAAAGAATTGGGAAAATAATGAGGCCAAAATCTAATAATTAATCCCGACGTCCAAAATGTTCGATATCCGAATTTGGATAGGAAAATCCGTCACGGGTTAGAAAATTCAGAACGTCACAACTCTTCCCCCCTTACAGAAATTTGCGTTACTACCCAACTCTTCAAACAGGTGGGGGTATTGATACCTCATTACTTCCTCGCCTTCCCACGTGGCTCCTTCCATTCCGTGATGTTGCCATAACACTTGACCAAGGCAAACGTCTTGTTCTGCAGCACGCGCTCCTTACGGTCCATGATTCGCATCGATCTCTCCACGTACAACACCCTATCGTCCATGTCTATTCCTCAAAATTTAGCATGTGGGTCGAATCTGGTTCGCACTTTCTCAACATTGACACGTGAAAGACATTATACACTTGCAGCAGTCTCGGAGGCAAAGCTAGGCGATAAACCAAAATCCCCAATTCTTCCCAAGATTTCAAAGGGTCCCATGTACCTCAAACTCAACTTTCACCTTTTTGCCAAACCGTGAAGTACCTTGCACTGGCGACACCTTCAAGAACACGTGATCACCAACTTGAAATTCCAACAACCTACGTCGCTTATCTACATAGCTCTTCTGACGACTTTGCAATGTCCTTAACTTGTCTCTAACAATCTTGATAGCATCCACTAATTGTCGAATAATCCTTGGACCAATGATCCCACCATCTCAAACCCCATCCCAATAAGCCAAAGTTTCACAAGCTTGTTCATACTTGTTATGCCACTCCGATAAGAATCTTATTCTCTTGACCGGTGCATAGTCCATTTCATCCTCATTATCTTCGACATCCTAGAAGCCTGCCAGGAGTTGCTCCTTGTTTAGGCTCTCTAGCCTCGGCGACCACTCCCCGCCCTCGTCAGATCAATCGATATAGACATTCGCGAACTACACACCAATCCAGAAAAAGTCCTTTCTTGAGATGGACTAACTCATAGGGGTATCATCTGCTTTGGCCCGTCCCATACCGAGCCTCACGGTTTCAACTTCATCTGAGCACTCCAAACTACAAAAGTTTCTTAAGTTTGCCAATCCATGAGGTCATTTTTCGGGATTACTCATTAATACTCGAACTATGATCCACCAATTTTTCCGTCAACTGCAATCTGAATTCTCAAAATCCTCGGTTCACCTTTGATAATCCATCCATTTCAATTACACGCCTACCCCAAAGGTGTCATCGAAAACACTTGAAGGTTAATGCAAACCAATTCTTCCAAAAACTAAAACTTTCGGCACCTCTACAAGTCTACTAGTACCTCGAAATAGATCCTCGACATTGATATCTCACTGCTAGTCCATCTGGTATTTCCATGGAATAATTAATCCTCAATCCATCAATGACCAAAAATCAATTCCAATCACACTAAATACCATCAAGCAGTGTCTCCAAATCTTACGAGCAAAAATGCTCACTGAAATTTCAAATCACATGCCAAGTTATCCAACTCACGAGACCTTAATTGTCTCCCAAAATAATTCACTGTAGTTCTTTACAACATTCAAAACTTCCAAATAACAATTCATCCACCATAATCTTATCAAAGATTGTTACCAATTGAGAAATCATCACTTATGATCCAACACATTCGACTTCTCAAATCATCAAGATAACACTTATCCAATTCTATTAAATCTAAAGGCCTCAATCGTCGTGACGAGTAAGCAACCAACCTTTCTTGTTGCCTTTTCACAGTCCAATCCCTTATACGACGACTTACAGTAAATCTCAGAACCTCCAATATTAGACCATATCCCCAAAACTGGTGCAATAATCAACTCATACTTAAGCTTTTAAAAATTACTCTTGCACTTATTCGTCCATCCAAATTCTATGTCTTTCATTAACCTTCACATCAGAAGCGTAGATATCATAAAGAACCTTTCTACAAATCGTCTGCAATAACCTGCCCGTCTTAGAAAATTATGAACCTCTATCACTGTCATAAGTCTTGGCATATTCATGAACTACCTCGAGCTGGTTCATAGAAATTTACTTCGTCCAAAATCACACGACCAATAAAAGCTACACGAGTAAGTCCAAACTCATACATACTAAACTCGACATACTGTTTATGCTCACAAAGGGTCCATAACACCATCCTCAAGAGCTGTTTGTGTTCCTCTGTATTTCTCAAATTTCCCATATATTGCTCAATCCATCAAATCCATTAAAGTAGCTGACGTATTGGTCCATCCAAACAATGTTGCAGTAGATTTCGTAGCAACCATATCGCATTTGACATGCTGTCTTCGGCATCTCATTTTAATCAGCCAGGTATAACCCATCCTTAGGTCTATGTCAGGAGATCTCGAAACCCTTGAAATTGGTCACACCAATTGTCCATCCTTAGCAATGATACTCTCTCATGACCAAGTCTTAGGCTAAACTTCTAGCACTTGATGCAAGGTACGATATTTTAACCGTCTCTCTTATAACCAAAATCGGCGCTCCCCACAGGGACGCGCTAAACAATTAGACCCTTCATCCATCAACCTTGCATCCGCGTATTGAACTCCTGTTACTTCCGACAACGCAACTCAGTAAGGTACCTTGAATCTCGACTCCCATCTAGGGTCAACTCAATCATAATTTCCCCTTTCTCGCTTTGGGGCTAATCCAAACAATTTCTTTTGGAAAAACATTAGAATAGTCCCGTATGATTGCGATATTTTTCCATCCTTGGTTCCTCATCCAATGTATTACTACAATGACCTAATTAACCTTGACAATCCTCATTCAATAACTCAGTCACTTGAGGTGACGAAATCAAATGCCTCCTCGATTTCTATCAAACTCAAAATCAAACCTTTCCAACGAGTTAGAGTAGATTGCTTTCCAATAGCGATCCATCAGCTCGTTACTTGGCGAGCCACTCACTCTCGATGACGATATCCAAGTCATATCTCACTACGACAGGCAAAACCATCAATCCCTCTTGATCCACACGGGTTAACTTAGAACCTGAGCATCTTACCACAGACAGCACATCTTCCATTATCGGGGTAGAATTACTAATAGCCATTTCCAACAATTTCGGTCTTAACCCCACTGACTTAACAAGCAACTCAGCCACGATCATTTTTCTTACTCCGCGCAAGTGCGTAGACTTTCTCTAGTCCCTTGATCTAGAGAGTTGTTATCTCAGGATTTCTCATCCCAACACACTCGGACGGTTCTAACTCCAGGAACTGTTCAACCAACTTAACCATCGACCCATCGCAATTCTCCTTCCAACAAAATGAACTCTACTAGGCGGTATAGCAACAGCAACGGTGGTAGCAGCAGCTACAATCAACAACAACTCAAGTCCAAGCTAGAGATGCCACAACAAAACTCGAGGCTTACAACACCTACAGGACCCTATCCAATCTAGGATCCTTTGGTGTATTACCTCTCACACCTGTCTAACCTCGACCTGCTTTACCTCTAGAGCTCTCGAATCAGGATTGTTCATCTATCAGGATTCTCACAGAACCTGCGTTCCAATTCCCTCAAGGAATTAAGAACCATGAACAACCCGCTAAAACAAGATAATCAAATAAACAAGAACAAGCACGGGGTGTTTTCCTAACTAACTATCCCAAAACCCATCGCACCTTATCACTCTAAGTATTGACTAGGCTCTGATACCAAAATCGACGGGGATGTCACGCCCTGACCCTCGAGCACGTGACGATCCCCTTTTTCTCTTTCGGTCATTTGAATGCGACATCCCAGGACTCGTCGCCAACCATTCTTCTTTTTTTATCTTACAGTTAAGCGCATGCGGAAGCGATAACTAATTCCCGTACCATTTAACAATTGGGATAGATAGAAAGGTCAATCACAAAACACCATCAATATTGCAGCTTTATTTATCTAATGATTAACCTTAGGAAGTCTACACATATAAGCCCTTACCATAGTCAACTTCCTATAAAGCCAACTAAATAGATAGGGCCAGGGTTAATCTACTTCTTCCCAAAACGCACCACCTGCCGATTCTTAATCCAACGGACCTGAAAATGGTTATACAATAACCAGTGAGATAAAATCTCAGTAAGTTCGAGCGCTAAGCCTCGGCTAGGGTGCCGATCCACCTCAGGGGTACCTAACAGGCATGGCTCTCATAATGACATTCAATAATTAACCATCCAATCACAAACAGCCTTACCTCGCGGCTGCACCTACCCTGCATGATCATAACCACACGTGCCAAATATAGAGCAAACATTTAATCGCATAATCAGGACACAACAGATGCATTCCATGCATACAACAGTTAAGCATGTTCTAATTATTACGACCCATCGGGCCATGGTACAACCCGAAGGTTGGCGGTCTATCAAATATAACCGGCATCGTGTACCTAGCAGGCACATTCCTCATGAGAGCAACTGACCATCAAATCGTTTCACATACCATGCATGATACAAAACACACGGGTATAGGCTACCACATAATCAGAACACAATACATGCATCTCATGCACCCAACGGTCAGGCATGTTCCAATTATGCACCTCCCCGCGTAAACACGTATCAGGGCACAACCACCACCTCTACCTCCCCGCGTCACACGCATCAGGGCTCTACCTATTCCCCACGTAAACACGCATCAGGGCACAACCACCACTACCTCCCCGCGTCACAAGCATCAGGGCTCCACCTATTCCCCACGTAAACACGCATCAAGGCACAACCACCTCTACCTCCCCGTGTCACACGCATTAGGGCTCTACCTGTTCCCCGTGTAAACACGCATCAAGGCACAACCACCTCTACCTCCCTGCATCACACGCATCAGGGCTCTACCTATTCCCCGCGTAAACACGCATCAGGGCACAACCACCACCTCTACTTCCCCGCGTTACACGCATCAGGGCACAACCACCACCTCTACCTCCCCACGTCACACGCATCAGGGCTCTACCTGTTCCCCGTGTAAACACGCATCATGGCACAACCACCACCTCTACTTCCCCGCGTTACACGCATCAAGGCTCTACCTGTTCCCCGCATGAACACGCATCAGGGCACAACCACCACCTCTACTTCCCCGCGTCACACCCATCAGGGCTCTACCTATTCCCCGCGTAAACACGCATCAAGGCACAATCTCCACCCCGCGTCACACGCCTCAGGGTACAAGTGGACTCATAAGCACACGTCATAACCACACAAGACATACATGAGATCCACATACGAAACAATAAGTATTCCACATATTATCCATGAATCACCACATTGCGATAATCCAATAATCACCCAATTTCATAAGGAAATATCACATAATTCCCGGAATATACGTGCTTCAATCAATAAGGCATAAACAACCAATCAACAAATCAGTCAATTATTGCCTCATACAGTAATCGTCTCGTAATAATGCGACGACCGATAATTCTCGTAAATCACCATTTACCACAATTACTTATCAGAAAGTAATTAATTCAAATACGGAGAATTATCCTAATTAATAATTATTAAACACAATAATTATCAACAATATAAACAATATTATATTAATTTCGGAATAAATAAATATAAATAATAAAATAAGCACAAAATTACTAAAATTACCATTAATCCCTAATTAACCCCCACTAACCTCGATTAGCCAAAATAACCATAACTAACCACCTAATCCCGATTAACCTAACTAAACTAACCTTAAACGAGATTAATACACTAATCAAGGGTTTAGAGCCAAAACTTACCGTTTAATGACGGCGAATGTGCGGTTGCGACAGGAATGATGAGACGATCGCACGAGTGCCTCCGTGGTGTCGGGACGAACGACGCAGCGGCCGGATCTTGGCCGGAGGCCAGCTGTCCACGTAGCCAAGGGGGAAGCCAGGGGAGGAGAAGGCTTCCAGAACCCGGGTCGGCTGGCGGCGGCTCTCCGGTGACGTCTGGATGGCGACAAGTAGCTCCGGCATCCGGTGAGGAGCTCCGGCGACGTGAAAACATAACCGAGAGGGGGAAAGAGAGGCAGTGCAGTAGCCCAGGTGAGGCAGTCGACTCGGCTGGTTGGCCGGTCGGTTTCTGCAATAGCCCGGTGCGGACAGCGAGTAGTGGCCGAGCCACGGCAAGGCAGCAGCTCGCTACTCCGGCGTCAGGCGGTCGGCTGGCCAAACGCGAAAGGGAGAAAGAGAGAGCAGCGACGGAAAGCAGTAGGGCGGTGGCTCGCGACAGCGATCCTTGAGTGGTCCGGTGTTGCAGCAGTAGCGGCGCGACAAGAACTGGAGCAGGACAACAACACCGTCGGACAGGGGAGGAGGAGAGGAGCGGTGCAGCTGGGCGGGGCTGGTCGGCTTCGAAACCGGCGGACGGTGGCCGACCGGTGGTCCGGCGGCGAGCAAGGGCGGTGGCGGAGTTGCGGTGGTGATGATGGTGGTGGAACAACAGCACAGCAGCAGCGACGGCAGCTCCCCAGCAAGGAAAAAAACCGAAGAAGAAGAAGCAGAGGAGAAGCAGCGCACATCCATGCAATTTCAGCTCTGAGAGAGAGAGAGAGAGAGAGAGAGGGGGCGTTTGACTTTTCAAATGGGCGAAAAGTGGGGGAAAAGGACAGGGGCAGAGAGAGAGGATGTAGGGGAGCAGAGGGCAGGTGGTAGAGAGTAGAGGGGAAAGAAGAGGGGACGTGAGAGAGAGAGGTGCAGGCGGCAACGAGAAGAAAAAGAGGGAGAGTGGAGAGAGAAAGGGAAGAGAGAGAGAAGCACACATGTGGGAGAGAGAGAGAGAGAGAGAGAAAAGAGAGGGAAAAACAACGGGGTCTCAAGTTAGAAATTCGGCTCGGCGGTCCTACGCCCGACGTTTTCGAGAACCCGAAGAATTGAGAAAATAATGAGGCCAAAGTCTAATAATTAATCCCGACGTCTAAAAAGTCCAATATCCGAATTTGGATAGGAAAATCCGTCACGGGTCGGAAAATCCAGGACGTCACATAGTTGGTATCAAAGACAAGTTAAGGTGGATTCGGATGTATGTTAAGCCCCTGCGAAAGAGAGTCCCACATCGCTTGGGAGAAGCCCTCTGGCCTACTTGATAATCTTTAGGGCTGCCCTCACACTAATTCATAAGCTGGAGTTACAAACTTTTGGCAAGTATGCTATCCCACTAAGTTGTTCCTCAAGCCATGAGCTTAGATCATAGTAAACTCTAGAATATCGGAAATTCTGATGCACAGGATCCCCTAAGGGCAAATGTAGAGCATACTCAGGATTTTTCTCAATCATAGTGTTTGTTCAGAACCAACGTTCAGAATTAGAAGAGAATGGGAGTGTTTAGAAAATCATGTTGATAGTAGAGTACAACACACTTCTTATTTCACTCTCTGGTTTTTACAATGGAGACTCATTGCTTATATAGGCAGAGGAGGGTACAAACGACAAGAGCAGGCAAACTGGACGTGCTCAGACATAATTATGAAAGTACACTAGCCACTTATGGGCTACAAGCATAGGGAGTCCTAAAGAAATCCCGTGACAAACTTATGAACAGTGATTTTTCACCTCGTGCTATAGTGAATAGTGAACAGTGACCGTTGCTACAGTGATTTCGTAGCGGCTATTTTGGCCACGCCCCATCCCTAGCATTATAGTCATAGTCCAAATCATCAAAGCTATGACAAGCTAGCTGTGCTTTGAGTGGAGCGTTTTCGTCTTCATCTGATGGATTAGAGCTTCCGTCTTTTTTGCGTTTAAAAGCACGGATGAGATTCTTGATTTCTTTTGCCGATAGATTAGGTGGGCGAGATGAACTAGCACCGAAAGGATTGGAGAAAAAGTCGTGAAAATGGGCTTGATTTTGGGTGTCTCCCAAGGGTCTTGTGAAAGGGGGCCCCCCAAGGGTTATAGGGGATGGAGGAGTCTGGATTATTCTGTTGGAAAACATTGAGAGCTTCTTGGATTTCATTTCTCACAGGATCCCAAGCTTCGAGGTGGTCCCAAGAGATAGGGACATGTGCAAAGGGCCACGCTTCTGGTGGAATGGTGTGATTTTCTTGACATAGGATCCTCTGGAGTTCTCGATATGCAGGTCTGCTGGTGGTGATAGAGTATGGAAGTGTCCGGTGAATTCTTGCAACTTCTTGAAAAACTTGGGGCCTATAGGATGAAGTTCCTGCAGCAGAAGGTTTGTCAGAAATCCATCCGGTGGGATGGCAATATGTCCATGGTTGGTGGAACAGGACAACAGTATGTCTTTCTGATTCAGGTTGTCCTTGGCGATTCTGGACTTTGAAGAGTTCCTTCCAATATTGGAGCGGTTTAAACCATGTGAAAATATCCAAGAGATGTTTCTGGTTATGATCATCATCGGTTCCATGTTTTATAAGAACCTCCAAAATTTTGTCAGTAGGAAATTCAATGGCTATGGTGTACAAATTGAACATGTAGCCAGAATAACCATTTCAGGTCTTCTGGAAATTCGTCATAAGGAGACCATTGAAGAGTGTGAATGAATGGATATTGTGGATGGAGTCCATCTGGTCGAAGCATCAATCTGCCATGCTCTCGAAAAATTCTGAGGTGATATTCCCACATTAATCCCTGAAGTCGTTATTTCAGAACATTGTGTCGAATTGCCAGTGGGACATCAGGAGGATACTTGAGGCTTGGCCAACCACCCTGTATGTTGGTGGTGTGGTATGTTTCCTAAAAAGGTTCTTTCTTGACATATATGTTGATGGCCTCCAAAGGTTCTTTGGTCTGGACAGGAAGTCTGCAAGGATGTTCTTTGTCCCTAGAATGTGTTTAACCTCAAAGGAGTATTTTGAAAACCATTCAACCCATCGAAGCAACTGTGGGTGGGGAACTTGCTTTTGTTTGAATTTTAACATCTGAGGGAAAGAAAACATGTCCATTTCAACGAGGAAATGATGTCCAATGAGATGGAACTCGAACTTTTTAATTCCATACTTGACTGCCAGTATTTCCTTGAAAGTGGAATGGTAATGGATCTCGGCTTGAGAGAACCGTCCGCTTTTGTAGGCACAAATATGCCTAGTTCCATTAATTTCTTCGAAAAGAATGGCTGCCCAATATTTGTCGCCGGCATCAGTTTGGAGGATTCGTTTGCCAGTGGAAGGGATTTTCAAAGGAGAAAGATGTTGCAGTGTTTGTTTAAGCTGAGCAACAACTTGAGTCTGCTTTTGTCCCCATAGGGGAGCATCTTTCTTGAGCATCCTTTGGAGTGGTCTAAGGGTTTTGGAAATATGGGGAACAAAATCCCGCAGGTAAGTAATAATGCCAAGAAATTGCTGAACTTGTTTAGTGGTCAAGCTGGTGTCGGGAAACTTTTGAAGTTCATCAGCAATATGAGACTCAAGGCAATAAGTGCTTTCTTTCAAGCGCATGCCAAGGAATTCAATTTCTTTTTGGGCAATGATCATTTTTTTTCTGGGAAAGCATAATACCATGCTTTTTGACAATATTAGCAAATTGTGTCAAAAGTTGACAATGAGAGTTTTCATCTGGGCTGAAGAGAAGGATATCGTCAATATAGATTTGGGAGCTAGGAAGGATGGGCTCAAAGATTTACACATTGCCTTCTGGAAAAGGGAAGGTACAGTTTTGAGGCCAAAAGGGACAACTATCCATTGGAAATGCTGGTTTGGAATACAGAACCCAGTTTTGGGCTTGTCTGCTGGGTCAATACCCAATTGCCAAAAGCCTACTTTGAGATCGAACTTTGAATAGATTTTTTCTTGGGCAAGGCTAAGAAATAATGAATTTCGATGGGGCAATGGGAATTTATCATCCTAAAGGCATTGATTCAGAGGTTGATAATTAATTACTAACCTCATTTTGCCGCAGTTCTGTTTAGCTCGCTTGTTGACATAGAATGCTTCACATGCCCATTGGGAGTCAGAAGGTTCAATGAGACCTTGTGCCAATAGTTCTGCACATTCTTGTTGAGCAAGAGCAAGGTGTTCTGGGCTCATTCCAGAATGACTGACTTTTGTAGGGTTTATGTCTTCATTCCTTTTGAAGGAAGTTTGACATAGAAAAGAGAATTTTTCCACAAGGGTTGGGTGCAAGTCTGGGAGAATTGGGAATGTGTCTCAGCATAGGAGAAAAGTCAGCTTTGGATAATTGGGTCCAACATGATTGGTTGAAGAACATAGAATCGCTTGATATTCACAAATTCTTTGAATTGATTTTTGAAATGAAGGCCATTGGAGAGGATTCTAAGCTTGGGGAGTTGGGTCAAGATGTCCCAACCGATGATGATGTCATTATCTGGGGATCTAGATCCAAGGATTTTAGTGGTAATAGAACACCGAAATTATCACTAGAAGCATAACTGAAATACCTGGTATATGGTTTCCAAAATTCTTCTGGGAGAATCTTTGTGTCCAGGATGGAGGAGCTGGCTCCAGTAACTATGAGCGCCACAAGAGGGATTGGTTTGTGATATTTGGATAAGAAAATATGGATAGGAATGTATGGATGATGGATTGGGTCAGTGTTCTGGATATCACCATGTACCAAAGGAGGATTAGGGAAGAAGGTGAAGATATCATTTTCAGTATCTGAAGCTGAATTTGAACTGTACGTCTGGATGGCACACAAAGTGTTTTCAGATGGTTGATCATCAAGAGAGAAGACGAACTCGATGTTAGAGTCATCAAGCTGAATGTCTGTGCTTTTGGCGATTTTATCAATCAAATGGCTTCCTCATTTCTTGGCCTTTGGACAATTTTTGGCAAAATGTTCTTTTTTGTTGCACACATAACATCTGTCTTTGCTCTGCTTCTTAGAGGAGCGATGATGGCTTTTACGCAAAAATTTCCACTTACCTTTGCTTTTTCCTTTGCGTGTCTTTTTGAAGGAAAACCGTTTAAAGTGTCTCTTCTTTTTGCAGCCTGTGCAGGAAGGATCTGAGCAGTCCTTGGGACATTTGATTTTTAATCCAAGTTTGAAGCATGCCTTGTCAAGATGCTTGTTTTCTTTGAAATAACTTCAAAAGGCTTCTCTACGGAGGCAAAGTTCTTCTATGGCGATATGAACAGCTTGCTGAAATTGAACCATTGCCTTTCCAATTAGGTAGATTTTTCTTTCAGTTTAGTCTTCAAGAGACTAAATCGCATAAATTCAAGAATAATTTGATCGAACTAGCTCAAGAGAGGCCGAACCGGTGTGAACCGGTCGGACAGGCCACTAGCGAAGGAGGCCGATTCGGCCCTCCTCCAACTGGTTCTTGACTGATGATGACCATCAGTGGGGGCTCATCCCGGTGTCTATCCTCTCATGCCCTCATATTTTTCATTTTACAAAAATGCCTGGGTTTTCGTGAAATTATAAAATCGCTCCTAATTATGTCATTGATTGCAAAATTAATTTGGACCATTGATCTTGTGAAATCTTAGCTATTTAAATAAGCATGTACTTAATTCTAAACTTACTTAAAGGTTATGAAAGTTTGTTAGATCTATAGGATTAATCCTTAACTATCGGATCAAACCAACAGCTAGGATTTGAGATCAAAGGGAGGTACAAAAGGATTCTCCCTCCAAAAATTTAAGGGAGAGGCCATTGTTTTAGCTGATTCTCTCTCTTTTCTCTGAAATCTCTTCCTTTCTCTCTATTTCTCCTCTCTTTCCCACCCTTTCCCCTCTCCTCTAAGCGCCGGCTTCGCCCCTTCAACGCCGTGAAATCAGCCACCGGCAGGGCTTTTCCCAATAATGCCACCGAGGATGCTGCATCCCCCAACGTCCACTCCTTTCTAAGCTGCTGGTGACTGGCACCTCCTCCGGTCATCCTCCAATTGGGCCGTTTCCTCCTCCCTCCTTATAATTGTCTAATCGGTTCAAACCGAGTCGATCGTGCAAGACCGGTGAACAGGCGATGATCCGACACCGATCCAATCCCCTCCAATAACTGTAGAGTCCCTCCGATGATCTTCAAACTTCTTGTGGTCTAGTTTTGCTTTGTTGGAGCTCGATTTGTTGATGAAACTCTAACAAAAGTAGGATCCTCAAACTCGAGCTCAATAAAGCGAGATTGCACTAGTAATCAGGGCTAGAGCTCAAACTTATGAGTGATTCAATGGATTTTGTGGCTATTGCGATGATTTAGGATAATTAGGAATGAATTTGGTTGGATGATCGTGGCTTGATTTGGCTTGATTTTCTGTTTGGACCTAATCTGTGATTTTTGAATAATAATATGAGTGATCTGAAAGATGTCTACGTTTGAGCTTGAAAACGTGTTCGATTGTGCTCTATATTTTCATGACATTCGAAGATGACTTGATGATCTTTCCGATGAGCTATAGAACTTTCCAATCAAACTCCGATTAGTACCTGAAAACCTTTGTGAAAATTGTTATCACGTTCTGCAATTTTTCTTTGAGTCTTAATATTCTGTGATAGTTCGACCTGTACGGTTTCATTTTCTTTCGCTGGTTTTTGAGTCGGTTCCTACACAAGAGTCGTCTATGACACATCTTCCTAGATCATATATTTTTCCTAGAATTTTCTAAGGTCATTAACTTAGGACAAACAGCCTTGACATCACCATACTAACTTCTGGATTCTGCATTTTCTGAACGCCTGGTATGGTTTCTCGAATTTTTGCTAAATTTTGTGCTTGGATTTTAACTTTGAGTCCTCATGAAAGTTGTACGTATAAGTGGTGGTCATGACACTTTTTTTTCCTCAGAATTTTTCATTGAGAACATTTAGGCCAAATCCACCAAAAATCGTCCCCTTGTTGCTCTGTTCAGTGCATTCCCATGTCAGGGTTTTCACTTTGTAGATTTTCTTGTGATTTTTCTAGAGCTCATTTCGAAATGATTCCTTTTATTCATATGGATATTGGTCATGACATATATTTTTTTCTAGGATTTTTAGACGACATTCGTTAGATGAAATTCCCCAAAAATCATCCTTATGTCACTTCTACCCGGTATAAATGCGAATTTACATTCATGTGCAATTAAGCATGCAATTGACATTCTTTGACCATAAAGCCCTCATGAATGTTATCTCATGCATCAATGTCATCCTAAAGACACTTGAATCCTTCCAAATGAGATCATTAGCATGTATTAGTGAAATATTATTCTGTCACTATGCATGTATTTCTTGATTGTCTTGTTTTTGCCATTTAATAGCATGCTTTGTGATTGCATTCAGGTCTAGGTCTCTTAATGAAAAATGTTTATGAGTTTGTGCTCAATCTATGTGAATGTTTTCAAATTTTTACCATGTCATATTGGAGCAATAGACCATGCATCTTCGTAATGTGACTACTCCCTGAATATTATCTTCAATATGTTTGTGTAGATGTTCCAAATTGAGCATATTATCAATCTTAATTGAGCATGTGGCCTCTTAGAAAGTCTTAGTACATTTGCATGTCAATAGACTCATATTCCTTTTTTTGCAAAGTTTCCCTAAAATCTAGAAAATTGTACATTCGGACTGCATGTAAGACCATTATCATGTCTGTACTGTCATTTTCATATGAATTTTTCTGTTAAGATTTGGAGGTCGGATCCTTCAGAAACTTCATTTGTCGTCTTTAGGACCATCAAGTGGTAAAATTTGAGAATTTTCAGATGTCAATTAACATGACCATATTGCCATGAAATTGACTCAAATTGCTGCCGTCTTGTTTTGTCTTGATGCATTTTGACAGGTTCTCTGATTTTTGTAAAATCATGTGATGATCTTTTGAGAAAACTTTCTTGCGAAAGCTGTTCTTTGATATGCCTTAATTTTTGTAAGGTCAATTGTTCCATGGGTCTCATTCAATTGTTTGTCTTTTGATTTGATGTTATAATTTCCCCTATTTTGTTTTTTGTGACATGTACACATTCTAGGATTTTGGAATGTTATACATGCATAACCAACTCTCAAAGTCTACACGAATTTTAATTGTCATCTTTTGAATTTTAAGCACAGAAAGTTTCATAAAAATAAAAAAGACCATTCAATGACCATTTGATGCTTATTATTGTGCTTTGGCGCATGTTGAATGAATGAAGTGACCCAGCGTGGACTCACTAATTGTTTGATTGAATGAGAACCAGGGTCTTTGGACCTGCTTACATGTTTACTTTCAAGTTTTATGTATATGATTGATAGATATTCATGCAAACCCGATGCATGCTCGTGGGTTGGACTTGGGATCATACATTAGAACTTGATTTTAGGGGATATATCATCTTAGCCATTGTGAGTGAATATTAATGATGGCTAATTACCATAAGTCATGTCTAATAATGAGTGGAGTAACATTTTGTGGCATGATTATGTATGTAATTTCAAAGGCCGACTCCAAGGCCAACTTGAATCAATTGGTCAGATGATTCATGTTTGATTATTTGTCGTGTTTTGTGTGCTTTTGCTTGGTTCGGTATTTGTTTCAAATGTAACATGTTTGTATAGCCTTAGGTCATAGTTAGAGAAGGTAAGGAATTCGGTCCCGAAGATGACAATAGTCGATGTCCCTTCTGACTCTTCTTTGTATCATTCATTTGATACTCGACATACACCACAGGTTTTCTATTGTATTGTATAAAAGGCCGGCGAGTTGCCAGTTTCTTTGCTTTGCTTTCTTTTACATGTTCTTTCCTTAGAATTGCATGTTAGATTTACCACTTTCCTTGACTGTTTATTTCCCACATAGCAATTTCACATTCAAATTGTTTGCCTTTCTTTTTTCACCTTTATAGAATTAGAGTGGCATGAAACCGATATCCATGCATGATCATATTTTTCATTTTTTAAATGGCATGAAAAAGTAAAAAGACATGCATGATCACCTTAGGTAAAATATGATAATTGTTAGGTACTGAAAATTCACTAATAGAAACGTTAGCATAACCCAAGTTCCCGAACTCTAGATCTCTAGTTGCGTAGAAATCGAGAGAACTCTCCCGACCCTCGATTGGGCTTTCTAGCTAGCCCCCAAAATTGAGGCTAGTGGCGACTCCAAAATATTTATCTTAGGTTGTTAATCAATTTAGATAAAAGGAACCCATCGTACAGGGTATGAATTCCCAGTCAAGATTTGTCACGGTTTAGCATACTTGTCACTATGGCCTTAGATGGGATGAGGTGACGACGTTCGTCTATGGAAGTACCTTTGCAAGAGCGACCGTGGAGCACAAGTTTTGGTTGAAGTTCACCAAGGTTTAACATACTCATTGCTACAACCATGGATGGGGTGAGTTGATGGCGTCTGTTTATAGAAGTGCCTTTGTAAGAGCGACCGAGGTAAAGATACTTTTAAACTCATCTTTGTTTTCGTTCACGATATGAAGGATGGGTCACAACACCCTCCCACTATCGCGTGGGGTATGGGCTTGGGAAAATTCACACTCATGATCAATGGACCTCTGGATGGGTATGATCATCATTGATGATGTGTTCAAGCCATCTTTGACGATTTGCTTTTTGAGGACCATCTTGTGAGTAAATACCCCTAAACCATCGTACCTCCCGATGAATGACCATCACTAAGGACAGTTCATGATAAATACTTCCACACATACAAAAATATTGATGGTGCCTGGGGCCATTCTATGGCTAATTTGGAAGGAGCGCAACTCTTATATATTTCAGTTGCGCCGGTTGAATCCCACTCAGTCATTAACTGTGCAATTATAAAGGTTTTGGAGGTGGAACTCAGGCAAGAAAAGAGAAGTCAAGAGTTAAAAAGCCAAACCTCCATGTTAGCAGCCATCAGCAAAAGACATTCTGAAAATCAATGTCGATGGATCGAAAATAGAGGACCCGCCGGAAGGTGCTGTTGCTAGTGGGGTCTGTGACTGTAGAAGAGTATTGATCCAAGGGTTTACAATGTATGTCCACGTGTAGACGCACGTGTGAAACTCTAGAATTCTTAAGCAGTCTACAGTTTAACGATATTAAACATGAGTGCATCAGTTTACTTGTATGACAAAAAGTTTCTTGCAACTTCACTTCGTGTGCAATGTGCACTACATATGCAAATTATTCCTGGTATCACTAAATAGTGGCAGTTGGACAAGAATTTATTTACGGTCAAAATTTAGTCAGACTTTGAAAATTCTTTGGAAAAAATTATCAGTATCATCAATTTGTTCTAAAAATTATAGAAATACCACTTTTTAAAAAAAAACGAATTAGAATTCTCAATTGAGTTTCAAACTAAATACACATTTTGATTTGCTTTTAACTAATTTGAAATATTACGATGAAGAGTGCACTTACTTGATTAAGGCAATGCGTGACCTCTTGGATTGATTTGATTGACTTGGACAAGTGGAAGTCAAAGCTTTCTTTCATCGTTTGTCATGAAAGCTATCCAAGGTGTGCCAAGGAGATTCTAGTATCGATCAGCCTTCTTGCTCGTGAAGGTATGGTTTCCTTTATACTTGTTCACGTGCTCATCGTTTGGCTTCGACCGAGCGGCAAATTGATTGTGAAAGCTACCGAACCTTTCTCTTGCATCTCTAAGAACAGGCCAAAACAATGAAAGGAACTCTGTTGGTCCTTGTTGCAATGGGTAGAGAGAGAAGAACCCTTGTCCTCCAAGACGAAACCCTTGGGAATAAACTCGACTGGAAGGGAATAAATACGTGTATTCCTCTCTCTTTACTTGTTAGTGAATAAGACATTATTAGCAGGGCAGTTTAAACTCCACCTTCACTGGGAGCAATACTTATGAGCACTCTCCACAAAACAACGTAGGTTCAAGACAGAATAAAATTTTAAATTAAACCGAGAAAGGAAAGTGGCAACTCATAAATTTTTAACTTGCTTAAAAAGATGTTTAGTAAATATTAATACATGCTCATTAAAGTTGAAGGCTAATTTGGTCAATTAACATATAAATTGATATGTTTTAGCAAAAAAAATTGGAAATAGGGTCATCCTTATATAATATAAATCTTGTCCAACTTTCAACGTTATGTGACCATAAAACATGAGTGTATCAATTTACGTGCACGACAAAAATTATCCTACAACTTCCTTTCACGTCATTTAATGTGCAACGCATGTGCAATCATTACTGGTATCGCTAAACAATGAATGTTGGACAGGAACTTATGTATGATCAAAATTTAGTCAATTTTTATAAAAGTTCTTGGAGGAAAAAAAAAGCAGCAATATCATCAATTTGTTTCAAAAATTTAGGAGCATTAAAATTTCTTTAAGAAAAGGACGAATTAAAATTCTCAATTTAGTTTCAAGCTAAATACACATTTTGATTTTCCTTCAGCTTTTTGGAAATATTACGAGGAAGAGTGAATTTAATTGATTAGGGTAATGCATAACCTCTTGGGTTGACTTGATTGACTTGGATAAGTGGAATTCAAAGCTCTCTTCCATCGTCCGACGTGAAAGCCATCCAAAGGATACCAAAGAGACTCTAGTATCCAACAGCCTTCCTGTCGATAAAAGGTATTGTTCCTTTTATACCTGCTCACGTGCTCCTCGCTCGGCTTTGTCCGAGCTACAAATTCATAGTTGATGGTGAAGGTTTACTGAACCTTTCTCTTGCATCCCCGAGAACATGCCAAAATAATGAAAAGAGCTCTGCTGGTCCATGTTGCACTTGGTAGAGAGGAAGAATCCTTGGCCTCTCTCTTTAGGTCTAAGTAACAGAGTCGTTGGTGGTGTGGCAGTTCAGGCTCTATTTAGCAACTTGCCAAATAATAATTATTTCTATTCTTTTGTTCCGGAAGTAGATTTGGAATAGAAATCTGTTTAGTAAATTTTTGTTCCCAGAAATAAATTTGAAATAAAATCAAGAATAAAAAAAAATTTACTTCTTTGTTCCCGAGAACAATTTCAAAATCAAGGCCAATTTTTTTTTTTCATTTCTCTTCTCTTCCCTTCCCTTTCATTTTCTTCTTCTTCCATTTGGCCGATCGTCAACCTCGGCCATGGCCGGCAATCCACCAGACTCAGGCCAGCGAGGGTGCCAACCCCCGATAATGCCAAGCCACGACAAGGCTTGCCGGCCCAAGCCTCGCCTTGGCTAGCAAGGCCGAGCTCACCTAGCCAAGGCGAGTCCGAGCCTTACCAATGGTTGGGCGAGGCTCCGCCTCACCAAATCTAGGTGAGGTCGGCCTCATCCAATCAAGGCAAGGCTTGGGCCAACAAGCCTCGCCGTAGCTCCACATCAACGGCCCAAGTCTGGCCTGTCGCCAAAGGAGGACAAGCTAAAAAGGAAAAAAGAAGGGAAAAAAAGGAAAGAAAAAAAAGAAAAAGAGAAAAATGTAATAAAATCATTTAAAAATTAAAAGAAAATGATTTGGATTAGAAATTTAAAAGGTTTTACCAAATGCATTTCTATTTCAAGAATAAAAATTTTGGATAATTACCAAACACTTTCAAATGCTCAGAAATTATTCTAGAAAGCAAAATAAAAAAGAATTTTTTCCGAACAGAAATTGTTTTCAAGTACAAAATTGTTACCATGTGCTACCTCAAATTCCACCACCTTCTCTAGCCCATACTTATAAGCCCTCTCCACAAAACGGCATAGGCTCAAGAAAGAATATAATTTTAAAATTTAACTTAGACCGAGATAGGAAAGTAGCTACTCATAAATTATTAATTTTCTTAAAAAGATGTCAGTAGATATAAATGCTCAGCAAAATTGAAGGCTAATTTGTTCAGTTAACATATAAAATGATATGTCTTATAAAAATACGTGGAAATAGGGTATCCAACTTTCAATGTTGTACGATCATATTAAACATGAGTGTATAAATTACATGTACGAGAAAATTTTTCCTACGACTTTCATTCACGTGCGGTGAATGTCCTTAGATGCTTGCATGCGCAATCATTACTGGTATGGTTTCCTTTATACTTGCTCATGTGCTCCTCATTCGGCTCTGTCCGAGCGGCAAATTCATAATCTATTGAGAAAGCTACCAATCCTTTCTCTTACATCCCTAAGAACAGGCCAAAACAATGAAAAGAGCTATGCTGGTCCATGTTGCAATGGGTAGAGAGGAAGAACCCTTGTCGTCCAAGATGAAACGCCTGGGAATAAACTCGACCGGAAGGGAAAAAATATGCAACTCTCACCACCTTCACCTGGTGAAAGTTATAAGCCCTCTCCACAAAACGGGGCAGGTTCAAGAAAGAATAAAATTTTCAATTAGGCAGAGATAGGAAAGTAGCAACTCATAAATTATTAATCTGCTTAAAAAGATGTTAATATTTATACTTGTTGACGTGCTCCTCGTTCAGTTTTGACCGAGCGGCAAATTCATAATCGACTGTGAAAGATACCGAACCTTTCTGTTGCATTCCTAAGAACAGGCCAAAACAATGAAAAGAGCTCTGCTGGTCCACGTTGCAATGGGTAGAAAGAAAAAAAACCCTTGTCCTCCAAGTCGAAACGCAGGGGAATAAACTCGACCAGAAGGGATTAAACATGTTTATTCCTCCCTCTTTAGGTCTATGTAAAATGGCATTGTTGGCGGGGCAATTCAAACTCCACCGCCTTCACTGGGCGGTACTTGTAAGCCTTCTCCACAAAACGGTGTAGGTTCAAGCAACATTATTCAATTACTAAACAATGCCTAATCATGAAAACCTGAATATTTCTTTTTCTTTCATATGTGATGTATGACGGGCAATTCTTACACACAAAATTTGTATACAAAACATTCATGTGAAGCCTTTATTTGCTTTGTAACATGGTGACATCATATGGAGTTTATATGCAATGGAACCTTATATTTAGCCACCGATCTAATGGAACTAAGCAATGTGCAGATTCACAAAAACTCCAACATGGGCAATAAAAATGCTCGATGTTAAAGTCAATAAATTTAGACTAGAACAATCTTACACGTACCGTTATAGCCTAATAAACCTCAAAATTACTCGTGAATCCTGCACTGGAGCTATAAAGTAAGTCTGACCAGCATGCCATCATAAAAAAGATCAGGAATCTTGACATACCCAACGTCTAAGCCTCTTTAAAGGAACTAAAACACCCCTCAGAACACTTCCAACAAGTTGCTACCATTATCAATCAAGCCACAGATGCATACAGGATCACAATTTTCCCTAATTCAACGAATTATTTCAACAGAAGAGACCTAATCAGCTTTAGTGAAACATGGACATATCATCAATGATCAAACATAAAAATCTCGGTACACCCACTGACTGATTCCACTGGACTTTTTGGGCCAGTACCGTGTTACTCAATCATTATTAAGTGGAAGAAATATACTAGCAAGCATGACCAATAGCTATGTTTACATCATCAACGATCAAACATAAGAAAGGTGGATAAGTATGTATACATACATATTATCCATAACAAGTACGAATAAAACTTGAACGAAGCCATTCTTTTTTTCCCGTGAAGGCAAGTTGGATAGAGAGATATCAATTTGAAATGTATTTTTGACATCGCTTTCTCACAAAAGGTGGTCTTGGACAAAGATCTTAAATGAGATAGCGTGATCCGTCGTCCATCTTCGGCTCGGGCCTGAAACGGCCCTTGCTCCGCTTCAGAATTCCTCTATGAAATTCATCGTATGGGCAGGCTTAGGCAACATACTATGCCCGAGCTTGAGCTTCAGGCCCCATCTACTGATCACCTCTACTAATCTCAAATTTCTGATCTAATCGTTTTGCCATTTCTACTCGACTCACTAATCAACATTCAATTCAATACAATTGGAGCCTACTTTGGTCCTTTTAACTGATTTGGCTCGTCCAAGTTTGCATTTCATATACAGACCAATCAATAAAATCATTCAAAATGATATAACTAATAATTAGGGTTAATATCATCAACAATTTCAAACTAGTACATCTGTGCCACATTTATTTTAAACTAATTTTCAGGTAATAAAAAATTTTAATTTGATAAACTCCCATTGCATTCACCCAAAACTAATTTCTACATCACAAAACACCTCAAACTAATATATCTTCGACTAATTTACTCTCAACTAGCTTAACTAGCTTCTGTCCAGTACTTCCGCAAAGTGTTGATGACAGACATGTGGCAAATAACTCGGATAACCAGCATGTGATATGGACGTAAATATTATGTCTGGGGTAAATGTGGCATTTTTGTATTACGGGATGAGACCCACTCATCTAAATGTTTCACGATCCATGTAGCAATCAAAGAGTTAAAGCTCAGAGCTTGACGAACTACACAGTGGTTCGAGAAGGCGAATCATCTCCTGATATATGATATCTCAATATCATATCTATATCGTGGATGTCGCTTCTGATCGTTTACATTTGTTGTCACAGATGATTCTGTGTTTCTAGAATGCCGCTAGGTGCTCCCTTGCTACAGAAGGCTCAGTCCTTCAAATTGTTGACTGACGCCAAAGTACTTAGTTAACCAGCAATTCTCCAACATATTAACATGGTAGTAACATGAGAAACAGCTCAACCATGGATTTGGGGAGAGGCATGGCGATAGAAGAAAATGGATTCTCGCAATAATTCAGTGATCAAGAACTCGTCGCCTTATTGCTTTTTGTTTCGAATGGGCAAAGTGAGAACCAAGCACAAAGAAAATGGTCTTCCACATATCTGTCTACTTTCATAGTCTCTTAAGCGAGGAAAGAAAAATAATGGGCTTGTGATATCTTGTGAAATCACTGCCAATTGTTCTAAAAGTTTAAACTATTATATAAATGCATTATTTAAATTTTAGTTACTCTAACACTTCCCCTCACACATTGGCAAGACTTTGACCTAAGCCTAAAGCTTTTGTTTTGATACTATGTGATATTTTGTAGGATTATTGTCAATTATTTTAAAATCTTAAATTATTAGATGAATGTGTGATTTAATATTTAATTACTTTAATAGGGTTCAAGATTATGCCTTTTATTCTTGTTCTTGGATAGGGACTTTTCAATAAGAGAAAATACTGGACACCAAAGTATTCTCCTCCTTCGCTATGACCAGCGAAGTTTCAGCAAAATGGCACGGCGATTCAGTAATAACATCCGTACGGAAGCCTCGGTCAGTCTGGTGATGGCAACAACTCAGCTTCCACCCATGAAGCGCGATAAGTCAGCACGACTGGCTCGGCTCAAGCCACCTATAAATGGATTTAAGAAAAGTTTTCATTTTGTTTTTCCAAATGTCGTAATCTTGCCCATCAAAGTAGGGAAGTCTGGTGTTGCTCTATCCTTCAAAAATATTTAGTGCAAGCATACTAACTATAATAGATTGTGAACGGGGTAAGTACCTCGGGAGTGCCAAAACTTGGCACGGAGGGACACTTAAGTGCCAAAACTTACAAACGGTACACTTAAGTGCCAAAATCGGAGCAAAATGGATCACTTAAGTGCCAACGGCGAGAAAATCCGGCCAAAATGCAGACGTGGCATTTTTCCGGCGATATAGAGTCGAAACGACGTCGTTTTTGTAGCTGACGTGGCGAAGCAAACCCAAAACGGCGTCGTTTTGGGTGCTGATGTGGCCACAGCACCGAAAACGACGCCGTTTTGGCAAAAATTTTAAAAAAAAAAGGGGAAGGGGGGAGCAGCTCGTCGCCGAGGGTCGCCAACCCTCGGCCGGCCGGCGGCGAGAGCGACGACGGCCCTCGCCGAACGTCGGGAGAGGGCGACGACCCTCTCCGGATCCGGGCGAGGATCGGCCGCCCTCTCCCAGATCGAGGCGAGGGCGGCCGACCCTCGCCCGGATCCGGAAGAGGGTCGTCGCCTCTTCCGGCCCGGCGAGGGCCATCCGAACCTCTCCGCCGGTCGGCAAGGGTCGCCGACTGCGCCTGTGCATCGGCGACCCTCACCGTCGTCGCCGCCGCCCCACCGGTGACGGGCTGCTCCTCCCTTTTTTTTTTTTTAAAAAAAAATTTTTGCCCTTTTAATATTATTTAACTAATATTTATTAATATTGGTCAAAACGACGCCGTTTTGGGTTTGCTTCGCCACGTCGCCTACAAAAACGACGTCGTTTCGACTCCATATCGCCAGGAAAAATGCCACGTCGGCATTTTGGCCGGATTTTCGCCGTTGGCACTTAAGTGATCCATTTTGCTCCGATTTTGGCACTTAAGTGTACCGTTTGTAAGTTTTGGCACTTAAGTGTCCCTCCGTGCCAAGTTTTGGCACTCCCGGGGTACTTACCCCGATTGTGAACTTAAGAAGTAAACACTACAAAATATTGAGTGCCTTGTTTTGGTACCCATTGATGGAGTTTAACAATATCACCTAAGAGGGGTAAATAGGTAATTATACAAATCTTGACTAATTATTGCAAAATTAAATGTGCCAAGATGAATATTATTAAAAAACAGGTAAAATGGAGTTTGTATACATTCAAGTTATGGAGTGCAGTGTTTCTATTAAGCAGTGAATTTGAGTGGAGAGATTGAAGACTTTGCACACAAAGTTTATAATGGTTCGGCTTAGTGTAAGTTTATGTGTAGTTTCTCACACTGATAGTCTACTAACTCGATTCCACTAAAATCGATGAGAATTTACAATCATATGTGCCTATAATATTTAAGCACTTCTCCACAAAGTAGGTGTTGCTATTACTCAAGCCAACAAGTCTTTGTATCTGACACCTAAGCACACATTTATAACATTGTTTATATCTCTCAAAAGATTACAATAATATGCTCTTAGAAGACACTTAAAAATATGTGAGGCTCTATCGAAAATTGGAATTCTGCACTCTTGATCTATTTTTCTCTTCAATTCCTAAATTATCTTTTATACTCCTCAAGATCTGAACTTCCCGTTCGATAATCTTCAGAGATCAATATCCAATCCAACCATTGGATGATTGTTGGAGAAGATTAGGTAGCCGTTGAAGTTGAACAATAAAAAATCCCGCCAAATTGATAGCTTATACAAATAAATATTGGTTTCCAAAAATTGGAGTTCTTCAACTATAGAAAGAATTGAGGCGCAAGGCCTGCACCACCCACAAAGGCCACTCATCCCTCCTCTACAGTCCTAACGACATTTCCTTCACCGGCCTGGCTGAGAGCACCCCCAAAACGGGCCGTTGGCTTAATTAGCTTTTTTATTTTTTAATCTTATTTTGTTTTCCTTTATTATCTTTTTATTTTATCTTTGTATTCTTTTATTCTTTTTTTCCATTTTTAAACTTTTAGGTTATATTCTGATGTGGTGCTTGTTGGGCAACAAATCCGCACCATATGTTATAAGAAAGTAATGAAACAATTTAATAAATTTTAAGATTTGGTTGCATTTATTAAAAGTTTTAAAATTTGAGGATTAATACCGCGAACAAAATCTCAAATTAATACATTTGTGAAAAATTTACCCCCAGGTAATTTTTGAGTGACCAACAACTTCAAACTAGTACACCTATAATAAATTATCCCAAGCCAACTTTTAGGTCACAAAAAATCATAAATTGATATACTTGTGACATATTTGCCCTCCATTAAATTTGGTTAAATTTTACCTTAAAATTGCTAAGCTAAATGATACATGGTGATAACCCAACTGACATGGTAAGTCCATATGAAAATCCATATCAATTTGAGGTAAATTTACCATAGATATTTCAGTTTAGGATTTAAAATTAGTTTGAGATTAATTTGTAACCAATATATCAATTAACAATTTTTGGTAACCCAAAAATTAATTTGAAAAAAATCAATCACGGATTTTCTTTTTTGTCAATCTTACTATCCTCCTATCATAACTCTCACTCTTAGATTTTTGTTTTGTCTCCGTGCAGGGCATAAGAGTCAAAACCCACACCTGAAGCTAAATCATCCCCACCTCAAACCTTCTCAGATAGTGGGGATTCAAACCTCCATCTCCCCCTTTTCATATGAAAAGAGTGACCTTAGTGGTTAATCAAGGGTATATCAGTTTAATATCTTTCATAGTAGTAATTCAAAATTTAATTGTGTTTAATTGGGAAAATGCCACCAAAATCTCCAAACTATACCATTTGGGACAATTTTATCATGAACTTTTTTTCATGTCATCAAAAACCCCAAACTATGTCACTTGAAACAATTTTACCCTAAATTTTTTTTGTACCACCCAAAACCCCAAACTATGCTACTTGGGATAATTTTACCCCGAGCTTTTTTTTGTGTCACAAAAAACCTTAAACTATGCTACTTGGGACACATTTACCCCAAACTTTTTAACTGAATGGCATTTTTGTCTTTTTACTTTTCTTTCTCCCTCTTCCCTTTGCCATAATTAGCAGAGGGAAGCCGGCAAGGGCCACCCTTGTCGGCGATAGCGTTTGGCGAGGGGAGCGGCATCCGATGAGGGCAATGGCGTCCGGTGAGGGTGGCCCTCCCTCGCGTCGAGCGAGGGTAGCTCTTGCCTAAGCCAAGCGAGGGCAACCCTCCCCAACGTTGGGCGAGGGTCACCCCCGCCAAATCCAACGACGACGGCCCTCGCCCGGTCGAAGGTGACCCTCCCCGGCGAGGGCCACCCTCACCGGACACCGCCACCAGCAAGGGTGGCCCTCGTTGGCTTCCCTCTACCGGCCATGGCAGAGGGGGAAAAAAGAAAATAAAAAAATAAAAATAAAAAGACAAAAATGCCATTTAGTAAAGAGTTTGGAGAAATGTGTCTCAAGTGGCATAGTTCAGGATATCTCTTTATTTTAAATTATATCTTTTTCTTCTTAAATAAGATGAAAATATCTGTATATTTTACATCTTATGGTCCAAACAAAATAATTTAACAACTTACTCAAATTCAAAATATACTCATATTTATCTTGTGGTCATTAATGGCCAGTACAAATTGTCCGAATGCACTGACCGGAGTACCTGCCAACGAGCTGTCATGAGCTCTACCTCCTACACATTGTGAGGTGAGGAGGCTTCTTCCTTCCTTGCACGTTCCACTGACCAGGCTAACCCAGGTTCATGTGCATACAGTCCCTTCCACCGGTCAAAACGTGAATTTTTCGACCAACATCTCATCATGATCATTCATCGTTCGGAGATCTGGCCGCTAGTGTTTTCAAACCCATCAAAACTAAGCAGATTGCACATTAATCCCGCGTTATGTATATTGTGTATAGAACAATCTAAAATTAAATGGTACTTATTATTTGCGTCAATCAGTGTGAATCATGTAATGATTTCTTTTGTCAATGCAACATTAATCTTGAAGGGACATTACGATTTGATGATCTTTGTGATGCTTGATGGTCATGATGATGCATGAGCATTGAGCTATGTCAATAGATTCAAGTGGAAGTTGTCAATTATGCAAGAGTTGTCAATTCGGTGAGCAAGTTATCAATTTCACGATTATCGATTACTATCAAATATAGATAAACATATATGTTGTCAATTCCAAACTACTAATAGAATATCTAAAACCGAAGGTTGTTCTCGACAATTTCCTTTATTGTTTGATGATCTTTGAAGATGTCTATTGGGCTGCCCAAAAGAATGAATTTAGAGTCTAGTTTAATTACTTCCATTTGGTCAAATGTCAGTATTCTTAGTTTTTATGAGTCTTAATTGAGTTGTAAATTTCAAGAATCAAATGTCTCCGTGTTTTTATGCATTATATAATTCTTAGGTTTTTATTGTTTTTTCAAGTTCCTATGCCTTTATTAATTAGGTAGTTCTCTTGTCTTTAATGCTTAATTTATTCACTATGTAATAGTCCCTCTATATAACGGGGCGAATTCTCAAATGTAAGGAAGAGTCGAAATATATGAGATTTGCCTCCATTTAAGCAAATATCTATTCCCTGGTTTTTATATTATTGGAAGGTGGATTCTTATTTGGTGGTGAGCCAAGAAGCCTTATATCATTGGCTGGTGATTTTCTGCAGGCTTTGGTAGTGAACTTCTCCTATTCCAATATCCTTTATCATTGGCTAGTGATTTTTCTGTAGGCACTGGTGGTGAATTCTGTCAATCTTGATCTCAGCTTGTTGCGCGTCTTGTATGCCTTGCCTTTGACCATATTCTATCGTTCATTTGCATTTACCCATCACTATCCAATCCCATACATTCACACATCTTCGATAATCACTCAAAACAACAACCGCTCATCTCACAATAGCATCAAATTGGTATCAATGCTAAAGATTGAATTCGTTTTGAGTGATTTCTTCTGCATTAATAATCACTTAAAACAGCAAATACCCATCCCACAGCCGCATCACATGATCAAGAATTAGGATGTAATACGTCAGGGTGAAAAATATAGTGCACTTGAGTATTGGAGTAAATCTGCGATATGGCTGTCTTTTCACCAAATTTTCACTATATATTCCATAGTAAATTCATGCAGCAAACCTACTACCAACATCATCAAATCTCTTTTGAAAATAATGGAAAGAAGTGCTCATAAAAAATAAAACATAAAAAGAATAAGAGAAGACACCAACACTGAACTTATGTGCTCCTAGTCCAAACACCACATTAGCTACAGCAAGCTACTTCCACGATCTCAGTATGGACAACCTCGACCGACCTCTTGAATGAAAGCCTTCATGTTCCTATCTGACGACCCGCCTTCTCTCGCAGCCTCCCTCGCCAACTCCTTCCACTTGGCCGCATTCCTCCTCATCTCCTCCCTCCTCTCCCCATCGGACATCACTGTCTCCAAGCACCTCCTTATCTCCGCCGCCTCCAACAACCCTTCCTCGTTCGGCCTCACGCGGACCCCAGTGCGCCACACGTCCTCGATGAGCTTCGCATTTGTCCCCTGGTCCGACCACTGTGGGAACGCCACCACAGGGACCCCAAGTGCAAGGCTCTCAAGGGAAGAGTTCCACCCACAGTGCGTCACGAAGCACCCGAGCGAGGGGTGTGACAACACCTCGAGCTGTGAGCACCATGGCACTATCATTCCCTTCTCTTCCAACTCCTGCATGCAGCTCAATCTATCCCCATCCTTCTCTTCCTCTCCGTTTTGTTTTGCTCTTACGACCCACAAGAACGGTCGCCCGCAGTCAAGCAATGAGCAGGTGAGCTCCTCCGCCTGCCTCGTCGATATCTCTGCGAGGCTCCCGAACGACACATAGACGACTGAAGCCGGGGCCTTGGAATCCAGCCAATCCTTGTAGTCCTTGGACCTGTGGAAGAGGTCGCCCCCAAAGGACGTGTCCGACGGGTCTATTCCATCGAGGAAAGCAGAGGGTATCAATGGCCCAATCCCGACCATGTTGTACCTGTCGATCGCTCTCAAGGCCTCTGGCTCTAGTGGCGAAGGTATTCACCAGTATCCTTGGATTGTTTTCTTGGTTGAGCGAGTCGAGCTGGTCTTTGAAAGTCGGCAATGCGAAACTGTGTGCGTCCGAGCTGCTCGCCACCAAAAATGAAGGCAAGTCGCGGCTAGTGAGCTTGTAGGGAAGGCCCGGTAACTCAAACGAACAGGAACGGTCGAGGCAGTTATTTTTTATGAATTCGCCATAACCGTAGAAGTAATAGTAGTACATGTCCAAGACCATGGCGGACTGATTCCACAGGAGAGCCGAGGGCACGTGTAACTCACGTGCCAACCCCGCCGCCCATGGGATGAGCAAGCTGTACACCAAGCAGGTGTAGGGGCGGCCCTCGTCCACCCTTGATGCGATGAGGTTCTTGAGCAGCTCGGAGCCATGGTGCTTTAGCTCAGACATGAAATGCGCCGATGTTGTCATCCAGCTTGAACCCATCATCATAGCCGTCAGAGATGGCGGCGAAGTGGAGACCCTCAGGGTAGGTCTGGCCCTTGGACAGGCGGCGGCAAGCAGAGACGCTGGTGACAAAGGTCACCTCGGCACCACCGCGGAGGAGGCGCTTGGCAAACTGGAGGGCCGGGTTGATGTGGCCCTGCATTGGGAACGTGACGAGCAGGAAGTGGGACGGCGCCATGGCGGTAGCGCGTGTGAGGGCGTGGTTTTGGAATTTACTTTTTAGTTGGTGCCGATATGGTTGGCATTGGGCGCAAATGCCAGTGAAATTGTGGATGTGTTATGTATCACATGTTTTGGCGGGGGATATATATAGAAGGATGAAGCTGGGATGGAGTAACGTTTGTGCTGACGAATTGGAGAGAATCGTGATTTTCTTTTCCATCTTTATTTGATTTTCCTTCTTCGTTTTTTCTTTTGCTGATCAGAGAAGGACAGAGGATCGTGACTTGGGTGGCGAGATCGTGGACAAGGCCAGAAGGACGGTCTCCTTCTTGCTCTTCCATGGATCGATGAGACCAAGTTAAATATAAAGTAGAAAAGAAAACAGGGAAATATTCTATATGATTTGATATATTGAAAAAAAGTACATTAAGAGCCTATTTATAGGCTTAAATAGAGTAATCAAAGAAAATCAAAACAAATATGTACAATCAAGCATAATCAAAATAGATATTGAAATAAGAGCAAATATTCTAAATATCCTAATTTTGCCATTATGACAAATGCGGAAGTTTTAACGAAATTAAAATTGAGAAGAATAAAAGAACACCAGAATTTACATGAAAACCCTTATGGGAAAAATCTCGGGAAGAGGAGAAGCAAAATCTACTATAGAAATCAAGGATTACAAAAGGCGGCTCTCAAAACTTAGACCCTTTCTATCTCAATTTCTTATATATAAGCAAGAATCAAATCTAAAATGGAAACCTCTTTTGAGGAAGATAGTACAGACACCTAGAAGGAGGGTGAATAGGTGTAAATAAAATTTTATACCCAATCGATCAACTCAAAGTCTAGATAATGTATTGATGTAGAAGCTAAAGTTAAAGTTTGACTCAAATTGAGTAGACTTCTACAATGTGCAATCAAAAATAAAAAGTTAAGGGATGAGAAGATTGCAAATAGAATTACAGTGGTTCGGTTTTGATTAAGCCTACATCAATTCTCCCACTCTGTTAGCCAATAAGCTGAATTCCACTATGTAATCAACAAATGATTACAAGGCTTTCGAGTGCAAATATTTAGTGGTATATTCCCACACTAAGTCACTCTTTTGTGTGATTCACTCTTGATCACTCAACTTTTGCACTAAAGAGACAATTGAATGTGAGAACAGAATTAGACTTCGGAATTTAAATTCGCGCCTTCCTTCTACAAGCCATGTATCCCCCTTAAATACTCCTTCAAACCAAAACTAGCTATTGGCCATACAAATGAAGGATTATCTTCCAACTTTCCTTTTCGGACAGATTTAATTAAGAAAGATTTTCTAGCTGTTTGAAGAAAGAGATTGAATCCAGATTCTGGTCGCCCATACAAGTAGAATCTTGATTTCCATAAGTGTTCCATCATCATTTGGTAATTGTCTACAAGATTAATTTTGTCAATCATTTGATTAGCAAAATCAATATGAATATGGTAAGTGAAATCCATAGCTATTATGGGTCCTTTCTTCATTCTGGTCTTTGAAGTATCTTTTGGATCCTTGACAGAGCGAGATATTACGTCTGCTTCTGGATTAATATGGAATCTTCTGTAAATGATAGACTTTGTTGAGTACAGAAGTCTCTCTTTATTCTAGAGTCTGTTCTAGAATAAAACTTAGAAAGTTTTTTTAACATCAAAATTATGAGTTTTCTCAACAATCTCCCCCTTTTTTTTATGGTGACAAAACCTTCATGCAAATATAACTTACTCTTTCAAAACAAAGTTAGGCATAGCACAAATATATGCAAAAAATAAAGCAAGCCACATCATAACAAGTTATATCTGCAAAGTCTCCCCCCTTTTGTTAGCATCAAGAGGGTTCATAGTGTCTACAAAATCACAATCCAAACAAGCCACAAACCATAGTCTAAACACACAATCAAACTAGACACAAATAAAAGATAAATTTGAAAAAGGATGCAATCAGGTTTTGTAGGGAACACGAACAAGTTGGAAATCCCCCATGTTCTGCATTGATTCCTCAACCTTGATTAGGCATTGAGCAAACGATGTTTCCATTCTTGCCATGTTCTACTCAGTTTGCTTAGTGAGATTCTCCATCTTTTTGTTCAGAGATGATTTCTTCCTTTGTATGTCAACCTCCAAAGCATATTGTTGGGGTTGGATTTGAAGAAGCAACTCAACAATTCTTACATAGTTTGGAACTAGTTCAATTTGAGCACTTGCTTCGGCAAATAAAGTGCGAGGTGTATCAGCTTTAGAAGGTTCCTTTTCAGATTGATGCTCCCCTTGAAAGTCTGCTTTTGCCTATTCTCCAACAGGACCTTTCGGGTGTTGTGCATCAAATATTTCTTCAGCATTAGGTGGAGACCTACTCATTTAATCATCAAGTCTAGTGGGTTTTGGAGTTTTCTTAGGTTCTCCCCTTGCAATGATGATTCCTCTTTCTTGTTGATCACCTCCATGTTGTTCTTCATCTCTGTGTTTGATTTGTTCTTCATCCTGTGTACGTTCTTGTTCAATCTCTTTTGGTTGTTCTCTTTCGCCCTCACCTTCCAATCCTTTTTCAACATCCATATCCTCTAGTTTTTCTTCTTCTCCATCTTTTCCACTATCCTCTTCTGCTTCATTCTCATCTCCTTGTTCATTCTTTTATGCTTCTTTTTCACTTTCCTCCTTCTCTTCAATATCTCCTTCTACTACATTAGATCTTTCTTCTTCTTCTTCTTCTAGAAGTATTGCTACAAAAATAGTTTGTACTATAGAAGCAATAATATCTAAGAGCATTTATTCATCTTCATCCTACAAAAGATTTATTGACCTCTTTTTCTCTGATGTTTGAGTAGAAGCAGTCTTCTTTCCTTTTCTCTTCCTTTTAGCAGTAGTGATTTGAGTTGCAGAACTTTGTGTCCCTTTCTTTTTGCTCTTCCATACCTCCATAATTTTCTTCAATTGCATTTTGGTGATCATTTTCTCTCAAATTGCCATAATAGGTAGATTTATTGTACATAATTTCAAAGATAATTGAATCTGGAAGTGTTGGAAAATTCTGGTTACAAGAGCTCCGTACAAAAGTTGCCCATTTTTCTTAAGTAATGTTCTATACATGTGTAATAAAACAGTTTGAGGGAGAGAGAAGCATCACTCCATTTTCTATGGCCTACATTATCTTTTCTTTGAACTTGACAACGTCTGTTTTTGAGGATGCCTCGGGTCTTATACAGTTAATCACAATTTTGTGCAGAATTGTATTGGCAAAAGTTAAGTCGAAATAAGAGATGTTTGCCTTCAAAGTCTTTCCAATGGTTAGATACTTGCATGCAGCTTCATAAGTCTTCATAATGTCAGCCAAAACATCCACATCCACATCATAAACATAATTTTCAATAGTAAACTGCATTTTGTGTGAAGACAAGACAGACAAATTTGAATAAAAGTATGCAGTAAGTTCTAGATAAACCTCAGAAGTTTACATGCAAAAGTCTTCCATTTGTAATTTTTCGAACTTCTTTCTCAACTTTACTCTTATCGCATCCAAAAAATCAAAGTCCATTGTTCTGTGATTCATTATGCCCCGTTTAACATAAAAGCATAACACCCTTTGTGTTGCTTTGTGTTGCTTTGTGCATAACAACTTCCCTTTGGGCTTTTCTACTACAGCAGCAACTCCTATATTAACTAGAAATTTTTGAAAAGTCTTTCATCATCATCTTCTCTCTTTCCTTCCCATAGACTTTCAACCCCACTCTTCGAATCAGGCGTCTGCCCAACATGCTCTACAATTTCTCTCTTTCACCCTTCCCCAGTCTGGATTTCTAACAACCAAAACTGCTTCCATCAACTTAACCTCATTTCCATAACCATGATCTTTTAGATAATCCAATAAAAAATCTTTTGAAGCTCCTCCTTTCCTCAAATAATCAAAGTGACTAAAAACATTTTCTAGGTTTCCCACTAGGATAGGAGTAATAATAGCAAGGGTGTACCTTTGAAAATCTCTTCAAACTTGGATTGATGAGTGGAGTGCCTAGGGGATTCTTCACTAGACGATTTGGTTCGGTTCAAAATGCGTCTGTCCTCCTTCAACCAATTTGCGTCCTCTACTTGCAATGCGTAATGACCTTCTTTGAGAGGAAATTGACACAAACTCAAAGGTTTTGGATGACATTTTTGAAGATGAGACAAACTTGAAAGTCAAGAGAGAAAGATGAAACTTTTAGTTCGAGCAAGAGAGAAGTTGAGGGTGAGAGAAAAGTGATTTCTTGGTGTTTTATAAAATCTAAACCATGACAACGAAAGAGACACAATTTTTGGAAATAAAAACTATAAATGGCAGTTATTGATTCTAAAAATTCAAAAAATAACTGAAGATAAAATCAAATTAAAAATTGGAAATAATTATAATATCAATCAGATAAAATATTTGAATGATATTTAGATTTATGTACCTATTTGGTCACAAAAAGAAATAACTTACGTGCCAAAATTTGAACTGCAAATCTGTGAATTTAAGAGTCTGAGTACGTTCTAGAAGATTGTCACTCCCAAAAGCTTAATCTTTCTTACCTGTCTCATATAAACTTTAAACAAAGGGGTAAGTAATATGCAATTTGTTACAAATAGACTCAAATGTACCTTTCTCCAATAGTTTAGTAAAGATGTCTGCCAATTGATTCTTACAATTAATGAATTGAACATCTATTTCTCCACTTTGCACATGATCTCTTATGATATGATGTCAAATCTTTGTATGCTTTGCTCTTGAATGAAGAATATGATTCCTTATGAGATTGATGGCACTTGTGCTATCACATTGGATTTTAGTACAAGCTACTTCCTTTCTATAGTCTCTTAGTTGTTGTATAATCCATAAAACTTGTAAACAACAATTGCCAAAAGCAACATATTTTGCTTCTGCGGTAGCAAGTACTACAGTGTTACGCTTCTTGGAGAACTAGGATACTAGCATTTGTCCCAGAAGTTGGCATGTCCTAGAAGTGCTCTTTCTATCTACATTACATCCTACTAAGTCAATGTCTGAGTATCCAATTAGCATAAAGTTTGTTTCCTTAGGATACCATAGACCTAGCTTTGGATTAGTAGCTATATACTTAATAATTCGTTTGACAACAGTAAGATGAGACTCTCTAGGATTAGTTTGAAATCTGGTGCACATGCATACATTAAATAAAATAGGCCAGAAACAGTGAGATAAAGTAAAGAACCGATCATGCTTCTGTAAGTCTTCTAATCTACTTTCTTTCCACCTTCGTCTTTGTCTAGTTTGGTTGAACTAGACATAGGGTTTTAGTTTTTTTGTAGCTTTCCATTCCAAACTTATTGACAATTTCCTTTGCATATTTCTCTTGAAAACTAAAGGTTACTTCTTTCGTTTGCTTGACTTGAACACCCAGGAAGAATGTTAGTTCTCCAATCATGCTCATTTCAAATTCTTCCTGCATAGACTTAGAGAATTTCCTTCAAAAAAATTCATTAGAGGAACCAAACAACATATCATCTACATAGATTTGAACATGTAGAACATGCTTACCTTCTTTCTTAATAAATAGGGTAGTATCAACTATACATTTTTTAAAGTCGTTACTTACTAGAAAATTACTTAGCCTTTCATACCAAGTAGGTGTGCTTGTTTAAGACCATACAAGGCCTTCTTTAACTTGCAAACATGATCCATATTTCTTGGTTCTTCAAATCCCAGGGGTTATTCTAGATAGACTTATTTTTGAATGAATCCATTTAGGAAGACACTTTTGACATCCATCTGAAATAACTTAAAGCTATGAAAACATGCATAAGCAAGCAAGAGCCTAATGGCTTCTAACCTAGCTACAAGTGCATATGTCTCGTCATAGTATATTCCTTCAGCTTGGGAATATCCTTTGACCACAAGTCTTGATTTGTTTCTAGTTACCCTTCCTTGATCATCCACTTTGCTTCCGAATACCCACTTTGTTCCAATAACAGACCTTTCTTTAGTTCTAGGCACTAATTCCCATACATCATTAATCTTGAACTGTTGAAGCTCTTCGTGCATTGCTTCTATCAAGCTTTTATTTGCAAGAGCTTCTTCTATTCCTTTAGGTTTGATCTCAAATATAAGTGCCAGAACATTTGTTTCTTCCTTGTTCTTTGATCTTGTTCATATCCCTTCTTCAATGTTGCCAATTATTAGATTATGTGGATGACTTGATTTATGCTTCTAGTTCTTGTTGTCTTTTCCTCCTTCTTCATGCTCTTCAATAGACTGTGTTGAATCCTTTTGAATCTAAGTGGATTCCTTTTGATCTCCTGCATCTTTCTTCTCAGCTGGATCATTCTGTCTGATATACTCAGACTTTTTTGGGTTTGAAACAAGTTATGAATCTTCCAATAGAGTCTAATCTTGTTCTAGAAACTTTATATTCATTGACTCTTCTACAGTATGAGTGCTCTTGTTGAAAACTCTATATGCCTTACTTGTAATAGAACATCCATTAAATATTCCTTCATTTGATCTCTCTTCAAACTTACTCGGATGATCATTTGTATTTTTCAAAATGAAGCATTAATAACCAAATACATGAAAATAAGAAACAATTGGTTTTCCACCTTTATAAATTTCATAGGGGGTCTTTTCAAGAATATGCCTTAAAAAAACTCTATTAATTATATAACAAGCCATGGAAATTGCTTTTGCCTAGAAGCAAGAAGCTACTTTACTTTCAATTACTAAAGTTCTGGCTATTTCCTCTAAATATCGATTTTTCCTTTCTACAACTCCATTTTGTTCTAGAGTGTAGAGAGAGAAGAAAATACATTGAAATCCATTTTTGTCACAAAAATCTATAAAAACTTGATTTTAAATTCTCTCCCGTGATCAGTTTTAATGTTGGAAATAGTGTAACATTTCTTCGTTCTAGACCCTTATTACAAATTTTGAGAAATACGAGAAGGTTTCTCCTTTGTGTGCTAAAAAGAATGCCCACACAAATCGAGGATAGTCATCTACTATTACTAGACAATACTTCTTACCTCCTATACTTTGAGTCCTTGTGGGTCCAAAGAAATCCATATGCGAAGCTACAATACACGATTAGAAGAAACATGATTTATTGGTTTGAATAAACTTCGTACCTGTTTCCCTAATGTGCATGCTGAACATAGTTCGGACTTCTTGTAACTCATGTTAGGAAGTCCATGAACAAGCTTCTTAAGAGAGAGTTTAGAAATTTGCTTCATACTAATGTGACACAGCTTGTGATGCCACAAATTTGCTTCGTCTTGAATAGAAAAAAGACACATAGCAGAATCTGAATTTATGTCTAAAACATATAGGTTGCCATGTCTTTGACTAGTAAATGATTGAGAGAAGTCTTGACTAGTGCCAGCACATATATTTTCCTGAAAATTTATTCTGAATCTAGCGTCACACAATTGCGTTATGCTTAGAAGGTTGTAGTTGAGTCCTTTGACTAAAGAAATGTCATTGATAATAAGGCTTCCAATCTTCACTGTTCCAAGTCCAACAATTTTTCCTTTGTTGTTTCCTCCAAAAGAGACAATTCCTCCTTTTGTCTTTTCAAGTTTTATAAAGGTACTTGAATCTCTTGTCATGTGTCTTGAACATCTACTATCTAAGTACCATTTTCTTTTGCTTCTAAAGGTAACCTGCAATCAAAGAACATTATCAAGCTTTCTTTGGTATCCAAACTTTCTTGGGTCCAAAGGAGTTAGTGGTATAAGCTTTGCTTATCCAGTCCTTCTTAATAGGTCTCCAAACTTTGAGGCATTTATTCTTGAAATGTTCTATCTCTCCACAATTTGAACATTTGAGATTGCTTCGACCAATAGGTTTTATAAAATTCTTTTGAAAATGGTTTTTGTAAGCTCATCTAGAAGGTCTCTGTCTGAGTCTCTCCTTAACCTTTGGAAAATCTATCAAAGACTCACTTTCCTTATTATATCCAAGTACAAACTAGTTATAATAAGGAATTTGAATAGAAAGAATATGTTTTAAATTTTTTGAGCCATTCAAAAGTTTTGTTGTGATATTAGAAAATTATTTTTTAAATTATTCATTTCCTGTAAAAGAGAATCATGAGTTTCTTTTATTTCCAAAAACTCTTTGTGCAAATTTTCAAACTTTTCTTTTTGAGAAATATTCTATTGTCTCAGCTGGGAATTTTCCCTTTTTAGTTCATATATCCTTTTAAGAGTGGACTTCAGATTTAAACAATGTTCATTAATAGAATTAGAAACTTTGATTGGAACTTCAAAATGACTTACCTCAATTTCTTTGTTTGAGTCTAAGTCTAAATTTGAGTCTGCTGCAAAATCTGAGTGTGAGTGTGCCACAGGCAGATATCGGCATATTCATCTTCACTTTCCTCACATTATGTGTCATTTCATGTCTTAGCTTTTAAGGCCTTCTTGTACTTTTCATATTTTCCTTTCTTCTTTTTCAGCAAAAGACAGTTCAATTTGATGTGCTCCTTTTCCTTACTTTCAAAACAAATTTCGTCTTTGGCCGGATCTTCTTCATCCATAATTTTCCTTTGTCTAGATTGTTTGGACTATTCCTTACCATTGAATTTCTTCCCTTTCTTGTTTAATTTTCTCACTCTCTTGATTAGAAGTGCGAGTTCCTTATCATCCATGTCATCTTCTAAATTTGTATCATCAGAATCGATGTTAGATTTGAGTGCAATTGATTTCTTACCTATTGTTTCAACTTCATCAATTAGTTGTTCTTCCTCGTAAGACTGCAATGTTCTAATAAGTTCATCAACTGATAATAGTGAGATTCTTAGAGTTTCACAAATAGAAGTCTTGACGTTGTTGTAATCCTTCGACAAGCCTCTCATAAGTTTATTAACTTTCATGGGTCCTCAGATTGGTTGCCCTTGATATGCAAGCCCATTCACTATTTCAATGAATCTATTAAACAAATCTTCGATAGACTCTCCTGGCTTCATCTTGAATGATTCATATAGCCCGAGTAGAATTTTGACTTTGGTTTCCTTCACTCGGTTTGTTCCTTCATAGGTAACATGTAGCTTGTCCCAAACTTCTTTTGCTGTTTCACAAGAAGAAATACAATTATATTCATTTAGTGATAAGGCACAATAAAGAGAATAAATTGCTTTTGCATCTAATGCTTTTCTTTTTGCTAGCTCTTCTTTTGAAAGAGTGATAAAAGGTTCTAAAGATTTTACATCCTCCTTCTTCGTAGCCTTTCCAGACTCAATGTTAGAATCAATTCCCTTCTCGACAACATCCCATTCATGAGGGTCCTTTAATCTAAGGAAAGCCTTCATCTTGTATTTCCATATGTTGTATTCCTTTCCATCAAAATAGGGTGGTCAAGTGTTGCTTTGTCCTTCAATCAAACCTAGTGCCAAAATACTTGCCATAGAAAATCTTTAGCTTAGAAGTAAAAACACTTCAAAATAACGAACATGAGGTTCGAATACCAATTGAGGAAGCTAGTACAGACATCTAGAGGGGGGTGAATAGGTGTAAATAAAATTTTATACCCAATCGATCAACACAAAGTCTGGATAATGTATAGACGCGGAAACTAAAGTTAAAGTCTGACTCATATTGAGTAGACTTCTATAATGTGCAATCAAAAATAAAAAGTTAAGGAATGAGAAGATTGCAAATAGAATTATAGTGGTTTGGCTTTGATTACACTATCAGCTAATAGGATAAATTCCACTATCGACAAATGATTACAAGGCTTTTAAGTGCAAATATTCAATGGTATACTCCCACACTAAGTCACTCTTTTGTGTAATTCACTCTTAATCACTCAATTTTTGCACTAAGGAGACAATCAAATGTGAGAACAAAATTGAACTTTGGAATTTAAATTTGCACCTTCTTTCTACAAGCCATGTATCCCCCTTAAATACTCCTTCAAGCCAAAACTAGCCATTGGCCATGCGAACGAAGGATTATCTTCCAACTTTCCTTCTTGGACAAATTTAATTAAGAAAGATTTCTTAGCCGTTTGAAGAAAAAGATTGAATCCCTTTAGATTCTGGTCGCTCATACAAACAAAATCGTACTTTCCATAAATGTTCCATCCTTATTTGGAATTTGTCTCCAAGATTGATTTTGTCAATCATTTGATTAGCAATATCAATATGAATATGGTAAGTAAAATCCATAGCCATTACGGGTCCCTTCTTCGTTTTGGTCCTTGAAGTATCTTTTGAATCCCTAACAGAATGAGATACCGCGTCTGCTTCTGGATTAATACAAAATCTTCTGTAAAGGATAAACTTTGCTAAGTACAAAAGTCTCTTTTTATTTCAAAGTCTAATCCATAATAAAACTTAGAAAGCTTTGTTAACATCAAAACTATGAATTTTCACAAAACTTTTTAAGAAACCTTCATTAGGAAAATTAGGATACATACTTGAATTAGGAAACTTTCCTTCCCGAGCTCAAACTTGAGACATATTCTTACAATTTCCATCTTGGCTCGACGTTTGAGTAAAGTTACAATCGCTTGACTTGAATTCAACATAAGCAATAAACAATCTTCTTCTCACATTAGAGTAAAACTCATTTGCAACAAACATTAATCAAATCCAAGCAATGCTTGCATTTGGCAATAGGCAAAGGCTTTATTAACATATTAGTTGGATTGTAATATAGCCATCAACAAGAATGTCTCAAATAAAATGATACCACACATCAATGTGCTTTGTCCTCTCATGATACATATGATCTTTGGTAAAATATACAGCACTCTGGCATCGCAATGGATAACAGTCACACCATGATCCACACTAAGCTCTCCAAATAAGCCTATTAACCATATGGCCTCTTTAACTGCTTCACCAATAGCCATGTACTCTACTTCTATAGTAGATAAAGCTATTGTATGTTGCAAAGTAGCTTTCTAACTAATGGCACAACCTCCAATTATAAAGATGTACCCAATCAAAGACCTCATCTTATCAATGTTACTAATATAATTAGAATCAACGTATCCCATTAGAATGTCACCAGTCTTCCCAAACTCTAAACCAAAATCAAACCCTTCAAATATTTCAAAATTCACTTCACAACTTGCCAATAAACTTTTCCTAGGCATGATATATATCTATTTACCATGCTAACAGCATGTGAAACATCAGGTCAAGTACAAATCATGGTATAAATAAGGCTACCAACTGCACTAGAGTATGGAATATGTGACATATATTTTATGTCCTCATCTATTTGTGGACATAAATTAGCTAATAATCTAAAATGAGCAACAAGGTGAGTACTTACTGGTTCAACATCTTTCATGCTAAAATAATCTAACACCTTCTTAATGTAACTTTTTTGGCAGAGATATAATTTTTCTCTTTTTTGATCTCACCAATGTGCCTAGCATTTTCTTTACTGCACCTAAATCCTTTATCTCAAATTCAGCACTCAACTATACCTTCAAATTCTATATATCATATGCATTTTTTACTACAATCAACATATCATCAACATATGATAAAAGATAAATGAAAGAGCCATTAGGTTGTTTGCGCAAATATACACAACTATCATATTTGCTCCTACAATAGCCAAGACACACCATAAACGAATCAAATCTTTTATATCATTACCTAGGTGATTGCTTTAGGCCATAAATACGCTTTTTCAATAGACAAACATGATCTTCCTTACCTTCTAGCTGAAAATCTTCTAGTAGACCCATATAGATTTTCTCTTCAAGTTCACCATGCAAGAAAGATGTTTTCACATCGAGTTGCTCCAACTCTAAATCATACATGGCAACTAATGCAAGAAAAACCTTAATAGAGCTATGTTTAATGATAGGTGAAAACACATGACTATAGCCTTTAGCAACTAGATGAATTTTGAATCTGATGTTTTTAACTCTAGGAGTACATTCCTTTATTTTGAAAACTCATTTATAACCCACAATTTTATTTCCTTTTGGTGGTTTGACAAGCTCCCAAGTTTGATTATTTTCAAGTGATTCCATCTCTTCATTCATGGCAACTAAACACTTTGGCTACTCTTTTGAAGAGACAACTTCTTTATAGGTTTTTAGGCTCATTATACTCTACCGACTCTACAACTGAAAGAGCATAAGTAACAAAATCTGAGAACCTATATTTCTATGGAGGCCTCACTATCCTTCTTAGTTTATCTGTGGCAATAGAATATAATTCCTCTTTAGGTTCTTCATTCTCAATATTATCAGTAGACAATTGAACTGGTTGTGAAAAAATTACCTCAAGCTTTACCTTCTCTGCAACACTTTTCAATTTTTCATCATAAGGAATAAATGATTCCTTCTTAGGATAAAGCATAGCAGACTCATCAAAAGTAACATCTCTACTAACAATAATCTTAGATCAATCAGCACACCGAAGTCTATAATCTTTTACACTAGAAGCATAACCAAGAAAGATGCATTTTTTAACTCTTGGCTCTAGTTTGCCTTCATTAACATGTGCATATGCTAGACATCCAAATACTTGAAGAGAAGAATAATAGAAGGTTTACTTGACCATAACTCCTTAGGTGTCTTGCACTCAATAGATGTGCAAGGAGAACGATTTATCAACCAAGCAACTATATTGACTGCTTTAGCTCATAACTCTTTGCCTAAATAAACATTAGACGATAGGTACCTAGTCCTCTCTAATAAAGTTATGTTTATGTGTTCCACAATATCATTCTATTGTAGTGCATTTACTGCAGTATGATGCCTCACAATACCTTCTACTTTGCAAAACTCATTAAAGTCACCTCCACAAAATTCAAGCAAATTATCTATTCTCAACCGTTTAATCTTCTTACCAGTTTGCTTCTCAATTAATGTTTTCCATTGCTTAAATGTAATGAAAACATCACTCTTCTATTTTAGAAAATAAACCCAGACTTTTATTGAAAAATCATCAATGAAAGTGAGCAAATACCTCCAATTTAGGCCTTTTTAAGGAACTTTCGCAGGCCCCCAAAGATCGAAATGAATATAATCCAAAGTGCCCTTTGTTGTGTGAATTCCTGTCTTGAAATTGAACCTTTTCCATTTTCCAAAGACACAATGCTCACAGAATTCTAGTTTTCCAATTTTCTAACCACACAAAATACCTCTCTTACTCAACTCCACCATCCCTTTAATACTCATATGGCCTAATCTCATATGCAATAATTTAGTATTGTTTGATTCCGTCATAGCAGATGAGACTATAGCTTAACTAATAATTGTAGTGCTTTGTATCTGATACAAAGTGCCAGTTTGAGGCCCTTTCATCAACAAAAATGAATCTCTCACAATCTTCATAACTCCACATTTGGCTGTAAACCTACAACCATTAGCATCAAGTATACCCAGGGAGATGAGGTTCTTCTTCAAATCAGAAACGTGTCCAACATTATCCAAAGTTCTAATGACGCCTTCATGCATTTTAATTTTGACAATCCCAATTCTAACTGCTTTGCATTCAACATTGTTTTTCATCAGAATAACTCCACCATTTTATTCTTTATACATGGAGAACCAATCATGATTAGAGCACATATGGTATGAACATTGTGAATCAAGAATCCAACTATCACTAAATTTGTCTTTATCACCTACAATCAGTAACCAATCTTCATTTTTTTTTTTTCAGCAACACCAACTTGAGTAGGATTCTTGTTTCCCTCATTATGTCTATTCTGGTAGTTTTGATAATTATGTTGATTTGCAGTCCCTTGATTTTGCTAATTTATATTATTTTCTCTTTGTTGTGTTTCCTTTAGTTTCAGACAATTTATATTGATATGCCCTTTAGACTTACAATAATTGCAAATCATATCTCTATGTTTCGATTTTGATCTAGTCCAACCACCATTGGTTCTCTCAATAGACTTTCTCCTAGCAACCAAACCAGCCCAATGATCATTATTGCATTCAAAAGTCAATTTTGTATCTAGTTTCTGCTTAGTTAAAAGACTACTCTTGGCATCTTCAACATCAATAGTTTCTCTACCAACAATTAGGGTCTCTCTAAAATTCTTATAAGAGTAAGGTAGGGAAACTAATAATAGAAGAGCGTGATCCTCATCTTCAATCATAACATCAATACTTCTTAATTTAGAGATAATAGCATTGAACTCAAAAATATGAGATTTAAGAGAAATACCTTTAACCATACAAAGAGTGAAAAGTCGTTGCTCGAGCCTCAACCAAATGGTGAGGGATTTTGTCAAAAAAGAAAAAACTCTCTAATTTGTTTCATGAACTTGCAGCTATTTTTTGATTTAGTACGTCTTGTAGAACTTCATTCGTGAGACTTAACTAAACTGTAGACAAAACTTTTCATCCAATTCGTCCCATGTTTCATCTTATGTGCTTTATGGTTTCTCCCATTTCCCAAATAGAGTTTTCTTCAAACCCTACTGCATCAAACAACCAACCTGCAAACTTGCCATAGGTTGAAATTGCTACTCCCATCAAACTTCTCAATATTAAATCTCATTGTTGAACTTGACGCTATAACCATAGATCAAGAAAAAACCTAAAGCTCTAATACCAAATTGTTATGATAGATGCGGAAGCTAAAATGAAATTAAAACCAAGAAGAATAGAAGAACACTAGAATTTATGTGGAAACCCTTGCAAAAAAAATCACGTTGAGAGGAGAAGCAAAATCTATTATAGAAGTCAACGATTACAAAAGGTGGCTCTCAAAGCTTAGACTCTTTTTGTCTCAACTTCTTATATATAGGCAAGAATCAAATTCAAAGTAGGAAACCTATTTTTAGGAACCTTCTCCAACTAGGAAAACCATCCAATTAGGAAACCTATTCAAAATAAGAAACCTACTTGAATTAGGAAACTTTCTTTTTGAGCTCAAACTTGAGACATATTCTAACAATTGCTAATATCCCTAATATTAGTAACATCCCTCTCAAACTCAAGGTAACATCATCAACTATTGTTTGAATTAATGTCAAACAATGCCACAAAAACTTGTTCCTCTAACAACACCATGGGACAAGCTTGTTGATCCATGGTGAGGCAGTATGTGAGGTAGCATCTTCTAGATCCAGCTTGTTTGAGGGCAGCCGGTCCTTGGTGGTGCTGTTGGCTTCTCAAAATGACACATGAAATTTCAAGAATTGGAGTGGAAATAGCAAGCGCTGATGCGGCTAGCTTGCGAAACAATAATTGAGTGACACAACCTATATGGCTAGCGTCGTAGCATCAAGTGGCCTATACGACTGGCTTGGAAAGATAGTTATGGAGTAATGCAGCTTGTGCAACTGGCATCGAAAGAAAACCTCCTCCATGAAAAAGTCTTGACTATGTGACAATAATCGATATGAATAGCATCAAAGCACAACTATTATGGACTAGACTTGATTGAGTGCTTCGTCAAATAAAACTAGTGCACACGAAGTGAACACTATTGAGATGTGGGGATGAATTTATTTGGATGTGTAGCAGGACTCTTATTGAGATGTGGGAATGAATTTATTTGGATGGGTAGCAAGACGCTTGGGGTGTATTGGGTGCATTGCACCCGGTGCACTTAGGTTTCCACATGAACAAGCCTCTGGTACCAAGTTAAATATAAAGTAGAGAAGGGAACTGAGAAATATTCTATGTAATTTGATATATTTAAAAGAGTACATGGATAGCCTATTTATAGGCTTAGACAAAGGAAGTCAAAGGAAATCAAATCATATATGCATAATCAAGCATAATCAAAATAGATATTGTATAAGAGGAAATATCCTAAATATCCTAATATTGCTAACATCCCTAATATCATTAACAAATTGAAAAGATGAACTCGCACTCTTGTGATTGAACCAATTGGGGGATGCTTCGCTGCATGCATGCGTGATGTGTACTCCCTTCTGTGCATGGGCTGAAAAGCTGATCATTGACGTTCATCTTCATCGTGAAATGATAAAAAAAAAAAAGCCGGAAAAAGTCTAAAATTAGGAAAGATAAAGATAAATTTGGTGCCCTTTAATCAGTCACCGTGTAAAAGAATGAAAGAAGGAAAGACATGGAGATGTATAAATGGTCTCACGAATCGAGCAAATGTTTTGGGTTCAATACTGTTTACGCTAAAATCGTCGAAATGGATATACCCGTTTGACATTATGCCCACGTTTCGAATATAAAAAGCCTTCCATTCCCATTTCTATGGAAGGCTCATCGCACACCCTCTTCGTCAAGGACGACAATGCCGACGAACCCTCCTCCTACGGAGACAGGATCCGTGAAATAAAGCGGGTAGGTTCCCGAAACTTGAGAGAACTGATCGTGAGCTTATCTGCAGAGGATCGACCCGGTCATTTTCTTGATCTCCACCATCCTCCTCCCGAGGGCGGCCGATGTTGATCGAGATCTCGGCATTCCTTCCGCTTTTCTTTCTATTCAGTCGGCTATCGTAATTGCTATATATCACCACTACTTCAATAGTCAAAGTGGTTTCTATCAAAGCTGTTAAACTGAGCCTTCAACTTCGATCTCATTACCTGCCGATCCAAATTTCCCCCATTGTACCCACCTTTCAAGGACACGTCCTAACCCTTGAAAAAGAAACCAAACCATTCGTTCTCTTAAACACCTTCGATGTGTTGGAAGAAGATCTGGTCAAAGCCGGCATGGACAACATGACCAATTCACATGTGGCATTCAATAGCAAACGAAAGCAGACCAATTCACATGTGGCATTCAATAGCAAACGAAACCAGACCAATTCACATGTGGCATTCAATAGCAAACGAAACCAGACCAATTCACAGGTGGCATATGCCATAATTGCTTTAGCTCTCGAACAAGCAACCACATTCTGCTTTTTTCATTTCCATTTAAGGAGATTACCTCCCACAAGAGTAAAAAAACCGATTGTGGACTCCTTTCAATGGGACTACCAACCCAATCAGCATTGGCATATCCTACAACCTCCATGTGACCATGTTTCTTCATAAGAATGACACATCCTGGACATAACTTCAAATACCTCAATATACAGTTGACAAGCTCCATGTGATCTTCGGTAGGAGAATGCATAAATTGACTCACAAAGCTAATGGCATATGAAATGTCAGTTCGAGTGTTAGTCAAATAAATTAGCTGACCAACAAATCTTTGAAACTGGCTAAAATCTTGGAGAGGAGTAGTAATTTTTATCACTTATCTCCCAAAGTCCATAGGAGACTAGAGATTTGGCCCCTAATTTTTCTGTTTCTTTTAACGGATCTAATGCATATTTTCTCTTAGAGAAATAAGATTTTACTCGAAGTGGCAACTTTAATTCCAAGGAAATATCATAATCGACCCAAATCCTTGATATCGAACTTCTCATGCAAATAATTTTTTAAAGTTTCAATCTCTTGAAAATTATCACCAGTAATGGCAATGTCATCAAAATAAATTAATACAACCACAATTTCTTTAGAATTTTTCTTAACAAATAGAAAATGGTCGAACTTACCCATTTTAAATTAAAATGTCACAAGGATTGTGCTAACTTTCTGTACCATGCTCGAGGTGACTGCTTGAGACCATAGGTTGCCTTCTTGAGTTTGAGAACAAATCCTTGATTTTCTAAGGAATGACTAGAGGGAGGTCCATATACACTTCTTCAAGCTCTCCATAAAGGAACACATTCTTAATGTCTATTTGTGACAGAGACCAACGACAATTAATAGCAACTGACATGAGAACTCTAACAATATTCATCTTTACTACAAGAGCAAATGTTTCTTTGTAGTCTATTCTGTAGGTTTGGGTGCATCCCTTGGCCACCAATCTAGCTTTGTGCTTTTCAATTAAACCATCACTTTTGTATTGAATCTTGTAAATCCATTGACAGCCTACAGGATGAATTCTAATAGGTGATGGAATAATATCCCAAGGCTGATTTTTCCTTAGAGTTCTTCATCCATAGCCTTTCTCCACACAATTGATTCTTACGCTTCAAGAAAGTTTGCAATCTCAATGTTTGTATCTATAGCTTATAAGAAGCTATAAAACTCTAGAGAGATGTAATCATAACAAACATAAGCCTATCTAGGATAGGGCGTAGATGACTAAAACACGAAAAAGTCCAATAGACAAGTTGAGGGCTGAAATGCTCAAGTTGATCGATGAACTGAAGCTATTTCCTGGATGAGGTCAAGAACTAAAGAAGTTATGTCTTGATTAGAAGTGTCTCTCCCATTTAATTGTGATGTCCTAAATTTCAACCCATTTCGGGATATATGAAATGATTATTTTATCATTGCATTGCTAGTTACGCTTACTCTAAACTGATCACTCATGAGTTAACTGCCCTATTGGGAAATGCCATTAAGGATCGATATGCGTATGACTAGAGAATTCAATCAAAGATAGACCACTTGACCATAAAGGTTAAAGAAGGATGATACCATGTTGTTACAAGCCAATTAGCAAACAATAAATAAATCAATTCAGTAGAGGTACGAGGTTGGATTGCAAGTGATTCCGCATGACTACGATACTAATTGCGAGCAACAATAAACCGATTCATTTTGACTTTATACTCAAGATGAGTAATTAATCCATCACGATTACATAACAATCAAGGGTTTCCCATGAATTAAAGAGGTACAAACGTGGATTGAAAATTATCAACCATGGGTCAAACGCGCAAAAACCCCTAAAAGCTACCTAATAGTTTAGGTCATACTAAAGTCGCATTTGATCAATTTTAACCAAGAATTTTAATTCAAACTTTTAAGGATTTCAAAACCAATCTATTGGACATCGCCTCATTAAACCATCTGTTTATTGGTAAGCATAAAATTCTTAGAAAAAGATTAATGGGCCAAGAAAATGGAAGCCTACGAAGGAGTGGGTCGAATGAAAGCCCAATGGGCCTCACGCCCATTAGGGTTTAGCCACATAGGCCTAACCAAACCTATATAGGCCCAAGCAAGCCCATTAAGCCTATCTAAGCCCAATCTCCACCTTTTGAGCCCAAATTCATTTATACAAGCTCATACAAAATTATGGCCCATATACATATATAGTATTTTATACTATATTTGATGAAATTACCATTTTGCCCTTGTTCTAGAATGTTTGCAATTAATAGGAGATTTGATGGAGGAAGAGACAAGAAGGGAAATATGCTTGGTTGAGGATTGTTGGCTTGTCTTTCACACTTATGGTGGCTCAGTAAGCTAGCAAGGGAAATAACACACTTGGCTTCTTCCTTAAGCTCTCTCCCCCCCACCCCCACCCCCAAAGTTTCAGCCCCCCTCCATCTCCATCTCCATCTCTCTCTTATTTTCCTCCTTTGGCTGAGCAAACCACTGCCAAAACCACCCTTGCTGCCGCTCATTGCCACTGTTGCCGTCACCAACTTTGTCATCCACTCGTCCGTGCCTAGCCATGTAAGCCACCACTGCTTCACCCCACCATTGATGCCCTCCTCTCTCTCACCAAGAGCTACCGCCACTCCCTTGCCATTTTCAAGGGTTGAGATATATTATTTTAAGAGATGGGGATACATATTCATTTGAGAGAGAACATGGATCTAAGCACAATGCTTTTCCTTAGGAAATTGGATGTATACATTGGATAATTCTTGCAATCAACAGATGTGTGGTTTGGAGTTCTTTACTATCTCACCCAAGCTAGATGTTTCTGATTGAATTGAGGAAGGAAGAAAAATCTCTTGCAGAAGGAAAGGATCGGTGTGTTGTTTTCATTCTTGCTAGTCAACTACTCTGTTGTGGCATTAGGAATATTTGAGTACTCATTTGATAAAAACATTTTCAAATTGGTAAATTCATTTACTAAGAGTATATGTTCTGTGATATCAAACACAGAGACTAGACAACTATTTATGGTGTTATATCAAAGTGATGGACATATTTGTCTCATTGAGGATTTTCTTGTTTACGAAAAGATTATTTTGTGTAACGGTGTACCTTCTAAATCTTTAGTCTCTGTTGAAAGGACAGTGGAAATAAATTTGAACGATGTTGATAGTCTCCTATCATCAAGAACTTCGTCAAGGGATCTATTTGTGGTTGGCAATATATTTTACATCAATAATTGTAGTAGACAAAGATTGGTTTTTCATGTGAAGACTTCTACAAAATTGTCATACAAGTGGATTTGATCCTTTATTGGTCCCTAAAATTCTGCATGTGTTTGCTTTATGTATGTAGAAATGAATATCTTATCTTACATCAAGCAGTTATAGTTTTCTGATAATCATCTTTAAGTTGGTTATGCTTCTTAAGCAATCTATTTTGTTGATGGGTTCTCGATGTCTCTTGTTGATGGGAGAGGTGAGGATTGTAGTGCCTTCGTGCACCAGGTGCCCAATCAATATTGGAGCAACTTCTGTAGATGGAGTCCTATTATAATTATTGGAGATGCTTTTAAGTTCTTCTGGCAAATTCAGTTGGATGGTCAAGAGCCCTCTCAGTTTAGCTTGAGCGGCGTGCCTAGAGCACGTGCTGCGTGGGGTTCTTTCCAAAGAGAAGCATCTTTGAGGCAGAACATTTCTTTGCGATGGTTTCAAAATGAGTAATCATGTACTTGGAGTGCCATGATCACCATATTTTCTTATAATGGTGATGCATATAGAGCAATGGAGTGTTTTGAGGAAATGAGGAAGTAAGAAATTGAATTTAACGAGTATTATTTACTTAGTATATGGACAACTTGTGCAGTAGTTCCAGCTAACGTTTTTAAGACAAAGGTGCATTGTTGCATCATTAGGGATGGATATGGACTTAGTGCATTTATTCAAAGTTCGCTAGTTGACATGCATGCAAAATGTGGAGATTTGAGCTGTGCTAAGTTGACGATGGAGGCTATGAAGATCAATGACTTTACTTACACATTTGTTCTAAGTCTCTTGCTTCCACAATAGAATTGAAACTTGCAAAGTTTGTGCATCGTCTGATCTTAAAAATGAGATTTGAGGCTTATCAACTAGTGAGCAATGCTCTCTTCGACACTATACTAAATAAGGAGCCTGATTGTAGTAGTTGGGTTGGAATGCAATGTGACGTATATTAGGATAAATGAAAGATACCATTGAGTCTGACATATTGTATAAAATAGGTGAAAGTTGCATTAGTTCAAAAATTGAGTATTGCTTGCTGATATTTCAATACCACCTGGAAATTGTTGAGGTTGATGCAAATTTTCTCAACTCTTTGAAGATTGGCTATTGATGCTCACAGGGTTTGTCTCTCAAGTTCTTTCTTCTTTTGATAAGGGATTTCTTGATGAATTAGATACAAAGAAGGAACAATATTATATGGAACTTACCATAGTAGACAGTTAATTATGGTCGCATCAGAATGCATAATTGATCAGAGGCGTGATACGATACATTATAAGTATGACTTATATAGTAAAGCATGCGAAGGTTTATGATGGAATACCAAATGGGGAGTACAAAGGACTCAGAGAAAGTTTCTTTGGTGTAGAGTTCTTTTTGCCAAAAAAAAAATGGGGGCAAAATGGAACAATTGAGTAGTTCCTTAGAGGCAAGTTGAAGTAAATGAAGAAGAATGACTTATTACTTATAACTCCCCAGCCCCACTCTTCCCTTCTCTTGAGATGCTTGGAATTAGGGATGTTTAAAATTGAAGTACTTGCTTGGACACGAATCTATATTCTCCCTTTCACTTCTACGGGGTTTTTATAATTGAATGAGTGGGATTTAAGTGACTTTGCCACACTAAAATAGACGCCACTTGGAAACTTGAGGATGAGGGAGAATGCAAATATCCTCATTTGTTTGAAACACAAGATAAGTGCAAATTTCTAGGACGAAATTTATTTTGAGGGTAGATTGTAATATATGGGTTTTGACCTAGTCAAAAGGGGAAAAAAAAAAGAGAGAAAAAGAAAAGTTGAATGGTCAAAAAGGGGAGGAAAAAGGGGGAAGCTTCAGCCGAGAGAGTGACTGAGAGATTTCGGGAGAGAGAGAGAGAAAAGAAAAGAAAAAGAAAAAGAAAAGGATATAAAAGGAAAAGAAAGGGGAGAGCTTGAGCAGAACAGAGGGAAAGAAAGGAAGAGAGGGAGAGGGAAAGAAGAAGAAGAAGGAAGAAAGAAGAGAGGAGGGTTTTGCTCCACGAGGACCTCGTCAAGCCGATTCAACTTGGTATTGCAACGCCCGGTAAGTGCTCGCATCCCTCATTCGTTCAATCGGAGTAGTTTTGAATTTAGGACTCAAAATTCGGAATTATTGGATGTTTGAGCGGCGAAGTCTGATTTTTGAGTCATTGAGCTGTGCATTTTTATGAAAATGCTAGTTTAGGATGTTGTGGAGCTGTAAGATTTTATGGATCTTGATTTGAGTTTACGGTTTGCTCGGAATGAAATTTTGAAGTTTCCCGCGCGTGATGAACAGTGCGCGTCGAACACTTTGGGGCCATATTTCATTGATTTTTGGCTTGATTTTGGGATGGCTAATTTAGGGTTCTTGAAGTACATGGAAAGAGATTTCTATTGACTATAATAACATTTAAAACGGGGCTCGGTGGAGAAAGTTATAGCGTGATCAAGTTGCGTGCTCAAGCTCTACGTTGCGAACGACTTAAATAATCGCTTTGGATATGCGATTTGTTAGCGCATAGGTGTCGCTTTATCAACAAACAAGTATGGTTTAGTCAATTCATGATTAAGATAGCGTTTTACTCAATGTTAATATTGTTTCTCACCTATTTGATAGGATTGCCGGTTCTGACGGTTCAAGTAATCTTTGTCATTTAAGCATAGACGTTCTGAGGTGAGTGGTGCTATCTCTTCTAAGAATTTGTAAATTCATGTCTTCAAAATGATATGAATTTGAAATATTATGAGCTATGAAAAAGCATATTTGTTGCATAAAATTTGGATCGAGCATTTACTACATTTTGATATATGTGAATGGTGTGAATATTATTTGATGGAAATATATATTTTTTGAGTTTACGAAACCTTTTGGAAGAGACTCATGAGGAATCCTTGATTTTAAATATGGCATATGAAAAGTTATATATTGAATTGTGAACTGGTTTATGAAGTGGAATTTGGAATAGTTTGGGAAATGTATTGTCATTTATAAAGTGTGATTTTATAGAGATTAATCGATGGACTCGACCATTGATTTTAAATTACCACAATGAAAAGTTGTGGTTTGATTATTAAACTTGAGTTGTGGAATGGTTTTTAATTTGGGCTTTATGGCTTGTGGATAATATTATCATGGATTGGTGTTGATGCTCAATATTGCTGTGAGCCTAATGAGAGGCTTGTGGGTATGCACATACTAGTCTAGAATATCCTTGTGGGCCAAGCCACCGGCTTATAGTAAGTGGAGACCTAACCAATGGGGGAATCTCGATCGCTTTGTCACATAACATTATTTGTGACCATGGCTGAATATTTGAGTTGAGTTTGGTCAATGGAGTGGACCATTGATTTGTGATATGAGTTTGGTCAATAAAATATGCCCTTGACATGTGATTTGAGTTTAGTCGATGGAATGGACCATCGAGTTGTGGTTTTATATGAGATGGATCAATGGAATAGACCATTGATATATGGCATGAGATTAACCAATGGAATGGACCATTGGCGTGTGTTAATGAGATTAATCAATGAATTAGACCTGTCACGCCCCAACCCTCGAGCACGCGACGATCCCCTTTTCTCTTATGGTCATTTGAATGCGATGTCCCAGGACGCGTCGCCGACCATTCTTTTTATCTTTCAATTAAGTGATGCGGAAGCGATAATTAATCCCCGTACAATTAACAAATTGGGATAGCTGGGAAAGTCAACAGAAACACAATCAATGATGTCAGTTTATTCATCTTTTGAATAACTTTAGGAAGTTTACACAAACATGCCTTTACCACGAGCTACTTCCTACAGAGCCAACCAAACAAATAGGCCAAGGTAAATCTACTTCTTCCAAAATGCACCACCTGTTCGAATTTGCCTCCAACAGACCTGAAAATGGTTATTCAGGGTGCAAATGATAACATTTCTATTCCAGAAATCATTTCTGGAATAGAAATAGATTTTTCTATTTCTATTTCTGGATGAGTTTCTGAGCCAAAAAAACGCGTTTGATAACGACAAAAAAATTTCTACTCTTGAAATAGAAATTCGTTTGATAATCAAAAAAATGTTACTTTTCTAAGTGGTGGCGATAATGGGAGGAGCGCGACCGGCGGCGGCGGGCGGAGGGGCGGCGGCGGTCGCCGGTCGCCGGCCGCCGCCAACATCCCGCCTCTCGGCCACCGCCGCCGCGCCATCCGCCGCCATCGCCGCCTCCGTTCGCCGGTCGCTGCCGCCGCCGCCTCCGGTCGCCACCACCGCTGCCCGCTGTCCTCCGCCGCCGGTCGTCGATCGTTGTCCGCTGGCCACCCTCCTCCGCCGTCGGTCACCGACGACGGCGGGGCGGAGGGTGGTGGTGGTTATGGTGAACGACAAACGAAAAAAAAATTTCTTCGTGTGAGAAATAAAAAAGAAAGAAACAATTTCTGATTTCTGTTCTAGAAATAGAAAAATAAAAAAAATTTGTTTCGATTTTGTTTCCAAACCTATTTCCGGAATAGAAATTTGTTCGTAAATAGAAATGAAAATTTTTTTACCAAACGGATTTCTATTCCAGAAATAGGTCTGGAATAGAAATCTATTCTAGAAATAGAAACAGAATGATTATCATGCGCAACCTCAATAACCAGTGAGATATAAATCTCAGCGAGTTCTCGCCCTAATCCTCGGCTAGGACACCAACTCGCCTCGGGGATACCTATGGCACTATCTAATTCCTCGAGTAGGTCAATAGCAAAACAACCATACGCCTTAGGCAATGACTTAATACAATTAGTAATATCATGAACACATCGACAAGCAATTGACTCGCAAGCGACTTTACCCGATCATGCCATACCCTGCACGGTAAATACACATGCAATTCACCATTAATATATCTTGCACTCTCAGCATTATATTAATCAATCACACTCGAGTCCTATCGCAGGCGATCTCACCTGGCCATTGCCACACCCTGCATAGTACCACTTCAGGCATATCATAGACAATGCAACAAGCACAAATATAATCAGAACACAATGTCACTTGTCTCTCATGCACCATTGCATTCATGCGTGTTCCAATTATGCACCTCCCGTGTAAACATGCATCAGGGCACAATTAAACTCATAAGCACACGTCATAATCCACACAAAACATGCATGATGTCCACATACGAAGCAATAAGTATTCCACATATTATCCATAAATTACCACATTGCAATAATTCGATAATCAACCAATTTCATAAGTACCACATAATTCCTGGAATATACGTGCTTCAATCAATAAGGCATAAATATGCAATCATCAAATCAATCAATTATTGCCTCAGACAATATTCGTCTCACAATAATGTGACGATCGGTAATTCTCATAAATCACTAATCACCACAATTACTTATCGCAAAGTAATTAATCCAAACAACAATCCAACACGCTTTCATAATAAACGACACGTCAAATAATTCCCACAATTTAATTATAAATAAACCGCATTATTCATAATTAAACTATATTCGATTATTATTAAAATAAATAATAATAATTCCGAATTTCAATAAATACTAATAATTCCAAATTTCCACAAAAATATTAATTCCGAATTTCCACAAATACTAATAATTCCGAATTTCAATAAATAATAATAATTCCAAATTTCCACAAATAATATTAATTCTGAATTTCCACAAATACTAATAATTCCGAATTTCAGTAAATAATAATTATTTCGGAATTTAGTAAATAATAACTATTTTCGGAATTAAATAAATAATATTAAAAAGAGATTATTTCTTTTTAATCAAATAATCATAATACGGATTATCCGCTAATCCTTAATTACTCCAACTAATCACCGATAATCCCCGAACCACGATTAATCACGTAAACACATATAATCGCGATTAACTCTAATCCGCCTCCTAACTAAAATTAACCCTAATCTAATCTCCCCCTAAACGAGTTTAACGGACTAATCGAGGGTTTAGAACTTAAACTCACCCGGCGGCGAAACCGACGACATTGGCGCGATAGCAACGACGAGGCGAATGCACGACCACCTCCGTTTCTCCAAGACGAGGCGGACCAAAAACGGATCTTGGCCGAGGGGGACTCGAAAAACGGGGACTCGACAAAGCCGAACCGAGAGGAGAGACAGGTGGGCTCAGGGTGGCTCCGGGCTGCGGCGGTGGGAGGGGGGCTCAAGTCAGCAAAAGGGCGAGTCCGGCCTGGCCGGGGATGGCTCCCTCACGGGCGATCTCGGGCGACAGCGGTGGAGGGCGGCGGATAACTCTATTTTTAATAGAGTATTCTTGGACTTGATATTTGCGAATTTTTGGGTGAATTTAATTGCTACTCACCAGCGATCTTCCAAAATATTGCAATATCTTTCAAAATATTTCATCTTGCAGCCCAAATCAGATATTTGAGAATTTGACCATGGCAAGAGAGTCAACCTAGGCAGATTTTTTGGAGGGGAGGAGAGATCTTTAATTTTATCTTGGAGTTGTGGTGGCGGTGAATTTGATTTTTTTTATTTAGTATTATGTTTTCTTTAATATTTGTTATTTGTTTTAGTTTTTACTATGTTCTAAATTTCTTTTGTTGCTACAATGGATCTTAATCATGATTGATTAATTTTCTAAGAGGGTCTCTTTATCAGAGCGGTCGGCCAACTTTTGAATGATTTTTGATGTATACATGATGGCGGGCTCAAGGTACACTAGGTTATTTATGGTGTAGTAAATCGCAAGAACTTAATGCTTTTAGGTAGTTTGCTAAGGTTAGTGTGGGTTAACATACCGGCTTTTAATTCATCTTAGGGAAATTTCGCCAACACAATTGGAAATTAATTTGTTGCATGAAAAGTTAAGAAAATTAATTATGAATGGTTAGGTGAAGTTGATGCTCTAACGTTTTGAGATCTTGAATTTGCTTTGATTAATTTTAATTAGCTTTTAATTCTTTAAGTTTTGACTTTTTCATTGGTCTAGGCCTAAATTTTTGAATTGATCAAGTAAGGGCCGATACTCACTCATCACTTTATTAGTGGGAGAGAGATTGTTTTGACAATTTTCCAATTACACGAGCTTAGTTTAGACTAGCTTTTTATTTTATTTTTAATTTGTTTCTTTTGGCGTGCCAAACTCACTTCTCTATAAAAGGTGGAGGAGCATCGCATAACCCGAAGCCAACAAGGAGACCTTGAAGAGTTTGATCCCGAGATTGAAAAACCTTTCTTAGGAGAAGAGAACAATCACAAGCAATGGCCGAAGGAAGTCGCACCTCCAAGGAGGACTTTGAAAGATTATGCTACACCAACAATTCAAGGAGCACAATCAAGTATAAGGAGGCCGGCAAGCCAATAATTTTGAGATCAAGCCATCATTAATTCAAATGCTTCCGGGATCGCCTAATGATGATCCAAATCTACACTTAGAAGCATTCCTTGGTTAAATTTAATGGCGTTACTAATGATGCTCTTAAATTAAGATTGTTCCCTCTTTCTCTTCGTGATAAAGCTAAGACTTGGTTGACTTCTCTTCCTGCAGGCTCTATCACAACTTGGGAAGATTTGGCTAAAAAATTCTTAAGTAAGTATTTTCCTCTCGCAAAATCTGCTAAAATGCGTAATGATATTACTACATTTATGCAGATGGATGGTGAACCCTTTTATGAAGCATGGGAGAGGGCTAAGAGATGCCCGCACCATGGACTGCCAATTTGGATGCTGGAGGCACTTTGCAAAACAAGTCACCCGAAGGCTTTTCGGTAGCCCAAACTGTGGAAAGGCAAGCTCAAGTTGCAGAAAAACAAGCTCAAACCACTCAAGATTTCATGAGAAGTACCGATGTAAAACTCCACAATCAAGAAGCATCAATTCGAAATATAGAGAAGCAAGTGGGGCAATTAGCTCAGAGAATTAATGAGAGACCAAGTGGTACCTTGCCAAGTGATACCGAGAGGAATCCCATGGAGAACGCAAAGGTAATTACGTTAAGAAGTGGAAAAAAAGTTGGAAAGCAAGATCAAGATTAGGATGTAGAAGACGAGAACAAGGACAAATCTTAATCAAACAAAAGGATGAGCCACAAAAGAACAAGCCATCTCCAAATGAATTAAGGCTAGCCAAACACAAGCAAGATAAGCAATTTTCAAAATTTTTTGATTATCTTAAATAGTTGCACATTAATATTCCTTTTGTAGATGCTCTAGCTCAAATGCCAAGCTATACCAAGTTTTTGAAGGAGATCCTAGCTAACAAAAGGAAGTTAGAGGAGTATTTGTTGAATGAGGAATGTTCAGCCATCCTTCAAAATAAGCTACCACCAAAATTAAAAGATCCAGGGGAGTTTTAATTCCATGAATGCTTACTTTAATAAAGCTTTATATGATCTTGGTGCTAGTATAAATCTAATGCCTTATTCGGATTTGTGAAACTAGGTGTAGGAGAAGTAAAACGACCACCGTGTCTTTTACCTATCAAATTCCAAGAGGTGTGGTGGAGGATGTTTTAATAAAAGTGGATAAATTTATCTTCCCGGCGGATCAAGATGGAGGAGGATTAGAAGTTCCTAAAATTCCTAGCCACGGGAAGAGCTCTCATCGATGTACAACAAGGAAAATTGATCCTTAGAGTGGGAGAAGATCAAGTCACTTTCAATGTCCTCAAAGCCATGAAAAACCCCGAGGGACCAAGTGATTGCTTGAAGATAGGACAATGAAGTAAAGACCGTGCTTGAATTGACCACAACTCAAGATCCTATAGAGGCATGTTTGGTTCAGCCAAAAGAGGAAGAAACGAGCATGAAGAAATTAGAGAGGCCGTTGAGTTTTTAGAAGCAAGTCCACTATGTCCGAGATGGAAATCACAAAAATTTAAAGAATTGGACAAGTAATGCCTTCCATTGAAGAACCACCAACTCTTGAGCTTAAACATTTACCTTCTTATTTAAAATATGCTTTTCTTGATGGTGTTTCTTATCCAGTGATTATTTCTTCTTCTTTACAGGGGTGATGGAGGAGAAGTTCTTAGAGTGCTTAGAGAGCTAGTGGATAGACCACGGATATAAAAGGAATAAGCATGCACAAAATTCTGATGAAGGAGCAATACAAACCAATCATCCAACCGCAAAGGAGGCTCAATCCGAAAATGCAAGAAGTTGTGAAAACCGAAGTTTAAGTTACTCGATACAGTATTATCTATCCAATTTCTGATAGTGATTTGTACAAAGTGCCAAAAAAAGGAGGTATGACCTATTCTAACCAATGAAAAGAATGAATTAATTCAATGAGTTTGCATGGATTATAGAAAATTGAATGATGATGCAAAGATCACTTTCCTTTACCTTTTTTCAAATGTTAGAAAAATTTAACATGATATAGGGTATAAAAAATACTAATGATCAAGAAAAGACTACATTTTTTCATGTACATTTGATGATTTCTTTGTAATCTGCTACTTTTTTGGCTATTTTTTACATGATAGAAAAATACATTGAGATTTTTGATTCATACATCTTTTGATTCATGCTTGCATAATTTAGCTTTGGTGTTACAAAGATGCGAAGAGACTAACCTTGTGCTAAATTGGGAGAAGTGTCATTTTATGGTACAGGAAGGGATAGTGTTAGGCCATAAAATATCTGCTAGAGGTATTGAGGTGGACCAAGCCAAAATTGAAGTTATCTCCAAATTACCACCTCCTACTTATATAAAATTACTTCGAGGATTTTTAGGACATGCAGGGTTTTATAGGCGATTCATAAAGGACTTTTCCAAGATTGCAAGACCACTCACAAAATTGCTTGAAAAAGATGTTAAGTTTGATTTTAACTCTAAGTGTTTGCGGGCATTTGAGATATTAAAGGAGAAGCTGATTTCGGCTCCTATAATGACACCACCGTATTGGAGTTTGCCTTTTGAGTTGATGTGCGATGCTAGTGATTATGCCATTGGAGCTGTGCTTGGTCAAAGGAAGGACCGAATTTTTCGAGTCATATATTATGCTAGCCGAACCCTTAATGGAGCCCAATTGAATTATGCCACCACTAAGAAGGAGCTTTTAGCAATTGTTTTTGCTTTTGATAAATTCCGTTCTTATTTGATTGGCTCTAAAGTGATTGTCTATACTGATCATGCAGCTTTAAAGTGTTTGTTGGCAAAGAATGATGCGAAACCAAGGTTAATTCGTTGGATCTTGTTGCTTCAAGAGTTTGATTTAGAGATTAAGGACAAGAAAGGGACCGAAAATCTTGTGGCCGATCACCTATCTAGGTTGCCGAATGCCCCTAGCGATGAGGTACCAATTTTGGATGACTTTCCTGATGAAGCACTATTTTCCTTGAAAATTGAAACTCCATGGTATGCAGATATTGTGAACTATTTGGTAAGTGACATCTTTCCTCCTTACTTGAATTATCAACAAAGGAAAAAGTTTCTCTCCGATGTTAGACACTACTTTTGGGAGGATCCTTACTTGTTTAAGGTATGTGCTGACCGAATAATTAGACGTTGTGTTGCTAAGGAAGAAATTCCTAACATTCTTTTTCATTGCCATGATGGAGGCGGTGGTCACTATGGTGCCACCAAAACTGGCTGCTAAAATTTTACAATGTGGATTTTATTGGCCTACTCTTTTTAAGGATGCACATGCTTATGTTTCTCATTGTGATAGGTGTCAAAGGACTGGAAATATATCTAGAAGGCATGAGATGCCCTTAAACAATATCATGGTGTGTGAATTATTTGATGTTTGGGGCATTGACTTCATGGGTCCGTTTCCACCTTCTTTTGGTAACACTTACATATTAGTTGCTTGTGAGTATGTGTCTAAATGGGTAGAGGCCGTGGATTTGCACTCTAACGATGCTAGGGTTGTTTGTAATTTCTTGAAAAAGTATATCTTTACTCGATTTGGCACACCTAAGGCTATTATAAGTGACCAAGGCGCACACTTCATGAATAAACAATTTGAGTCACTTTTGCATAAATATGGAGTCACTCATAAAGTAGCTACTGCTTATTATCCCCAAACTAGTGGTCAAACTGAAATATCTAACAGGGAGATAAAGAGAATTTTGGAAAAGACTGTGAATACTAATAGGAAGGATTGGGCAAGAAAACTTGATGATGCTTTATGGGCTTATAGAACTGCTTTCAAAACTCCTATTGGTATGTCACCTTTTCGACTTTTATTTGGTAAAGCATGCCATTTACCTGTTGAGTTGGAGCATCAAGCATATTGGGCTTTGCAAAAACTGAACTTTGATATGCAGGCAATAGGTGAGAAAAGATTGCTTCAGTTAGATGAATTGGAAGAGATGCGCAATGATGCATACGAAAGTGCAAGAATTTACAAAGAAAAAACGAAGAGATGGCACGATCGACACATCTTAAGAAAGGAGTTTCATGTGGGTGAAAAAGTTTTGTTATATAACTCTCGTCTTCGTTTGTTTCCGGGGAAAGTTGAAGTCTAGATGGACCGGTCCTTACACTATCACCAAAGTATTCCCTTTTGGAGTTGTTGAGATTATCAATGAGAATGAGGGGACTTTTAAAGTAAACGGTCATAGGCTCAAGCACACTACTATGGAGGAGGTTTCGATGCTCAAACATCCGTCATCACCTTGGTTCCACCTACTTAAAAGCATGGAAAGAGTTCGGCTGCGAACTATAAAGCAAGCGCTTCTTGGGAGGCAACCCAAGTTTTTAAGCTTCTATTTTTTATTTTTTGGTTTGCATTTTGTCTTAAAAAAAAATTGAAAAAAAACAAAAGAAGAAGAATTTTTGTGGTGATGAATTTTCTATTTTGCAGAGATAGTAGTGCACACGATAGGTAGAAGAGGGGTTAGAGGCGTACGGCCATGTGATCATGAAGCTAAGAAATTTTTTGTGAGCAACCTCTAACGACACATCTGAACCATTCCTCACCTTACTGGGCATGATTCAACATGAACAATTGCCATCTTCACATCTCCAGGGGAGTATTTCGAACTTTACTCTAATTTGTTTGCCTCATTACTTGTATTTAATTCTTTATTTTTATGCATTGAGGACAATGCTTCATTTTAAGTTGGGGGTAGGGGATCGAAAATTTTGAAATGTTTTGTGCTAAAACTTTTGCTAATCTTGAAAATATTTGCGCTTATTTAAAATTTTTGAAATATTTTTAAAGCAAACTTTATAGGAGATGATGATTTTGAACTGTAATCTACAAGATTGATATCATTTTCATGGTTATGAGTTGTTGCGATTTTAGGGGAATATAAATCTTGTTCAATTGGTTATTGATATATGAGTTAGTCTTAATCTTGATTATGCAATCCATATTTTAAGCACTTATCCTTGCCTTTTGAGTTATGTGTGCTTAGAAAGATCAATGGGAAGTATGTGATTCTCTAGAACTCACCTAAGTCTTAGAATTTGTTTGATATTCTCTTGAAATTAATATGCTATACTCAATCAAGAAGGTGATATAGGCATTCTTTGGATCGTTTGAGCCTTTCAAGCCTACCTTATTACTTGATCCCTAGTACCCTTTTGAGCTTAATTGGCCTATATTTCTTTGATGACCTTATAATGCTGATCCAAATGTATTACTTTACCTTATACCCCATAAGCATGTTTATCCTTAAATCTACTTTAATAGTTATGAATTCTTGATGTGTCTGAAGTTGCTGAAGCTTGAAACAGTCATGAAAAAAAAATTGCAAAAAAGATGAAAAAAAAGAAGAAAAAAAAAAGTGCAAGTTATAAAGTGAAAGTTGTTTACTCTAGTACGGCTCATACGGATCCCTACTGCTAACTTTCAACTTGAGTGAGCCTTTTGGATACTCAATGGGTTAGCATTGCACTATGGAAGGGACTTAGGAAGGAACTTCGCCGTATAGCATGGAAAGAGAAATAATTGAAGCTTTAAAGTGTTGAGTGTTTGTGAATTACATGGCTATAATAGTGTAAGCATATGGATGATATGTCTTGAATCCTATTTAATTCAAATGCTTTGAGAATTGATATGTTTATGGGGTTTGTTGAGCTTAAATCCTTTATACCCTCCCCTTAGCCAAGCCACATTATAAGCCTTAAAGACCTATTGATTTTTGAATGAGTATTAGTTTTCAATAGTGGAGAGAGAATTGAAAAACAAATCTATGAGACTTGGTTAGTGGATCTTGAGTTCGAGTGTTGCATATCAACTTGATTTATTTGAGTATACATGATTTGGAAAGTCAAGGGGCACACATACACACGGATTGCATAGTTAAGGTTAGACATAGCTTATGTATTGATTTTGGATTGATGGGATTTATTTTTTCCTTTGAGTTGTGATTTCACGTAATTATAAATGGATATTGATAATTGGAGATGAGGTTTGTTTATTGTTTGCTCGAGGACTAGCAAATTTCTAAGTTGGGGGTAATTGATAACTCTATTTTTAATAGAGTATTCTTGCTTATTTAGACTTGATATTTGCTAAATTTTGAGGAATTTTTTGGTGAATTTAATTGCTACTCACGTAATTTTATTTTGTATGAAATATTTTCAGATCTTCCAAAATATTGCAATATCTTTCAAAATATTTCATCTTGAAGAAAAGGCAGCCCAAATCAGATATTTGGAGAATTTGACCATGATTGAAGATAAAGTTCAAAGAAAATCAAGGAGGAATCTTTTCCAAATCCTAGTAGGAGTCAACCTAGGGCAGATTTTTGGAGGCTATATAAACTGCTCTTATGCCGCAAAAAGAGGAGAGAATCCTTGGAGAGACCATATCTGCAGAAGATTTTAGGTTTTAGATTTTGATCTTTAATTTTAGTGGAGTTGGTGCGTGTCAAGGAAAGGAGGAGGAGACAAACCTGAAGCTCCTTGTATCTCAATTCGATGAATTTGTTTTTTATTTAGTATTATGTTTTCTTTAATATTTGTTAGTTTAGTTTTTACTATGTTCTAAATTTCTTTTGTTAGAGCTACAATGGATCTTAATCATGATTGATTAATTTTCTAAGACTTTCGTGCAATAAAATTTTTTATTGTGTCGTTCTTTATCATGATCTTAATGCTTTTAGAAGTCTCGGCCAACTTTTGAATGATTTTTGATGTATACATGATACCGGGTGGAGATTGTGTGCATGTGCAATAGTGATATTGAACCATAAATTAAATCTAGGTCAAGGTACACTAGGTTATTTATGTGGCTGCGGTAGTAAATTTAGGTTGGGACTACTTAGATTAAATCCGGGAATTTCCACAAGAACTTAATGCTTTTAGGTAGTTTGAATTCACCTAAGGTTAGTGTGGGTTAACATACCTAATTAGGGATTATTAGACCGAGATCGGCTTTTAATTCATCTTAGGGAAATTTCGCCAACACAATTGGAAATTAATTTGTTGCATGAAAAGTTAAGAAAATTAATTATGAATGGTTAGGTGAAGTTGGATGCTCTAACGTTTTGAGATCTTGAATTTGCTTTAGATTAATTTTAATTAGCTTTTAATTCTTTAAGTTTTGACTTTTCTATATTTTAGTATTTTAATTGGTCTAGTTTATTTTTTTTTTACTCGTCTTTTTGCACGGGGGCGGCTATCCCGACCCCTACCCAAACAGAAAGAGAGAGAGACAAGCGGAGGCGACGGTGGCTTGAGCTAGGGTGGCTGGGCGAAGGACGACAGTGACTGAGCGACGGCGAGGCGGCGGCTCGCCACTCCGGCGTCCAGGCAAACGGCTCCAGCAAAGGCTAAACCAGAACCGAGAAGGGCAAAGGGAGGCGGAGCAACAGCGTGGGCTCAGCAGCTGGCTCGGCTGGCCGGTTGGCCGACTTCCAACGGCAACCAGGGCGGAGGGATGATGGCGAGGCGACGGAGGCCAAGCCAAGGGCGGCAGCTCGGACAGAGGAGGAGAAAAAGAGCGGTGCAACTGGCGGGGCCGGTTTGGCTCGAGGCCGGCGGACCGGCGGCCGACTGGCAGTCCGGCGGCAAGCAGAGGCGGTGGCGGAGCTGCGGTGGCAACGGCGGTGGCGGAACAGCAGCACAGCAGCAACGGCAGTGGCTCTCCAGCGAAGAAAAAGACCGAAGAAGAGGAAGCAGAGGAGGAGCAGGAAGCAACGCACACCCGTGCGATTTCGACCGAGAGAGAGAGAGAGAGAGAGAGAGAGAGAGAGAGTTTGAAAAGTCAAATGGGCAGAAGAGAGAGAAAAAGGACAAGCAAGTGGGGGGCAGCAGGCGGCAAAGAGAGAGAGTAGAGGGGAAAGAGACGTGAAGGAGAGAAAGGTGTCAGGTGCGGCAATAGGAAGAAGAGAAGGGAGGGAAAGAGGAGAGAGAAAAAGAAGAGAGGGGGTAGGCGAACGTGGGAGAGAGAGAGGGAAAAGAGAGGAGGAAAAATGGCGGGGTCTCAAGTCCGAAATTCGGCTCGGTGGTCCTACGTCCGATGTTTCCAAGAACCTGAAAATTTGGGAAATGATGAGGCCAAAGTCCAAAAATTAAACCCGACGTCCGAAAAGTCCGATATCTGCATTTGAATAGAAAAATCCGTCACGGGTCGAAAATCCAGGACGTCACAACTCTTCCCCCCTTACAGAAATTTCGTCCTCAAAATTTGTGTTACTACACAACTCTTCAAACAGGTGGGGGGTATTGATGCCTCACTACTTCCTCGATTTCCCACGTGGCTCCTTCCGTTCTGTGATGTTGCCATAACACCTTGACCCAGGCAAATGTCTTGTTTTATAGCACGCACTCCTTACGATCCACGATTCGCATCGGTCTTTCCACGTACGACACCATGTCGTCCACGTCTATTTCCTCAAAATTTAGCACATGGGTCGGATCTAGTTCGTACTCTCTCAACATTGACATGTGAAAGACATCATGCACTTGTGCCAGTCCCCAAGGCAATGCAAGGCAACGAGCCAAAATCTCAATTCATTCTAGAATTTCGAAGGGTCTCACGTACCTCAAACTCAACTTTCACCTTTTTGCCAAACCGTGAAGTACCTTGCACTGGTAACATCTTCAAGAACACATGATCACCAACTTGAAACTCCAACGGCCTACGTCACTTATCTACATAGCTCTTCTGACGACTTTGCAATGTCCTTAACTTGTCTCTAACAATCTTGATAGCATCCACTAACTGTCAAATAATCCTTGGACCAGTGATCCAACTATCTCGGACCTCGTTCCAATAAACTGGAGCTTCACAAGCTCGTTCATTTTGTTACGCCACTTCGATAAAAATCTTATTCTCTTAACCGATGCATAGTTCCTCTCATCTTTGCCCCCTTCGACATCCTAGAAGCCTATCGAGAGTCGCTCCTTTCTCAGGCTCTCTAGCCCCGGCGGCCACTCCCAACCCTCGTCGGATCAGTCGATACAAGCGTCCTTGAACTATATGCCATTCCAAAAATCCTTCTTCGAGATGGACTAACTCATAAAGGTATCATCCGCTTTGACCCGTCCCATAGCAGGCCTCACAATTTCAACCTCGTCTGAGTACTCCAACTTGCAAAAGTTTTCTCAAGTTCGCCAATCCATGAGGTCATTTCCTCGGGATCACTCATCAAAACTCAAACCATGATCCACTGAATTTCCATCAAACCGCAATCTAAATTCTCGGAATCCTTATTTTACCTTTAACAACCCATCCATTTCAATTACGCACCTACCCCAAAGGTGTTACCGAAACCACTCAAAGACTACTGCAGACCAAGCCTCGTATAGCACTAAAATCTTTCGGTACTCCTCTGAGTCCACTAACATCTCGAAAGTAAATCATCGATAATGATATTTCACAACAAATCCATCCAATATTCCCATAGGATAATTAATCCTCAATCCACCAAAGACAAAAATCAACTTCTTTCGATCCCAATCTTAATCGTCTCCCAAAATAATCCACCAACAACAAATTCCTCTCTTATGGCCATTCAAGCTTACCACTTATGGCCAAATCCAAAATCCACTAGTAACGCTTTCCTCAAAATCCATCGAGTAACCGAAATCCATTAGCCACGTCTTCCGAAATTCATCGGGTATCCAAAATCCATTGGTAGCGCTTTTCCCCAAAATCCATCGAGTAACCGAAATCCATCAGTCGCGTCTTCCGAAATTCATCAGGTATCCAAAATCCATCGGGTATCCAAAATCTATTGGTAGCGCTTTCCCCAAAATCCATCGAGTAACCGAAATCCATCAGTCACGTCTTCCGAAATCCATCGTGTATCCAAAATCCATTGGTAACACTTTCCTCGAAATCATTGAGTAACCGAAATCCATCATTCGCGTCTTCCGAAATCCATCGGGTATCCAAAATCCATTGGTAACGCTTTCCCCAAAATCCATCGAGTAATCGAAATCCATCAGTCGCGTCTTCCGAAATCCATCGTGTATCCAAAATCCATTGGTAACGCTTACCTCAAAATCCACCGAGTAACCGAAATCTATCAGTCGCGTCTTCCGAAATCCATCGGGTATCCAAAGTCCATTGGTAACGCTTTCCCTGAAATCCATCGAGTAATCGAAATCCATCAGTCGCATCTTCCGAAATCCATCGGATATCCAAAATCCATTGGTAATGCTTTCCCCGAAATCCATCGAGTAACCGAAATCCATCAGTCGCGTCTTCCGAAATCCATCGGGTTCATTAAAGCCACTGGCGTATTGATCAATCTGAATAATACTGCGGTAAACTTCGTAACGACCATATCGCATCTGAAACACTGTCTTCGACATACCCTCGTCTTAATTAGCCAACCAAAGCCCATCCTTGAATCTATTTCAGGAGGTATCGAAGCCCTTGAAATTGGTCAAACTAGTTGTCCATCCTCGACAATGATACTTGCCCATAACCAAGCCCTCGACTAACTTCTAGCACTTGACGCAAGGTACAATATTTCAGCCACTCTCTCTTACAACCAAAACTAGCACTCCCCATAGAGACGTGCTAAAACAATCAAACCTTTCATCCATCAACCTGTGCATCCGCGTATTGAATTCTTTCATTTCCAACAACGTAACTTGGCAAAATACCTTGAACCTCAACTCCCATCTAAGGTCAACTCAATCATAATTTTCCCCTTTCTCACTTTAGGGTTACTCCAAGCAATTCCTTTTTGAAAAGTATCAGAGTAATCTCGTATAACAGCGATGTCTTTCCATCCTTAGTTCCTTGTCCAACATGTTAACTGCAGTCAACCAGTTAACCTGGTATTCGTCATCCAATAATTCAATCACGAGGTGACGAAATTCAATAAATCAAAGATCCTCCTTGACTTCCAATAGACTTGCAATCGATCCTTTCCAACTGGTTAAATTGAATTGCTTTCCAATAGCGATCCATCACAATTCATTACTTGGTGAGCCACTCATTCTCAATGACGATATCCACATCACACATTACTAAGATAGTCAAGACCTTCAATTCCTCTTAATCCACCAGAACTGTCTTAGCACTTGAACATCTTGCCACAAGCAATACCTCATCCATTATTGAGGTAAGATTACTAACAATCATTTCCGATACTTTCAGTCCTAATCCCCACTGATTTGACAAGCAACTCCGCCATGATTATCTTCCCTTGCTCTGCACGCTCCAGCAGCACACAAACTTTATCCAGTTCCTTGATCCAGGGAGTCATTATCTTAGGGTCTATCATTCCAACAAACTTGGACTGTTCACACTTCAGGCACCATTCGACCAACCTAAACATCACCCAATCACCATTCTTCTCTCCAACCAGATGAACTTTACTAAGCGGTACAACAACAGCAACGGCAACAACAACAGCTACAATCAACAGCAACTCGAGTCCAAGCTAGCGACGCCACAATAAAACTCGAGGCTTACAACGCCTGCAGGACCCTATCCAATCTAGGATCCTCTAGTGCCTTCCCTCTAGCACCTACCTAACCTCGACCTGCCCTACCTCTAGGGCTTCTCGAATCAAGATCGTTCATCTAACAAGATTCTCACAGAACCTGCGTTCCAATTCCCTCAAGGAATTAAGAACCATGAACAACCCGCTAAAAACAAGAGAATCAAATAAACAAGCACAAGCATGGGGTGTTTTCCTAACTAACTATCCCAAAACCCATCACACCTTATCACTCCAGGTATTGACCAAGCTCTGATACCAAAATCGACGGGGATGTCACGCCCCGACCCTCGAACACATGACGATCCCCTTTTCTCTTGCGGTCATTTGAATGTGACGTCCCAGGACGCATCGCCGACCATTCTTTTTATCTTTCAATTAAGCGCATGCGGAAGCGATAATTAATCCCCGTACAATTAACGAATTGGAATAGCTAGGAAAGTCAACAGAAACACAATCAATAATGTCAGTTTATTCATCTTTTGAATAACCTTAGGAAGTTTACACAAACATGCATTTACCACGGGCTACTTCCTACAAAGCCAACCAAACAAATAGGCCAGGGTAAATCTACTTCTTCCAAAATGCACCACCTATCGAATCTGCCTCCAACGGACCTGAAAATGGTTATTCAATAACCAGTGAGCGAGTTCTTGCCCTAATCCCCGGCTAGGACACCAACTCGCCTCGGGGTACCTATGGCACGGTCTAATTCCTCAAGTAGGTCAATAGCATAACAACCATACGCCTTAGGCAATGACTTAATACAATCAATAATATCATGAACACATCGACAAGCAATCGACTCGCAAGTGACCTTACCCGGTCATGCCATACCCTGCACGGTAAATACACATGCAATTCACCATTAATGTATCTTGCACTCTCAGCATTATATTAATCAATTACACTCGAGTCCTATCGCAGCGATCTCACCTGGCCATTGCCACACCCTGCACGGTACCACTTCGGGCATATCATAGACAGTGACAAAGCACAAATATAATCAGAACACGATGTCACTTGTCTCTCATGCACCATTGCATTCATGTGTGTTCCAATTATGCACCTCCCCGCGTAAACACGCATTAGGGCACGATTAGACTCATAAGCACGCATCATAATCCACACAAAACACGCATGATGTCCACATACAAAGCAGTAAGTATTCCACATATTATCCATGAATTACCACATTGCGATAATTCGATAATCAACCAATTTCATAAGTAAGTACCACATAATTCCTGGAATATACGTGCTTCAATCAATAAGGCATAAATATGCAATCATCAAATCAATCAATTATTGCCTCAGACAATATTCGTCTCACAATAATGTGACAACCGGTAATTCTCATAAATCACTAATCACCACAATTACTTATCGCAAAGTAATTAATCCAAACAACAATCCAACACGCTTCCATAATAAATGACACATCAAATAATTCCCACAATTTAATTATAAATAAACCGCATTATTCATAATTAAACTATATTCGATTATTATTAAAATAAATAATCATAATTCCGAATTTCAATAAATACTAATAATTCCAAATTTCCACAAATAATATTAATTCGAATTTCCACAAATACTAATAATTCCGAATTTCAGTAAATAATAATTATTTCGGAATTTAATAAATAATAACTATTTTCGGAATTAAATAAATAATATTAAAAAGAGATTATTTCTTTTTAATCAAATAATCATAATACGGATTATCCACTAATCCTTAATTACTCCAACTAATCACCGATAATCCCCGAACCATGATTAATCACGTAAACACATATAATCGCAATTAACTCTAATCCGCCTCCTAACTAAAATTAACCCTAATATAATCTCCCCCTAAACGAGTTTAACGGACTAATCGAGGGTTTAGAACTTAAACTCACCCGGCGGCAAAACCGACAACACTGGCACGATGGCAACGACGAGGCGAACACACGACCACCTCCGTTTCTCCGAGACGAGGCGGACCGAAAACGGATCTCGGCCGAGGGGGACTCGACAAAGCTGAACCGAGAGGGAGAGACCGCTGCGGTGGCTCCGGTGCGGCGGACGGGGCTCAGGAAAGGTCCTCCGGTGGGCCAGCAGCGGTGACCGGCGGCGGCGTGCAGCAGCGAGGCTGTTGGCCGCTTGTCCAAGTCACGGCCAAAGGGGCCAAGTGGGAGAGAGAGGGCACGGCGATGGTGGCGGCTGCTGGGATGGCTCCCGGACGGCTCCCAATGGCGGTCTCGGGCGGCTGGACGGCGGGGGCGGCTATCCCGACCCCTACCCGAACAGAAAGAGAGAGAGACAGGCAAAGGCGACGATGGCTTGAGCTGGGGTGGCTAGGTGAAGGACGGCGATGACTAAGCGACGGCGAGGCGGCGGCTCGCCACTCCGACATCCAGGTGAATGGCTCTAGAAAAGGCTAAACCAAAACCGAGAAAGGCAAGGGGAGGCGGAGTAGCAGCGTGGGCTCGGTAGCTGGCTCGGCTGGCCGGTTGGGCTTCCGGCGGTGACCAGGGCAGAGGGACGACGGCGAGGCAACGGAGGTCGAGCCAAGGGCGGCAGCTCGGATAGAGGAGGAGGAAAGGAGCGGTGCAGCTAGCGGGGCCGATTTGGCTTGAGGTCGGCGGACCGGCGGCCAACTGGCAGTCCGGCGGTGAGCAGAGGCGGTGGCGGAGCTGTGGTGGTGACGGCGGTGGCGGAACAGCAGCACAGCAGCGACGGCAGCAGCTCTTCAGCGAAGAAGAAAAACCGAAGAAGAAGAAGCAGAGGAGGAGCAGGAAGCAGCGCACGCCCATGTAATTTTGGCAGAGAGAGAGAGAGAGAGAGTTTGAAAAATCAAATGGATAGAAGAGAGAGAGAAAAAGGACAGGCAAGTGGGGGGGGCAGCAGGCGGTAGAGAGAGAGAGTAGAGGGGAAAGAGACATGAGGGAGAGAAAGGTGTCAGGCGCGGCAACGGGAAGAAGAGAAGGGAGGGAAAGAGGAGAGAGAAAAAGAAGAGAGGGGGTAGGCGCACATGGGAGAGAGAGAGGGAAAAGAGAGGAGGAAAAACGGCGGGGTCTTGGGTCCGAAATTCAGCTCCGCGGTCCTATGTCCGACGTTTCCGAGAACCTGAAAATTTGGGAAATGATGAGGCCAAAGTCCAAAAATTAAACCCGACGTCCGAAAAGTCCCATATCCGCATTTGGATAGAAAAATCAGTCACGAGTCGAAAATCCAGGACGTCACAAGACCATTGATGTTTGTTTTGATATTATAGTGAAATAAATATTTCTACCATAAATATAGCTATGTTGAAACACATGTGATTTATCCTCTTATTACATATTTGTTTTATTCTGAAATTGGGTTAAAAGAGTTGTGGTTTGTTTGTAAATATGCATAGTGGGTGTTCGATCCGCTTAGAAGAGATGCATTACTCACTGATCTGTGGTTTGCTCAACCCTCTATTCTTCCAATCTTTTCAGGTTTTTCAGCTAGTGATGAGTAATACGAGAGCGATAGCGATGAGGGGACTTTTGGGAGCAGGCTTTTGGGAGCTTTGAGGTTGCGTCCTTCGAGAAGAAGGACGGCCATGTCATCCCCTTTCTGGCTAGGATTTGGGGTGTGACAAGATCGCACTAGGCGATAGGGGCTAGAGCTCAAGCTTAGGATTAATCTAATGATTTTTGTGGCTGCTATGATATGTTAGGATGATTAGGAGTGTATTTGGCTGAATGAATATGGATTGATTTGGCTTGATCTGGTGATTGAGTTTAATCTGCAATTTTCGGATGGCAGGGTAACTGATCTGAAAATCCTCTCCGTTTGAGTTTGAAAACATGTTCGATTGTGTTCGAAGTCTTCATGAATTTTGAAATAAACTCGATAATCTTATCAATGAGCTTTAGAACATCCTGATTGGACTCCGATTGATACCTGAAAGTCTTTGTCAAATTTTCCTATACATTCTGTAATTATTCTTTGATTTCAGTTTTCCCGTGATTAGCTTGACCTTTGCGATTTCATAATTCTTTTCTGATTTTTTTTATTTGAATTTTGAGATGATTCCTTCATGAAAATCATTCATGACATGGCTATCTAGAACATATATTTTTGAAAAGTTTCTGAAGTCATCGAGTTAGGATGAACTGCCTTGACATCACTGTGCTAAATGCTGACTTCTGCATGTTCTGAAAGTGTATATCGGTTTCTCGATTTTTTTCTGAATTTTATGCTCAAAATATAACTTCAAGTTCTCCACCAAATTTGTGCAAAATAATTTTGGTCATGACATACTTGTTTCTCCAATGAGTATATCTATGCCAAATCCTCTAAAAATCGTCCTCTGGTCCTGCTGATTAGTGCATTCCTAAATTAGTATTTTCACTTTGTCAATTTCACTTTGATTTTTCTCTAACTCTTTTCAAGATGATTCCTTCTAGACATTTGTTCATATAGATGTTTCTCATGACATATATTTTTTTCAAATATTTTTAAACAACATTCGTTGGGCCAAATCCTCCAAAAATCGTCCTAAATTCACTTCTGCCCTATACAAACCTAAGTGTGCATTCATGTGCAATTATGCATATAATTGTGATTTTTTGGCCATTAACCTTCATGAATGTCATCTCATGTCCTAATATCATCCTAGAGATACTTAAACCGCTTAAAATGAGCTTCAATGTATCATTAGTTGCATGTATTAATGACATATCGTTCTCTCATTTTGCATGTACACCTTGGATGCTTTGTTTTTGCCATTTTCATATCATGTTTTGTGATTGCATTTGGGTCTAGACCCCTTAATGGAAAATGCTTGTGGTTTGATGCTTGACTTATATGATTTTTCTCATACTTTTACCATGTCATATAGGAGTAATAAACCATGCATCTCTTTGATATAATGGTTGTTCTAAATATGATCATTTAGCATGCTCATGAAGATGTTCAAAATTGAATAGGTAAATGACCTTAATTGAGAATGCATCTTTTATAAAGTCTTAGGAAATTCACCAAGCTTTCTAATGACACCAAGATCAAGTCATTTGCATGTCAATTAGCCCACTTTTCACTTTTTACAAAGTTGCTCTAAAATTTGAGAAATTGTGAAATTCGGATGACATGCATGATCATGTTCATGTCTACACTTTGCCATTTTTGTTCGAGTTTTTCTATTGTGGTTTAGGAAGCCAGACCCTTCATGAACTTTGTTTGTCTTCTTTTGGACTATCATGTGGTAAAATTTGAGAATTTACCAACATCGTTAACATGGTCATTGCCATATAATTGCATCAAATTGCTGCTATTATGTTCTGTCTTGATGCATTTTGGCATGTTCTTCGATTTTTATAAAATCATGTGATGCTCTTTCAAGAAAATTTCTTCATGAAAGTTGTTCAATATTGTGTGTTTGATGTATCCTAATTTTCGCGAAGCCAATTGTCCCATGGGTCATGTTCAATTGTTTGTCTTTTGATCTAATGTTCTGAATTCCCCTATTTTGTTCTATATGATGTGTTCATGTTCTTAATTTTTTTAGAAAATGATGCATGCAGAACCGATCTTCAATGTCTCCAAGACTTTTGATTGTCATTTCATGAACTTTAAGCACAAAAATTTCCAGACAGTAAAAAGACCATTGAATGAACACTCGACGCATATGATTATGTTTGACGCACAATTGAATAGATGAAGTAAGCCTGTGTCAATACACTAATTGGTTGATTGAATGGAAAATAATGTCTTCAAACCTGCTCATGTGCTTATTTTCAAGTTCAATGTATGTGATTATTAATTACTTACACAAGCCCGATGCATGTTCATGGGTAATCTTGAGGTTACACATTAGAACTTGATTTTAGGGTTTCATGACATTAGTCACCGTAAGTGAATACTTGTGATGGTTAATGACCATAAGCTATGTCTAATAAAATGAATGGGGTAACATTTTGTGACACAAAGGCCGACCCTGAGGCCACTTTGAATTGATTGTTGTCTATTTGCTTTATTATTTTGTTCATCTTTTGCTTGGCTCAATGTTTGTTTTAAATGTAAACTGTTCATTTAGCCATTAGTCAAGAATTAGAATATTGAAGAAGGCAACCCTAAAGATAGCGATGGTCAATGTCTCTTCCAACCCTTCCTCTTTTGTAACATTTATTTGATACCCGACATATATTTTAGGTTTTCCATTATGTTGTATAAAACACAATGAGTTGCAGGTTTTCCTTTCCTTCTTTCATTTTACTTCCATATTTAGGATTACATATTAGATTTACCGTTTTCTTTGGCGGTTTACTTTTTGTACCATAATTTCAATTAAAATTGTTTGCCTTTTTTTCTCACTTTTCTGGAATTAGAATGGCATGAAATCGACATCCATACATGGTCACCTTTTCTTTTTAAATAGCACAAAAAAATAAAAAGACACGCATGATCACTTTAGGTAAAACACAATGATTGTTAGGTACCGAAAAGGCGCTAATAAAAATATTAGCATAATCCAAGTCCCAAAACCCTAGATCTTTAGTTGCGTAGAAATTGAGAGATTTCTCCCGACCCTCGATTGGGCTTTCTAGCCGACCCCTGAATTGAGGCTAGTAACGACTCCAAAATATTTATCTTGCGTTATTAATCAACTTAGATAATAAAACGAACCCGACATGTTGAATATGGATTCTCAATCGAGATCTGTCTCGGCTTAGCATACTCGTCACTACAACCTTAGATGAGATGAGGTGATGATGTCCGTCTATGGAAGTACCTTCGTAAGAATGACCATGGAGCATAGGTTTTGGTAGGGGGGCACCTTGGTTTGGCATACCTGTCACTATGACCTTAGATGGGGCGAGTTGATGGCGTCAATTTATGGAACTACCTTCGTAAGAGCGACCAAAGTAAAAATACCCTTAAACTCACTTTCATTTTCATTCACAATGCACAGGTTGGATTATGACACACTTCCGCTATCGCATGAGGTATGGGCTTAGGAGAGTCCACACTCATAATCGATAGACCTCTTGATGGATATAATCGTCATCGATGATGTGTTCGAGCCATCTTTAAGGATTTGACTTTTGAGGACCATCTCGTGAGTAAATATCACTTAAGACCTTCGTCTCTCCCGATGAATGACCGTCATCAGGGGCAAGCCTGCGACAGACTCTTCTACTACCTTTGAATTTTTATTGAAAACATGATAAGCTTTACTAGTAATAGAGTATCCAAGGAAAATACCTTTACTTGCTCTTGCATCAAACTTCCCAATGTTATCATTTGCATTCTTTAGAATGAAACATTTACATCCTACCATATGGAAGTACTGTATAGCAGGTTTTCTTCCTTTGAAAATCCTGTACAAAGTCTTGTCCATTAGAGGTCTCAATAACACTATCAATGTGTAGCAAGCAGTAGCAACAGCTTTAGCCCAAAAGTAAGTAGGAACTCCACTTTCGATCATCATAGTAATTAGCAAAAATCTCGTCGTCAAATTCTTCTCCATGATCAGTTCTGATGGTGATGATGCTATGCCTTTTCTCATTTTGAAACCGTCGAGCAAACTTCTCAAATGAATGAAATGCCTTATTTTTATGAGATAGAAACATCACCCATGTAAAACGTGAATAATTATCAACAACTATTATGCAGTATTTTCTTCCACCTAAGTTGGTTATCCTTGTTGGTCCAAACGGGTCCATATGCAGCAACTATAAAGTTCTATTAATGGCAATAGAATTTATGAATTTGAAAGAATTTCTTGCCTATTTTCCCAATGTGCAAGCATTGCAAGAATCACATTTGCTGTAATTGATCTTGGGTAGACTACGAACAAGATCCTTTGAGGATATTTTGTGAATCCGCTTAGCATTTATGTGTCCAAATTTCTTATGCCATAGATCACACTCTTCTTTGATAGACATTACACAATAAGCTTCCTCAAAATTGACATTGAGTAAGTAGATATTGCCATACTTGTTTCCTGTAAAAGATCAAGTATTGTCCTTGCTAATGCCAACACACTTACCTTCTTCAACACTTATCTTATATCCCTTGTCACATAGCTAGCTAATACTTATGAGATTGTGCTTTAGCCATTTGACAAACGGAACATATTTAACGATCAGATTTCCCGACCTAATGTCTACTTTGCCAATGATTCTTCCTTTATCTTTTCCATCAAACATAATAGTACCTCTATCTATAGCGGTGAGAGTTATGAATTTAGTGCTATCTCTCGTCAAATGTTTGGAGCATCCATTGTCCAAATACCACTTGTTTTTCTTCAAAATCACCTGCAGTCAAAGAATACCTTATCTTTTCTTTGGTACCCACATAAACTTGGGTCCCTTTTGGTTAGGCTTTGATTCAATGTTGAACATCCAATTGATCTTTTTGGACTTCTTTTGCTTCTTTGGACAATCCATCTTAAAATGTTCATATCCATCACAGTTTTAGCACTTAGGAAATCTCATGCCAGTAGCTCTTGTGAATTGTCGACCAAAATGAAACTTACAACAACATACATGAGGTTTGTGCTTCAATCACTCTCTAGCTTTTGGAAAAAAATTCTTCTCATCTTCATTTCCATCACGCCCCAAGCCACTTTTGCTCTAGTGAGGAATTTGAATTGAGAGAATGTGCTTCAAAGTTTTTGAGCCAAGAGAAAATTTAGTGCTGATTTTTGAAATCTCATCTCTGAAATTCTCATTTTCAACTTGAAGAAGTTTTACTTCATTTGTTTGAAGATCAACTTTCTTGAAAGCTTTATCAGTGAGATTTTCAGTAGTAAGATCATGAACTTCCTTTTTCATACATCATACTCGAGTCAAAAATCACGTTAAGTCTCATTATGGAATGTCCATCTTAAGTCACACTCCGACTGCTCGATAAAATGCCTAAAAGAACAACCAAGCTTGATTTTGTGAAATCAATGAGTTGGAGCTTTATTATACACTCTACTTGTTCTAGTATTGTCACTAATTCCGTGTTATCTCTGTCTTTCGCATGTTTTTGTGGCATATTGACTTCGATTCCAGTTGATCGTGTATGCATCTCTCCTCCGTCAGGAAGCTCTTCCCTGGTCAGCGAAGCCAATGATTCGCGATCGCACGAGTTAGACTATTTCTCCTCATTTTAATGTGTTTATGGTTGTTGGTTCGCTAAGATTGCTGATTTCAGTAATGCCAGTTCGATATGGTTTTGTTTGCTAAGTTTGTAGTAGCCGGAGTGAGTGGCCGGAGTTGTGGGTGCCAACCGGAGTAGGCGGCAAATGGTTGGTATTGGTGCAGTGGTGTCGCGAGTGGCGGTGATGATGCAGTGGTCAGTGGCCAGAGAAGTGTTGGCGTCGAGACTTAGAAGATGAAGAGGAAAATGACAAAATAGGGAAAAAGACATAAAGGAAAATAATTGAAAAATAGAAAAAGAAGGGAAATGGGCTATGGCTTTTCTAAGTTGGCCTGATCGGTAGACTAGAGCATCAAAGGCCGAGGATTTTGATGTGGAAATGGGCTAAAATTTGAGTGGGCTATTTTTTAAAATTTTCATGGGCTAAGTTGGCTAATTCCAACTGCGCCTTAGGGCCAGCCTAGTTTTTAGTCCCACCTGGACTAATAGGGTTCCGATCAATAGTCGGGTCAAGCCTCTTGACCCGGTCCACACTTCTTTGCCTTAATAATGAATTACAAATTAAAAGTACATAAAAATATTTTAAAAATTGAAAAATTCATCAAAATTCAGAAATTTCCAAAAAATGGGGAAAATTCCAAAATTAGAGATCCTAGGTAAAAGCTTGAAAAATCAGTTTTTCGAGTAGTTTTCTTTTAAAAAGTGAAAAATCCTTCAAAAAATTGAAACTCAATTGGATAAGCCCTAGCCTTTAGGACTTTACCATAGGATTTTTGGATACTTTTTTTTCTTTTTAGAGACAATGTTAGGTTGCTACTTGTGCTTTTTAATTCAATTGTATTTGATTGCGCAATTTCAATATATTAATTGCTATCTTCTTAGTAGGGTTAGGATAAACCCTAAAATCTTCAATAGGCTGCCCTAACACACTTTGATTAACAAATAGTCGGGTTTAGGTACCGAAAGGGCTCTAGTTAAATAGTTAGTCCCCGATTCCAAAATCTCTAGTTGCACACATATGAAGACAACACTCCCACATTTTAATTAGGATTTTTAGCCGACCTTCAACAATGGCTAGTGGTGACTCCTTTTGAACTCATAGATTAAGAAAATGAATGTCACACGAGATATGGATTTAGAGAGAGTACTTCTAAACCTATTCCCCCCGAGGACGACCCCTCAAAAGTAGGTCACGACAAGACTTATTGCAACCTTCCTTCCACTAGATCACACCATGGGTATTGTGCAATCCTTTGGTATAAACATTTGTATAAGTCATAGTAAATATTATATGAAGTATACATTAGCAAAATCACTTGGAGATATTTCTCTAACGGATCATCCATTAGATAATACTTTTAACTGCAACCTCTATGACTGCTCGACAGATTATGTGCAATGGCTCAACTAGAAGCCTGCATCTTCGATGATGTACCTAATGTTCGGGAGTTTGGCCGTGTTGAATAGAAATCCAATGGCAGAGCTTTTCCAAGGTCATTGCAAGAGCGGCCAACCATTCTTGTGGGTGATCTGGCCTTTTGAACAATAAGAAGTCCACGTGATATAAAAGGAAGACTAGATGGAGATTTCAAATTAGTAGTACCGCGGTGTCCATAGGTGAGGTCTTGAACCCTAAGTCAATAGGATGCCACGTGACGCACTGTAGGTGGAACTTGATCCTGAAGAGCTTGACAGCAAGCGTGCCAATGGTAGCATGCCTGCAATCATCAAATCAGCTTACAAACACCAAGTTGATCAAGGATATATGGGGGCAAGGCATGAAGGCAAGGGGGAATATGGTACTTAGACTTGGTTATGGACATGCGGATCCCTGGAGTGCCAAAACTTGGCCCGGGGGACACTTAAGTGCCAAAAGTTCGGAAATGTACACTTAAGTGCCAAAATCGGAGCAAAAAGAATCAATTAAATGCCAACGGCGAAAAAATCCAGTCAAATTGCCACGTGTTATTTTCCGGCGATATTATTTGCTGGCGGAGCTTTTTTTTTTTAAAAGTAAAATATCCACGTGGCAATTTTAAAAAAAAAAAATTGTCCAAGTCAGAAAAAAAAAATTTAAAATCAATTTTATTTTTAAAAAAAGGGGGAAGGGGAGGGTTCGGCGAGGGCTGTGCAACCCTCGCCACCGCTGCTGTCGCCGCCCCACTATCGCTGGGAAGGGCCGACAACGGTGGGGCGAGGGTCGACTGGGGTCACAGGGCCCTGGCCAGTGGCCGGCGACCCCAGCCGACCTATTGGGCCTCACCCGGCCCGGGCCAAGGGCTGCTAGCGCCCAACTAGGGTCACCTAACTAGGCGACCGACAACCCTCGCCAAGCCGACCTACGGTGAGGGCCGCAAGCCGCCAACCACCGGCCAGGGCCTGGCGATCCCAGCCGACCCTCACCCACCATCGGTGGCCCTTCCCAACGATGGTGGGGCAGCAACAACGAGGGCTGTGCAACCCTCGCCTAATCCCCCCATCCCTCCCTCCTTTTTTTTTAATTAAATCAATTTTATAATAATATATTTTTTAAATTATTTAATATTATTTAATTAATAAATTTTTTAAATGCCACGTTAGCAATTTAATTAACAAATGTCAATGGTCAATTCTATTGATCAATCTCAATCAAATCATACGTCAATGGTTCATTCCATCAACTAATATAATGCTCAATATCTAAATATAGTCACACTTAACGCCCATAACAAAGGCAACCAAGTTTATTCCCTTGCTAGGTTTACCACCTATATGAGCCAGTGGTTTGGCCCAAAAAAAATGTCCTAAAACAGTATGCATACTTACCCCCTAAATAGGTTCTAATTATAGTGACATGAGCATAATCGATTAATATTTTTCATCAATAACCCACATTCAACACCAAAAGCCATTTCAAAACTCAAGTTCACTAAACAAATCATATAACTTTTCATGATTGAAAATATATCAAAGTACTTGTCCTAAACCACATTCATAAATCATGGACTTTTCATAATTATTTCATAATAGGTTTCACAAACCATTTACAGATAATCAGCTCAAAATGTGTTTTAAGTTATCTTGCCATTTCAAAGAGACATTACGGTAGTAAATGGTAGTCAAAACAATGTCATTTCTAAACTCATAATATAATCAATCTGCGCTGCTTTCAAAATATAAGTTTACAAACCAAGTAAAAAATAGTACCGCTCACTTAAAATAGTTGAAAACCTATAATGGTTACTCGAGCTAACTCACTCATATTCCTATCAATTAGGGGTGAGCAAGAGGGAACCATCCAAATCGGGAACCGCCTGAACCGAACCAAATCGACCGATTTGAACCACTTCCCAGGGACACTGATCCAGCTCTTGGTTCCACTAAATTGGAACCGATGACTTTCAGTCCCAATCCTGGCTCTAATAACAAAACCAACCAACCTGGACCAGATTGGTTATTAATTTTTTAGATGCTTAGTTTTATTTCTTAAATACATATCAAGATTCAATTTAAACTAAAATCTTTATGGAATGAAAAAGTGCCTCGATTTAAGACCTTTCTCAGAACTATTAGGACAGCTACCTCACAAGTGGCCAAGAGACCAATGCAATCCTTCCTTGTTCCTCAATACTTAAAGAGGAAGCCTACTTGTTAGTTTCTTCTTCCACTTGATGTGGGACTATGGCTCAAGAGCCACGCCCTTATTCCTCACGCTAAATCCCCCCCTCTCTCTCTCCCCCCCCTCACCTCGAGAGACAAGGCCCTCCAAGCCTCCAAGAGTCCCACATAAATATGTCTATGGTGGTTGAGCCTATTAGGGGCCATGGGAGAGTAACAACAAAGTTGAAATTTTTAATAAAGCGATTGTGAATTGGCTTAAACGTTGAGTCAAAGTGGAGATTATTAGAATATGTCTTGAGCTTGAGCCAGAAAATGAAAGTTTCCTAATTCAAGTATGTTTCCTATCTTGAATAGGTTTCCAAGTTGAATGGTTTTCCTAGTTGGAGAAGGTTTCTTAAAAAGAGGATTCTTATTTTGGATCCAATTCTTGCCCATATATAAAAAGGGGATCTTCTTTGTGTAGTTTATCAAAGAGAAGTTTCTGTTTGTGAATTACACCCTGAAGATATCTAAGAGCATTGAAGCATTGTTTTATATGCGAGTGTTTGGTGTGTCACCCTTGATATGCAAAATATATTGAAGTGTTATTTTTCATGAGTGCTTGGCAATGAGCATCTTCATGGGATTACACCAACGATTCAAGTGTTTGGATCTAATTAAATCTTGTGGTAAGATTTGTGTATAATTATTTTGTGAGATTGAAAGATTATTTCGCAAAGAATTTTGGGACTAAATACTGCTTGAGTTATTAAGGGTGTGTTTGGTAACATTTCTAGTCTTAGAACAATTTTTTTTGAGAAATAGTTCTTTTCTATTTCTACTCTCTAGAACAATTTCTGAGTAAAACAAGGCATTTGGTAACTATAAAAATTTCTTATTCTCGGAATGGAAAAATAATATAAATGCGTTTGGTACCGACAAAAAAAAATTATTTCTTTTTTCCTTGATGGCCACGGGTGGCGAGCAGCGAGCGGTTGTCGAATGTCAGTTGGCGGCCGTCGGTCGCTGGTCGCCAATCACTAATCGGCCGGTCACCACCACCGCCAAACGCTAGGCCACAGGACGTCGATTGCTGGCCGCAGGTCACCGGTCGCCAAGCCACCGGTCGTCAAGCGAAGGGCGGCGATCGGCCGCCAATCGGCGGTCTCCAATGATCAAAGGTCAACGGCGGCTAGCGATCGGCGGTTGGCAACCGCTGTCAATGGTCGGCAATCGGCGGTCTAAGCTGATAGGTGGTGATTGGTGGACGACGGTTGATCATGAGTAATAACCCAAGAAATAGTTTCTAGAAATTGTTCCTAAGAACAAGAAGCTACTTTTTTCTACTTCTTATTTCTACTCCCAAGGACAACTTTTTTTATTCCGGATAATAGAAAAATCAGTTGGCGTTACCAAATATATTTCTATTTTTTTCGATTCCAGGAAACAAAAGAACAGAAAAACAAAGAAATTGGCAAGTTCGCCAAACAGACCCTAAGTGTAATTGGGGTTTAGGAAACATTAAAAGTATTGGAGTGACTCGAGTATAGTTATAATATTCATATATCATTTGATCTATAGTGAAATTCATTACTATTCTCCCCATAGACATAGATCACTACGATCAAACCACGTAAATCCGATGTCCGATCTATTTTCTCTATTCCATTTATTTTATTGTTTGATTTCTTGTTTTCCGCAATAGAAAGATCGTGTAGAGACCCATTGAACATATTTGCACCAAGTCCCTGTTAAAGTGTGTGCATTGGCCTCATCATTAAGACCAACCGACACTTGGCACAATCATTGATCATTGAGGTCAATCACCAGGGACTATCAGGATCGATTGGCAATGGTCAAGGAAGTAGGAACTATTGGTAGTAGAAATGTCAAAGACCAGGTAGGTTGGGCTCGCTAGGCTCGAACAGTAAGTCTAACCCAATGTGAGATTGACCCTGGCCCAACCAAATTAGAAATGCAATCAATCCTAAAAACATGGTAACATGTGTAATGTAACAATTTATGATATGACAACACATAATAATATGAATAACAAGATAATATTTGTGACAGGGCAATTCGAGGGATATACCAATATGCACCATGATTGTACGTCAACCTATGAACTATTGGTAACTTCTTAACCGGTCAGTTCCCATCAATCCCAATGAGAATCTAGAATCAGACCAATACATGGCTCCCGAGTAGAACTAGTCCTGCCGCACGATGCTAGTCCCTTCCACAAGTCAATCGTGACTTTTTCAACCAACATCTCGTCCCCCCGATCATTCATTGTCGGATATCTGGCCGCTAGGGTTTTCAAACCCCTCCAATGAGGACAGCAACTAAATGTGAATGTGCACTAAGGAGATTGCACCCTGTCATGCGTTATGCATATTATGCATGACGATCTAATATCAAACAGGACTTAATAGATGCTATGATTTCTTTTGCCAATGCAACATTAGTCTTGAGAGAAAAATTATATTTCTCTATGATTCGACAATCTTTATGGTGCTTGATGGTTGAGATCAATAATTTAGTAGGGAAATTGACACAAATCGTTCCTGAACTTTAACCCAATGTGTAATTTGGTTCTTGAACTTTTAATTTGTTCAATATGATCCCTGAACTTTAGCCTAATATGCAATTTGATCCCTGAACTTTTAATTTGTTCAATATAGTCCCTTTCAATTCAATCCCTAAACTGTATGAAACTATTCAATGTAATCATTCCATAATTTTTTAAGACCAGGGATTATATTGAACATTTCCATATAATTCAAGGACTAGATTGAACATGTACTGATAGTTTAGGGACTACACTGAATAAATAAAAATTTCAATGACCCACAGTGAGTTAAAATTTAAATGCCACATTGAATAAATCAAAAGTTTATGAACCAAATTGCACTTTAAGCCAAAGTTCAAGGCCTATTTTTGTCATTATTTTAATTTATTATGCAATACAACAGGGCAAGAAAGATAGTGCACTTGAGCATTTGGAGTAAATCCGTGATATGGCTTCACTTATTCCGTCATAAATTCATGCAGCGAACCTACCATCATCATCAGTACCGACCAATTAAAAAAAAATACCATCATCGGCAAACATCCTAACAAAATAATGGAAAGAAATTTTCATAAAACAGAGAGAGAAGCGTCTCCACAAACTTATGTGCTCTTCTTGGCCACAACACCACACTAGCTACACAGCAAGCTACTTCCCACACTCTCAACATGGACGACAACCTCGACCGACCTCTTCAATGAAAGCCTTCAAGTTCCGATCCGACGAGCCGCCTTCTCTTGCCGCCTCCCTTGCTAGCTCCTTCCACTTGGCCGCGTTCCTCCTCACCTCCTCCCTCCTCTTCCCGTCGGCCATCACCGTCTCCAAGCACCTCCTTATCTCCTGCGCCTCCACCAACCCTTCCCCGTTTGGTCTTACCCGGATACCGGTCCGCCACACGTCCTCAATGAGCTTCGAGTTTGTCCCTTGATCCGTCCACTGCGGGAACGCCACCACAGGGACGCCGAGCGACAGGCTCTCCATGGTCGAGTTCCACCCACAATGCGTCAGGAAGCACCCGAGTGAGGGGTGCGACAACACCTCGAGCTGCGAGCACCACGGCACTATCATTCCTTTCTCTTCCAACTCCTGCATGCAGCTCAATCTATCCTCATCCTTCTCTTCCTCTCCGTTTTGTTTTGCTCTTATGACCCACAAGAACGGTCGCGCGCAGTCGAGCAACGCGCGGGCGAGCTCCTCCGCCTGCTTCTTCGATATCTCCGCGACGGTCCCGAACGACACATAGACGACCGACGCTGGGGCCTTGGAGTCCAGCCAATCCGTGTAGTCCTTGGACTTGTGGAAGAGGTCGCCCCCAAAGGACATGTCCGACGGGTCGCCCCCATCGAGGAAAGCCGAGGGTATCAACGGCCCGATCCCAACCAAGTTGTACCTGTCGATCGCTCTCAAGGCCTCTGGCTCTAGCGAGTCGAAGGTATTCACCAGTATCCTCGGATTGTTTTCTTGGTTGAGCGTGTCAAGCTGGTCTTTGAAAGTCGGCAACGCGAAAGCATATGCGTCCGAGCTGCTCGGCACGAAGAATGAAGGCAAGTCGCGGCTAGTGAACTTGCAGGGAAGGCCCGGTAACTCGAACGAACATGAAGGGTCGATGCAGTTATCTTTTATGAATTCGCCATAGCCGTAGAAGTAATAATGGTACATGTCCAAGACCGTGGCGGGCTGAATCCACAGGAGGGCCGAGGGCACGCCAAACTCACTCGCCACCCCGGCAGCCCATGGGAGGAGCAAGCTGTACACCAAGCAGGTGTAAGGGCGGCCCTCGCGCACGCTCAACGCAATGAGGTCCTTGAGCGTCTCGGAGCCGCAGCGCCTGAGCTCGGAGAAGAAGTTTGACACGTCGTTCCCCATCTTGAACCCGTCATCGTAGCCGTCAGAGAAGGCAGCGAAGTGGAGGCCCTCCGGGGAGGCCTGGCCCTTGAACATGCGGCGGCAGGCCGAGACACTGGTGGCGAAGGTCACCTCGGCACCACAGCGGAGGAGGCGCTTGGCAAACTGGAGGGCCGGGTTGATGTGGCCCTGCGCCGGGAACGTGACGAGGAGGAAGTGGGGCGGCGCCATGGCTGGGGGCAGTGGGCGACGGCGCGTATGGGCGCGTGGTTTTGGAATCTTCTTGTTTTTCTATGTGGGTGCTTAGGTAGGTGGGATTGGGCACAGATGTCAGTGAAGTCGTGGGAGCTTATGTGCCTTGCATGTTTTGGTGGCTGATATTCCATATAAATAGACGGATGAGGCAGGGATGGAGTGACGTTTGTAGTGACGAATGGAGAGAGCCGTGACCTTCTTTTCCGTTGTTATTTTATTTGCCGTTCCTGCTTCGTTTGTCCTTTTGCTGATCAGGGATGTACAGAGGATCGTGACTTGGGTGGCTAGATCCAGTCGCTGCGCTAATGAATTCGTGAACGAGGCGAGAAGGACGGTCTCCTTCTTGCTTTCTTCCAGGGATCGAAGAGACCGAAGGGGACGAACGTGCGCTCATGTGCGATTGAACCGATCGGGGGATGCTCTGTCCGTTCGTGCATGCATGCATGCCGTGTCCTCGCTTCTGTGCATGGGCAGAAAAGCTGATCATCGACCGTCGTCTTTATCATGAAACGGTAAAGACACTGTACAAAAGAATGAGAGAGAGAGAGATGTGAACGATCTGATGAATCAATCGAGCGAACCTTTTGGATTTGATGCTGGGGTGAAAGGTTTTTGCAAAAGGAACTGTAATTTTTATTGGACAACGAACGGTAAGCCTATCTAATGGGTGATTCGGGTCCAGTTTTATATGAATCAGGTCCGACTCAAATTGACTTATTTAATCATTATTTTGATGTAATAATTTTGACAAGTCACATCCGACCCAACCCGACCCAGTCTAACTGAACCCATATTACTAGAACATGTCCATAAGCAACTCAAATTTTCAAAACTCATGTCCACATATTTAACCCACTTTAAGTTCTTCGTGTAAAAATTTTAGTTGAATAAAATTTTATTTAAAATTTAAAAAGTAAATTGACAAAATAAAAAATGTTAGTAAATAAAATTTATAACATAAAAGAATCTAAATGTTCAAAAACTTATAAAGAAGTAGAAAAGTATGCATATTTTTGTGATGACACATATTCTATATTGTCATTATCGCCTAATAACAAATTATAAACGCTCTTTATATTTATGTGGCTATCAACATAAACTTTTGAGTTGAACTTTTTAAAATAATATCATAATCAATGGTTGATTGATAGGCCACTCTCAATATATCAGTGTTTGGTGAATATCTGCAGAAAGAATCTAGTGACCAATGTGGTTTTCAAGTAAGTGAGTGTTGTAGTGTAATAACATGGGCCCAATGGCAGACCTTATGGTTCAATCCAAAGAAGTGATAGAGGAGTCTTATATCGAAAAATTGGTGTAATGTGAAGCATAACCCATAACTTACTGGTTTAAGTTTTGAATGAATGTGTGTACAACTAGATATATTGACGGTATCAGGTGCACTCCCAATAAATTGTAACAGAGCCAGTGCTATCTCTATTGTAAATGTGCGGCTTGCACGCAAGATGGAATGTTGAAGTATCATTTCACATCGCTTGATCACAGGTCCCGAATGCTCTTTATATTCATACGGTCTCCCTCCACATATCAATTTAAGTTTTGAGGGTGGACTTTCTAATAAATTCAATTTCATGTTACCCTTTTTATCAATCACCTGCGAAGATCACAATCTAATTATCCCCTCAAATTCCAAGTCGTAGTAGATAAATATCCACTACCATACTCCAAACTCGCCAAATCAAATCTCAATTAAAGACAATGCAAGCAAAGTCATCTAAACTTAAAAGCAACGACCCAACTGACCCCTACAAGAATTGATTGCCTAGAGCCCCAACTTTCGTTTTTGGAATTTACAAGGCCCCAAATCCAAAAGCTTGTACCCTGGAGTGTGATCGATGAATCTATGATCGGCCGGGTGTCTATCGAATCCCACACAGGGCATGGTCATCTTCCATCCAGGGGGTCCCGAGCCCGTGCCCAACTCTACTCTTACGAAGGCTGAGGTGCAACGCTCGAGGCAAGGGTAATTATGTGGGTTGAAAGTGGATTTTTTCGAGATTGCTAGAACCATCACTGATTGGGCTTTGCTCTGTTGACCCATTCCAACCTATGTCTTAAATCTTAGGCAATCTATATACTAACCAACCCATTTAATATGAGCTAAAATATGGATCCCTGACATAATTTGCTGCACCTAGTTAAAGTTTATGGGCATAGCACATGCACAAGGTTCGTAAAATAAACATGAGTGATGCTTATGCCTGTAACCCATTTCGGTCAAGCAAAAATAAATGAAGTTTTATTTAATCAATAATGGAGGAAACATGGCCCGGTTTGTAAGTCAATGTGGATTGTTTTGAAGAAGTGTTCGCGTTTCTACTGAGATTGGTAATGTTAAAATTATCAACAAGTTAAAAGTCCTCGTGGGATTTGAAATTATAAATTATGTTCTAAGTTAAGCATTTTCAATCCTGAAATACATGAAAGGTGAAAATTTCGAGCTTAAATTACTAAGTACGCAAAAGTTAAGCTGTCAAAGAATTGTTAGGGGTGCCACATTGATTGTCTTGTAATTCCATACATATTATTCTATTTCTTTTGCCAGAATTGGCGTGTACGCCAGCATTTAGAATAATTTAATGAATATAGTCTTAAAACCGTGCAAGGCACGGTCGTCTTCCTAGTTTGTATAGTGATTGTCGGGCCAACTCAGGCAAGAAATGTGGGGTGATGTAAGAGCATTGCTCAAGTCAGTCAATTTACTTCTGAGACTTAAAAGGGGGCTTGGATGAGCCAAATGGGCCATCCGCCCGTCCGTGATCACTTCTAACTCATGAAATCATAGTTCGGAGTTTTTTCTACCACTGACTTTGTTAATGGAATTTTTTGCACTAATTAAAAGTTCAAATCGTAATACATATGTTTTTGTATGCATGAAGTCATGTAAATTAGTATAAAATACAAACTAAGTGGGAAATTGTTGAAATAATTTGTTATCATCAAAAAATAATTGCTAGATACGAAAAGAAATGATTATTGATATGGAAAGAAGTGACGGTTGATTATGAAAAATGGTGGTGAATTTGGTAGTGTACCTATTTCCAAGAGATGTGCTATTTGGTTGTCTATTAATAGGTTTTAAATCACACATTGTTCATAACAACAACTTTCTCTTCTTCGTAACTCTCAAAGTGAAATTCCGAGAGAGAAATTAAATAATAACTGAATTTGTCTCTTTATGGCTTTGGTGTATATTCTAAGAGTATAAACTAGTAGAAATAATAATTGGGGCAAAATAATACCTTTAGGACAGTAACTGTCATCACACATCAAAAAATTATAAACTACTACCCATATCTTCATCAGAGATCAAATTTTCCCAATAGTCGAGGCCTAGTTCGCAACAATTATAGGACCCCCCATGAGGTCCAACACCACCACTGGCCTTAATCACACACCCGTCCCACAAATTTCAGGTGGGCTTTTATCCTATGTTTACAATGCTTTAGGGTGAAATCCTTTTCCCTGAGATTCTTCTACTGGACCACGAATGAAACCTAGCAAAAAAAGGAAGAAGTGAACACGAAGCCTGGCCAATCTCATAAGTCGATCTGGAATTAGATTTTATTATTTAATTCTATTCAGTTCTATTTATCAATTTTTCACAATCACTCGTAAAATCAAAAAAAAAAAAAAAAATAATTTAGCGCCTCATACTTATTACAACTAAACATGTCAAGATCTAAGGTCTTTCTATCTACATAAATGATTGTGGTGGTTACAACTCGAGCCTCAATTATACATGAGGTGGGAAGAATGGTATGTAGTGACCAGTGACAGGAAAATCCCTGGCTCTCGAGCGAGGACCACCTTGGAACTTTTGCATTTTAAGGTTACATTTTCTCCCGCGATCGCTTTCGCCCTTTACTAGTTGTCTATGTTGTCGTTTTCTTTAAAAGTATGCTTGGATCGATCTCCATAATCAGGTGGCTCTCCGCTCAACTTGAGTTTTGTCGGAGCAAGTTGCACCGCAGCCTGTCCCAGGGCTTCAGGCATGTGGATCGTGGGCTTTCACGAAATGGGTGTGCAATATCACCTCTAATTTTTAATTTATTCGATGTGTTTTCTGAACTTTAATTCAATGTGCAATGTGGTCTATAAACTTTTAATTAATCCAAAGTAATTCTTGAAATTTTGTTATATATTTAATACAATCAATGAACTATATGAAAATGTTCAATAGTATCATTTTAATAATTAAAAATCAGAAACAACAATGAACATTTTCATATGGTTCAGGAATTAAATTGAACATGAACCAAAAATTCAGATTTGACAAATTAAAAGTTCAAGAGTTATATTGCACATTGAGCTATAGTTCATGGATCACATTACATATTGGATCAAAATTCAAAAACAATGAGTGTCGTTTTCCCTTCACAAAATGTTTCATCCTAGAAATTATTATATGGGTGTAGTATATGCACTAAAGAAAATCTAGACTATCAAAAATGGTGGTTTCGATGTAGCAAGTTCCTACGCAAGTCACATATTCTCGCCTGACTAGCACGGATAATGAGGTCAATGACGGATAGGCCAACAAGACGTATGGAGGATATGCTGACATGGCAATAAAGCTAGGCTAATGAGGTTGTAGGAATCAACTGGTGTTTTGAAAAAGAAGAAAGAAAAACTGTGATGATTTGAAGATGACAAAATATTCTAAGGCTCCATTCATTTCATGGAAAATAACTTTCAAAAAAATATTTTTCATATTTTCTCATATTCGTTTCACGAAAAATGAGTAGAAAGAGGGAATTTCACACTATGACAAAATCCTCCTCCGAAAACTTTCCTATTACTGTGAATGTCCTAGTTTCCCTTAGCCCTCCTATAGAACTCTGCACTTCTAACGTCTCTAAAATTGACTATCTTTATGAGGTTTCTTACCTTGATGAATATAGTAAAATCTAAGAAACTCACCTTCCACTTATAAATCCATATTCTACCTTTGCTAAACCTTCTTCTTTCTATCCTATCCAATCTATGAAACGGCTCATCAAGCACACCCCTCGAGAGGTTAAAAAATATGTTCAACCCTCAAAATTTGACCAACATCCCATCCCTACAACTCAGCAAGAGCGCTTTGTCACACTTCAAATACCTTTTGATCTTCCACACAGTGGATACAAGAAGGATATGCACACCTCCAATTTGGTGCTCTTAGACTTGCTTTATCCTTTCATGGAAGGAAAGGTCTACCCATTGTAGCTCGAATGGCTCTTTCAAATACCCGATTTTTGGATTACCAGCATGCTTGTATTGATACTATCCAAACCACCCTTAATGCAGGAATAGTGTTTGTTACGCTGTTTCCAAATTTCATTATTACCCTTTTGGACCCACGACATATTTCAGCCCTTAAGGTTCAACTACAAATTACTAGAACCCCTCAAACTCCAGATTCTATTACTGCCACCTTACATTATCATATGGTCTATCGAATCTAAAATCATGCCATTGATCTCAACTTCTCTAATGCTAAGGACGCTTTGTTTATCTCGGTGGATAATGACCAAACCTCTTGTATTCATGTGCCAAGACAAATTCCCCGATATGATTTAGTTAAGTTACTTCCAAACACATGGGTAACTAATTATGAAAAAATTCACTAGAACTCCAAGCCAATCCAATCAACAAAGTCCTAGTTTACCAAGAAGAAAGACAACATGGTTGTCATCAAATTTAGTAGGGAAAAAGAAGAGACTACCTCCTCTATTTTTCCTACTATTTTTATGATGCAACCTTGTACAGCAAACACCCCAATTGGAGAAGGCCATTTAGACTCAAAACCCATGATTGAGTCCTTTGACCAGGAGGGACAACCTATTCATTACTACAAGGATCCATGTACAACATTGCTTTTGGGATCTTTATTGTCAATGCTCTCTTTGCACCAACCCTCCCAATGACGAGGAAGATGACAAACCGTTTAGGCAAAAGAAACGATCAAAAGACAAACTTTATCAAAGGTACCTTAATGGTGACCCCACTATAACACCTTTTGGTGAAGATGGAGGAAATTACCAGTTCATAGTTTCATATGGACCATCACGTCCATGGCCTCTTCCATTAGTCTACGAACTATGTGAACCTCCTCCACCACCTCAATTCCCATCCAAAAAGAGACCCCCATCATACAAAGTAGTTGTTTCACCTTTCTACAAACATGTTCACAAATGGGTTAAGAAAAACACTTTTCTCTTGGAACTACTCAAAGCACCACAACCTCATGTTCCCCCAACACCCAAGCCACCACCTGTTCTCCCATCAATGTGCATGTTCCAACCTCAAACTTTCCACCTTTGGAAAAATCTAATTATAATGCTTTGTTTCCGGCATTAGAGGAATTTACTGATGCACAACATCGGTTCCGTCATACGCCCAAAATTCTGAATCCCATAGATGTTGGTGATTAGGGGAGACAAAAGAAAGTCACCGTTGCTGAAGCTCTTCTGAATTGGCAGTTAGAAAATGCTTCAACCCAAAATAATATTCTCAAGACAATCTAAACTCACCTTGACATATTGACCAAAAGGTGGACCAAACTCTTTGGTCACAAACAAATTGCTTGATACGTTCCAAAAGAGATTGCAACAGATGGAATATGGGAGATTCGTTCCTCCTCACTATCTGGAAGACCAAACGGCTAAATTGGAAAAATTGAGGAGACAGATTAAGCTCCTACGAGAAGGAAAATTCGTGCATCCCTCAGTCCATTCTCTCAGCCACAAAGCCTAGCTCATATGGATGCAATTTCTCCCAAGGCCACGTTAATTGCTTCAATCTTTGAAGAAGCCCTAAAGATAGAACAAAACAATTTTGCTACACTTTAAAACCATATTAGAGAAATGGAAAGGCAAAAGAAGCTTAGAGAAGGAAAAAAGCCAACTTTTGAACCTTTCCAAGAGCCTCCTCTCCCTGCTCATATGGTTTCAAATCCAATTGAAGCCTTTTGGGGGGAACAAACTCGACAAACAATGCAAACCATTGCTACAATTGATCCCATCAACCAAAACACTTCTTCCTGCTTTGAATCAACCTCAAAAACAAACTTCTTTTCTTTTGAAGACATTTCAACCTTTGAGCCTAAGATACCAAAATCCCTTAAGCCTGCTATCTTTGTGGAAGACCCCCATGAGGTAGAAATGCAGTCAAATTCATCTAAGCCGGAAATAGTGGATCTTCATAATTCAAATTCAAATCATAAGTCTTCAACCTCAAAATATTACTTCACGCTCGATGATATCCCATATTCCAAATGGTCAGAAAGACTCCAGGAGTTCCATGCTTGGCTCAACACTAGAGCACTTACTGTTAAAAGTTGGTATGATATACTGACTAAGTTCATCAGTAGATTTACTAGAAGCCTAAAGTACTAGTGGAGAACGTTCTGATCAAGATCAAATGATGTTTTTGCTCCAAATGGATTTTCACCAGACAATCCGTGTGATCCACCATTTCTTTATTAGCAAACCAAAAGATCTTTTTGAGCTCAGAAGAAGAAAATTTTTTGAGAGAAAATGTTGCTCCGTCTGAAAAAAGCATTTGAATAGGCATTTCCAAGAAATGCTTAAGCTATTTTATGTCCTTAAAGCTAATCCAACTTTGAAATTGGACAATTTGTGGAAAAACCCCTTCAAAATAAGCAAAGAAGAATTGCTGATGTTCCCATTGGGGAACTCTAATATAAGATTCATCTTGCCCTTGATGATCTCTAAATTCGAAGAAAGGCCTTCAAGAGTTATGTCCAAAGCAACAGAGAACTTGATCAGGCTTACCAAAAACCTAAATTGATAATCAAATGCTCAAAGAAAGACTCATGTGATGATCCTTTGTGTGGAGATCGGTGCAAAAAATGAAAACACTACAAAAGACTCTACTTGGGACACAAAAGAAGAAGGCGCAAATGGTGATTCCTACGAAAAAGGCACTCCAGACGAAGTTCTTCTAGGAAGCATAAGAAATCTGACAGGTGCTATATCTGCAACAAAAAAGGTTATTTTGCAAAGAACTGTCCAAAGGCCAAGGGAAAAAATTCCCATTTGATCCAAAATACAGAAAAGGAGACAAGAGTATCATTCCAGGATGATCATGTTGAGTTGGTATTTTCCCTTGAAGATGAACCCACCAAATGCACTATGCGTGCCATCCAGACATGGTCACAAACTAGTGATACCGAAAGCCCACCTGAAGAATCCGAGGGAATTTTCTTCTGTTCCTTTAAAAAACCCAACCCTCCCATTATCCAAAAACTTTGTGTGTACATATCTTCTATTCTCCCATATTTTCCAATTAAAAAATACCCATCCAAATGTGACAAACCCATCTTTGTCACTGCCCTTGTTGATACTAGAGCTAGTGCTTCTATTATTTTTTTTGGTAAGGTAAGTATTATAAGCTTTCAAACAAGAGAACCTGTACAAGGAAGGTGAATCACGGCACCAACAATCACTGAACGAGACAACAAGTCACTAGAGTGAGAGGGTACCACGATTGCTACGGGGATTTACAATCAAAGTAAAGAAAACTAAACAAAGAACCTAGATGGCCCTATCCTGAGCCTAACTCGGCATCGCATCGAAGATACTATCGTTAATCCCCCAACTCCGCTGCATCCTCCTATTACTAGGATTATCCTCAACCCGTTTGAAAGCAAGAGCTTTATCCTTAACCGCCTTTAAAAGGTACAGCTTCAATGATGAAATATATAAATTGTGCGCTCGGAAGAGAATATCATTCCTTGTCTTCCAAATTATATAGCACAGGGCGCCAAACGAGAAACGAGCAATCTCCCGAGAGAACCCTCTACCTGATAACAAGTTAATGGCCCAAAGGAGGTTGTTCGTCCAGGAGGAATTACACTAGGGAAGATTGCATTTGTAAGCTCAAAACATGGCAAGGGAGTTGGAGATGCCGCAGTCAAAAAACAAGTGGTCAACTGAGTCGGGTCTAGATTTACAAAAGACACAAATTGTGTTGGGAATCTCTCCAAAGGACATGAGGTATACCTGGGTTGGAAGACGATTCTTGACAATTAGCCAAAGAAGAAATTGATACCTAGGAATAATGGCTTTATTCCACACAAAAGATGACCAAGGAACCATGTGAGATTTCCTACCAATAGAAGCCCAGGCCGATGCAACCAAAAATTTTCCAGAAGGATCGTCTTTCCAGTAGAATCTGTCCTAACCTTGAGAAAGGGGAGGGACCATGATTTGCTAAGACAAAAGCTCTTGGAGAAGTATTTGACCGTATGGAGTATATAAGTCCACCACTTTAGCTTGTCTGGTGAGATCCAATTGGTATATGTAGGTGTCTGAGAATAATGCATTAAGCGGACCTATATCAAGCCAGGAATCAAACCAAAGCGAAGTTGACAACCCATCTCCTATCTTCCACTTGAAAAATGGAAGGATTTCACTTCTTAGTGCAAGCATTTTCCTCTAAGCCCAAGAATAGTTGGTTGGAGGGTTAGAATTCCAGAAGTTCTTCCTTTTGAGATGAATGGCATATATCCATTTGCACCATAACGATTCCCTATCGGTAAAAAGATTCCAAATGTGTTGAATCATACTAGCTTTGTTGCTATCTCAAATTCTACAAAGTCCTAGACCTCCTTCTTGAGTGGGGAGGCAAACATCATCCCAGGATACTTTTGCTCCTCCCGGACCCATGGTAGGGCCCTTCCACAAAAACTGTCTACATATTTGCTCTATTCTATTCACTACTAATGGATGTCCAATAAGATTGGATCGCATGTAAGACAGATTTAATAAGCTGAAGGCAACCCGCAAAAGAAAGAAAATGATGGGTCCAAGATTGGACTCTAACAGTTATGAGACATACCAGGGCATGATAATCCACTTTGTTCAGCCTCAAAATAATGATAGGCACACCCAAGTAACGAACTGGGAGAGATCCCAGTCTAAAGCCAGTAACTTGTAATATTTGATATTTGACATCGAGTGTGGCCCCGGAGATAAATACTTCACTCTTACTGGAATTCGGAAGCAAGCCACTCCAAGAAGAGAACATATCAAGCATATCCTTGATGCAAGAGATAGAAGCAAGATTCGCTTCACCGAACAAAAATACATCATCCGCAAAGAAAATATGTGAGAGGCGAGAAGCCTTACATCTCTAGTAATACCTATACGCCGGACGCCGAGTTTGGGAGTTTATGATCCCTGTAAAGACCTCCATAGCCAGTGTGAAGAAGTATGAGGAAATAGGATCTCATTGCCTTAAACCACACCCACTGGCAAAAAAATCATGAAGTTCACCATTGATAAAGATAGAGAACTTCGGGGTGCAAACACATGCCATTATTAGCCTTATAAAATGATTTGGAAACCCGAAGGCTTGAAGAGTTGATTCCAGGAAATCCCAGTTAAGAGTATCATAAGCTTTTCTGAAGTCAACTTTAATAGCACATTTTGGAATATATAGTTCAGTATGAAACCCACAAAAAAGTTCTTGAGCAAGTAGGATGTTGTCACTAATTCTCCTTCCTTTGACAAAAGCGGTTTAAGCCAAACTAATGAGATATGAAAGAATCATAGCAACTCACTTCGAGAGAACCTTGGTAATGCACTTGTAGATAGTATTACAACATGCAATAGGCCGATAATCCGAAACCGATGTAGCATTAGGAATTTTAGGCACTAGAGCAATAATAGAATTATTAATTTCCTTAAGCATGCAACCAGACTCAAGAAAATCCAAGATTGCTTCAGTGACTGAGGGGTCCACCATGTCCCAATTCTTTTTAAAGAAATCTGTATTATAACCATCAGGCCCCGGGGCTCTATTCCCAGCAAGAGAGAACATAGCATCACAAATCTCCGACGATAAAAAAGGTTGGGATAAGAGTGTCACCTGGTCCTCATGAGTGGAGAATGAATGACCTGTGTGAGTTCCTGTATGGATGGTCTCAAAGACACCTCAATAGGGCAAGGATCTCCTGGAAGTAGGAGACAAATACCCTTTGGATTTCCCCCGAATCCGTAACCAACTAACCAGCACTATCTAGAACCGAGATGATCCTATTACGAAGATGCCGGTGATTAACCGATTAATGGAAGAACTTGGTGTTTTGGTCCCCCTCCTTGAGCCAGTGAATTCTGGATTTTTGCCTGAAAAAAAGATTCCTCCAAAGATCTGAGCGTGTAGTAATTCTTGATGTGAAGATGCTCAAGATCCACCAATTCACTGTTCTAAGGGTCTTGAAGTAAAGCTTCTTGAGTAATGAGAAGGGCCCTCTTTATATTGGTTGCTCTCATGTTGATGTCCAAATAGGCTTCTCTATTAAGTAGCTTTAGGCAGCCTTTAAGGAGCTTAAGGCGGCCATAAAGTCTAAACATAGGTGAACCCCATATTTGTGTTTCCCAAACCTGGGAAACTATCATGGAGAAATCCGGGTGGTTCATCCACAAATTGAAGAACTTGAAAGGCCTACGTCGAAAGTTAGGTGCAAGGATCCTCACTACCATTGGCATATGGTCCGATATGCCCAAGGCAAGGAAAGACGCTTCTGAATAAGAGAACATCATACATCAGAAATTGTTGACAAGCACTCGATCTATTTTCCGTTGCTTCCTGTTAACACCTGAGAAGGACGACCAGGTAAACCGGAATTCTACATACCTTAGATCGATTAGCTCAGCTTGTTCTAAGCATTCCTTGAACTCATCAAAAGTAAGAATCTAAATATCCGGGCTACCCATACGATCTGAAAAGTCTAGGATTGCATTGAAGTCACCATCCACCATCCATGGACTATCCTTAAGGGAGGAACTTAACCGAATCAAATCATTCTAAAGCGGTCTCTTATAAACAAAGGTGTGCTCCCCATAGGCCACTGAAAGGTAAATACTAGTCCCCAAAGGCAAAAAATTCAGAGAGCCATGAATAATCTGACTAGAAATATGTTGAACGTTAAAATCCACCAAAAGCGGGTTCCAACCAATCAAAATCCGACCATGGGCAAAATATTCATAATTTGCAGTCTAAGTCCATCCAGGAAATAAGCCAAAAGAGATAGTACCAAACTGAGGAGCTATTACTTTAGTCTCAATCAATCCAACACAGCAAATATGGTTGGATTTCACAAAAATTCTGACTTCAGCTTGTTTAACCGAGTCTATAAGACCCCGAATATTCCAAAAACCAAAAATCATATATAAAAGCTATAAAGAAGAGCACATGGAGGCCTACCTCCTTTTCGGACGCCCCTACAGATAGCCAAGATAGGCTTAGTAGGGGGGCAACTAGTTTGGGGACTGAGCTGCTAGAAAGCTCAATCCGAAGCATGGGAGGTGGAGTGGATGATGTGTCCGTCCCTTGAGAGGGTACTGAAGATTTCGAGGCTCGTAATTCCTCACAAGGATTATTAGCAAGACATAAATCATCATCCAAGTCATCATCTGAAGAGAACGAAGTTGGGGAGAAAGGGTTCACCAAATCTATAGCAATTGAGGGAGGTGGAGCGGCTCAAGAAGTGGCCTTTTGCAGTGTTTTTTTACCCAGATTGGATGCTGATGGCCCCACCGGGACTGGTTGCATAATCGAAGGCTGAACGGCTTCTCTCTTACATCCTCTAACTTGTTGCCAGTCTTCCTCTGCAGCAGGCTCCACAACTCGTAACAGAGGAGGGGGACTTAGATCAGTCTCAACCTCCACAGTAGCAACCAAAGAAGCCACAGCACCAGCAGCCTCCGCAGTAGGATGAGGTAAAGGAGATAGACCCTGACTAGCCATGACAACAGCTTCCAATACCAGAGGAGGAGGCCCCTGGTCAGCGACAACAGCAGCAGGTACAATGGAAGACCGAACTGTTATAGGGGTGCCTTGACCAGCAAAGACAGCAAGCATCACAACAACATTTTGGACAGGAGGGGGAGGGCTCTTATCAGACATAACAACAGCAGCTTTAGCAGACATTCGAGCCTTAGAAGAGGGGACTTGAGCAACTACTTCAGCAGTAGCTACAACAGTAGATTGGACGATAAATGGAGTGCCTTAACCAGCTACAGCAGCAAACCCCGCAACAGCCACAACAGTAGGGATCTCTACAGCAGCAGCAGACTCCAAAGGAACTTGTGATACAGCTGAATGGTTTTCACGTATCTCCTGAGCAAGGGTAGGACACTTGTGCCTGAATGTACCACATGATTTACAAGAAACCGGCTTCCACTCGTACTCAACTTCCACTATACGAGCTTCCCCATTCAAGACAACTTTCAAAGAGTTACAATAGTCCTTAGATGTTGTTAGTTCTACATAGACCCTCGCAAACGAAATCATCTTAAGTTGCTCCATGCGTTGATCAACATACAAAAGTTTACCAACAAGACTAGCAACTACACTTAATCCCGAGGCAGGCCAAAGTACATATGGGAGGTTTTTAAGCCTTATCCAGACTGGAATAGAGGAATGGATGCCTTTTTTCAGTTCTAACATGGGATGCCATTATTGGAGGATTAAGGGCACCCTTCCCACAGTCAAAGGTCCGCCTTCAACCACCTTCCTTCGGAATTCATGATCCGGGATGTGAAAAAAATAAAATCATTAATCATTCGCCTTAACCTCCCTCAAATGGTGTCCCCATAGATGCTTTAGAGTGGTCTCTACCATTTTAAAAGGGAGTTTCTTACCAATAAAGTATCCAACTAAGCATTCAACCCATAAGGAGTCAGCAGCATCCATTATCTCTTCTGTGAAATGAACAGCATTTTCCTCAGTAGAATTAGGAGTTACAAAAGAGAGAGAGAGTAACCTTTAGTAGCAGATTTTGCCACATTTGCCCATGATTGAGCTGCTGAGGTCGAAGCCCCAAATTCTGATGCATCAAGGCTTGATTACAATCTGTTTGGCTAGCATCTTGACCACGCCTAGCCCCGACTACACCAAGACCAGGAGCAGAAGGCTCTGCTCAACTACCAAAAGTATGCCCTCCAGTTACAGAAACCAGAGGAACTTCTTTGCCATTCATCACGAGCTCACAGGTCTGAGGTCGAGCATGCGGTGGCCTACTTTGACTATGAGCACATCTTCCATCCATACTTGAATGGGTGTTATGCACTAAGGAGTCCCACTCAAGAGTATTAACAGAAACTACAGAAGTTCTAGCAACATCCATGGAATTTCCAACTTCGGAACCCTAACATCTCGCACCAGAATGTGGGGGAAACAAGGCTTACCAAGGCAAATGGTGATGGAGGTTCTGTAGAACCGAAGCAGCTCTACATATCCTCCAAAAATCAGCCTCAATCGGTGCCGGAATCCACCCGAACGGAGGAGCCCTGTATCAGCATTACTGTAGCACAAGGAGGCAGAGCTCGAGAGCAGAGGATAATGCTTCTATTATTGATACCAAGATACTTTCAGAAAAGTATTGGACTTCATACACCCAATACTTCAATTCTGCTTCTAGAGATACCTTTGCGACAAGAGTTCGAAGCAAACCTATTACTATCCAATTCTTTGCCCAGTGTTCTTTCACTACCAAAATCCTTAGCTCCAGTTCACCAGATGAAGATATTATTATTAGTTGGGATATCCTCACACAAATTCCTACACTTCAAAACTTTCCCAATGGACTATGGTTCAATAAATAATTCAAGGAATTTGTAGACATAATTTTTCACTATCTAAATGAGCATTTTAGACCTTATTTTGCAAGCTCTTCTTGAAGCATGCATTGAATCTCACTTAGATTTTGTTCAAAAATGTCCCCATCCTCTTTGGAAAAACCCTGACTTTTTCATCCATCTTTCATTCAAGAAAAATGAGGATGTTAAACTAGTCACTCAGGTGTGAATCCAGAACATTTAGTCCTGGCACAGAAAAAATGCTCAGATTTGCTCCATCAATGACTAATTGAGCCTTCAGATTCACAATAAGCTTGCAAGGCATTCTATGTGAATAAGCTTTCCGAGCATAACAGAGGAAAAATGAGACTGGTTATTAATTATCAGCCTCTCAATCAATTTCTACAATATGATAAATTTCCTTTACCATATCGAAACTCTCTATTTTCCAGTCTTGCTCAAGCCAAAGTCTATTTCAAATTTGATCTTAAAGCTAGATTTTGGCAATTGGGAATTCATCCTAAAGATAGGTATAAAACTGGAGTTTATATCCCAAACTAACATTTCCAATGGATAGTCCTCCCCTTTGGCCTCATGATAGCCCCTTCATTGTTCCAGAAAACCATGTGCAGAATTTTCTAGACCATCTTGGCCAATGCTCAAATTTGCATTGAAAAATATCCTCCTCTACAATCTAGATGAAGATTTTCATTGTAAATTACTAACCCAATTTGCAAAGTTGGTAAGAAAACATGGAATAATGTTATCCAAAAAAAAAAATGATTATTGCCTAGAAAGAAATTGAATTTCTTGGGATGCATCTCAAAGATGGTACATATTATCCTGGACCTCATATTGCTAAAAAATGCAGAAATTCCCGAATGAACACCTTTCCTATAAGCAGGTTCAACAATTTCTTGGAATAGAGTTTATGAGCCTAGAAAATGCTTAAAAAAGAACACTCCTCCATGGGGACCACAACAAACTAAGTCTGTATGCAGACTTAAAGAAATTTTGCAACATCTCCCTCCATTGCAAATTCCTTCTATGGGAAAAAGAATCCTCCAAACATACGCTAATGATGAATATTGAGCTGCTACTCTTTTTGAAGAAATTGATGGAAAGTAGAAAGTTTGTGGCCACAAGAGTGGGAAATTCACACAAGCTTAAATGCATTACCACTCTACGTCTAAGGAGATTCTAGCAGTAAAATATGGCATCAAAAATTTCGAGTTTCATCTCATAGGACACCATTTCCTTGTGGAGATGGATATGTCCTCATTTATTCAGATGCTGATGTTTAAATAAAAGCAAATCCCTCATCCTCAGCTTCTCAAGTAGGCAGAATGGTTTTTGAAATATTCCTTTGAAACCAAACATATTACAGGAAAAAAGAATATACTTGCTAATTTCTTATCTCAGTTGAAAGAATTTGCGGCTACAATATCAATAAATATGTATGTGGTGAGAAATCCGCAAAGTGGCTTCAAAGCGCAAGAAATACGACCCAAATGGCTTTCACATTTATACCCACCAGAAATCCATGGGCTTTTCCAAGATAATGTTCTCTCTAAAAATCTTGGAAGACTTATGTGGTAATACCATTTTCGCATCTTCAACGAGCATGGTGGCCTTATTCCTAGCCTACATGGTTTGCACCCAAAATATTCATTCATCCATTCTTTGTCTTTCTCCCCGGACAAGAAATTCCCAAAAACACTTAAATGGTTTTATTGGTATTTGTTTAATCTTTACACCATTGTCATTTAGTTTCTAATAGCGAAAATGCCTCTCATCATTAGAGTAGGATTATCGAGGAAGAAAGCAAGTACAAATATTTTGGGGACGCGCTTAGTTGGTTTAAGTTATTAGGAGCATGGAAAAATATTTTCCAAGCACGACTCCAAACATGCAGGCTTGACCCAGAACTGCATACAGTAATTTTATTCTTCAGGCCATAGTTATTTGTACGACCCAACAAAGACATGTGCAAAACCCCAACGGATGTTGGGTATCCACATATAAACCCCAACCTGCTCCAAATGAGATTTTTGCAACTCTTCCTTGTAAAATCCCAGCTCACCCTTGTAAGTATCGAGAATTACAGAAGATTTTGTGTCAAAAGAATTGGGTCATCCTACCAGAAACATGGCCAAAGTATGACAATGATTCTATCTCTTGGGATCATTATGATAAATATCAGACAACCCGACCAACAATTGATGCTTGCTTAAGGACATACTATGGAATTGGTACACAAGCGAGTGAAGACAATTCCACAACACAAATGCCTTTATCTCACAGGATACGAGTCCATCATCTCAAGATCCATGGGGAGGCCCATTATCACAAGATCCTTATGATTATAGTGAACTACAAATTGCACTAAGTCTCGACCTTAATAAAGAAAGCCCATCACTCCAACTTGGATATTTACCCCAATCTGGCATTCCATTAAGTTCCATCGATGTCCCCATAAGCTCTCATCAGTCAGCCAAGAGGTAAAGGTCGTCTAAATAATTGCTTACTCTTCAAAGAAATGTTCAGACAATAGCAAGGCATAGTGATTAACGTCCCATCCAATTTCCATCAACCTAGCAATGACACAAGCACTAAAGACCTCGAAGACTAGAAGCTGAAAAATTCATCCATGAATATAGGAGGCAGAAGGACAAAGAAGACTTAGAAGGTTGAGACGATAACTTTGAAGAGCATATCTATAAGCATAACAAATAAAAGACGTTTGGAGAAAAGCAAACAAAATAGTCAAAGAAGTCAAAAAAGGCCCTGTGAAGGAAGAAGAAAATTTGACTCATTGGCACTATTCCATACTATTTGACACTATTTAGCACTATTTGACACTATTTGGTACTATTCATGTAATATAGCCAAAGTTGAAATCGCGTCTGCTGAAAAGTAGAAAACCTAGCCTATTAGTGCGAAACCTAATATATACAAATAATTAGCCATTGTCAACCAAGAAGGGGTTTGTAAAAATTATCGGTGATCTCCAAAACTATCACCAATAATTGTCTTGTGAATTTTTTTCTTATGTATGGTTTATGCCTATAAAAAAGGCAAGGTGTAGAATGATAAGGGGCAGAGAATGCACCCTCCTTGAATAATAATATTGTGTAGTTTGCTATTAATCCCTAAAGCTCTCATTTCTCTTCCTTCATGCCTAGTATGATTCTCCAAAGCTAAGAATGTTCTGATCAACCCTAGAAGTATGCTCTACACTTGCCACAATGTGCAACCTGCACATCAGAATTCTACTATATAAAAAATTCCTATGATACGAGCTAAAGAACATAAATAAATTTGGTAGCTAATAGGTAATCCTTATTTCTAGGCCATGGAAGGGTCTTGTGTGGGAAAAAAGCTTTCTAAAATAAGGGAAAATATTTTTCACTTTTCAAGTTGGGGAAAACATTTTCCTCACTCACTCTCCCTTATCGTATACACAACTAACCTCTCTTCTTTCTTTTTTTCTTCTTTAAAAATTCGAGTTTTTAATTATTTTATTTTTATTTCTTTTTTATTTCTTATTTTTATTTTGTCCCTTTTACTTTTTTTCACATTCTTCTTTGGCCAATGACTGGCCACGGTGATAGGCGATGATTGGCCATAGCTAAGCCTCGAGCTCACCGACAACGGCCTTGGGCCTCTCCAAATCGGCGAGCTAGAGGCTCATGCTCATCGCTTCCTCCTTCTTCATGCTCCTTCCTCTGCAACTTCCTCCTTCTTCTTCCTCTTCCTACTCCTTTGTCCACCACCACATGCCTCGATGATGGTGAGCTGCCCAATGACAAGTTTAGACGTGGGTTAGTGAGCTCGAGGCTTGACTGATCCATGCAAGCTCAAGCTCTACCAAAGACGGCGAGCTCAAAGCTTGACGATGCTAACCTCAGGCCTCACTAGATCGATGAGCCAGAGGCTCGCACTCGCCGTTGGGTGGCCAATCTAGCGAGCGGCGAACTCGAACTCCCCAGCCTCGGCGGAGCTTGGGCTCACATGGACTAGTCGAGCCTCAAGCTCGTCGACCCACATCTAGATTGGTCATTGGGCAATCCACCATTGCTGAGGCACGCGGCGCTCGACGAAGCAAGAAGAGGAAGAAGAAGGAGGAGGAAGCCGCAAAGGAAGGAGCTCGAAGAAGGAGGAAGGAGGAAGGAAAAGAAAAGCACAAATAAAAATTCAATTTTTATAAAAAATAAAATTACATTGGTAATTTTTTCCAAAAAGTCAAATTCGATACCGAATGGTGGAAAATATATTCCACTTCATTTTCAAGTTTCAACCGAATATCGGAAAATATCGTCTTTCTCTTAGAAAATTATTTCTTAGAAAATATTTTTTAGAAACGTAATATTTTCCATAAAATTAACGAAGCCTAAATATGCTAATATATGGAAAGAGCGTGCACTAGGAAGTTTGACTCTACATACAGCAAGGGTCCATATAAAGGTATGTTGTTAGCAACAAAACTTCTACTATTGTAGAAGAGCCATGTTGCTTCGGAACGTAAATAACCCACTAGATGAGAAGCGTCTCTGAGAATCGTAAAAGCTTTGTAGAACAAGAACATGGAGAAGTTATGTTGGACCAACAAAAGAACATAGTAGAAGTTATGATGGACCAATAGAAGGTGAACGGTCAGGAGAGCTCAAGAATATCAATAGGCTTTGAAGTATGAAGTAGTGAGGGCAAAGATATCGAAGAATGTGTTATCATTGAAGGTTAGGGGTACTGCATGATAGAATTTGTTCTTATTACTGTTTGTAGATTACAAACCTAAGTGAGTCCTTAAAAGACTCAAGGGAAAAGAAACAGATGGAAGATCCACTTTAGGATGAGAACCCCACTGTGTCACCTCTTATATTCCCTGATTAGTGGTTAAGAAAAATATTCACCTACCAACTATGGATACAATGCATGCGGACATCGGTACATAAAAATAAGGAATGCAGCCTGGCAAGGGCGTCCCATTAGAAAATTACCGCAATCACTCCTCACAGGTGGGCAACCACCCAGGTCTGAAACGAGGTTTAGAAGGGAAACATGAACTTGTCCCTTCTAAGCTAATGATCTCTAAGAAAGTGGCAGTTCTACGACGAGCATCTTATGTTGGAGGAAAGACCCAATCTCTTTGTCAATTTTGTTTTAATTCAAATTGGTATTTTAAATATTAAAACATTTAAATATTAAATTATGATTTTATCTAATAGTTTAAGCTTTTAAAACAATTGACAGTAATTTTACAAAATATTGGTTTTGAGTGTTGAAATATATAAGAAGCAAACTAAAGAAGATCATAACACTATTACAATAACTGAATGGGTGATGCCGTAGAAGCATATCGACTATTTTAAGGAAATTGTCTCTAGTGCCGTAGAATTATTTTATGTCTACAAAGAGTTACCATCAATTTATCGCCTTCACATATTGCTTATTCATTGTCGCAAAATTCAGCACTATAGAAAATTCTTGGCTAGTTCTATTCCTTTGTTATTTTTCGTAATCTCTTATTATATATGCTTGTGATAAGTGCAATGGAATCCCCAAAACTTGTCATAAAAGTGCACTAATCACAAAAGTAAAAATCGAGCCCTAAAACTTTCAAAAATTACAATCAAATGAAGGATTTAATTGAACCAATTTGATAAGTTTCAAAATTTGATTGATTATACTTTTTGAAAATTTTAAAATTTTCAATACACTTATCTCTATGTAATGCTTGTACTTGCATGGTGTCATCTTTTTCAATAATAGCAAGACATTCATTTACTCTTTTAAAATTTCTAGTACGGTAACTTCGGTGTGTTCTCATTACTCTCGATCCTCTTCTACACAAAAAATCTACTATTTTTTTTGGGTAAACGGTAAGTATTTATATATAATTTTCAACCATGCAATTTACAGGGGTGGAACACGGCACCATCCCAAACTCTATGAGTGAATATTCAATAGAGTGGAGGGGGGCGGGTTCACAAAGGGAAAGAAAATTACAATTAGAGGACAGGTAGGAATAGGCTATGGCAACCCTCCTATGAAACTACCCAAAAATATTAGAGTCAAAGCCCCAACTCCGTTGCAATCTTCTGTTCCTTGGAGAATCAGCAACCCTGTTGAAAGCTAGTGCTTTATCTTTTACCGCCTTAATAAGGTGTTGTTGCAATGACAGGACAAAAAGAGCAGAAGACCGGAACGTGATATCATTCCTGGTTTTCCAAATGACATAGCATAAAGCTCCAGAGGAGAATTTTACTATATCTGAGTAGAAATCACAGCCCGAGAGAGTGTTGCTTAGCCATTGAATATTTTGGAGCCAAGGACGATTGATCCACAGAAGATTGCATTTTGATGCCCAAAAATTTGCTAGAGAGTTGGAGACTTGACAGTCAAAAAATAAATGATCTATGGAATCTGGCCTTGTATTGCACAATACACATTGAGCTCCAGACAATCTACCATGAGATATGAACAATACTTGGGTTGGGAGTCGATTCCTCAAGATAAGCTAGAGGAGAAATTGATGGCGAGGAACAATGGCTTTGTCCCACACTAATGCAACCCATGGTACCAGTGCTGGTTTTCTCCAAATAGCAGACCAGGCGGAGGCAATAGAAAACCAGCCAGATGAATGCATATTCCATAGAAAAGAATCAGGTAGATTGAAGAGAGTGGGGAGTGTAACCTGGAGAGTTAATAGCTCCTGTAGAATCCCATGGCCATCTAGGGAGAACAAGTCCATCACCATTGCGTCTCTTTGAAGAGCCGAGCCACCTCCGACCATCCCCAATCTTCCATCTGAAGTAGCCAATAACTTCTTCCCTAAGAGCTAGCAATTTTCTCCAAGCCCATGAGCAATAGGTTGGGGGGGGAAGCAGTCTAGAAATAGGCCTTTTTCAAGTGATTTGTGTGAACCCATTTGCACCACAAGGACTCCTTATCAGTAAAAGGATCCATATGTGCTTTAACATGGCAACTTTATTATGATCCCTAATTTTACGAATGCCAAGTCCTCCCTCTTACTTTGGGAGGCAAACTTCTTCCCAAGATACCTTAGCACCTCCCACTCCAAGACCGAGGCCTTTCCATAGGAATTGTCGACAAATAAGTTCAATTTTAGCAACAATGGAAGATGGGAGCCAAAAAATAGAGGCCCAATACACTTGAATAGCGTGTAAAATTGATTTAATCAACTGAAGCCTACCCGCAAATCAAAATCTACTGTTGTTGCTTTAGTTTTCCCAAGAATCGTGCGTTCATGCATGTTCTTGTCGAAAATAGTGCATTCCAGAGGATGAATAAGTACAATTTAGAAAACTTGATTAGGAATTTTCATCATCACTACTCGACACCACCCCCTCCTCCTTCTTTTATTTTTAGTTACTTTAATGTTATAACCTCATTTTCGTAGTTTTTACATGCTAATCGTGTGCATGATTTGTGCTTAATGCAACACAAGACGAGCATGTGTTGCAAACGATTCATAAAACAAATTTCATGCACACTATATCATGAATCAAAATACTCGACAAAATTAGTAAGACGAAGTAGAAGTTATTGATGCAATTAATTGAAGAAATTCTCTCATTTTCATCTTGAGGTCTCTTGAGATCTTTTTCAAGGAGTTTAAATTTTAATTCTTCACAAAGACCGCGAATTAATTATCTTTTTAACTAAACTCGCGAGATTAATCTATTAATTCTAACACAATTTGGTCTATGGAAGTACGTAGAGAAAACGGGCGTTCGAAGAGGAAATTAATTGCCACCGACCTTCGAATCAAATTACGAAACTGCCAACGCAATATAGAAATCCTCCCGGGCCAAGCCCCCGCCAAAAACGAATTGCGGGCCCCACCAGTTCCCGCCAAATCCCCCTCCCCTTCCCGCCAAAATCTCTCCTCTTCTATTCTCTCTCCTCGCTTCCCCTCCGTTCCCTCCATTTCTCTCTCTACTTTCTCTCTCTACCTGCAGAGATGGAGACGCCCGGCGACTCGACGAAGCGGAAGCGCCCGTCCTCGTCGCTGTTTGCTCCCCTCTTCAGCCTCTTCACCCGCTATGAATCTCCCGCCGCCGATCCCCGCCACCGGAAGCTCCCCCGGCGGAACCTCCTCCCCGACGCCGGCCACGGCGACGGCTCGTCTCCCGTCTCCATCAAGGATCTCCGCAGCCGGCGCGTCTTCTCGCTCAGCCCGGAGCCGAAGTCGAGCGGGCTCGGTCCGGATCGCCGGGAGGGGAAGCTCGAGGAGCCCGATTCGCCGCGCGGAGAGGAAGGCGGGGCCGATGAGGATGGTGTGAGCGCTACTTTGTCTTCGATTGTGAGGGAGTACTGCTCTGAGGAGGACGGCCGGAGGGACTTGTACAAGGATGATGATGATGGTGGTGGTGGTGGTGATGATAAGACGTCGGAGGAGAATGAAGGGCTCGAAAAGGTGGATTTTCAGGCTGAGCGCGACGGAGCGAACGACGAGGAAATCAATCGGATGCCTCCCCATTCACCCGAGAAGGATGTCGCTGCTGCTGAGTCGGCGAAGAGGTCGGACGATTCCGGCGACGATTGCGTTCAGACCACTCCCCCGGAAGCAACGGATGTGATTCTGAGCCCGGAGGTAGAAGAAAATGGAAGCAATTGCGATCTCCAGAGGGCAAATCCGCTTTCGGTCGAGCCGCTGCAGGGGTCTTCCCAGGATGAAGGTTCTGGAGCTGAAATTGGGAAAAGAAACGACTACTCTTCGAAGGGCGAACCGGTGAGATTCTAACATTTTCTGAACCTTTTTGTCGTTCGGTGTAGGTTGTCCACTGGGTTTGTTCTGTTCATGCCAAAGATTTATCATCCAACGCGACGATGTTGACTATGCAGAGAACCTGAGATTTTTAGATAATTGTTCTTGCGTCTTATTAATTATGGAGATTAAGTGAATGGGTGCCTTTCACAGGGTCTTAATCCGCATTTAAAATTAGGAAGAAGAATATACAAGAGGCCCGGCTCCATCAGCTACAGGCGACTGCTTCCTTACTTGACAGACATGGCAATAGAAGATTCGGGTAATCTCTCTTCCCTCTCCTCCTCTGATTTGCTCTTTGATTTAAATTCACCAGGCAGGGACACTGAGTCTCCACATTGTATTTTATGGGTAGGCAATACTAGAGTTTCTGGAAGTCAAAAGCGTGAAATGGGTATGGAAGAAAAGTACAGAGATATTCCCATGGATGAATCTAGTAAGCATGGATTTGACAACATTGCATCCACAACTGTTCCCCTGGTCATTCCGACTGTCGACAAGGATAGAACCTGTCTTGACGCCCCTGCTATGGTGAACAAAGACTTAGGCGATCGAGCTATTGATGGCCAGATAGATAGTGGAAGGCCCAAATCAATCGTGCAAGGCTCTGCTCTTGCTGGCGATATCTCAGCCGGAACTTATACTGATGATGTAAAGATAAAAGAAAAAGAAGAGGCTGAGGTAATTGATGGTAGGCTTTCTGGCAAAGCTGATGATTTGAACAGTGTGAAATCAGTCTTATCTTTGTCTGAGGAGGAGAATGTAGTTGATAACTGCTTCCATGAACAAAAGCATCCAATGGATGGAGGAATGAAAAGGTTTCAGCTCATTGCTCCACACAATTCCAGCAGTGGAGAAAATGGCTTTTTTGCTGAAACCAGAGGTAGCGATTGTGGTGGGGTTTTGAATCAGATGATTGATACAAACGAAGCAAGATCATTAACCCCCTCATCAGATTCAGGGATTTTTCAAGAACCAGGAGTAAATGAAATTGAAGGTAACAAAATTAAATATGTCACGTCTATTGCAAATGGGATGCCACAGAATTCTCCTAGCAATATCAGCAAGGTGGGCTACTCCATTTCTGACAAAAATAGTGGAAATTCTATGAAGAATAAAATGGTGAGGCACCATCTTTAACAGAAACTTTAGATTCTCTATTTCACAGGAGAGGAAAGTTTGCATTAATCTAAAATTTGAAAGGAGATGATATTCTTTGCAATTCTTTTCTCTTTTTTCTTTTTTTTTATCTCTTGCTTCCAGGCTAATATCGGTTATTGTGACATTGGGACAGGTGCTAAATCCATGCTCGAGACTGAAGGTATTCAAAAATCCAAATTCATTCAGTTACAAGAGGATGCTGCCCTATCTAATGGAAATTGCAAAAGATGACTCTTGTAATCACACGACCTCTGCTAGTGTCTTTCTTCCTTATTACTTTATTTACGTCAAAATATAATTCCTCTGGATGTTCATTAGGTACCCCAGGAAATGGTCAATGCTTGAAACTTCTGACTAGGTCTAAAGAGGAGTCTTCCTCACCACCTGTGCTCTCTGACTCCCAAAGCTTTCCAACTGATAAGAGCAATGGCGATCATGGTTCAGCTGATCTTGACATAAGTTCTCCAGAATTAGTGGCACATGGTACTTGTTTGCAAAGGGATGAAGATATTCTTGCTGAACATGTCATACAAAGTACAGATAGCACGCATGAATCTTCTTATGGTATTGTAAATGCTAGAGATGAACGACATATGCAGGCAGCATCATCATATTCTATTACTGTTCATCAATCGAAAGAGGATTCCCACACTATGTTATGTCAGTCATCTGAACATGTTGGGGAGTTATATGCAAATTCAACACCAGAACTTTCTTCTGATGCAAAAGAATTAGGAGCAGAGGGACCAATGCAAAATCTTTCTCAAATTGGGGCTTCAGATCTGTCCGGGTTTGCTGATGAAGCTTCAAGAAAGGGAATTTTGAAAAGAAATCCGCGAGGATGCCGTGGGCTGTGTAGTTGTTTGACCTGTGCTTCCTTCCGTCTCAATGCAGAAAGGGCATTTGAGTTCTCAAGGAACCAGATGAAGGATGCAGAAGAAATGACTTCTAATTTGATAAATCAACTATCTCAATTAAGGAGCATAGTGGAAAAAGTCAATTGTGGTGTTAGCCATCTTGCTGTGCTGCAGGTACATCACCAAACTGATATGCCAAGTCTATTTTCATCCTATTATGTCTTATGGCCGCATTTAAGATGTATTATCTGGTGTAACTTGATGTTTGATTTTTCATGGTTGTATCATCATATGGAGTGTGCTTATGATCCACTCCACGATGCTTGTGTGTGCACACTCATGTGTACCCCCCAGCCATGTAACTATGCATGGTTTCATGGCAAAACGTTTGTGGAATAGTTTTTTTCCAGTTTTTTATAATTCTGCTGTGGGTGCAATCAATTTAGTTCTTTCATTACATTTATTTTGTTTGACTAAAGTACTTGCCAGAAGAACAATCACTAAACAACGTACAATCATTGATATCTCGCAAGCACTTTGTAGTCTTGAATCATGTAAATGAAGCTCCCTTCTCAGTCATCTCAGGTGCAACAGAAAGGCCTGAAGCTGGTTGTATTGCTTGTTTCTGTGTAGATCCTCAAATGTAATATGAGCAGTTATGGTTTTTTGCATATGCTACTCAGCCCTCATTCATATGATAAATATGTCCGGATTGTACATTTTGCTGAGTGAGTCATCAAGGAAGCCTTGTAACTTTTTAGAAGCACCGAGAATGATGGCTTTGCTCACAGCAGTTGCATCTGAAATGCACATTGACGGTGCGAGAAGTATTTTTCTGCTTGTTTTTAAGATGGGAGAGACATCATTATGTTCAAGGGATAGGAAGCTTGGTGGCTTGTCATTTCATTGTACTTTTTTGCTCGATCAGATGATTTTCCGAAGGTATTAAGCTTCTGGTTTCTTTGCCCAATATCCCTCTAATGTGTGAATATCATTCTAGGAATTTCAGGTAAGAGAAGCTTGTAGAAGAGCATCAGAAGCTGAAGAACTAGCAAAACACCGCCTTTCTCAAATGAATGATGAACTCAATATCCACTGTAGAGTTGTTGTAAGTAGTATAAACCATACTCTTATTGTCGCATGATTCTTCAAACTGCCTAGTTCTGACTATTTATGAAACTGACCATGTATCAATGGTGACAGCACTTGCATCGCCCAAGGGTAACATTCAATGACAGCGCAAAAAACAGCACTTTACATGAAGAACTGCAAAGCAAAGGGTCTTGAGTAACGTCCTTGTTGATTCTGTTCTATTTGTGCAACACTAGTATCGTTTAAAGATATTAGGAATTATTTCAAGTAGCAAGGTCAGAGATCTGATCGGGTCAACATGAGTTGGGCTCGCCTTATGGAACCTGGAGATGAGGGATGACACTGTCTTTGACTTGGTCGGATGAAAAGATGTCCCATAGAATATGGCCGGAGCATTGAGGTGCAAGTTATGCAGTCTTAATTGGCGAAAGCACGATAGTTCGAGGGAATGAGTCTTTGATTTAAAGTATGTCGAAGTCAGGAACTTACTGTGATACTGCTATTAGGCAGAGTTTAAAAAATGACGAGAATCCTGTAAGTAGAGAGATCCACTCCAGTGTATATTTTGTTGCCACGCCTTCACGGCATTAACTTATAGGATATGCTTATTACATTGTTGCATTTGAGTTCACATATCGCCATTCTTGTTTTTCTGCCCTGTTCCCTCTTAGCCGGTAACACTGTACACTTCTTCCTAGAGTACCAATTTAAACGATTCTTTAACTAATTCAAGTACCATCAGTTTTATTTTAACCATTGGGTTTTGCTCCAATGGCCATTCTTCCCACATAGAAAGTGGAAGGTGGGGAATTAGTTTCAACTGTGGGGTTCAATTCCCACACTTTTCAAAGAAGAAAGGCAAAGTCTAAATTTGAGAGTGAGTTGAGAGTCAAAATAAAATGGACAAGAAAACAAATTACTATCAGCTTTAATGAGCAAGGCACAGCTGCAATCAACGTTGAAGAGGGAGTCGCATTAGGACCACATTTTACAAGCCCACTGGCAAGGATAGGATGGAGTTCAGATCTGGCTTTCATTCAAAATTTGTCCTGTCTAGCTATATCCTGGTTCCAATTTGGTTTTTCTGCTTTTAATTCAAAGCATGGATCCCATTTGCAACCCCTTGCCACACAATATTTCCCAAATTTTCTGCTACTGCTCAAGCTTCATCCTACTACAAGTTAAAAAGAATCAATGACTATCAATCCTTTCTGTGGCCCTCTATATAATAAGTTCTTTGTCTACTCTGCTAATTAAGAAGCGATACTCGAACAAAGGCAGCACTTTTTAGGCTGCTGTGTTAAATCCTGTCTAACTTTAATCTGAATTTTTTAACACAAACACTCAATAGAAAGCATCTTTATAAGAGCTGTCACGAACTGTTCTTGACTCTTGCCCACCAAACGGCTTTAAATGAAAAGGGAAACAGAAATGATGTTCTGGTTCTTAGTCATTTCATGCAATCAAGTGTCGGATTGCACCGGAAGCCACTTTGCATCAAGGATTCTGTCTTTCTTCTGAAATTTGCTCTGAATATCGCATTCGCATGGATTATTTTCCAGAGTTGAGAGCTAATTGATTTTGAGGAATGCATGTTTGCAATGGTTACCCACTTGATTCATCTTGATGCCACCGTCAAAAGCATAAAAAATGTTTCAAAAACCAATGATTTTTCCAACTTCTTGATCAATGTGACCACATTATATGAAACACTGAACTAGAAAAGAGAATGCTAAGTTTTATTACATAAAGTAGAACAACTGCTACAAACATATCTTTATGTCACAACCGTGGCTTTACAGAGCAATATTCATTCCCCCCCGACCTTCAACAAGAAACAATGTACAAAGGCCATTTTTTATTATTTTCCCCCCGGAATCAAGACAATACAAGCGAGTCATGACTTGAACATGTGAAACAAAACGAAAGAATCCATTAACTGTATACTGCTGAACGACCTTCCATTCGAACAAGTTGATTACCCTGTTTCTTTACTAGAATCGCGAGCGCCTGCATTCAGCTGGGGTGCCTTGAGGGAACCTCTTGGAGTCTGCGCAGTAGTTGTAGATCATGAAGTACTTCTGGACCCACCTGAGCCGCCTCCGGCTGTTGGCATCGAGCTCATTGGCCTGCCATGTGGCTCCGGAGCTGGAGGAGGGCCGCCTGATCTCGCAGGACGAGGAGCCTGAGGGCCAGGTGCAGGCAGTGGCCTGGAAGTTCCTGTAGTATGCCGTGAAGGGCGCTTTGGACCAGTCTGTCTTAATCAGGCCGCCTCTCGTGGCCCAATCATCGGCATTCCAAAGGCTCGAGTATATCTTCATGGGCTGGCTCTTGGGGAAGGGCACGCCAACTGACTCTGCATTCTTGAACACTCTGATAGGAATGTTGTCCACCAAGAAGCTGAAAACCAGAAAAAGGGCATGTCAGAAACATTCAGTTTGTCACAAGATCAATAGCGATCGGATCGATTTTGCCTAATGATCCAATGCTTTTAAACTCATATCGAGACATGATCGATGTTCACTTTCTCGACACTCACATGATGTGCTGGGGCTTCCAGATGACGGAGTATGTGTGGAAATTTCTGGTGGGGTCAAACCACAGGTAGAACTGCTGCTCCCTGTTGCCCTTCCCTTGAGTGAAGACGTTGGTGTGGAGGATGTAAGGGTCGCCACTCAGGTTCCCGAGGAACTCAAAGTCGATCTCATCATGAGTCGGTCCTTGCGAAGACAACTGCAAAAGCAACAACGATCGGAGTTAGCTCGTGTCAATTCACGCCCCATCATGATCGGAAAGTAAGAAGATCCATGAGCTATCGACAAGTCACCGTAAGATATGTAGGCAGATATTAAAGGATGACTTGCTTTAAATATATTTTACCAAGTCATTGAATTTGCATGGATTGGAATTGTTAGGGAATGTTTAAGAGATTTTCTTTTTCTTTTTCATTGCAATAGATGGAGACACGGACATGGTCCGATGTTTCATCTGATAAAATTTCGTCACCAGAACGCAAGAATTGTCCGTTTCAAATTGGTTGTAGTTTTTAATGCGAGTTGGTATTATACCACCCAATGATGTTCCCGAAGCTTTCTCTATCACCAGCTGCTTTTTGCCTTCTAAAGACGTCTCATGTGAGCCAACCTTAATGATGTCAAAACACCAATATACACAGTCAAAGAAAACTGTTTCTTCCACTCAAAAAGATATGCACAAGAGAGAAAGAAGTCGTGGGTGATCATGGTAATCTAAACCAATCACAAACCGAAATCGAAAGACCAGAACTGGTCATTTTTTTCAGATAAAACGAGCTTTGCTCGTACGTGAACTTTGTTTCCTGCATAAAAGTTAGCATGATACGATGCAAGACGATAAAGATACGTACGTAGTAAGCAGTAACGGTGCCGGCGGAGTTCCCAGCTACGAGCTTGAGCTGCATGTCGATCCGGCCAAACAGATACTCCTTCTTGGACCGGAAGCCTGACCCCGACACCCTGTCGAGGGACAGCGACAGGAGCTGACCCCGGCTGAAGATCTTGGCTCGGTCACTGCCACCCCACGTCAGGTCGAAGTCCTGGTAGAAGTTCCCGGCTGCTACTGATGAGGCAGCCGCCATGAGCAGCAAGCTCACGATCACCGCCATGTAGGAAGCACAAGGACCTCCACTTCCAAGGGCCATAATTGCTCAATACTTTGGCTTGAGAGAGAGAGAGAGATGGTTGATGTTGTGAGGTCTTTGGTAGGGTTTATGGGGGTATATAAATGCAAAGAATGGGGGGGTTGATGTGAAATATAATAAAGCAAAAAGGAAAGGAATGGGAATGATGCTTGAGAGAGAGAGAGAGAGAGAGAGAGGGAGGGAGAGAGAGAGATCAAAAGAGACGCGTGAGGCATTAAGTTGGAGAGCCAAAATTTAAAAAAAAAAAAAAAGGCTGGTGCCAGCCGAGCCAATACCATCAAAGCTGGAAACTTTTGTTTTGGGGTGGTGATGGGTTTGGGTGGCCTTTCCTCATGATTTCTTCCTGGTTTCTTGATTCCTAGGAAAAGCAAAAGGGAAAACACAAGGTGTGTCACATTTGGATGCTCACAAGATGTGGATGTGGGTGAATTGAACATGAAAGGGTAACCTAGTTAGTTAAGCATCCACATCGAATTGCACCTCAAGAAATGCAGGCATAGATTCGAGTCCCGATGGAAGCAAATTTGCTCTGGAGCGACGCAACGGGAGAGCACTATCGTGGCTCAAGAAATCAATTGCGTTCAATAAGACATAGGTCTGATAATATTTGACATGTGATATGCCAACAAAATTTCAGCACAATGCAAATTTAATAAGAGGAACTCAAAACCTGACTTGATACCATATGCTCACTTGAATGTGACATGAATTAACATATATTTTTCATGATATAACTTATCATTCACCTAATCAAAGCGAATGTGATGATAGGATAAGACATGACACGACACGAGTCGCCAGCCTACTAAAAGACTCGAACGACCAACATTGGGAAAGAGTTGCAAATTTCAATAAGATATTCGATTTCGTTCTCCTCTTGCCATTTGTTCATCTCATCACTTCAAGATCATATTTTATTAGCTACCAAGAAAAATCTCTTTCCTTGTAGTACACTAGTAAACGTTGGAGGCAATTCACATCATTTCAGTGGATTTTAACTTAACTTGGAGGAATCATTTCCACAAATAATTTAGTCTTTTTAGATGGACCTAAAGAGGGTGCATTATTTGATGGAACCTTTGGTTTTGGTGGGTTCTATTCCTTGGTTTTAATAGAAACCTGTTGTCTCATGATTTTGTTCCCAACGGTCCCATGTAGGGTCCCCCTCTTCCCCTGATTCAAAAAATAAGAGGTGGATGACAACTGGGTAAGGTATGGAATGAAACAAATGCACAGGAAGTTTCAATTTCTCCTGTTGCATTGGACCACCAATCATATGTGGTCTTGCCCATTCACAACGTGCCACATGGCAGGATAATATCCAAGTCACTCTCCCACAAAGGACACTGCTTAGGCTCATCTCCATGGACCCGATTTAAAAACCCTAACACCGAAAGGGTTAGACATTGTTTCCTTCTCGAAAGTCGCTAATGCGTGTGAATCTCACATTAGGGTTTTTCAAGGAAGTTTGCATATGTAATAATCACCTGGTCGCCACGCTTCTTGCGATTTCACTGGACACAACCCATAAAGATGCGCGTCGAGTTTCCACCCCCGTGAAAGAGAGGGAAAAGACAATAACTCAGTTGACTCAACATGGAAGCAAGATGATTCCCTCACTCGACAGAGATTTTACACGAAGCTTGTGAGAGCAATTGGAGGAGAATTAAGAGGAGAGATGGGCAACGAGGTGCCCCCATTAACAAGAGTCACGAGAGAGAACAAGAAGAGTCCATGATGATGTCCTTTGTCGTCGAGCTCAGGGAATGGATTCCCCCTTCCTATCCACTTTCCTCCTTCGCCTTTGGTTGCATTCAGAAACTTATCGCTACAGACGCGACGTCTTGTCTAAGGTGACCTCGAATGAGAAGAAGCAATTCCTGCTCTCCATCAAAATGTCAATGAGGCTCTCTCTACTGTTTCCTAGGTCTCGTATGCCTTGTCCCCCTAGCTCTATTATTTTCCCTAAGAATGCGATTAGGGTTTGCATTTTTTGCTTTCTATATTCCAAAAAGCAAGTACATAAATCTTAAAATAATCGAGATATTTCATACTATGAGAAACGCAACGAAAATTCAATAGGAAAATCGCCATAAGAAAGTTCGATCCGAGCCCGTCTATGTCTAATCGCCTTCTTGTCTTTAATCAAAAGATTAAGCCGATGATCTATCAACAAATATATGATATATCAATTGTTCTAAAACTTCTTTGATAAAAACTCACACGTTCACACCAATAACATCCTGTTATCCAATATCTCAGCATGCCAATGGCCTATAAAAAGGAAAGATATCTTGGCGTGACGATATGGACCGAGTGTATCATATGCTCCTTTGCAATGATATGTAGTTGTGAGAAAAAAAAGGTTTCGCATTTGTAAAAGAGCCTCTTTTGCCTTCGTCTTTTGAGCAAAAACCAGTATGAGACAAGTAACTGTGTTTAAAAAGAAAAGAATCAGAGTTGAGAGAGAGAGAGAGAGATAGGAACGAAAGAGTGGTTGAGAGAGTGCAGAGGAAAAGGTGGGCAATGAAGACAATATCTAACTGCCATGATAAACCCTCACTTAGATTGTAATGAAATTTTTCACAAAACGCGAAATTGAGATCTTACAAACATAATTATTGAAAGAAAATCGCAAGTTTTCAATTAAGGCCACGTATATTTCTCAATAAATGAATAATTTGAAAATTATATTTCTAAAAATGACTATTTTTATTGCATATAAAAACGACGATAATATTTATCAAAAAATTTGTTGTCAATAATAAGAAAAACCACTTTCCATTGATTAGTTATTTTAAGCAATAAATGCAACAAATTTAGGAAAATGTTTTCAAAATCATTTTTTTTTCCACAAAACAAATTAAACCTATAAAAACAGAGATAAAATGGATGGGAATTAGCTATTAACATGGAACCAATATTTTCGAATCTCACTCGGTATACACAAACCGAAAATCTCGCTCGATCGATGTAGTTTTACCCACAATGTTTTCTTCAGTCCTGTGTAATCACAACTAAATAATCTCGATTAGACATGTTTTGCAAGTGGTCTGAGAAACTCGTAAACGAGAAGGGAAGAAAAGGAAGAGCAGCGGCGTCTTTGACCAATTTCGTGTGGAAATACGCACGTCAAGGGCCAAAGCAAGATGATAATCAAAGCTACGCGACAGCAGAACGAACAGATGAAACCCGTGAAGCACTCGAGAAATGGACCATTTTCTCCAATTATCATTTATCACTATCACTATCGCTCTCTCTCTCTCTCTCTCTCTCTCTCTCTCTCTCCGGTCATTGTGATATCCCCCCATCGTAGAAAGTTCTTTCTTTATTTAAATGAGGATTCCGACAATCGAATTAGCGTTCGAAACTTTGCACCGACCCCATCCACTGTTATCCACCGAGAGATGACTTGGACAGGAACTATAATTAACTTAAAAGATGGTCGAGAAAATGGATGTTATTTTATAATTTTTGTCGGAAAATCCAATCCAAAAATTTAAACGAAAGAACATGAAGAACCCGTTATTTCACACTTCTTTTACGTGCAAATCGGAGTGGACAAACATACGAGACAAGTGATAATCATGTTAAAATGTTCAATACAAAAGCTTAAACCGATAAGTGAAGAGAGATCATAATGGTTAAAGATTATCAAGCGATTTGAAAAAATATTTCAACAGGACTAAAGAAATCATCGAGGTACTTTATGATACTTTATTTAAAATATGTATATAAGGCAGACTTTCCCATCATCATGGAAAAAAAAAAGTAAAAAGACAAAGGTTCGGATATCTATCATGGACATAAAAGAAAATTTTGTTGTTAGCCATGCTTTCTTTTTTCTCTTTTTTTATTGTTTAAGTGGGCTATATTGGGATACAGAATTGATGCTCAAGACCTGCACCAACCCCATCCACACGATGATGAACCAATTTCTAGAATCCATATGTAGAAACATGAATGGCTCGAAGGGCTCACCGCCAACACCAGCAATCTTAAGATGGTAAAGTGGCATGGTTAACAAATAAACGCCGGGAATTTCGATACACTAAATAAGCATACAATGGAAATTAGCTATCGTTAGTAAGTGTCTCGAATTACTTTCTAAACATACTGGAGACTCGTTCAGCACAGCAATCAAGATTGGAGAAACGAGCATATAGCTAGCTTGAGGTCTCTCTCGACCTTGTTGTAATCATAGCTTTCGCCATCTCTCCGTGTGATAGTTAATCATACGAGTTCAAGCATCAATGCCTACAAATTCTTTAATCATGAGCTTTGTATATAATATGATCTTGTGGTGTCTAAAAAAATTAAAAAGTGGCTTCCTCAAGTAGAATATATTCCTGGGATTATATAGAAAAGTACATCAAAGGTGGTTGTGTAAAGCTTATAATAAATCCTTCGTAGCTGCCTTAAAGCCAGCATGCGATGCAAAGGTTCTGTTGCGGTAGGAGGGATGGGCCAGCAGGAGTGAGTGGATGGGACTGTGATGGACCGAAAGAGGAACAGGATCAGGATCACCACCATCCAGATACATCGACTGAACAATGATTGACGATGCGTGGCCAGAGAAATACTGAACACGCGCCGGTTGCAATGTAGCCCTGCTCAACTTCAATTATAAGATCATCTAAGCTTCAACGTAAGATCGATAACATTTTATGTTTGAAATGAAACGAGCTCACATGTTTTGAGCGCGTGCGTGACTTGCGCAAGTGACCAAATGATATGGAAGACAGCCCTATTTCTGAGTGGGCCCGCCCGGAGTTGTTTTTGTGGTTTGGCTTGTTGGGAGGGGAATCCATTTTCCAATTGGAATTATCACAAACGGATTCCAGCCAATGATTGGAAACTCCTTCACAACCGGGGTCGTAGGTATTTGGCCAGCCGGTGGGGTTGAGCGGTGATCATTGGGTAGGGCTGGCTCCAAGGCCTAAGTTTATCGTCTCTATCTCCCATCAATTAATAATATATATTTACTATTTCGTCGGGTCGGGTGGGCACAGGATACATAACTAAAACAAACCTGTCCAGGTCCGCCCAAATCGGTCTTTGAACCCCGTGGGCTGCCAAATCCGGGAACCGCGCGGGATTGCACTTGAGGGTTTTAGAATTGGGTAATTTCTTCAAGCCGCATGAAGGCTTCACAGAATGACTAGGAGTTCAGCTCAGATGTGACGGATTTGGAATCCCTACGTTTCCCACTCAAAGTAACATTCCAAGTCCCGTCCGCCAGATTGTGAGTGGGGCCTTATCGGATGTGCTAGGAGAAAGGGGATGCATTAACAACGAAAGTAAAAGAAAACCTTTTAAGCGATGTAAGACTAGGAATGCAAGGAACACATGCTTTTTAACAAACCCACGTCTTCATTTCTAAATTTCAGGCAAAGGTGGATGACGACAGAGAACGAAAACCGCTCATTGCCCATGCCTTGGAATTCTTCCACTTGGGCATGAACTTTTGTTTTCTATGGGTTGATTCATTTGTATAATGGGCAACAAGAAATGAGAGGTTTTAGGTTTCGTTAACACACGGATTTCGCATCCCTAGGGCTCACGGGCGGTCTTCATGCCCTGTATTCTGCACGTCACGGAGAAAAACCTAATAAGAGATTTAGCATTTCATAGGGTGCATTGAACATACTAAATATATATAAGTGTCACATGTCCCGAGTGGACTCACCTTCACCGACCTATTCATTTACTAAAAACCTATACAAAATTGTGCTCATAACAGTTTTAAATTTAATTAAATGTAGCTTTCTGAGTCTGAACCATAAAATAATTACTTCCATACAAATCCTCCTAAACCGACATGAATGGTCTATTTTCAAAATTGAATAGACAAGTTTTGTCAGGTTTATGAAAATCGACTCGAGATATCATCCGACCGCAAGATACATCTTGAATTGAAATAAAGTAATCGTATATGCTTGTCTCCTCGTGGGTTTGATGGACAGAAAGATAGAGTGCATGGCCCTGCCAAAAGTCATGATTGATTCAAATACCATGAATGCATGGCGCTTCTTAGACCATAGGGGTCGATTCTAGTGTCCCCGTGATGATGAATCCGGAAGGGTTGGTGAAAGGGTCCACTTCATGGGCTCCACCGATTTTATAATTGCATGACAAAGAATAAAATTTCTTGAGCTATGTATTGATGAGAAGTCCTTAAAGGTAAGGAGAATATATTCCTCTTGAGCAATTCCGTGTCCTTCATCACTATAACTTAAATTAGGGAAACATATAGGAGGAGACGCATCCCTATCACCTATGCTTAATTACATCTGTATAACCACTTCTTGTCTCCGGCCCAAATGAAGTTTGTACAAACATTGTTGGCATGGGTATAGAATAAATTAGTACTCAAAGAATCTTTTTATAAGGAAAAAATGTCGACAATTCATCTATAATCTTGATCATGATTACTTAAGAGTGATGTCCTAGCAGCCACCCTTTTGTTTCAAAATGGAAAGGTAGTGGTTCATTCCCCACCTCTGAGAATATGGTCTTTATGATTTGATTCCAATTTTTTTGTAAATAGAGGCTCATTATTGTAAAAAAAAATAATAATAACTTCTTTGGTTTTAGTTAAAATATTTAAACATTATCCTTGTGTTATTGTATATAAGTTTAATTTGTTGTAAATGATTGAAGATAACGATTGAAGCCTATCTATACATATACTATTTTTCACAAAGCCTAAAGCTTGTGGAATTGGGGAGCCTCATCCATGTACAGACAACAAAATGAAGAGACAGTGAATGAAGTAAACTAAAGACATAAATGATAACAATTCTGTTTTAAAAATAAATTTTTTATTTTATTTTCTATGAGTTTCTGAGAAAAAATATGTATTTAATAATGAAACAAAATTTATGTTCTCGGAATAAAACTTCATTTAATAACCAAACAAAATTTCCTCCTTTCTAACAACGACAAGTGGCAACAGATGAGCAACCAGTTAGTAGCAAGGGCAAATGATGAAAAGAATTTGTATTTATTATTTCTATTCCAAAAATATAAAGATAGAAATATTTTATTTTTCATTTTTATTCCACAACTATTTCTAAATTAAAAATTTGTTCCATAAATTAAATAATGAAATTACATTATCAAATAGATTTTTGTTTCAAATTCATTCCCGACAAGAAAATTAACTAGCCAAAAAAATAATAATTATCAAGCACACTCTAATCAGCCCAAAAAAAAACCAGGTGAAATGATTTCTTATAAAGATGTTGTTAAAAGTAAAGTGACCACATGAGCTGTACCACCAACAAACTAAAATTTGTTGATTTTGACGCAAGAAGAACTACGGGTTCCCATGGAACATCTCCTCTGAGAAAGAGATAGATGAACACAAACGACTAGAAACTAATGAATGACTTTGCATCCAAAGCTCCAAGTTTCATAATAATACAGCGCAGGACATTATAGAAAAACGACATTTCCATCAACTAATCGTCATCTTGATCAAAGTCAGAGTCATCAGTCGGCTTCTCGCTCTCGGAATCACTCACCACATATCTTGTCTGTTTGCGATTCACCCTCTGAGGCCTTGCTTTCGGAGGGGCCACTTCAAGCACCTCTTCAGCATCATCACTGTTGGAACCATCTGCCTTCCCTTCCCTTCCCAGCATGGAACTGCTCTTCTTATTGAATGGAGATGCCCTCATCTTCCGTACCTTCTTTTCCGGCGAAACTCCACTGCTTTCAGCTGGCTTTAACATCTCGGTCAAGAGCCGTTGTGTCGTTCCCTGAGCTTGCTGCTTGTTGGCTTTACCTTTCTTTGTTGCTGCAGGTGGTTTGGATGTCTTCGCAGCAGCAGCTGGTTTTCTGCCTCCTTTCTTCTTTGCCACCTCTGCTTCAGAGTCCACTATCTCGTAGTCATCGCCTCCACTGTCATTACTATTTTCTTCCTCTGAAGTGTCCAAAAGGGTGACCGTGGCCTTCTTCTTCGAGGCAGCCCTTTTGCTAGGTTCTTTCGCCTTGACCGGTATTTCAGGCATTTTATCCTCTAGAGCTGCGTTGCGTGGAAAATGTGTTACGCTAGAATTATTATCACCAAGTGACTACAGGCTACAGAAAAATGATACAAGTCTCAAGTAAAGTTTGAGCAAATATGGCACCTGTTCCTCAACACATCAGGTGTTCCTTATTCACTATCTTGTGTAGCCACAGTATCTTTATAGATGGAATTGACTTTTAATTTGAACAAATCAAAGTCACTCTGGCAAAAAGCTCTCACCTGATGAATTATCTGGTGAAGATTCAAGGTTATATGCAGCAAGTCGTTCTTTTAAGTCAAGCATCTCAAAGTCCTCATCGTCATCTGAAACCGAGGCACTCTTTCTAGGCTGCACAAATGAAAACAGAAATTTGATCATCGTCAAAGACAGTTGCCTTGATTTTAATTGAAAGGAAGAAACCAAACACACCTTTGGAGCTGGAGCTTTCCTAGCACCAGCACCACGTTTTGGTTTCGCAACAGCAGCGGCATTTTCTGAAAGAGAAACACATCTACTGTCAGTGATTCGATATAAATAATAATAATGCAAGCAGTTAAGTTATAACAAAATTCCCATATTAACCTGCTTCCGATGTAATTGTTGATCCTTGAGTGACTTCTGTTTGAGCTTCTGAATTCTTAGCTTTAGTGTTATTCTGCCGAGGCTTTTTCGGTGCTTGTCTAGAGACTTTTGTGCCAGCTCCATTTGTTTTGTTTCTTGCCTTTCTCGTTTCCTCTGCTTGGGCATCAATTTTTTCTTGCTCCTGCATAGCACAGCAGAAAGCATTAATCAAAACAGAAGTTAATGGAGTAATGTCAAGAGGGCATCAAACAGAGGGCATCGAAAATCATACATCAAGTTTTTCCTCTAGAGCAGCAAGATCTTTCAACCACAAATTCTCTGGAGTTGCTTTTCTCAACTCATCAACCTCATTAACAAGCTTATCCTTATCAGCACATAACTGCTGAACTTTCTCGAGAGTCAGTGTGCCAATTGCCATGGAGAGCAGATACTCGTAATCACTGGCTCTCACTCCTTTGGTGGTGGCCTCTGAGTTCTCTTCTGTTTCTTCTGAATCATCTGTTGACCCAGCCACTGCTGGTTCAATTGTTTTAGCCTCCATCCTGAAGGGAGCAAAGCCTTTTGCTTGCAGCTCTTGGAACAAATCTGCTCTCTTTCTGTTGCTCACAATGATCTCTCCATGGACAACACCGAGAATAAACCTAACCTTATTGTCCAACATCGCTAACTTTAACTCCAAATTTTCCAGCAAAATTTTCTGCAAGCGAGAAATAGAAAAGTACTCATAATATGCTATTTGCAACCAAGTCACGTTTGAAAAGCCACAGAGCACAAGTGAATAGCTGAAACCATTTCCTCGCTTTCGCTGGGGTTACCTTTCTTTTCTCATAACACTCGAGCCTTAGGTGGAAAAACTCCTCTAGAACTGCAGAAAGAAAGATGATAAAAATGAGACATGGATTAGAATACGTATATAAGTTATAATCCTACTAAAATATGGCTGATCGTGAGTTAAGCAACAAAATTAGCATACTTTGTTCAGGGCTATCATATTTCTTGATCACTCCGTTTGAGTCAAACAGGTGCATGTTACTCGTGCTGATTGTTGAGGTCAGCTTAAATTTCTTCATTAAACCCTCTTGCTTTGCTATCATCATGTTCTCCTCTGTCAACATAACTTCAAAATGTACAGTTACATCGTCACTGTACTGCCTAAATTCCTGCAATTGGCCAATACATTTTAGCGATGATCATCAAAGACAAGTTGTGATGCACAAGGTTTTTAAAGCTCATTACCTTTACAAAAGGATCCTTCGTTTTATCTTTTTCTCCAGTTGATAATGATTCCAAAAATTCCCTGTAATCCTGTGTCCATCGACGAACTGGAAGCTCTGTTATCCTCAGTGTGGTATCATCAACTTCCTCGATTATCCCGCAAACAGTGTAGCTGACGCCGGCTTCCTTAGTGGCTGTTTTCTCGATGGTCCCTCTAAATCCACGATACCAGGGATCCATGGGCTCCATCATTTCACCATTCAACAAACGTCTCAAGTTGGCAATAATATCTCTTGGATTGTAGTTGGGGATGTAAGAACTCCATCCAGTTCCAATTCCTTCACTTCCGTTGACAAGAACCGTAGGTAAGATAGGCATGTACCTGCATTACATGACCAGTACTAGTTTAGTTTAACACTTTCATATTGGGTAAAATGAATAATAAGGGTCCTATAATGAGTAATTACCAAGTAGGTTCAATAGATTGCCCATCTTCATTTAAGTAGTTCAGGAGGTTGTCATCATCCTTTGGGAAGAGGAACCGTGTAATCGGTGAAAGCTTCGTGTAAATGTACCTAGGGCTAGCATGATCTTTTCCTCCCTGCCAAAGTGAAATGTTCCATGTAAGTGAAAAAAAAAATTGTAGACAAACTGATTGTCTTCAGTGAAATATGAAATACTCTCACCATGTTGCGGGTCCCAAATTGGCCATTCGGCATGAGAAGGTTTATGTTGTTACTGCCTACATAATCCTGTGCCATTCCGATTATGGTACTAGCAAGACTTTGCTCACCATGATGATATGCTGAATGCTCAGATACATAACCAGAAAACTGGGCAATCTTTGCTTCTTTGACGAAATTCCTTTTGAATGAGCAGAAAAGAATTTTCCTTTGACCTGGCTTGAGTCCATCGACCATGGACGGAATTGATCTTTGAAGATCAGCCATAGAAAACAATATTAGCTCCTTATTAACAAAGTCACTGTACTTGATGAGCTTCTCCTTCTGATCAAGATAAGTACCAGGCTGCAGCAGACAAATTCATAATTCCATTAAGTCAGATCTAAAAATGCAACAAGTAATTCGTGTTCTTAAAAGTTGGACAGCATTTCCAACCTCAAACTGACGAAGCCAAGTCTTCCTTGCTTCGATCTTCTTCTTGCTAAAAGCCAACTCAATTGCATCTCCGTCTTGGTCATCAACCCATACAAAATCCTTCTTGTGCATTTCAAGATTTTGGAAATATTGCTTCCCCTCTTTTGAGGTGCTCGTTCCCAACCCCTGCAGGAATCATTCAACTTTGTTACCCATTACCGACGGTTACTGAGTTATACTTAAACAATGTAGACAAACCTTATAGTACTTGATTGACCACCCACTTGCATTGCTGCTCAAACTTTCCTTCCAGGACTCATATTCCGGCATTGTATAAAAACTTAATTCTCTTCCATTTTTATGAGTGGCCTGTAGTCACAATTAGAGAAGGCTTAAAGCTTTTTTGTCCATATACCAAAAACAGTTTAGATGATCGACTTAGTTAAATCATCCCTACCTTGACAATTGGAGTGATGAATTCAACTAGGAAAGATGGAACTTTAAGCAAGGATGGCCAGAATGAATGAATGAAATTAATTAAAAGGCCTTTAATGTGGGAGCCATCATGATCCTGCAAATGCACATCCAGAAAGCAATATATACTCTTGAGACTATACTATGAGAAGCATCAACGGTAGTGGCAAATGCTTGAAAATTATACAAAACAAAATCTATATAATAGTCAAACCTGATCTGTCATTATCATCAAGTGACCATATCTTAAAGATTTGACACTGTCATAATCCTTATTTTGCTGCAGCCCAAGAATCTGCTTTATGAATTGTATCTCTTTGTTTTCCATTATTTGACTATGGCTGGCTTCCCTCACATTGAGTAGTTTGCCTCTCAAAGGAAACACACCATAACGATCTCGACCAACAACAGAAAGCCCAGCCATCTGCATCAACTTAGTTTGGTTAGCTGACTCTTTGAGAAAGTTCAGCCACAAAATTAAGAAGTTTTCCATCTTAAGCATCCAAAAGGTACCAACACTTACCGCAAGGGCCTTTGCGGAATCTCCTTCTGTCAAGATCAGGGTGCACTTATCAGAGTTTCTACCTCCAGCGTCGTTAGCATCCTCAAGCTTGGGAATCCCACGGAGGTTCTCTCTCTTCGAACCATCAGTTTTCTTTAGGTCTTTGCTCTGCTTGAAATTTGCCCATGAGAGGAGAGACTCAACAATTCCAGACTTTGCCACTGCATTATAGCAAGCATAAGCAAAAGTCGCCCAAAAATCAATCGATTAACTTCATTAAATTCACTAAAGAGTGTCCAACCTTTTTGTAGGAACTTCTCAGACAGTTCACACTTGGATCCAAAGCTGCTCTGACGAAGTGTCAAAGTTTCCTTAGTTTGAGAGTCAAATGCAGGATTGTCAATGAGGGCATTGACAAAAACCCATAAATGACTCTTCACGTTATGGGCTTTGAGGTTGGCATTCTTATTCTTCTTGTTCACAACACTCATAACATGGTTGGCAATCTGATTGGTCACATAATCAACATGTGTCCCTCCCTTAATAGTAGCTATCCCATTCACAAAGCTGACCTGTTGTAGAATTCACGATGTTAAATTCGTTCAGTAGTACTAGCTCTATTTTTGCCTGTTACCAGAAGAAAGTATCTAAAGTACCTGTTGAAACTGTCCTTCGCTTAGGCTTACACAGACTTCCCACCTCTCATTCACAGTCTCCTCAATCCTGATCCAATCAGGTAAATTTAACATTCAGATACAATCCAAAACTACAAAATGATTATAATCAAACGAAGAGAAAGGGATGAAACCTTGGGAGGGAGCTTTCTGGTATATTTTTTGAGGCAGATTTCAAGTAGAGGCCAACATATTCAGCAAATGTTTTGACAGGAACCCTTTTCCCATTCAGCTCAACCTTCACCGTCTTTCCGAGACACCCAGCCAAATCAATGACGCGCTTTTTCATCAAAGCAACCACATCATCTTCAAGGTGGGTCATGTTAAACTTTGCCAAGTCCGGTTTGAATGAGACCTTGGTCCAGTTTTCACCCGCCTTGCAAGCCTTGATCTCAGGTGCACCTTTCACTCCCATGTTCTTTGAGAAAACCTTTAAATCATCGAAACAGATCATTATTGGAGTTCGACCAAATTGATTCCACTAACCCAAAGAAAATGGTGAGAACATTCCACTGAAGACCAAAATGAGTATGTTTACTATCCTTAAAAAAGTAGCAACAACCTTGAGCAGAAACTACTACATGACATCCTGAAAGAAAAAGAAACAGCACCATTCTGTCCAAACAAGGGCAGCTTAAACAGAGACAGTAACCTTCCCATCAGAGCAATGTACATAACTACCATCAAGAAATAAACTTGAAGGAAACCCAAATCATGAAAGCTAGAGGAAATGGTAACATAGGTGCATCCAAGACACAAATAAACTGAAGCCTAACTAGTCTAACAGCTGAACTCCAATACAAAAAAGGGCAGCTCAAACAGAGACAGTAACCTTCCCATCAGAGCAATGTACATGACTAACATCAAGAAATAAACCTGAAGGAATCCCAAATCATAAAATCTAGAGAAAATGGTAACATAGGGGCATCCAAGACACAAACAAACAGAAGCCCAACTGGTCTAAACAACGCAGGTTCTTCTACTTCATAATACTTCATCATATCGTTTTTACCTGCTTGTACTTCAGGCCATTCTTGCCATCAGCCGTCTCGATGACAAACTCCGTCGAGAATATATTCGTGAGCTTAGCGCCATACCCATTTCTCCCTCCGGTCGTCTTCTTCTCGTTGTCGTTGTAGTTGCTGCTGGTCAGCAGGTGGCCGAAGATCAGCTCCGGCACGTAGACGTTCTCCTCCCGGTGCATCTCGACGGGCACGCCGTCCCCGTTGTTGTAGACGCTGATGAGGTTCCTCTCGGCGTCGATGGTCACCTTGAGGGAGTCCATCCGGGGGTCGCGCTGCTTGTTGTCGGCGGCGTTGACGAGGATCTCGTCGAAGATCTTGTAGAGGCCGGGGACGTAGGTGATGGGGCGGTGGACCATCTCGTCCCCCTCGTAGACCCAGAGGGTCTGGGTGTGCTTCTCGACGGAGCCGATGTAGGTGTCGGGGCGGAGGAGGATGTGCTCGAGCTGGGACTTCTTCTGGTAGGTCTCCTCGACGGTCTTGCCCTTGCGCGCCGCCACCGCCGGAGCGGCAGCGGCGGTGTTGGCGATGTTGCTGGTCTGGAGGGGGAGCGTCTGGGCCATGGTGGGTGTGATGCGGCGGCGATTGAGGGTCGAATCGGGGCAATCGGGGCAAAGGCGAGCGAAGTGAGAAATGGTGGCTTTAGAGAGAGAGAGAGAGAGGGAGAGAGAGAGTTTGAATTTCGAATTCAGGCGGTTGCTTTTCGGTTCTCGTAAAAAAAATTATTTTTTTATTTTTTTTATTTTTTTGGGTCGAAGGTTCTGGTAATTTCGCTGATTGCTCCTTCTTCTTTTTTATTGGGGTTTGCTTTTTTTTTGTTTTTCTTTCTTTTGCTCTCTTTACTTTTTCTGAATTTTGCGATTCACATGATTGGTTTTAATTTTTTAGGTTAACATCCGGACAAATCCCAAATTATCATGATAAATTTATTATTCATTAGTTTTCATTAAATTTTATCGTCAAATTGTTAATTTGTATGACATGTGACAGTTAACAAATATAGATTTTACTCTTTCATTATCACAAGTATAATTAGTTTGTGATTTTTCATGGTATTAATCTAATTTAATTCAAAACTAACATAGGATAAAATTGATACAAATGTAAAAAATTAGCTTTTGATAAATCTGTCACAACTCACAATTGTATCAATTTAAAAAAATTTATAATGCATTTATTTTTTTTATTCAAAACGCATGAGGCTTTAGTGATATGCAAATATGTAAGCGTATATTCACTTACGGTTCTTTTCATAGCTTTATTTTTTGATTTGAGGAATATTATAATTTTGACACTGAAAGAAAAATGGGCATCATGATGATGATGATAACAACTCAAAGTGCTTCCATTTCGATGGTGAAAGCTATTTCACTAATTGCTCATGAACATTTAGCATGCTAATCTATTTTTCTTTTCTGACATTTGGTAATAATATTCGTCCTATTTATCAAATATGCACATTACGAGAAAGAAAAATTAAAACCGAAATCATTGACGTAAATCTTTTTGGGTGATGCTAATTTCACATCTTAGGTGGCGTAAGCCGCACCCCTTTAAATTGGATTGTCTGAAATGTCTTTCTCGACCTCATTTCTCTCCCCTTTCTTTTACTCTCTTATCGAACACAACCATCATCCCTCCATCTCTATTGCTAAAACTCGCAGGTGAAATTGCCTATGTTTGCATGTTGCGTGTCATCTTTCATGGCGTAGCAGAATATAAACAAACTCATAATTGGAAAATTTCATTTGGTTCATAGAGAAACGTGAAATTCCAAAATATTTCCTTATTTTAGATTTGAAAAATGATGACTAATCATCAAATGTTGTACTTATTATCAAGAAAGAACTAATTAGAGAAAAGATTAAACTTATCTTTGCAATGAAGCATGGGAGTTGCACTTTAGTTGTTTATAAATGACACGCTGTACATTCGTGATTGCTTGATTAAGGCCATGTTTGATTCGGTTTTACAAATGGGTTTTGGGCCTCTAAAGGCCATTGGTCAAATGTAAACGCGTTTAATTCAATTTTTTGACAACTTTAGCCGAAAATTACATTTTCAAAATGTTCTAAGAGCCTTTAGCCTATGATAAGTTCAAAACTATTTTGGGAAGTTGCGCTATCAAAATGCAAGTTATATCATTCACGTGGGGGTACTGTTCATCTTCTTTGGAAAAATGAATGGAGGCCGATAACCGCCGGGGCCTAATTTGCCAAAGCTAAACCAAACCGAGGCCTAATTATAATTTTGTATGCCCCCAATTCTTTTTCATTTTGCACCTTTTTTGGCTAACCCAATTGAAAAATGACTTTTAACCGGTTTTAGAATTTGGTATCATAAAGTTTCTCACAGTTTTTATTTTCCTGCATTGAGCTTCAGCGCAAATTAGATCTCCTTAACTAAAGGGAACAAAATAAAGAAAACGATGAGAATGTGGACGTTTGCCCTCTACAAAATAAATAAATAAACGTACAGTTTTTGAAAAAAAGGGTTTGGTTTAAAATAGAGATGCTTTTGTCAATTCGATAAGAAATGTGTGAATTAAGGCTCTTTGAGGATAGAAGTAGGTCGCCCAACTAAAATTACCTACTTTCTATGTCGGAAAAGATGACTATACATTGTTTGATTGTAAGAATTATTGTGGCTCACATAATATTATTAATTAACAGTTTAATAATTATTTAAATGATATAAAAGAAATATTTGGCTATGAGAAGTTGTAACTCTCATGAAATGAAAATGTACAATCCTTATAAGGAAATTACAATTTGTTCTTACAAAAAAAGTATGAAATTAAAAATTGTGCTTTGACGAAAAACACTTATTGATAGTTTATATAAATAGAATCTAATCCTCTCTCCACCTATAATAACAAAAAAGCGTCATATTCTATCCTCCATCAAATAAAATACATTAAGAAAAAATGTGAATTAAGGGTGAGAAATCATATTTCTTCAATTTTTTGCTACAAATATTTTTAAAGATTTTCTATGGATAAAGGTATGTCTTCATCCTTCTTATTGTGAAAATCATAAAGATCAAAGATTCCATTTTTTGAATTTCCATATTAAAGAATTATGTTATCACTTACACTAATAACTCAAAAAGATAGCTCATTAAATCAAGAACTACTTTTACTGACAATTAATATAAATTGAGACCATCATCGGGAAAAACCGCGCACCGATGTAGCGCGTGCTTGATTTAGTCTCGTTTATTGAAAGAAGAACTAAAACGAGAGAGCACCCCCGAACACGCGACGAGCTCCCTCCCTCATCAAGAAGGGGCCATGGGCCTAGGTATGCTCAAACTGGGCCAAACATGGTTTGTAAAATGGGGGCAAAGAAGGCTAGATGGGCCCGTCGAGCTTTGTTCATTGCGCCTGGGCCACGGGCCCGCTTGAAATAGACTTTGGGCCGGCCCAACTAGGCCCTGCATTGGGCTAAGGGGCACGCGGCCCGATGCTAGAGTTGCGTTGGCGCTGCCAGGACTTTTTATTTGTCTCTCGTCCGACGTTCATTCCACCCGATCTTCACTTCCATAGGATGGTGGTGGCCCAAACTTTTGAGAAAGGTGGTGTGATTTCCGAAAGCGGGTCGAGATCGGCAATTCCGCGAATCAGGCCGAACGGATGGCCATGGTGAAAAGTTGCGATATCTCACTTGATGAAAAGCTCAAATCGACACTCTTCTTGAGGTGTTCGAAAGCCCGCGAGTAAATTTACATGATGCCAATCACTTGATTTGGGAAGCATGCAATCTTACCGACATCATCGAGATCAAGTAATTATGTTTAGAATTCATGATATCTTGTCATCTTACCATTTGACTTAGATAAATTAGGTGTCTATAGAAATCTCTTGCAAAGCAAAACCTAATTATACCATTTAATCATTATTTTATTATTGTTCATTTTTCTATAAAAATTTGGTCAAATCCCAATAAATAACTAGATACCTACATAGGCAACAAATAAAATACTGAATAGTGAGTGAGTATATTTGATTCATTGCCAAATGGGTTTCCATAGATTTTATCTATTCACAGTTTATTGTTTTACCTAACAAATGTAGTTTTTATCCAATTTCATGGGCTATACTATATTCATTTTTGTTCCCATATAATGTTATTAAAAACTTGTGAACCGTAAATAGACGGCCAAAAATATGATACATGCACTTTTTGTTAAGTTTCAAATAGTATTCTACGATAATGTATGCCGTGCTTAATATGTGCTCGAAATTAAGTTATCATTAGTTAGGGATATGTAACTCAAAACTTGTTATTTTGGATTATTTACTTGTTCAAGAAAAGAAAAACAAATGTAAGTTGTTTTACTATAAGTTACGTTTGGATTCGAATTGATTCTAATTCACAATTTATGAATCTATGTGATTTTCATTCAAGATTTTATCTCAATTTAACAACTATGATTTCACATTTCTCTTATTTAAATAGTATTCTACAATAATTTATGTCCTGCTTAATATGTGCTTGAAGTTAAGTTATCACTAGTTTGGATATGCAACTCAAAACTTGTTATTTTGGATCATTTACTTACTTGTTCAAGAAAAGAAAAACAAATGTCAGTTGTTTTACTATAAGTTACGATTGGATTCAAATTGATTTTAATTCACAATTTATCAATCTTTGTGATTTTCATTCAACATTTGCATCTCAATTTGACAACTATGATTTCACATCACTTTTTTTTTTCTAATCCAAGGGCACATTGCATGAAGATTCATCTATCTAGAAGCTCATGAAATACCCTACTAGCCCAATGAATTAATCAAGTCCAAACTCTTGACCTATGTAGTGACCTTAACCCAGAGCAGTTTACGCATAATTAGTGGGATTTGAATATGGGACATGCAGTTTTTGAATTGAAAATCCCAATGCCGCCACTAAATACATTAACCTAGGAGTTTAAAAAGAAGAAGACAATAGGAGCTGGGGTCCAAACTCCAGCAGTCTTCATGGCGCAACATGCACTCATCCATTGGAGCCGGGCATCACCATAAAGAGAAGTATCGAAGTCTCTGTATTTTAGCGCCCCATTCTTTCACAAATTTCTCTCTCTCTCTCTCTCTCCTCTTTGCAAATTTTTTAAGATCAAGTTTATTTTATGAACTCCTCACTTGAACGATATGTTAGTGACATTTAAAAAGAGGAAGTTAGAGGAAGTTAACCATACTAAAGGTTTATGTCGAGGGCTTCGTAAATATCGTGACATTTTCAAAAAAATAAGGATTATTACTTTGAAAAACCCAAAATTGGTATACTTATGATAAATTTACTATAAATTAATTTTTGACAACTAAAAACTCCAAACCGGTATACTTTTGACAAATTTATCCCAAATTAGTAAACTTGTTACCAATTCACTTCTGTTAGTTTCCATTAAATTTTATTATTAAATTGTTGAGTTGGTGACACGTGATAGTTGAATAGTATACCAGTTTTGGATTATACTCTTCATTTATCACGGTTATACTAGTTTGTAGTTTTTTTATTGTATTAATCCAATTTAACAGAAAGTATATTTGTCATAAATGTATTAGTTTGTGATTTTTTATAGTTAAAAATATTAGTTTGTGGTAAATTTATCATAAGTGTATCAATTTAATCCAAAAAATAAAGTGAGACTAGACATGACAGTTGTTGAAAGGAGGAAATTTTGATGGAGCAACAAGCGAAAAGGGATCATTAAGAAAGAGCTCTATCTCTCTCTCTCTCTCCTCAATTCTATTTGGGCCTTGTATTATTGGGCCCAAATAGGCCTAATTAGTTTACTTTCCATTTGGTGATATTGACCATCCTCTCCCCTCTCAAATACTCTCTGTTCCAGTTTTTTTTTTTTTACATTTTGCACATCCCCAACTTAAAAAGATCTTTTTGCCCTTATGAACACCAGAATTTTACCCTCAGAAAAATGAACCCAACGTCGAGATGTGACTTAAAATCCAATGAGATTTGCAAAGCTAATATTTATGGAGTTAACGACAATTAAATCATGATTGTTTTAAACAACGGTTTCCTTATTAAACAAGAAATAAGACAGAAAATCCCTAATTAAAACGAACAAAATCCAATCCGTTCTCTATCCAAGAGTGAACAGTCCGCGTGCCATGGGGCGTTTTGCTCGCAAGGCTTCTAGAGTTAAGCTATTCATTTTTTTTTTAAAACTTTTTAGGGATGAATTTACCAAAAGTCCTAACACTTATAAGTTTGATTAAAATTGAGTCCTTTCGTTCGCTTTATGTAATTGAGCTCATGAAAAATGTAGACGTGCCTTATTTTATTATTTTCTTAAGACATGTTCGATGACATGGCGCCCACTAGGCGCCACGTCAGCAAAATATTAAAAAATAAATAAGATACAAACAAAATTAGGATAAAATAAAAAGCTAAAAAAAAAAAAAAAAAAAACTTAAGCTACAGCCAAGCCTCACTGGTGGCTATCACCAGGAACGACTAGTGAAGGCTGCTTGTGCCTTCCCGAAGCCCGGTGACCGTCCTTAGCCCTGATTGAGGCCTTGGCAACTTGTGGTCCAAGTCGCCAAGGCCTCTTTCAGGGCCGACAAGGTTGCTAAGCTTTGAGAAAGCCTAGGCGACCTCTGTCAGCCCTTCCCGACAGCTATGGTGACGAGAGCTTGGCAAAGTTATTGGTGAGTTTTTGTTTTTGTTTTAATTTTTAGCTTTTCATTTTTTAATCTAATTTTGTTTGTATTTTATTTATTTATTTAATATTTTTTTCTAACAAGGCTCTTGGTGAGCACCACACCATCGCCACATATATTAAGAAAATAATAAAAGAGTCATATCAGCTTTTTCCATAACCTCAATTGGACGGAATTAACAGAATGACTTAATTGCATCAGTTTGAAAAGTTTTAGAGCTTGATTGCATATTTTACAAATCTTTAAGATTCGATTATATTTTCGTAATAAATATTATGACTTATAGTGTACGTATCCCATTTTATATAATTGTGTCATGTCCTGATCAATCGACCTTCAAGCACCTAAACCTCGAAAGACCGGAGTTGGGCCAGACCGAAAGTTCATACCGCCCAAAAACTATTGGGCGGGTCCTATTTTTCGGGTCGCCCGGTAATTTTGCACAGCCCTACATGTGACGAACGAATCCCTGGCGGATCTCGTTCGTACCTAACTAAAGACATTCATCCGAGAACGATGTGATGCAGTTTACACGACGGGGGCTACGGGCGTTGATGTCTTGTCCTGAAAAATCAATGCTGGGCTCCCAACATGGTCCCCAGTGTAAAAGTAGGGGTTACCAACACCATGATGATACGTGGTTGTGATCTTATGGTGCACACGCGAGATTGCCAAAAAGGCTGTTCCTCAAGCCCTAGAGCTGGAGAAAGTTACTGGCCAACTCTCCCCTAAAATCCGGAGAACAATCCAAATTTGTCTAAGTTGATTTCTTGTCCTAATTTCCATACGAAGAGCATAGTATGATATAGTATCTTCTTTAAGAATTACAGCTTTGATTATGATGTGAGACGACGAGGGTCGGTTTCTTGAGAAATCACGGAAGGTCCGGATTGATTCTAATCTTTCTATTTCTCGTCGGTCACAATGTCGTGCAAGGCTTACTTTTCAAAATAGAATTAAATGTACCCTCTTGCGCCACCCCCAATGTAGGAAAGTGACATTGATTGAGCAAGGTTGGATGTGGAAAATATATAATATGGCAAGTTTCATAGTAATAGTGGGGACCCATATTACGTTAAGGTTTATAAGATTGCGGTCATCCAAAACTCAATGGTTTTGATTACTAATTGAAGTCCAGTCGAAGAAGGCTGATAGCAAATTAAATTGTTAAATCCGATTTCGAATTAAAAGTAAATGGATTCCAATATCCCTTGAAGTCTCATGAGAAACCGAGCGACAATTATTTTGTGCTTGATGGGTACTCCTTATGCTTAGTTAGTTGTCGCCACATGTCATGTACTTCACTTGAATCCAAGCCATGAAAGCTCATGATCAATGAGTTTTATTAGGCATTTTATTAATGTGCCTTGTGAATCAAGTGAATTATTATGGTCTACATGTGCCAACAAACTTGTTAGACATTCCTTTGATGTGTCTTGCAAGTTAAGTGTCTTGTCATGGCATGTTTTGGACCATTAACTATTTTAAAATGGGACCCAAACTTTGAATTTGAGGTTGACAAATACCTCTCATGTAGACCTGGTGCTGATTTAGCGATAGTTCAAAATGCAATGGTTGAGATTGGCTCGGAAGTGGACACGTTACTCCTCTGTCCATGAACCAAAGAAGTGTAATTGGATTTGCGACTATAAGTCCAGATTCCGAGTCACGGGCTTAACCTAATTGAACACTAGCTATTGAATGACAAAAGTGAAAAAAAGGGGAGGAGCCAAACTTGGAGTTCATCACTATACTTATGTGGCAAATCTGAAAATCTCGAAACAACTACATCTTCACGGGCATCAAACTAGACTTGAGAAGAATAGTCGCAAACACGTGCTATGAACGGCAATATTACTCATTGGAGCTTGAAACCCACTGGAAAAGGGAAAGAAAAGGAGAACTCATCGGCACCCTGGACTCCATAGCGATTAGGTTGCTTTGAAAATTAATGTCGACAACTTGAATCCATAGAAAGAAGTTGCCGGCGCCATCTCCCGGGTGTGTCGAGACTCCTCTAGGAAGCTTATAGACGGATTCGTGAGCTCGATGAAGGTGAGACCTACCCTCCATGTCGAAACCCTAGCTTTGCTTGAAGCGTTGAAATGGAGTAGTTTATGAAGGGTTAAAAGAGTCGGGTTTGAGCTGAACAACTTATATATTAGTGAGAATGTTTCAAGGTGCAAAACAAATATCTCAAGGAAGTTCCACACGCTTATCAGAGAATGCAAACACTTGCTTACCAAAGTAAAGGGCCTCCGATTGGCCTATTGTGCACGTACCCATAATAAGTTCGTGGATTGGATTGTAAAGGCTTTAAGCCAAAAATACCTAATTCATGTACTTATTAGTTTTTCAATATGAATGAAATGGTACTTATTAGGGGTAATGACATAAACAATTTGATCTTTGAACTTTTAATTTGTTCAATGTGGTTCATAAACTCTTAATTTATTCAATATCACATTGCACATTGCGTTAAAGTTCAGGTATTACCTTGAACAAATTAAAAATTTAAGATTAAATTACACGTTAAATCAAAATTCAGAAATTGTTCAGGTCATTTTCACTTTTTTTTTTTAACCAAAAAAGAAAAGAAAAGAGTGGCTTAGAGGCGACAAATCCGTTTGGTCTACGTAGAGCTGATGGGATGGTGGCTAGAGTGCGCCGGGGGGGAGCGGGGGGCGTTTTGGTTGCGGAAACTCGATATGAAATTCCGTTACAGTCCCTGTCTCTCTCTCTCTCTCTCTCTTTATTTTATTCTACGCCCTACCAAACCGAAACGATGTGTCGGACCGTTCTTCGCCCGCACTCTCGCCATCACACGCCCCTCTGACCCACTTTTCTCCGGCACCAACCGGAACGGAAACGGAAGACTCTTGCTTTGTCTTTTCCGCGAAGTCTCCCTTGGATTACCTTCTCCACTCCCTCTCTCTCTCTCTCTCTTCCTCAGTCCAACTCTCTCTCTCTCTCTCTCTAGTCTCTCTCTCTTGCTGCATCTTCATTGCGAAGCCAGAGATGGAGGGTCAAGATCATGGAAAGGATCACTCTTCCTCAGGTCTCCCCCTGCTTCTGCTTCTGCTTCCCCGCTTATAATTTGCTCCTCTCTCCCGTGTCCCCCCGCTCGTCAAGTTTCGATCTTTAGGCATCCCGGCTTCGTGCTTGTGCACTATTTTTTTGTACCCATTTCTTCGTTTCTTCTCTAGATGAGGCTGCGGCCGTCTGTAGTTTTTTCTCTTTCTCTTCTCTTTCGGGTTCTTGGCTGTTGTGGGTTCTTGCTGTTCTCATTTTTTTTTTTTTTTTCGTTTGGTTTCCTGTTTTGTGGGCGCAGGACACGACAGCCACGGCGTGTATCTGTGCCACAAATGCGGATGGCCGTTCCCGAACCCTCACCCGAGTGCCAGGCACAGGCGCGCTCACAAGAGGGTCTGTGGGAAGCTTGAAGGGTATAAGGTGGTGGGTTCTGAGGAGAACCCCCATTTGAATGTTTCGGATGATGAGCATTCTGATGACGAGCAGAAAACCCCAGGTGAGCCTCCTTTATTATCGTTTGCTGTGTCTTTTGGGCTTCGGTGACGTGACTTATTTGAGGTCGGGTGTGTGTTTTCCTTGTGTTTTTTCCTCCCCTTTTCGTGGGATTCGAGGTTGTGTATGTTTGGTCAGAAAATATGTGACTAGACGAAACGGTTACAATATCGTGAAGCCAGAGTGCTCACTACAGGAAACAAGAACACTTGAGTTTGTAGTAGAAATTGTTTCTTCAATTGCCAAGTTTTTGTACAGGAGGTGTTGCTTTGTTAGAGCCAATTAGAAGTGTTGTTTTGCCAGTAAATGGTCAGTGGTGAGAAGAAAAACTGTTTTGGAATTTCAAAGGAATAAATGTGCTGGGCAGATTTTAATTTTTGAACACCCTTCCTTGGTAAAGGCACCAACGTTAATGGACAGCGGTGAGAAGAAAAGCTGTTTTGGAATTTCAAAGGAATAAATGTGCTGGGCCGATTCTAATTTTTGAACACCCTTTCCTTAGTTATGGCACCAACGTTCGTACATGAATTTTTCCTCCAGGCCCAAAAGTTGAAGAGGGAAGTCAAGTCGAACTGGGTAAAAGTGCAACCACTGAAAGATCGATTTCCATGGAGGAGGATGTGTTTTCAGATGCAGTTACAAACTTTCCAGATGGTGGATCCAGTGCACGGAGTGAAGGTCTTTTGCATGATGATGAGTCAGTTTGCATTTCAAGAAAGATATCTGACAATGATCCTACCGTGGAAGTTTCTGGTGAAAGTACAACTGCAGGTGGGTGTTAGGTGTAGATGAATTGTAGTTGATATGAGCTGATATGTTGATTTTTTATAAAATCAGGAATTTCTGCTTTTTAATAGCTTGGTAGTTGTGCTTTAGGGGATTTTAGATTAATATTAGAGACTTTATTTTGGAGTTTATGGGTTTTGCAAACATTAATTAATGGGTCATGAGGGATCTTTGTAGGAAGTCTAATACTTCTGCCTTACTCTGAGTATACTCTTTCCATTATAGGTAGTTTTGTCTTCTTGAAGAATAAAGAAACGTAGACTTGCTGTTTGTGCCTCTAAGGCTCCATCACTGCTGATCAATGAAGAGCTTGGAGTAGATGAGTTTAGTTGGATGAAGGATTTTAGATGGTTATCTTCCTTATTAAATTTATTATGGTTCCTGAATTTTTGATCTTGCGATAGATTCTTGTCTTTTAGTATTATGTTGATGCCAAACAGCATATGGTCAAAATTGAAGCTACCTCTGTATGCACTGTGCATATGTATAGTTTGCTGAGAGTCCTTGTTTTTTAGTACTTATCCTTCTGTGTTTTTCTGGTGCTTTTGAATTTTCTCTTGTTCCTTTAGGAGCTTTATATGGCGGTTTAACCGTTATACAAATGATTCCTCCTGACCATGCTTTACTTTTCTGCTTTGTTTCTCTAATATTAAAGGAATTGTGTTCATAATCTCATTTGTTATTTTCAATGGACAGAAGTTATTCCAAAAGATCCCCAATTGGTGAGCAGTAGCGCTGCGGACAAAGTTGCAGCTTCTGGGGTTACAAATGAGAAGTTAAGCAGTGAAAATAACATTCAAGATTTGTTTACTGGTCCTGCCATATCTGAGCAGGAGCAAGCTGCTGAGAAATTCTCTGATTTGCTGAATGATAAACGAAATGTATCTGTACCTGATTCGTCACTTCTACAACCTGAAGCTTCTGTGGAGTCATTGGTCGAAGTTAAAACAACGACTGATAGGGAGACGGTAAAAGCATTCTGTGAAGACGGTATTTCACAGGAGACTGATGTTAAGTTAGATAAGGGAATAACGGGCTCTCAAGTACCATGTAAAGATGAGAAAGAAATAGCTGGTGTAATGCCAAGTGATGGTGGCTTTCAATTGGGGAAGTCTGGTGACATTTTGTTCTCTGAGGTATCTCCAAGTGGTCTTGCCCCGGACTTGTCTTCTGAGCAACTGGATGTTTCTGCTGATATGCCCCAGGAAACAGTGGACAAAGCACGAGAATTAGAGCTAAGTATTCCTGTAGATCCTGTCGATAGCCATGCTAAAACTTTGGGAGAGACTGGAGACTTTCACGTGCTGACTGTACCGAAGGATATCCCTATAATAGAACATGCTGAGAAGTTCATTGAAGACTTCAAGGATCATGAAGGAATCAAAGTTCTGCAAACTGATGATTTGGGTTCATTTCCAACAATTGGTCAGAAGGAAGATGACGCAGTTCCTGTTTCAGAGGAATTTTCCAGTCCAAAGTTAAAAGTACAGGAGGTAGTTGCAGGGGTTTCTTCAGACGTATATATTTCAGAGACCAGTTCACCACAGGAACTTGAGATTCTTAAGCCTGTGGATGACGATGTGCCTCTTCTGAGCGATGTGATTTTATCTCAAGATAGTGTCAACACTCTTGAAAGTCAAGGGCTCAATGAAGTAAAGACTGCCAAAGAAGCATTAACAACTGCAGTAGAGGAAAGCAATGTGGCTATGAAAACTGAAAAGATGGAACCAAAGGACGTAGTCGATAGTTCATCGCAAATTGAAGTTCCTGTAGATGATGTGAAATCATCATCTGACCTGAATACGGTGGTTGCTCTGGTGGATACTGAAGTTCGTGAAACAAGTGGCATAACAGGTGAAATCGACAGTACTAACAATGTTATCGCTATAATTGAGACACCATGTACCGTTGGAGATGCTGAGAGAAAAAGAAATATGGATGAGAGCTTTTTTGAGAGCCAGATAATTCCTGAATCAACTGGGATGCAGAGTATTGTCCAAGGTGACATAATTAACAGCGAAGGCAATGTTCCTCGTGATCAGGGGAACCATGTGGAGGAAAACCTTGATGTTGCCGGGACGGATGTTGCAGAAGGACATGTTCTGGGAAATAACACAGAGAAAGAAAATGCAGCTGAATCCACATCCATAGGTAGCCTTCAGGGATGCGAGGACACAACAGAGAATATCATACATAACCCGGAAAACAAGTCAGAAATCATGAACGGAGCATCGACTACCCAAGAAGGTGTGAAGGAAGGTGAAAAAAGTGGCGAGGTTGAAATACAAGGAGCATGTGATACTGAAGTCAGCACATCAGTGCATGAATTATCTCATGATGGGGATACCGGAAGCAAGGAACTAACATCTGAAAAGCATTACAAGAAAGAGAATCTGCTTTCTACTGCCACAGCAAATACAGTCACCAGTGATATCAGTGTTCCTGGACTTAGTCCTCCATTGCAAGATGAAAGCGTCGAGAAATTTGTTGAACAGAAACTTGCTGGATCTGTACAAGACACGTTGGTAGATTCAAGGGATAGCTTAGAATGCAACTGGGGATCTGTTTCAGGTACTTACTACATCTTTAAAATGCGATGAGCAAGCCTTATAAAAGCTTTTCACTAATGCTTCAGTTATGTGTGGGTATGGCTTGACTGCGAGAGTGTTTAACCTCTTCAGCCTAGGAAGTATTTGACACTGCATATGTTTCAGTAAAATTAGAGATCTATATTTGGCGAACTTTGTACTTGTCTTTCTGCAGTAAACAAGTTACCCTATTTGGTTATTGGCGATTAGTTTCTCGTGATCTTTAGAGGCAGCACATCAGCCTTCTCAATTTACTGTCACATATCTATATTTCGCTTGGCATTTTAGGAACAAATGCTGTCTTGATAATTGAAATCCTGGCAAAGATGCTAGCAGGAACTATGTGCATGTGCTTCAGTTCTGGCAATCTTGCCGGAACAGGTGTGCACAGCTCTTAGGCAATTGATTTGACAGCGCAATGCAACTTTGTATAATTCTTTTTGAATTGCTCATTTTGGCATATTTCCAAGTTATTATTGCTTTTCCAATTCTAAAACAAAAAAAAACAAAAGAAAGTACATTCTGAGGCTAATGTTCTTGCTCAGCTTTGTCATGCAACCGGCTTAATTTTTTCTGAAGAATATTATCTTTTCTTTTGCGAGTTAGTTCTTGCCTAATTGTTATTCTTGTATTTGAATTGTGGATCAGTGCTTTCTACTCAGTCAGATCCACCAGTTGCCATGGAGCCTGATGTTTCTTCACCAAAAGAGCCCCAATCAATGACAGATGCTGCAAATTCAAACCTGAAGTTGGAAAAAACTGAATCAGGTGGAAAAAATTCGGAAAAAACGGATGTCTTTGAGCCACCATCCTTCATGACACTGGTTGAACACACCAATAGCCAGAATCCTGCAATTTCCATGCAAAACATTGACCAATCAAAATCTTCCTCGGAGCAAGCTGGTTGGTTCCCGTCCCTCCCACATGCAGCGAATGACTCTGAAGGAAGGAAGAAGAATGAAGAGATCATTGCCAAAGTCACCAACTGGAGTGCAGGGAAGCAACATTCCCCTCTGAAGACCCTGTTGGTGGAAGCTAACCGTGAGAGCAAGCTGAAGTCAGCGAGCCCGAAAGAAAGTTCAGCTCCCATAGCTGCGAAAGATGATGACGGAGCAAAAGACAATGATAAGAATATTGTTTCGGCGACGACAGTGAGCTCGATTTTAGGTTCTTCTGAAGCTGTTGATTCGGGGGCTGCTGCGAAAGAAATGGACCAAGAATGGAACTCTCCTGCAAGATATCCGACTGACATCAAAAGAGAAAAGAGGAAGGTCAAGGGAAGGCCGTACTGGGCGCAGTTTATGTGCTGCTCTTCCGTGAATTAGACATCTTGACAGGTCAGCTCATCGAGTAAGTATCTTCACGAGGCATCGCTTCTTGTGTTATCGTCCTAGGAAAGTGTAGTGCTATATTAAACTCCATTAGATTTGCACGCTAGGGTTGAATATAGCTTGTTTCTGGGTCACTGTATATTGCATTCCGGTCAATCTTGATCGTAAATATGTTCCCCTGGTAGATGACATTGATGGATAGACATGTCACGAGTCGGTGTGTATGGTGACTGAGAACTGGAGGAGCATGATAGCTCGACGGTGCTTAATGTGCGGCGGCAATATACTCTTCCTCGCGCTTGTGCATTAAAAGTTTGAGGTCGTGTAGTTTCTTTTCTTTGCGTAGCATGATGTCGGGATTATCGATGCTTGATCTTGATTGTGCGAAAGCTGTAGTTACTCGAACTACCCATTTCGATTCTCTTTTCGCGATTCGTCTGTGCTTTCATGTCTCTTTGTTTGTCAATTTATGGCTAAAATTCCTTTTTGATTCTCCCATGAGATTGAGATCTCTGTCAGTTTCTGAAGTTGGATTCTGTTTTGGCTGAAAGATTTAAAATTCACTCAAAGATCAGAGTCATGGCTGCGTTCGGGTAGGATGGTCGTCCCATGTAGCGTTGGGACTAGGAGCAGTCCTGGGATGGGACTAAGACTAAGTATAAATCCAGATTTAGACTAGAAAGATGATGACGAGCGGCGGCGATGATCACGGCGACGATCGAGGTGGTCTTGTTTCTCAAGGCAACCGCCCTCGTGACCACCTCTCTCATCCAGGAATCTATGTGGACCGCCCGATTGACAATGGGTGTTGTGCCTCGGTGATCGACCGTTGCAGTACGGGTTCCTAATCCGCACGAACTCGATTAGTTGTATCACCAGTCGCTGATGTTTTAATCTTTCCTCTTTCCGGCCAACGATTGGAGATGTTTTTGTTGTTGCATGAACATGTCGCCAATCCGAACGTGTGAGATCATCAAGTCATGTGCGATGGCCTTACAAGTATCTTGGGTTGGTCGAATTTTTTTATTGGGAAAATTACTTAAATTATACAGACGTCAATTTGGTCATAAACTTTTTGATCTCGACAATTTACTCTCAAATATTTGGGTGAAATTCCAATGTAGTCCTTCTATCCAATTTCCATCCGGGATCTTTGATGTAGTGATCTAGTCATTGCTAGTTGTCCTATGTGGCAAACCACCACATTAGTGATGTTTAACGAAAATTGATCGGAAGAACTGTATTGAGATTTTGTGCAAAAGTTTAGAAGTAAATTGATAAAATTGAATAGTTGAGGACTAAATTAAAATCCATACAATGGTTGCACGACCGATCAGAAAATTTCCATGTTTCGAGTCCGCACCGTATAAACCTTATCGTTGCTGTGGCTTTGGCTGGGGATCTGCGGCAAATCCGCTAATTTGAATTTTAAAAAATTTGTAGGAAATTACCGGAAATAAGGATAACATTAATTTCCAATATTTGGGAATATTCATAGCTGTAGAAAATAAACGCAAAAGTCCTCCCTCATGTTGATCTTCCTCGGGGAAAATACAAATTATTATGATCATAGGGGAGCTCTCTCTCCAAAATAGGAAAGAAAATCTTCTTCGTTTCCTTCCTCCAACCTCGAAGTATCTTTTCCTGCTTTTTTAAATTTTCCAAGAAACGACAAACCCAGTAATCCACAATGCACACTTATAAGTTCCACCTGAGGTTGATGAGGCAATTGAATCATCAGCAGCAGATCACGCCATTGTAGCAATCGCCAGAGGTAGCAGTTCCTGAGGTAAGTGAGGAGAGTTGTACACGCACTGCGGTGAGAGAACACATTGAATTTCAATATGTAGTTTCTCTTTTGGATGTCTGCATGCCTGTTGTGTCAAATGCCATTACAGAAGTTGCGGTTAATAAGGTGGGATTGATCAAAACACCAATCCATCCAGCTTTTGATCGCTCTTATTTTTGCCAAACTTCATATGATCCGGGTGTAGAGTTAGGAGAGGGATGGAGGAGAGTAGAGCTCGCTGTGTGTTTTGTTTCACGCGGATCACCTCGTGCAGTTCGAATTAGAGAAACGAATGTGAGGGCTTAGGAGCCATGGCGATGCAGAATGCGGATACATAAGAGTACGAAAGTCGGTTTTTGCTTACAAGTTGAAGAGCATGTGTATGAACAAGTGCTCCAATTGTGAGATGCAAGATAATAATGATCCATTCAGGAACGTTGGCGGGGTTGAATTGTTCGAACCTTGGCTAAAACTGGTAGCCGACAGCAATGGACTGACCGGAGCATAATGTTAACGGCGATGGATGCAATGTGGCTACAGATGGGTAAAGGAGTCTGAGGTTTGGTGCGAGCTTTGATTGGCGGTCACGATAGTCTCAAGGAGCTTGATTTGCACGTGAAATCAGGCTTGAAATCATGATTAAACAATCAGATTTATTAGTAATTAATGGCACTAGACTGCGGTCGTTAGGGGATCCGAGGCCTAAGCTTGATTAAATCTGTCTAGTCACTATGGACAAAGTTGATCCTTTCTCATCCAAATCTCTCCAATTATTTTATGCTCATTATCCTCACACTCTCCTGTAATTCCACAGGCAGGGATGGATCCTTCCACCCCAGAATCAGAACAAGGAAACATGGACAAGCCCAGAGTAGCATGTGAATTCCAGGAGCCTCATTCAAATTGTGCAAAGCAGCCTCAACTCAAAGCACTCTCTTCACACAACGGCGGAAAAGTCAAATCAAGCAAGCCCAGTTGGAGAAAGAAGATTGGCATGATTCTGAAGGCATTGAAGTTGCACACGAAGAAGCCAATAGCAGGTGCCGGAGGGGAAATGGTCAGTAGGGAGATGAATTTGCAGTTGAAAAGAAAGAGAGGAGAGAAGCGCGAAGTCAAGTCGAGACCGCACCACCAGGGAAGATGTACACGTGCTTCTGTAGGAGGAGAAGCAGAAAACAGCAGGAGGAGGTTGAAAGAATGGGAGTTACAACTGCATCAGTACAATCTCCTGTCATGGTAAAGCTCAGTTGGATGAGGAACAGAAGTTTTGTGGCTGCCTCACTAGGGTTAAGGAACACTTTTCAAGGAATTCAAGATGGGGGTTTTCTTTGGTTTTCTGTTACAAATTGTCAATCTAACAGAACAGACCATACCAATGTATCCTGTTCAGAATTTGACATGCTCCTAATAAAGTGCCAACCACCAATTCCTGATGTGGAATCATCTATCCTCTCGCTAGAGACAGCCAAAAGTTTCAGACAGTCGAAGACCATATCCAGTGTTTCCTAAAAATGGATTACAATTCATGTCTACACAGGCAAACTTTACTCTGAGAACTCCCAGTTCTCACTTAATCTTTTGTAGATCACTGAGTACAAAATGCATCAGTATTATAAACAATTCCTACATTGAGAATATTCATCCTTAACCTCCGGTTACTGGATGTATATATATCTCCTCCTAAGGTTTTATTTCCAAGGAGTTCTTTTAGTTTAGATGTGTAATGACTTTACGTGTTGGTGTGATTTCATTTGAAACTTTTAAGTATCTTTGTACATTGAAAATATGATACTGCAGTATAATTGGATCTCTATGAGTTTCTCATAACATCATCTGCTGCTGTTGACCTGAAAAACATTTCTATCTCATCCAGCAATCTCTCGTTGCCAATTTGAAGTCCTCCATAAACCTCTGCTCGCTGTGAATCAGATGTAATCAGATCAATGAGAAAATCAATAGTTGCTCCCGTGTCATCATCAACGGCTATAACCTTTTTTGGACTTTTCTCTTTGCTTTTATCTTTCATGTTTTCACCATACGCATGAGTCCTGGATTCCTGCATAACATAGATTTATCGACTTATTGGTAATGTATTACCTTTCCTAGCATTCTTCAAACAGTAGTTGAAATCAACGTTCACTGTCCACTCAAGTTGTGTAAATCTAGCGATCCAGAGGAGAGGAGAAAATGTGAAGATTGGAAATAAGGAAGCTACTCAGACGCAGGTTAGTACCAAGCTTATGGAAAACATGCCTAGGGGAAAGTAACACCAATGGCGGAGCAAGATGAAAAGGAAATAAAGTACCTGAAGCAGCCTGTTTAGGTTAGCCACATGATCAGCACTTAGGAGCTGAGAGTTCAACAGCTCACGGAATAGGAGGAAAATCTCTGCACTCAAGTTACTGCCTTTGAGGTTTCCAAGTATACCGGTCAAGAAAGTATCATTAAACACAGACCGCATCCATTCTGGAACTCTAGGTAGCTTCAGCAGTGCTACAGCCACAATGACAGCAGCCTTGTGGTGATTAGTGGAAGATTTAGATGCTAAAGACGGGGCTGCCAGAGATATCACCAACTCTTCCAAAATCAGTCTGCACCACATACTTCTCCTGTTGAATATTTCTGCTACTTCCTGTATTTCCCACTTCAAGATCATTGCGAGGCAAAGGCTACTGTTTATCACCACTCTGGTATCATTGTACAAAAGCAAGCCTTCCAATAGAGCCATCAGTGACATCCAATATTTATTCGTGCATTTTAAGTCCTGATGCTTGCTGTTTCTCTGTTCGGATAACCTGACAAACAACTCCAATAGACAGTATGAAGCGATGAGCTTGACAAGGGGAGGTCCGAAATGCATCAGCCTGCACAAGTCATGGCACTTGATGCTTAAGAAAGGACGCGACTCGGTGCACGTTGATTGACCAATCAGATTATCCCAGTCCACTGCACTCGGTAACACAGCATGCATGCTAAGAAAGGCATATGTCAGTACTTTTTCTTAAGGAGGAGTTCCAATTTGGGACATCCAATCAAATAGCTTACTTTTTTCTTTGATAAACTGAAGAGTTCAGACAGCTAACCTTTTAAAAGCAAAATAGTGCAATAATAGCACAAGTATCAAAGTTTCTCCAGCCTTTGTTCCCTCATCAATGTTATGCATTGCTGGTGCATTCGGACAGGCCACAGGAATAGCACTGGACAAGGTTGATGCCAATGAAGTGTTGAGAAGAACAGTTTTTGAAGTCTCCACTAGTGCTCCATTTGTTGAGTGATGCAAAACCAAGCACAAAATGCCAAGAATCAAGCAACAAGTAGAGCACTTTCCTAGGTCACCCGAGTAAATCAAGTGTTCCATCAGCTATATATAACAAAAAAAAAAAAACAGTGGAGTCAGCTACCCTGCGTTAATAGTGAGATCTGGGGGAGAATTTATACTAGGTGGAGCTATCTAGACAGTCACCTTCATGGCAACTGCAACCCAAGCTTCATCATCAGCAAGAGCATCTGAGTCAACCGAACTCAATATGTTGAAAATGAAAACTGCTATGGCTGTGTATAACTCTGAGGAAGGGCTTGAATCATTATAGAATATGTGAATTGCCTTTGCTATTCCATTCAAGCACAATTTGTTAGAAGCCTCAGGAAAGGTACGTATGACATCTTCCGTTAGACTCAGTACTGAAGTCAAGTAATTCTCCTGGTTAATTTCCGTAACGACCTCTTCAAATATGTATACAAAAATTTTTGCAGCGTAATTGTCTTCTGCTGCCACCAATTCTGCAATCAATTGCACATCCAGACCACGACCCTTTCTTCCATGGACAATTAATGGGCAGTCAGATGTGGGACTAATTCTGCAGAACTTCAAGATCTGACAAGACAGTGATTCACAGAGTTTCTCTTGTTGAAACAACCATTTAAGCGACGTAGGGTGAATACTAGCAGACAGCAGATCCCATTCTCTTTTGGTGACTAGTTGAATGAAGAGCCTCTCAGCTTCTGGACTATATGGTATTTGGTAGCTCATCTTGGCAAGACCCCTATACAGACTATATAGAGCAACTAGTTGAATGACAGTCGACGAACTCATAGATGGGCATGTCGGATCACACCCATTGACGAGGATAAATTGTTCGATGGAAGCTAAAACTATTTTATCAGCTGCAAGCCTGCCAAAGATGCTTATGTTAAGTACGGTATAAGAATTTATGGATTACACTAGAATAATCATTGGACATATTGAAACCACACATATGCATCATATGCCTAGACACATGCATTCAGGATAGGCAGGCTAAATACCTTTCATCAAACAAAGAACTGCAATACAAAATTCGTAGGGCCGCAGATTGACAAAAGGATAACTGCAGATTATGGGAGCCCTGTTGCCCTAGCAGAAACAGCAAATCATTTGGATCAGATGGAAGGTAAGACACAGCATCCCTAATGTTCTGCCCACAATCATCTCCAAGTAGAACTTCAATGAGTGAATTCATCATCAAATAAATTCGGCTTTTCATTCTCTCTGTTGGATATAAAGCCAAACAGCTGAATGAGAAGGTGAACCAAGAACTAGAGATCAGGTACTCTGTGAATTCACTGGTTTGGTCATCATAGCTGTGAGTAAGTATTGCATGAAAAATATCAAGAACGCCCAGGACAGTCTCCTCCTCCTCCTCCTCTTCTCCTTTGATGGATGTCCATAGCCAAGGCAATAGCCATCTTCTACATATATCAATGACACAATGTTGCAATCCATTCTTGTTGGAGTTGTTGACAGGGTAACCTCCATAACCATAAGCAAAGGCCTCTTTTAGCAGAAGCAAGGCATGCGGGAGCAGGTCTGTATGCTCTCCAGTGGTGCTTAGACAAGCTAAAATGGCATCTTTTGATGACTCTTGAATGCATGTTATTAGATTTAAGACATCATGAGAAGATGGGGAATTCATCATACTCATCAAGATAGAGCATACCAGCATGAATGATTCTGAAAGCATGCCAATTTCACCATCATTATATCTTCTAAGCATCCTTGCCAAAATAGCAGCTAGTTGTTCACTTTGTGAAGTTGATGCCACTCCAGGGCAGTTAGAAATGCAACTAAAAATGAGCTTCAGTAGCTGAAGCTGACTGGGATGAAAAGGCACATCAGCAACATAAGCGAAGACAGGAATTAGAGAGGCAAAGCCGACTGCAAGTCTCTGTGTAAAAGCTTGTCCAGCATTTGACAGGAGATCAAGAACTCGAAGGCTAGAGCTGACCATGGGATCCTTGCATTCTATTTATCAATGGACAAAATCAATCCTTTGTCATGAGAATGGGAATTTCCAATTATAGCAGATTAAGGTATATAAGAAATATACTTTAGTTAATTCTTAAAAGAAGGTAAAAGACACTCAAACATCCCAAGACTCTGAAATATTTCTTTTCTTGAACCTGGAAATGCCAGAGACCATGTGTGCCGTTTCCTCATGAAGAAACAACCACGCAATCTACTTGGATTTCTGGAGGATCTCCCAATATATCATTCAGGAGTACTTTTAAAGTAGAAGAAATGAACAAACGGCTACTTTCACCCACATAAACTTGCCAGAAGGCCATTGGCATCGAATTCATGATTAGGAAAGCTAATTGCTAATGCCTTTTCTCATGTATGACAAATGGCACAGCAATCATCAAGTAAAAGATTACTTGCCTGATAACCTGAGAATTTCAAATACATAATCTGCAATATTTGCTTCCACCAATTGTTGAAACTGCTTGACTGAATTTAGTTCACGTAAGTAGTAGGCGATTAACTCTAATGTGCTCATTTGGACTTGGCCATCTGATGATAGCAATGGACATTTGACGGCCTCTGAAAATAAGTTGCAGGGGGAAGAGATATCTGACAAATCCTCTGTAAATTGTATGAGACTATCAGCTTCAACAGAACTCAAGTTGCTCGTATAATCATCATATGGATCTCTGAGAAACCCTCTCTGAACCAGCATCGACAAAAGTGCTAACCAAGAAAAACGAAATTAGCGGTGGGTGATAAATGTTCATATGTATTGGGATTCTGCTAAAATAGATGATGATGCAGATGAATTGTCTCAAATGGATATAGCTAAATTCATATGATGGCGATCAATCAAATGATAAACTGTCAATCTAATGATAGATAAGCATTGCTGCCAGTTGCCAAAACCTCACATAATAGGCATAACTCGAAACACAGTGATTTTAACACGCTTTCAAGTAATACAGAAGTCGACAAACCTACACAGTTAAGGCGAACATCATCACTTTGGGTCTTCAGCAGGACATCCAACGACAGATGTATAAGCTTGGGACTACAAGTAACAAAAGGATCATTTTTGTCGCCATCCCCATATTCCCACTGGAGGACCGACAACTTGTACAGCACAAATAGTATCTCCCCCTGGATATCATCGCTGCATGGATGGACAAAATTAGCAAAACATTCGAGATGTCTGAACACCATACGCGTGAGAGTATGTATAAAGTCCCTATCTCTCATCATACATTGCTTGTTACCTCGGCAGCTGAAGACCATCCATAAGATGAACAACGAGGGTATGTTGATCTTTGATCGAGGCATAAATATCAGTTGTCCCATGGTTTAGAATGATTCCAAAGCAGTGGAGCTGCAATTTGAGGGATGCGACGACATTAAGATGCATGAAATTTCTGTCCAGTTGCTACCCTATTGCCCAATGCAGAACATCTTAAATTGAAACGACCTTATCCTTCGGGAAAAGGAGCAAAATCAGTTCATCAAAGAGGGAAGAAATCAAAATTTCACAAACGCAGAGGAAACGGAGAGGAGAGAGATGCGAACAGGAAAACAAGCGAACGGCTTCACGACAACAGAAGGAACCGAAAATTCGCGTTTCAGAGCTCAATCGGACAAGCAATCCTCCTGTTCGTCGTTTTCTCATCACTCGCCAAAGGAACTGAACAGCAACGACATCGGAGCCTCGAAGCCGTGCTTACCATGTAAACCTGGCGCTGACTCCACCCCAGCGCGCGAGAACAGAGCAGGTCCGAAACCCTAGCCGCAAACTCGCCGGCCAACCCCGACTCCCCGCCGGAGCCCGACAGGAGGACGACCAGGTCGATGATCTGGCGGGCGATGGGCTCGTCGTCGGAGGCGGAGAGCGCGTGGACGAGAGGGGAGACGAGGAGGCGGGCGTGGAAGGCGAGGAGGGACCGGAGGAAGGGAGGGTCCGAGAGGGCGCGGGAGAGCTGGGAGAGGGCGTAGGAGACGTGGACGGTGGGGGCGGGAGGGTCGGCGGCGAGGAGGAGGTTGGAGAGGCAGAGCAGGCAGATGCCGCCGCCTTGCCGGGTCCGGAGGTTGAGGGACGGCCGGTGGCCTCGCGAGCAAGATCGCGGCGGCGGCGGCGGCGGCGACGACGATGAATCCTCCGCTCCTACTTCTTCGGCTTCTTCGGCTTCGTCGGCGAGCTCGGAGTCTGGTTCTTGCGAATCGTCGAAGTACATGGTCGTTCAGAGAGAGAGAATTTGAATTTAGGCGCGAGGATGCAGATTATATAGTTTTTCATTTATTTTCTGATAAAAGAATATATTTATTTATTTCTTCTTCTTCTTTTTTTAATTTTTTATTCCAATATTGATTTGAGTAAGGATGGGCAGTGCTCCTCATGTGAATTTTTCGATAAATTAGAACAATCGTAATTGCCGATTCCATAAGATAAAAGTAAATATCGAGCAACGGAAGAGTAGCACTTGCATATTGGTGGGGTGATGTGGTCGTCATTTTCGTGTAATTATTGATTTTATATTGAGTGTGTAGAGAAAATGCTAGAATATAAAGGGAAATTTTTTAAGAAAATCAGAGAAATCATCCACAATATTTTCAAGAATTGTAAAAAAGATCAAACTGAAAATTAGCAATTCTAATGGCAAAATTGTCCCTAAAAAAAACGACTTTCCAACTTCCGAGTAGCCAACAACCAGGAAGAAAAAGAAAAAAATGAAAAGCAAAAGAAGAAAAAATGAATTAGGTTTAATTCTGAAATTGTTCTTGAAAACAAATAAGTAACTTATTTTTATTTTGGCTTGATGAGGCTTTGTCTTGCCTCGGTTGAGTGAGTGGACCTCACCCAAATCCGAGAAGGTCAACCTCATGATAGCCTAGTAAAATTGAGCCTTGCCTAGCCACAATGAGGAGCCAATGAGGCTCGGCCTCGTTAGTACTCGTTTAGCTAGTTGCCGGTTACGATCAAGGCCAGCAACCAACTAAAGAAAGAAGAAGAAGAAGAGGAGGAGGAAAAGGAAAAGGAAAACAAAAAAAAAAAGAGAAAAAAAAAAGAATTTGACTTAATTTTGAAATTTTTTTGAGAATAAAGAAGTAATTTTTTATTTTACTTTTTGATTTCATTCCAAATCTATTATTATGAACAAAAAAATTATTAAAAAATTATTTTTTTATTTTATTTGGAAAATAAAAGAAAAGAATCAGATTCCATTTAACATGTTATCAAACAAACCTTAAGTGTTTAATATCAATCGTTCTTCTATTCTATGGTGGGTCCCTTTGGGATTTTTCATTCATTTCAGGCTCGTTTGAATTTTGATTTTGACCAAACTATTTAAATTTTGATCTCATTGAATTTATTTTTCGGTTTTTTCAGGTGTCGTTACAAACGGCATGTCTAGATTTGACTACTACGATTGGTCTTGACTGAAAATGGCAGAGGGCGGAGGGTCTAGCTGTTCTCAATTGAATCGGCCGGTATGGTACAATTTGGAAAACATTGATTATAAACAGTAAATACATGGTAAGAGCTCATCATGCAAGTTGAGGCCTAAGGTTCTAGCACACTTTAACTTTTTCTCCAACCTTTTTTCCATCTTCAAGTTAAGAATCAAAGGATCCTCGGAAAAAAAAAAAAAAAAAAAATCGGGACGGCATCATTTCTTTAAGGTGCACGAATCCGATTTGAGGACATCGTTTCGTGAGGGCCGGCCTAGATGAAATCGTGCATTAGATGACATGTTTATAACTCATGAGACATAGCTCGTGTAATATACATATCATGTATATTTATTGTACTTTCCTCCATACGCAAAATGATCAGGAATTTCATATAAGACTTTTATATATGTAAATGCTGATTTAATTACTCTATTTAGAGTGATTTGTTTCATTGAAAATAAATGATTTAGAAAATATTTTCCTAAAAATATCGCTTATAAAAATGATTAAAAGAATATTGTCCCTTACACATAAATTATTATTGATAATGAAGATATTTTTTTGATGATTATTTTAAATGTTTAATTTTTAAAAAATATTTTTGAAACCATTGTTTTTGGGAAATGATCTGGTGCCTTAGTTAATTGGAATTAGGGAAAGATTTTTATGTTCTTTTTGTTAGCAAAGGTAGGAGAGAAAGAAAAGTCTGTGGAAATGGCGGGTGGGGCCGGGATGCAGAAAAAAAAAAATCCTGGAATGAGCAAGAAAAGGATAAGGGCAAAAATGATTAAAGCAGATAAATAATAATTTTCCATAATCAACTTCTTGCCCCCAAAAAAATCATAATTTACCTAAACAGAACTTTCCACCGAAAGTAGTTAATAACCATGCAACGCGTATGCATGTCACTGACATAAAAAGGAAACTAAAGTACAGACTTATATATTAAGGGGGATCTATAATTTTTGATGAAAATTCAATTAAATCCTTAAATTTTTAAAAAGTGACCATTAACGACGCGAGTGATAGCATTTTTGACCATAAATTAATTTTTATAAGAAAAAAACTCGTTTGATAACGACATAAAAGTTTTATTATTAAAGTAAAAATTTATTTGATAAAAAAAAATTTCATTTTCCCATGGTGCTCGACAATGTGGGGGTGGGGTGATGGGTGGTTGGCGATTGGCGGCCGATGGGTGGGGTTGGCGGTGATCGGCGTATGAAGTAAAAAGAAAAAAATTTCGATTTCTATTTCGGGTGAAAAGTAAAATTTTTTTGTTTTATTTTTATTGCAAACCTATTTCGAAATAAAAATTTGTTCTTAAGAAAAGAAATAATTTTTTTGATTTTTATTTTAGAAATAGAAAAGTAAAATTTTTTAAATTTATAATTTTGAAAAAAGAATTTATAATAAATCTATCCTAATTTTTTTTTTTTTGGCTAGAGTCCTGAAATAGTAATTTATTCCAAAAATAAAATAATGAAATTTTTTACCCCCGTTAAAAAAAAAAAAAAAATCGTCTCTCTATATAAACTAATTTTTATTAAAAGGAAAGAAAGTCAAAAAATAATTGTTTTGAAAAAATTGTTAACTCGTTCTCATGAATTATTTTTATAAATAACTATTTAGCACTAATATTCTTAATAAAGTTTAAGCATACACATAAAAAATTTATTAAGTTGATGCAATTAAGTCTTAAAATTTATTAAATTGATACTTTTAAGTCAAATAATTAAATATGAAAAAAGAATTTATAATAGAATTTACACCTAACTCTAGGGATCCCTATCCTAATTTTCAACTTTTTTTTTATTTTTTGGCCAGATTCCTGATTCCTACCTGACGAAGAATGCTTATCATTATAATTCCTTTCGTCGAAATGGAGAAAAACGCCTTTCTTTTTTTGTTTTTTTTTCTCACGAAAGACCTGGTCGGAACTCCCGCGAAAAGCGTGGACGGTTCGACTCACTGAGTCGGGCACCACTCGCATCCGTCTTCTCCACGAGAGAGAGAGAGAGAGAGAGAGATCCTTCTGGAAGCGTCCCGCGAATTCAGACGTTAGGAACTCTCTAGACTCTCTGTCTCTCTCTTCCTCCCCCACCTGCAACTCTCTCTCCATAAATCCCCCTCCTTCCCCGGCACTCATGGCTGATCAAGAAGCACAAGAAGCCGAAGAACAACCTGCATTCCATTCCAAGAACCTGCGTTCGCTTCCCTTCGGACCGTTCCTCCGTTTCCCGAGCCGATCCGACGCCGCTCGCCATGGACGACGACTTCGAGTTCCCAGCTTCGAGCAACGTCGAGAACGACGACGACGACATGGACATGGGCGGGGACGTCCCCGAGGACGACGCGGCGAGCCCCGTCCTCAAGGCTGGCGAAGAGAGAGAGATCGGGAAGGCGGGGCTCAAGAAGAAGCTCGTCAAGGAAGGCGAAGGCCGGGAGACCCCGAATTCCGGCGACGAAGTCGAAGGTGCGTCTCCCGCTCCTCGGTTGACCGATGATCGATGGGCGTGGCTTGGTTTTGGGATTGTTTAGTCCTTTTTGGGGTCGTTGACGATGATGGTGACTGACTCCCTCTCTGCGCAGTGCATTACACGGGGACTCTTCTCGATGGGACCAAGTTCGACTCGAGCCGCGATCGTGGGACGCCGTTCAAATTCAAGCTCGGTCGAGGTACGCTCTTCTCCAGCATTTTCACTCTCTACCCAGAAATGATCAGTGATCACTTCCTTTGAGATGGATGAATGCACGGAATTGGTGACATCATGGAAATGCGCACTCTCTTAGGAACGTTTTGAGGATCGAGTCGCTGAAATTACACTGGTTGGAGGACTAAAAATGTGGACTTTATGTCTTTCCGTTTTACGTACTCCACACATGGGTTTCTTCCGAGAAACGAATTTCGAATTCTTGCTGGATGAGAAGATTTGGATATCAATTTAGACTAATGGGTTCAAATAAAAAGTCGCATCACACCTTCGTCATCTAGCGATCTGTTCAGTTTGTAGTGATGTATGCTTACAGTAATTTTTGCTGTCCTGCAAGTGTTATTTACGAGACCGGTCCCCCAATCGATGCGAATCATTAGATGAAAAGGGAAAAGGCGTGATCCGTTAGATCTGTTTTATAAAACTGGTTTTACCTCGGAACTTGCTAACCTTAACACGAAGGTGATTTAACTTACATTTGATTAAGAAAAGTTACGGTGATTAAGGCAAATTATTGACACATACGTTGCAAAACTTATCGAGGAACTTACTGACCTTGACACGAAGGTGATTAAATTTACATTTGATTAAGAAAAGTTATGGCGATTAAGGAAAATTACTGAAGCATGGGTTGCAAAACTTTACGGCGAGTAAAAAAAAGTTACGAGCAATGAAATATTTTGCTGAAAGTAACACAGGAAAGATAGTACCATTTTGGGTAGATTTCTATTTTGGTGGAATATTATGAATTCTAGGATTTGAAGAGCTTACAACCAAGAAAAAAAGTTATGAAAGGATATTCTACAAATAAATTACTAAAATGCTATTGCGCACGCCAAAAGAAGCTACGATTCATTAGATAATTCACTAGTAATAAGAAAATAAATTTACTATTAACTTAAGAAGAGTACTATGTATTTGGAAACTATGAGGACGAAGCAATTATGGTCTGTAAAGAATGAGAAAAGAAAAAAAATACCAAACGCCAAAAGAAAGTTATGATTGCTGAGGTGGGCTCTGATTATTTTTATGTAAGGCAAATTGTGGTGTTGAGATATGTGATCGTTTCTTGTCTACGGTATGAGTGGACTAGCAACAGTGAATAAAATGAGTAATGAAAAGGCTGATGATGCTGGTCTTACTATTCGTCGGCCTGTGATTGGATTTTGGTACCTCTTAGAACAAGACTAGGTTTTCCTTCTTCTTTACTAAGTGCGATTGCTATGAATGTCAATGTCCTAATGTGTTTAATAACATTGTAAAGACAATTGGTTCTATCTAAGCCGCTATGCACTTGATCTTCACAAGGTTAATGCTTCCCATTTGAGTTAATATATCTACGCCTACGCAAACAAGCAGACAAGGTGCTCTTTTTATTGAAAGAGCCATTTAGGTTGTCATGATTGTGTTGGTTATATGATTATCAAGTCAATATCCATTTGCAGTTTTGAAGGTAATGCATTAGTTATCATCGCAACAGAGTTAATCATTGATTAGGCTTGTGGCCATTTTGTACCTTTTTGCAGTTTGCACCTCAGCAAACTTCAATCGACTTGTACAATTGTTTACTGAAAGTGACAACAACTTCTAAACCTTCACTGGACTTAATGCTGATCCTTCTATAAACTCATGTTTTCTTATAATGTTTTGGGAATAATGTGGCATAATAGTCTGATATGAATTTTTAACAAACCTGATTTTGCCTGTGCTTGAGCAGGTCAAGTGATCAAGGGATGGGATGAAGGGATCAAGACTATGAAGAAGGGTGAGAATGCCATATTCACCATCCCTCCGGAACTTGCCTATGGTGAATCGGGATCTCCTCCTACCATTCCTCCTAATGCCACTCTTCAATTTGATGTGGAGTTGCTCTCATGGACTAGTGTGAAAGATATATGCAAGGATGGAGGGATCCTCAAGAAAGTTCTTGTGGAAGGAGAGAAGTGGGAGAATCCCAAGGACCTAGATGAGGTTTTTGGTATGTCCCCTTGTCAGCTTATAATTTTCCCATTGCAGATGTGGTTTTGTGACATAGCCTGTATTTATTTTCTGTTCTATTTGTATCAGTCAAATATGAAGCAAGCCTCGAAGATGGGATTCTCATTTCGAAATCAGATGGAGTGGAGTTCACTGTGGGAGATGGTATGTTTTCTGTCTGCACAAAATTATTCTTTCCAAGATATCCTTTGAGGCATGACTTTTATGTTGACTTGGGCGTTTTGTAGGATATTTCTGCCCTGCTTTGGCTAAGGCTGTAAAGACAATGAAGAAAGGAGAGAAGGTTTTGCTGACTGTGATGCCACAATGTAAGTTCAAAGCCTCTACTTTTTCCGCTTTTATGGTCTGTTTGGATATGGGGATGATGTTGACTGTTCAACTTAAACAGATGCATTTGGGGAGACTGGCCGGCCAGCTTCTGGGGATGAGGCTGCTGTTCCCCCTAATGCTAGCCTCCAAATCATGCTTGAGCTAGTCTCTTGGAAGACTGTTTCTGATGTAACCAAAGACAAGAAGGTCTTGAAGAAAATTTTGAAGGAAGGAGAGGGGTATGAGCGCCCAAATGATGGGGCAGTAGTTCAAGGTAATAATCATGAGACTAGTCATTTTATAAAGTTCTGAGCCTTCTGGCTTTGTTGGATGTAAATTCTAAACTTATTAATGTAATTGCCAGTGAGACTGTGCGGTAAACTCCATGATGGAACGGTCTTCGTGAAGAAGGGAGATGAGGAGCCTTTCGAGTTCAAAATAGACGAGGGTATAGTGTTGCCATTTTAAACTGTGAAAACTTTTCTCCTCTGTTCTGTATCTTATTTTTAAGTATTGTCATCCTTCTCTCTCTTCTCCATATAGCTGATATTGTCTCTTGATTCAGAACAAGTGATCGATGGACTTGACAGAGCTGTCAAAAACATGAAGAAAGGGGAGGTGGCAGTGGTGACAATCCAGCCAGAGTATGCCTTTGGCCCGACTGAATCTCAACAAGATCTGGCTGTTGTTCCTGCCAACTCCACTGTGTATTATGAGGTCGAGCTGCTATCATTTGTTAAGGTTGGTGTGAAACTCTATTGATGACATGATAATATGATTGCTTCTTGTTGAGGAGGGAAGACCTCTAATTGTACATTCATGATTCTCTCTGCAGGAGAAAGAATCATGGGAGATGAACAATCAGGAGAAGATTGAAGCTGCAGCAAGGAAGAAGGAAGAGGGGAACGCTGCATTTAAGGCTGGAAAATATGCAAGGGCTTCGAGGAGATATGAGAAGGTATGGATGGGAATTAAACATTCAGTATCTGAGAAAGTGTAAGAAATTTCTGATTATTTTAGGTGGATTAAATAACTTTTGTTATTTTTTTAATACAGGCAGTGAGGTTTATTGAATATGATTCATCATTTAGTGACGAGGAGAAGCAGCAGGCAAAGACCCTAAAGATCACCTGCAACCTTAACAATGCAGCTTGCAAATTGAAACTCAAAGACTTCAAGGAAGCAGAGGAACTGTGCACTAAGGTGCGGCGTATGGAATTCTTCAAATTTTACTCTCTGGTACTCTAGTGTGTTGTTAGTCAATTGCTTCACAAGTCGTGGGTATGCCTTTATGTTGACAGGTATTGGAAGCTGATGGTAGAAATGTTAAGGCACTCTACCGGAGGGCCCAAGCTTACATACAACTTGTTGATTTGGACCTTGCAGAACAGGACATCAAAAAGGCATTAGAGATTGACCCTAACAACAGGTATTGCTCCTCTATTTAAAAGCAGTTGTTGATGGCATGGAATTTTCATCATATCATTAGTCCTAGGATTAAGCTTGCACTTCATGTTGCATGCACAACACAATGTAATTTTGGAACACAAGCTATAGGTTGCATTGCAGAGCAATCACTTGGAAAATAACAGTTTGCTCCAGTTGAATAGCATGATGGAAATTAGAGATGAAAAATACTGTAGCATGGTGTTTGTTCTTTATGCTAACTGTACCAACCTATTAGATAGTTCTGCTGGATGAATGGTGCTGCATTTGTTTGTTAATTGGAGATTTTGTGGTAATGGTGAATAAAACATGTGCTTTAACTGGGGCTAGGGATGTGAAACTCGAGTACAAGACACTGAAGGAGAAAGTGAGGGAATATAACAAGAAAGATGCCCAGTTTTATGGAAATATGTTTGCCAAGATGAATAAACTGGAGCATGCTAGAACAGCGGTACGTCCTCTGTCACTTCTGAATTCAGCATTTGGACGGGTTCTGTTGCTTCTCGCGGTGCTAGTGTTGCTGGTTCTTGGTCTGATGCAGGGCATGGCGGCGAAGCACGGGGCAGCATCCATGACAATAGATAGCAAAGCGTAAATTGTATCCCATGAATAGCTAATGGTGATGTATGTTTGGAGGTGCACTTTAGTAATGTGTACCCGCATCAGCTAGCTTTGTATTCCTTAATCGACACTAAAAACATGTCCATCAACTTGAAACTCTCTTGGCATGTATTTTGGAGTTGATATAATCACGTTTTGTTAAAAATAATATCTAAACTGCATGTTGTGAATAGCTTATGGTGATTTATATTTAGAAACTTTTTGATAATATGTCCCCATCTCAGCTAGTGTGCACTTTCAAAATTACACTAATACACGACCATCTCGATGATGTCTGTATTTTGTATTTGACTTCCATAATATCTTCTTGGCCGACAAAAGAGAAATATTTATGGGGTTGAGAGAGTCATTACCAAAACGGATGTTGGTCTTATCAGGAAAAAGAATGTTCTGATAATCTGTGGATCAGCCGTGTGACACTCCAGCAACAATGCCAGGGAAAGTGCGATTGAGGCGCCCCGGCCTCGATCACTAGTTTAAGAGATATGGCAATGTGGGTGGAACACTGGTTTAATGTGGAACATGTCTCTATTTCAAGGCAATTCGTGACAGGAACTTCACTGCAGAAATACTGGTTAAAACTTCAGTATTCTGGACAATGCATCAGCTAACCATAAATGCCCTAACATATCTGAGATCTGTACGCTACTTTTATCGGAGAAGAGTTATTCAACATTCCACGATAGTATTCCGCGACAGTAATTTTGAACGGCTTTTCATCTTCCTCTGCGATCGATGGTGTTGGTAAGGATGTGAAAGATTTTATTGGTTCAAACATGGTTTTGATTTGAGGACTTGCATGCTAAGAGCTGGGGTCAACAAATCGTGCAATCCCTACAGTGAACCGGTCGAACGCGTCTGGAGAAAGGTGAGAGAGAAATGCGTAGGTAAGGAAAAATTGATTTCATACGATTCTGCCATAAAATTTTCTTGTCTTAACAAAGACAGCCTACTAAGTTCCAAGCACAAAAGAGGATGGCATTCGAGTAGTCTCACCGCAGTTTTTGAATCATATTGTGAAAGGATATCTTTCAGGGAAGCTATACTAGTAGGTTTTATCATGAGTCTAATAGCCCATTAAACCCGCTTAGACTCGTCCAAGCATGGCCATCTCGTGAAAAAATAGTCAGTTTTCAGAAATTACGGACAAGTTTAGGTGAATACTTTCAGGCCAGCTATCTAGTAGGGATCAAGGCTTGAGCCTTCAGTACTATCTGATAGGGGTCTTAGAATATGGTCCCTGAGTTATATTTGGGACATGCACACACAAGGGAGGCTGGGTTGGAAACGCTTTGACTTCCAGACATTGAAATTGATACTAGAAACCTTGGTTTTATTATGTGTTTTCAGTGAAAAAAATCCTGGGAAAGTAACTTTGATTAGTCAAATTAGAAATTTGGATACTACCTGGGAAATTCCAAACTATGTTCCAAACTATGTTCGAAGAAGCTAAGACATATAAGTTTCTCAAACTTGGTTTCTAGTGGGCCTCTTGGTGGTCGTTGTCTGCCATTAAAGTTGTTGGCAAGCGCATTCCATAGCTGGTGTTGTCCTCTCGGCTAGATTTGGTTGCGGTCGTGCGATCTCAAGCCTGATTTGGCAGAGGTTGCGCCATTTTAGGCTAGATCTCAATGGTAGTGCCCAACCTCAAGCTCGATTCGGGCAATGGTTTGGGGCCGCGCAACCTCAAGCGAAATTTCTTCCCGACGGTAGTGGTCGCGACTGCCATTACTTATCTCTCCTGATCAGTAATTATCTATCTCTCTTGCACACACCACACAAATCCGGAAGCAATCTATAGCGACGGCGATGTTCATCGACCATATATGATGCGGCGGAGGTGGTTTCGGCAAAGCCCACGTACGCTGCTGAGCTGAGTGCTTAATGGGCAGTAAGGTTATAATGAGGGTAAACATTGGAACTATGATGGCGAGGGCAAAACTAGAAAGCCGAAAAGATCATTGATCTACTCTATCAGTCTTCCAAAAACGTAGAAAGATAGGTGATGGTAGTGTAGTCTCAGAAGCAAAGAGAATTTACTAAATACTTTTCTTGTATTAAATGATGACAAATCCTATTTGAAATCACATACCAAGACCCAAGATGAAAAATCATGGATTTTTGTAAGGTAAAGACATAATTGATCCCTAAGTTTTGATTAAATGTGTAATATGGTCACTTGAATTTTAGTTTAATGTGTATCTCATGAACTTTTGGTATATGTTCAATTTACTCATTGAATTGTATGAAAATATTTAATATTTTATTAATTCAAGTTTAGGAATAACATCAAACATTTTCAATAATTTAAGGATTAAATTGAATATGTATTGAAAGTTCGGAGATCGTATTGAACAAATTAAAAGTTTAGGGAGTTGAGGGACCACAAAAAACAAATTCTAGAGATCAGGTTGCATAATTAGACCAAAGTTCATTGACCGTGTGTGTCGTTATCTCATTTTTAGAATTATAAAACGCAAAGTTTCGAGGGTCTTCGGCTTTTTTTCAGTTTATTTTCTCTGTCTTCGTATCGTTCTCTGGTTGGATAACTGGATAGGATTCTAGCCTCCCCCGGGCAATGTTGAGGCAAAATACAATGGACAAGACCCGGATCAGCGCTGAGCATTTTGAGAAGTATCTTTCGACTGGATATGGAGGACCCATCTGCGGACCCTAGCAGTAAATGACAATCATGGCGATTTCCGGTGGAGTTAGAGATGCATTCATTGCTCTGGCCTCGGAGATGTCGAGTGGCTGAGAAGCAACTTTCAAAGTGGGGTCGGCGAACGGGATGTCCATGGCCCTACTGGGGCGCTCACCTTGGAGCCCGAAGCAGACAGCTCCACAAGCGCTTGTTTTCTTGGCAATCCCCCCGGCCATGGGAGACCGCGGAACAGAAAGCTGCTCGGTTTGTCTTCCTCTGTGACATGAAGTCTCTGGCCTAAGCTCGTTGTGGGCCAATGCTAACCCTCTCTCTCATGCTGTTTCTGTTCAGGCTTGGAGCCGAAGGAAGGAGGAGAGGCAGCACACCCGAAACCCTAGCCACTCATTCTGTCATTATCAGTGTGTATTCAGAGGGGGATGGTCTTTAAATGATGTTAGGTGATGTTTGTTGTGTGCCCTCCAAAGCGAGTGAGGCCAGGGGCAATTTAATGTGGTGGTATGGGGTGTGAAAGTGACAAATGCGGAAACACCAAGCATCTCATCTGCTGCCTGTAGGGGAGATGTATCTGCAAAGAAGTCAGGGATTGTCCTTAGAAAGTGTTGCTGAATGCCAATCAATGGAAGGGAGGACAAAGATTGAATGACGACTCTTTGGTTGGTTTTGCGCCTTTCTTTCAAAAGGGAAAAAAAAATCTGACAAATGTTGTTTAGATGAAAAGGAAGCAAGATCATTGCCACATTGATTTCTCATGAAACTGGGATTGTTCCACAAATGCTAGTGTCTTGGACTCGCGGGATGCGTTCACTTGATTGGAAAGCATCCAATCTTTTATGATTGATAATGCAACTGATCCTCTGCCATCCTTTGTTTCTGATGTTGTGTTTTGAGTTATGTTGAAGGAAATATGAGTAGATCAGAGTGTGGGGATAGATGTTGATAAGACAAGTGTAAATGAAAGATAGAATACGATTACCACTAAGGCTTAAAAGACGCACCGCTAGCCAAGGAAGATAATTAGGATTAATGAAATTCACCACCAAGATTTAAAGGACGAACCACCTGCTAACAACAAAGGACTTAGGGATAGAGAAGTTCACCACTAAAGCCTAAAGGATGAATCACCAATTAAGGATAAATGGCTTCTTGGCTTGCCAGTAATCCACTTTCCTAGAATAAAGAAACCAGGATAGGAGATCCACTCTCCAAAGATATTCACTCATGATATTCACTCACACTAAGGAAAATATCATATGTTCATATGCTCAAATTGTTGTCTCTTTTTATTTATTTATTTTATTTACAATAAGATTACACCTCTATTTATAGAGATACTACTAAACAAAAGCAAAGACTCTTTGAATTCTCGAAAACCAAACAGATTCTTGGGAAATTCACCTAACAATAACTTTTAAAAACAATAGCATGATGAAGACTCATAAATGCTGTGAATAAAAAGACTTAGATGCATATGCCTAATTATTAGATGCGTTGAAACATGATAGACTCTAAATGCATGCACCGGCTTTAGAAGGTTGTTATCGACCAAAGTAGTCTTCAATCATTAGGTTGTTGTTGGGGAGTCTCGCAATCGATAACAACCTCATAAATTAATAGCACTGTCCCATACTTCATCCTTGAATCCACATAATTAAATGGCTGTAGAAATTAGCTTTTGTTTGCATGAATAGCAAATCGGTCAGTTTGATTCACGAAATATGAGTTGAGCTTGTGGGTTGATGGATAGGATTCAATGGTCTTGCATCATTTTCTGCTTGTGCTTGGAGGTGACTTGTGGTCAGAGTTGTTGACAATAGAGATGTAAACTTTATGCTTTCCAAGAGTCTCCTAGCGTAGACAAAGAGATTATTTTTTAAATTGTACGTGTCTTTGGTCACATTACCCCTTTGGTCGAAATAGCACATGTTGTGAATAACGTGTTATGGTGTTAAACTTTTTTCCTTAAAAGTGTGTGTCGATTTTTTGTTATCTCTTTTGTCATATCTTAGTTAGCCATCCTCTTTGTTAATAAAATTGAAAATTTTTGAATGGAATTGGTATCGATATAATATATTTAGGACTAATTGGACAATTTTCCCAATCTTAAACTTGCCTTACATGCCTTTTTCCATTCCAATCCATATGTGTGTGCAGCTACCAATAGATAGTAATGTCACATTTGCAAGCAAAAATATAAGCACGAAACTTGATGACATGTTTTCATTAGCATTGAATTCAGTAGACATTATATTTCTTGTAAACAAAATAACTCTTACTATAACTTTCACTATCTACACGGCTATAAGGACTTACAATAACTCCATCATTTGTCATTCTCAAATTGGCCTTGTGAAACAATTCATGATTTCTTATAAATATCGAACGATGGTTTCCAAGGTTAGAGTGATACCTATTAGGTTTTAACCAAAAAAACCCTGTGCAATTTTTCAAATGTCTATTCTGCATATGTAAATTAGGAATGATGCGATTTTACATGATAGAACTTAACTGAGGAATGTGGTACAGACCCTCGGATTAAACTTTTATATAAATTAGGAAATCCTCCCATCACGTCTAAAAAGAACGCCGTGACTTAGATATTTACTTTTCGCAGATTAATTGAACCGTAGGTAATTAGTTGCCTTCCCTCTAGTGCATAGGATTTTAGGGTTCCCAATCAACGTAGAAATGATTGGCGGCGACTCTAGAATGGCGCATGATTCGAACTGCAGTAACATGCCCAACCTAGGATGGGCAAGGCTCTAGGCATAGACAAAAAGATGAACTTTTGAAATTGTGGTTTCTTTTCACTTTCGACTTCTTTGGATTTTTTTCTCTTTTTCTGAGAGAGAGTACGGCTTAAATATGAAATGATGAGTTGCCAAAGTGAATGAGGAGATCCATACCGCATGCATTAAAAGTGAACGATTGCTTTGTTTATACAAAACCAACCCACATCTCTAATGGACCAACCAAGGAGTACCTCTATTGTTATTGTTATGATTACGTTAGGGATTCCAACTATAAACAATACAAAATCACCCGAATCTCCTAAAAAGAGGATGCTTATTGACAGATAATATACCTGTGTTAATGGTACTTTGAGAATTTGGACTATGAATCAAGAAAATCAATAGTTCTTATCACTTTTGAAAAGAAATGAAGTATGATTCTTCTTTTGGAACAACAGTTAGGGGTTGTCCAAACAGTTTTTGCGCACGTTGGCTAGTAAACACTTCTGATCAATCTTAATGTTGTACATTTGTAGATCAATCTAGTGCATTCCGAATTTTACGCATAGAGTGTCTCTAAATAGGATTTCAACCCAGATCACAAGAAGAGGAGTAACCTCTCTTGGCATTTAAGCCAACACTTTGCTGGTTAAAATAAATTTGAGAGGAAAAATTACATTATTATTATTATTATTATTATTATTATTATTATTTATTATTTTTTTTAATATCCCCGCGCTGCTCAGTCGCCGTACTGGGGGCCTCGCGTGGCGTCCTGCCCAACGACGACCACCGTATACCTCACCACAAATCGCATATGAACCCACCACATTGAACCCCACTTTTGCGAGAGGAAGACGAAGCGCGATTGCGGAGTTTCAACCCTGGACCAGGTGGGTGGTGATGAATTACATTATTGATTCCTGTTATTTTCAATGATTTCACTTTTAGTCCTGGCAGTATGTTCGGTTACAGTCTTGTCCCGTTGCTATTCTCCAACGATAATTTAAGTAAACTTCAGTCAAATGTCCATTCAAAATATGCCGAAATTGCCGAGTCAACATTGGCAACTCGCTTGTGGTCCTTGTACTTTTGAAGCGTTCATATTGGTTTTGAAGAAACACTAGTCCTCATTCCACTAATCAGTAGGACTGTGAGTAGGATTTTTCAAATGTCTATTCTGCATAAGACTTAAATTTTATTGACTATTATTTGATACATGATATTTTTGCAAAAACAAGCAATTGAACATTATAATAGATAGAACAAAAAAATAGATTAGATACTGAATTTACGTGGTTCGGATAGAGTGACCTAAGTCCACGAAAAGAGTAGTAAAAATTTCTATTACAGATAAAGTGATACAGTAAAAATCACAACCACACTTGGGTCACTTAAACACTTTTAATGTTTCTCATCTTCTAATTATACCCAATAACTCAAATAATGTTTAGCCTTAAAATTTCTCATGAAATAATTTTTCAATCTCACAAAAAAATTCACAAATCTTACCACATGATTTATTTACGTCAACACTTTCAAATTATTTTAGGGTGTAATTCACAAGAAGTCGCCTCTTGGATGCTCTTCACAGTGAGGACACTTTTTATATACAAAGGAAACCCACTCAGACTAGGTAACCATTTAAATAGGAAAGTAGCTCTAACTAGGAAACCCGTTCAAATTGAGAAAGTTTCCTTTTCGAGCTTAAATTGGAGACATATTCTCAACAATCTCCACATTTACTTGACCTTGGCTCGATGTTTAAGCCAAGTCATTGTTGCTTCATTGGAACTTAATCAGTGCTCTCTCCCACAACCTCTCAGGGTTCAACCACTATAGACATCTTCTAAGTGCAAGTCTTGCTTAAATTTCGCTTTAATCATAGACCTCATCAGAACATCAATTCCACTTGCACCTTTAACTTATCCACAAAATTTTCCGACACAATCTCCTCAACTATAATAAAAGCAAAACTTTTGCATCCATATTTGTTTGTATGAAAATTGCCACAAACACTATTAGTTGAAAGTTTTAGAGACTTATCAAACGTAATTTCTTTGCTAATGAGGGGTGAAATTCATTTTGGGCACCACAATCTATAACTTTGCTCACTTTATGCATAGCCTAGGAACATGCACTTTTTTGCCCTACCTTCGAGCTTATTATCACTCACTCAAACATAACATGGGCAATAAAATAATCAACATCATAATTTGACTACACTTCTTTGTAAATTTGACATTCAATCATAGTTGATGATAATCTATTCATTAGATAGCTTGCTGTACTAAGCACATTTGCTAGGAATCTCCTAACTATATCAACACTAGAAAGCATTTTATAGGTTGTCTCTAGTAATGATTTGCTCATCACCTTTGCAACTTGTTGTGGTTTAGTAGCATTAATGTGATGTTTCACTATGCCTCCTTTCAAGCAAATTTATTTAACAGCTTTGAATAGAATTGTATACTACCATGAGTTGGACATGCTTCATTGTCTTACTAGTCTCCTTTTGGAGAAAATTTCTTGTTTGCCCAATCTTGACAATAACAAATTTCTGTCTTAGCAAAAACACCCGAGTCTTTCTCGAGTAGTCATCAACAATTGTTAGCATAAATTTGCCACTCTTCCTCAAAGGAATTAGTTACAACTTGTGAAAAGTGAATCAACCTTGCAATCTTCGTGATTTCTCTAACAATCAAATTGAATTGCATTTACCGTTGTTGATTTAAGTCATAGAGCTTGCATATATTCATATTATCAGCAGTATAACCACATAGCATATTCGTTTCACTAAGAACCTTTAGACTTCTCTCGCTAATGTGTCCCAAACGCATATGCTATAATTCAAACTCTCAAATAGATGCATTCAATGTCTCCGTTGAAAAATTTATTACTGTCTCACCTTGAAACTCATATAGGCCACTACGCTTGATTTCTCTCATTATCACTAGGGCACCTTGAATAACTTTCAGGGCTCTACTTTCTGAAGTATATCGACACCCAGCCGAATCCATGGGATTTAAGAATTTAGGCTCTTCTTCAATTTTGGAATGTGTCTCACTCCATTCAATATCCTTATGATACCATCATGCATTCTAATTCTAATATCGCCAACACCTATAACATCGCACTTAGCGTTGTTCCCCAACTATACCTTATTATTATCCACGCATTGATAATTAGTAAATCGGTTTTTGTTTGGTGTAGAATAAAACAAACAATAGGAATCCGTATTCTACCCGTCAAATGATGGATTATCAAAGATAGACAAGGCATAATAAACACTATGTGAATTACAGTTAGCTACAGTTGTAACATCATCAATAGACTCAACTTTACTTCCTTTATGCTTCTTGTTCTTCAGCATAAGGCAATCCCATCTATGATGTCACATTTTGCCATAATTCCAACAGATGGTACCATTAGTCCTAAACTGACAACATTTATTCAAGTTTATGCTACTTCTAATAACACAAGTACTAATTCTTCCTCTATTTTCAACTACTAAACAGTAGATATAGGTTCACCAGATTCTCTCCCATGGATGTCATCACTCATAATCAAATCATAAACCACATCAAACGTCAAGCCTATTAACCTAGAGGAGTTACTAAGAGAAATAACAACAGTGTTCCAACTATTAAGCAATGAGGATAATAGAATTAAAGCGCGTATGTCATCATCAAAGTCAATTGAAATTGAACTCAATCATTATTGTGGTCAGCAACTAGTGCACCTTCGCCCACCTTTGACTTAAACAAAGTTTACATCAATAGACTTTGTTGATGGTAAAGAGCTTCTTGTATATGTCCAACAGAGCCTTCATCAAACCCATGATGGTCTTCTTTTTCACAATATTAAATGCGATATTACAAGCCGACGTTAGCCAAATAACACCTAATGCCTATTCATTTGGCAATTTCCAATAAGCTTACTTCATCGAATCGAACTTCTTTCTAGACAGGGGTAAGTGCAGGTTCCTCTAGTACAGGTAATCCTCAATATACATATTCTAAAAATCAATATTGTTCCCATCAAATTTATCGATTTTCAACACTATGTGAATTACATTCAGTTACAGTTGTAACATCATTAATAGACTCAACTTTACTTCCCTCACAGTTGCAACATCATCAATAGACTCAACTTTACTTCCTTTATGCTTCTCGTTCTTTAGCATAAGGCAATCCCATCTATGATGTCACCTCTTGCCACAATTCTAACAGATGGCACCATTAGTCCTAAACTGACAACATCTATTCAAGTTTACGCTACTTCTAATAACACAAGTACTAATTCTTCCTCTATTTTCAACTACTAAAGCAATAAATATAGGTTCACCAGATTCTCTCTCATGGATGTCATCACTCATAATCAAATCATAAACCTCATCAAATGTCAAGCCTATTAACCTAAAGAAATTACTAAGAGCAATAATAACAGTGTTCCAACTATTAAGCAATGAGGATAATAGAATCAAAGCGCGTATATCATCATCAAAGTCAATTGAAATTGAACTCAATCATTATTGTGGTTAGCAACTAGTGCACCTTCGCCCACCTTTGACTTAAACAAAGTTTACATCAATAGACTTTGTTGATGGTAAAGAGCTTCTTGTATGTGTCCAACAAAGCCTTCATCAAACCCACGATGGTCTTCTTTTTCACAATATTAAATGCGATATTACAAGCCGACGTTAGCCAAATAACACCCAATAGCCAAATAACACCTAATAGCCAAATAACACCTAATGCCTATTTATCTGGCAATTTCCAATAAGCTTACTTCATTGAATCTAACTTCTTTCTAGATAGGGGTAAGTGCAGATTCCTCAAGTACAGGTAATCCTCAATATACATATTCTAAAAATCAATATTGTTCCCATCAAATTTATCGATTTTCAACACTATGTGAATTACAGTCAGTTACAGCTGTAACATCATCAATAGACTCAACTTTACTTCCCTTATGCTTCTCGTTCTTCAGCATAAGGCAATCCCATCTATGATGTCACCTCTTGCCACAATTCTAACATATGGCACCATTAGTCCTAAACTGACAACATCTATTCAAGTTTATGCTACTTCTAATAACACAAGTACTAATTCTTCCTCTATTTTCAACTACTAAAGCAGTAGATATAGATTTACCAGATTCTCTCCTATAGATGTCATCATTCATAATCAAATCATAAACCACATCAAACGTCAAGCCTATTAACTCGAAGGAATTACTAAGAGCAATAACAACAGTGTTCCAACTATTAAGCAACGAGGATAATAGAATCAAAGTGCGTATATCATCATCAAAGTCAATTGAAATTGAACTTAATATTGATTATTATGGTCAGCAACTGGCGCACCTTCGCCCACCTTTGACTTAAACAAAGATTACATCAATAGACTTTGTTGATGGTAAAGAGCTTCTCGTATATGTCCGACAGGGCCTTCATCAAATCCACAATGGTCTTCTTTTTCACAATATTAAACACAATATTACAAGCTGACGTTAGCCAAATAACACCCAATGCCTATTTATCTGGCAATTTTTAATTAGCTTACTTCATCGAATCTAATTTCTTTCTAGACAGGGGAAAGTGCAAATTCCTCTAGTACAGGTAATCCTCAACATACATATTCTAAAAATCAATATTCTTACTATCAAATTTATCGATTTTCACTTTTTCTTCTTCTGTCATCTTTGGTTAATATAAATCAGCCGAGCCTAACTCCAATACCAACTGTTGTGGAAACAAGCAATTGAACAATATAAAAGACAGAACAAGAAAATAAATCGGATATCGAATTTACGTGGTTCGGTCGGTGTGATCTACGTTCTCGAGAAGAACAAAATTAATTAATATATCAAGCAATGTGACAATGATTGCAACCACACTCGAGTCGTTCATTTCTAGTCCTTGTTACACCCAATAACTTATATAATATTTAATCTTATAATTCCTCATGAAATAATCTCACATCTCTCAAAAAGACATTCACAAATCTAATGAGAAAATTGTCCAAAAAGTTTAAGTCTATTTTACGGTGGCCAATTTAGTCATAAATATTTTAATTTGCTAATTTAGTTCTTAACTTTTTTATGATTTGCCAATACAATCATTTAGACGAATTATCCAAACACTAGGTTTAGAATTAATTAGGAAAATTTTCAAAAGGTTTAAAATTAGATACAAGTGAAATGTTTATGATTAAATTAGCAAATCGAATCGACTCGATGCTGCTGGATCTTGATCGCGAGAAAGGTGGAGCAAATGAAGGAAGACAATATGGCAAATCAAACGTTTCCTTCTCCCATGTCCTTCTGAGGATTTTCAGCACGATTATCTGTTTTCATCTGATTGCATCCACGGACGAGGACTCGGCCACACCCCGTAGTCAAGATTCGGGACGCATTTGCACGAATGAAAAAACACACCATTACAAAAACGAAAGGACAAAAGGAAAAAAAACCCTTAATTTCTTTATATTTTTTATGGTCGAAAATATTAATGAAATGACTTATACCTGTCCTTTGCATGGCAGACTGAAAACATCAAAAAGCTACTGGCGGAAAGAGGGAAGAATAAAGCACGCGCCAGTGCACCACACCCTTCGCTGTCATTAGGTACGCGGTAGACAGAGCGCGAAAGACTGCAGAAAAGCTTTTCCTCCAAAGCTCACTTTGGATTCCAGCTAATACAAAAGAGTAGAGAAAGAGAGAGAGAGAAAGAGAGAGAGACAGAGACAGACACACACACGTCAGTCATTCTCAGGATGGGGGAGATTGGACTTAACACGCCCGTTTTGTCCCTACTAAACCCCAGCTGGTTTCCAAGCCTAAACAGAATCTAATCTTCCCCACGAGTTACGGGATATTTCGTTTCTCCACGTTATTATGTCATCCGGATCGTGGGGGCCGCCCCCCCCCCTCCTCTCCTCTCCCACCCTGGATTTCTCGCCGGAACTGTTCTTGTTTGGTTGCTGAGAAGGTAGGCGAAAATGATGGGGAGGGAATTCGGAAGTCAGTCCATCCGACGTTTTCATGATGATGGTGATGATGATGGCAGTGGCGGTGGCGACGGTGGCGGTGGAGAGGAGAAGGAAAAAGTTTGATTTGCTAGATTGTCTTCCTTCATTTGCTCCGCCTTTCCCGGTATCGAGATCCAGCAGCGTCGAGTCGAGTCTTGTCTTTCAAAGGACAGATGAGACAAGGAGCGCAGACCATGTGAAAGATTCATCCGTCGTTGCGCAGCCTGGAGGTCCGATCGGGTCGATGAGAATGCGTGGAAAAAATTGTACCTAAATTGTCGATCGGACTTTGACCCGTTGAGGCATGCCCTCTGTGGTCCTTTCGGAGAAATTATCAAAAGGACATCGCTTTCTTTCTTCCTCGAGTTGGAAGATGCATGCATCGCCACAATGTTCGTGATCTCGTTTTGTCAAACGCTTGAGCAAAAACTTCGATTCGGACGGCACGAACCACGGGATGTGTCGTCATTTTCAAGTTCAGCATCTGTTTAATTTTACCATTGTTCATGACCGGTACTGCAGCCGGGCAAGCGAAGGCCCGACAACGGAATTACCGGTCGAGTCTCCAAATCGATGAATTGCAGCATTTTAGAAATGTCGAGGCGACACTTGAGGCCGAAAACAATATGCTTATATATCAGATACAGGATTCCCAATTAGTTCTACTGTCAACAATCTTGGAAAGAATGCTTCAAAGAATGACTAAGCAATTACTGAAATCAAGAATCGGTCTTTATATACATAGGTCTCTCTCATTTCTCTCTGTTTGTCTGCGAGGGCCCCTTGTCAATTGTCGAACTCGTACTCTTCGTTAGCGCCGGGAACTACAACTCGACTTTCATCTGAGCGGCGGCCAGGGAGCCTGCAATTTTGCAGCAAGTGTCAATAACAAAGTCGGGTTTCATTTTTGATATATGAAAGCTCGATTCGCATCGAATTTGTAGATCCGTGTACCTTGTTCTATTCTCGGAGGCTCATTTTGGCCGAGACCCATTTGGACTACGCTTTGGAGGTCATCCTCCCAGAGAGCTGGGGCCTGCAGATGTATGCAACACATTTTAATTCTGAGATCCTACAAGCCTTAAAACATAAAATCAATGTTTATGTCGTGTTTCAATTACCGGAACAGGAGCTGAGCCGTAATTGTCCACAAGAGGCAAGTTCAAGCCGGCATCTCTGTAAATTCCGGCATTCAAAAGATTCACTGGAAATTGGGTATCCATGTTGCTGGAAACGATGCTTGGCATCGACATTAGTCCTTGCGGGGGCTGATAACCATATGACATGGACCCGGATGAATCGACTGGATAGACAGAATTCGGTATCGGTCCTCGAGGGTGCAAGATCTGCAAGTTAAATGCGCATAAGTCGATTTGTTTGAATTTTGATAAGACTAGTAGCGAGACCGCCCCATTTAGCTTACTTCTTTCGACAGGAAAGCTTCCAGATCGAAATCCATCCTGGGGTTCATGGTCGACAGCTTCATGGATAGAAGCTGCGAAAGAAGTGAACTGAATCAACACCCGACTTTTGGAATGTTACAATACAAATCTCGACGAGTCGAGCCCCGATTCGCCAATTTGTACATACCTCGACCTGACGTTGCAACGACTGCACGTAGTTAATGATCTCATCGAGCATCATAGCTTTCCCAGTCACCTGAAATTCACAAGGTCAAAAAACTTCTGCATCACATTCTCCCTTTTTGCAATTCCTAGGAAAAACATATCAGCAGGATAAAAGCAATGCGCACCTTGTTGCAGCCAGGCACGAGATCCTGGAGCGCCTTCATCCTCAGGCTTATTTTCTCTCTCCTGACCTATCGGAAGACGAAAAGGAGGAACAAAGTAGAATTCAGCAATCATTGGTTGAAAGCCTGATAGGACTAGTAAAGGGGAAATTAACTGAAGAGATGGAGCCAGTACCCTTTCAGCAAGGCTATGGCTGTCAGTAGCTTGACCCCTTCTTGCTCTCACATGGATGTAGTCCTTAGGCGGCTCTGGCGGCTTCGAGTTCTCCTTGCCCTGTTTCTGACTCCCGTTCGCCGCGTCTTTCTCGTTGCCGCCAGCCTCAGCGGGTTTGATCTTCTTCATTGTCGGTTCTTCATTCTCTGTCGGAACCTGCAAAATGCAATCTCTCTTTAGGTTTCCATCACTGTATCATGTGAAGAGAATGCGTCTCCGAGAGAGTACACAGCTTCAAGGAACAGGGTCATTACCTCTGAATCTTTAGCAGATTGTGGAGAAGCAGCCGACTCTCGCGCTTTACCTTTCGGGATCGATTTCCTCTTCCTCGAATTCACGTTGATTTGTCCCTTGGCGCGCATCTCTCCATGCGTGACCTGATCGGAGATCGAAGAGCCCTCGCGGGAATCCCCCATTTCTCCATTTTCATGGGTCGAAGCAGAGACTCCTGGCTGGAGGAAGCTTCTCTCATTCCCTTGTGCACAGATTTGAGATCCGACATTAGCCTTCAGCGACTGACTGCTCGGGACCCTGCAGAATCTCCTGGAATCGAGCTTATTGGCCTGTTTCCCCAGGAATTCCGATGCATTCAACCCGAGGCCACCATTTAGATTGGAGGCATTCACATTCCTACCGCCGAAGCAAGAGAACCTCGCCGCCCTCTCGGCGAACCCGGGATCGGCCATGACCGGCACGAAACTCGGGTGGCCCGGGAAATGGCTCCCGGGGGCCAGGAACCCGCCGCCGCGGGCATGCTGATCCGCCATCGAGAGGCTGAGCTTGGGCGGCGAGTTCAGAGGGGTGTTGTAGCAGGAAGTGTTGGTGGCGCTGTTGTTGTAGGACCCGGGGGAGGCCTGGCCGGAATTGCAGATGCTGCCGAGCCTCCCGATCAGCTCCCGGATCATGCCTGCATCGCCCTCGCCGGGGCGGGGTGCGACCGGGGACGACACCATGGAGCTCAGGGCCGACTCAAAGGGATCGCCCTGATCCAGCGTGTCGTCCCAGCCGCTGTCGACGAGGAAGCAGCTGTGGAACTGGTCGTTGGGGTGAATGCCAATGCCAAAGGTGGATGAATTCTGAGTCAATGGAGTGGAGCTTCCTTCCATCTTCCTTTTGGGATGTGCTGTTGAGCCTGGAGAAAGGGAGGGGGGCCTTGCTCTTCTTGTGTGGGAATAGGAATGGGGATCAGTTAAAGGGGAGGATTGGAGGGGAAGGAGGAGGAGAAGACCATTGAGAATGGGGGGTTGAGTCTTGTATTGTGCTGGGACATATAGGAGGAAAGCAATGAAAATATAAGGTTGACAAGGACAAGCAATGATAGTGCTGGAGTTCTTGTGTGTCACTCAAATGGGGGGTGAGAGGAGGAGGAGAGAGAAAGAGAGATGGGTGTGTGTGGGGAAAAAGAGAGAGAGAGAGAGAGAGAAGATGTGGAAAGTGGTGGTGAGGGGTAAGGAAGATAACAGACAGCCAGTGTTTGTTTGACTTTTCCTCTTAAAAAAATGTGGAAGAAAGAGGGAATGTTGTTTATACCAAGGGGGGTGAAAATTTGATTCGTTTCTCCTAGTAAAGGTTAGATGTTGCTTAGAGCTCAAAAAAGGAAAAAGAAGAGTTTACATATTGCCATTTTTAGGGGTAGGCAAATTGATGCTTTCATTCTAGGGTATCTAATTATGCGTATTTACTTTTTCCTTTTTGTAATGATAGGAAAGGCTGACGATGGGTGACAATTGGTACAATTTCAAATGCTATCATCAAGAACGTCTTTAAATTTATTGTGTCGTGGGGTTCAAATAAAAAATCTAAGGCCTAGAAAACCCCGATCGGACTGAAATTTCAAGGCCTCACAGGCTAGTCCCATCTTTGGCATGTTTTATTGTTCTGTTTTTGGGGCCAAATGAAGCCCCAAAATCGCCTTGCACGGCCCCAAATGTTTAATTTTTAACAAATTTCTTGATATTTGTAATGAAATGAACATGAAAACCATTTGCTATTCTTAATTACAAAGTAGAAAGAGCATGTAATTCTTCAATTGAGCTCCCTCATTGATTAAATTATTGAATTAGGAAATAATGATATGGGGAAAAAAATAAAATGATTAAACATTAAATGGACAAAAATAGTG